>CM076578.1:1828244574-1828844574 GCA_034641835.2 Pinus albicaulis | reverse complement strand
CAGCTCAAAATCTGAACCAGTTAGCAAAGGAAAGACAGCTCAAAACAAAAGTCAAAACAGAGCTGCAAAAAAGAGGAAGGAAATGCTTTCAAAGCTCAAATCTCAAGTCTTCCATTTTTGTTTTTAAATTTTGTGGAAAATAATGTCTATGTGTAGTTTTTTCTTATGCCATATACCAACATCAAGTTAGACTATTCAATCCTGACTTGAATGCTTTTTAATTTCTGTTGTAGAGTTTAGAGAATGAAAGTCTGTTGGACAGTTTAATCCCAACAGACAGTAGATTAGGTAGAGAATCATATGGGCTCAATTGTTTAAACTGAGTCCATGGAGAAATAAGGAGTAGAAATAGATTAGTTTTCCTGTTTTCACAAGAAAAAAATGTTGAAAAAGAGTTTTCCAATCCAAGTGCACTCTAATGAAGAAAACATGCTAGATCAGTAGGATTGGGTAGGTAGAAAGCTTGTGTTGATGAAGATCCATTATTTTTGTGACTGCTAATGTGTTTTCAGAGCAGCAGAATATCATCCACAGAAAGAAAGGCAGCCCAATGGATAAGGAAACTGATCAGCCTCCCAGAGAATGCAAGTCTGAAGTCTTACAATTTCTTATGAAGGATATTCAGATGATCAAAACGGAAATTCAAGAAGGTATTTACCCTCGTCGTGTTCTTTATATTCTACGGTAACCTAGAATACCTAATACCTATTCTATACCCTAGCCCATCAATCAAATCAAATAAATACCCTAATACCCATGCTAATATAGGTTAGGAATATTCTATTATAACCTATTAGGGTATATTATGCCCATGCTAATATAGGTTACGAATATACCCCTCTCCTATTCTACGGTAACCTATTCTATACTGGGCCTATAGTATGGGCCTTTTACCTGTCGTATACTAGTTTGACGTATTTCCCTTGTATTTCCCTTATTCCTGGCATAGGGCTCTGGGTCTAGAAGTTCTTTCAAGTGAAAGAAAGACAAGGGAAATGTTTTCTAGGATGTGCTCCTGGTCACTGGGGTATTATTGTCCTGGCTGATAGGTGCTTCTTCCATGCTCCTAGGATTCTGGTATCAAGGCCAAGGGGTGTAGTGTAATGCCATAAAACGTCAATCCCATCAGCAGGTTGTAAGGTTCTAGCAACACGGGTGACTAAGAACATGCCATGATGAAAGAGGGCTGCATATCTCCATCCAAGTTAAGGTAGGTGGGTAAATAAAGAAAGGTTTGTTCCGTACGTCTATTCCATCCATCCTGGCTTCATAAGAGATTGGGCATGAGATTCCATCCCATGGTGGTAGGGTTCGGTCTAAAGAGAAGGTTCTCTGGCAAGTAGTATGGCAGCTCTAATGCCGGTTGTAGTAGGTCTAAGATAGGGCGAATAACCCCCTTCCCTCCATCCATCCCATAATCCCATTCCATCCCATCCCAACTCTGCTTTGCTCTCTGATGTCCCAACAAGAATCCAATCCATGCTACCCACCCAAGCCATCCCTGGCAGGAAGTTATGAAATAAGAAAAGCCTAAAGAGCACGACCCCACTTATTCTATTCTATCCTATGTGGGCTACTCACCCATCGCATAAAGCCATCCCACCCAAGGGGCACTTTGATGTACCAACCATAATCCCATTCAGCCAAGCCAAGCCAAGCCATCGATCCATATACCCAGCTCCGTCGTCGCTATGTCATCCCTTATATAAAGGCAGGAAACTAAGAGTCTTCGTGGAATTTTCAATCCATAAAAAGGTAACTAAGTGTAAGTTGGTGGATGAATAAAGGCAATGAGTATCCTATGGGTTGGAAAGAAGGTAAGTCAGGTTTCTTATATATGGAATAACGGGAATTCTCAAAATAAATCCCATCCATAAACAACTAGCATTGGCATTGGTTTATCCAGGCTCCTCAGGCACTTGAGTTGGGGACTAAAAGTTCGGTTCAAGTAAATTAGAAATCTGAGATGGGGTATTTATGAAAAAATAACCAGTGTGTGGCATGGGTTGATTCATCATCATTTCGTTGTATCATCAGTTGTGAAAAAAGGCGATTCAATTAGGGCAAGTGGCTTACTGAGAGCATGTCATGTTTATTCCTTCCCACATCATCCGATCCTAAACCCTTTCTGAGATGCGATTGTGTATATAATAAACCGGTCGTATCCATGGGTCATTGGCATAATATCACTCCCATCCACCGGGTTATCTCACTAGAAATTAAGTATATCAAGTAAATAACTGAGAGCATGTCATTTAATTCCAAATCATTCCATCGGCCCCTGCCTGGTATGATTCTGATCAAGCAGCAATCTATCCTATCCATGTGCGGTTGGGTTCGTGGTGTTGTGATGTGATATTATATATGTAATAACATTAATTCATTCGTATCTAAGTCTATTCTCTCCTTCCTACTTTGGGGCCTGTTCACTCTGTGCCTGCCTGCAGTTCAGGTGATTTCCTTCCTTCCAATAAGGCCGGTAGGCTAACACCCGGGTTGGGTTAAAGCATTGGGTCGATCCAAAAACTCTCTGAAACACGTCTTTTCTGAAGGCACAGAGTGATAGAATTTTCATGTTCTTCCTCCCATCCATTCCATCCCCCTGTGGCTTCTAAGGTTCAACATTACTTACCCACACTAGGTTTCCTGCTCTAGGGCTCCAGGTCTAGTAGTTCGTGAGAACCAAAGGGTGTGTTTCATAGCATGTCCCTGGCAGCTAATTTTTTATTCCTGGCTGGCTTCATCCAATTCATGGGTTGTACAGCACTCCATCTCCTAGGATAACAGTAGAAGGGTATTTGAATAGCTACTGGTTTTCCCTACTGATCTTCCTGGTTTCATGAATGGGTTGGGCAGCCCTCCATAGATCCATAGAATAGGGTGAAGGCGTTAGCCAGTCTAATTCCGACCCAAAACTGGAAGGTATAGTGCTAGCTATGAAGCAATTCCTGAAGGTAGTAGCAAGTAAGGATGAGATTGTGTATCCCGCCCTTATTGAGAAGAGCCTTCTACAAGAAGGTCTAATAGCAGTACCCGACTAACGCAACGCTAAATGCCTGAATCAAAGTGATATAGGTGGAACAGGTCTCGTTCTTTCTTGTAGGTATTAATAACATCAAAGGGTGAGGGCTAACTCCCTCCATGCTCCTAGGTGAAGGCAGTAGTAATATAGGGGTAATGCATCCATGCATTAATGCCATGCAACAGCTTTAATGTAATCCAGCTGAGAGCAAGCTACGATAATTCCTTGGCTACTGGACTACCATCAATCCACCCATCTATTCATCCAGCCGCTCTTCTTGCCATGTCCATCCATAAGAATCGGGGGGAGAAAATAAAGGAGGCTACAAAGAGTATTCGAGGAATGGCTAAAAAAGAATAAGCACTACGTGTGGAAGTTGGTATATGGAGGAAGCACTTCTCCTTGGTCGTGGAACAAAGAAAGTCAAAAAGGTTTTTATATTATATATTGAATAACGCAGAATGTCCTGGGCCTTCCTTAATAAAGAAGTCCCCCTATCGTGGATCGATGAATTCTATCCCCTCGTCCGATTGATCCAGCAAGAATCAAACTCCAAGCCAGTAAAGACAATCCCCTCAATATATGTAAGCCATGCGGGGTCTGTCCGTTCAATTCGAAAACGCTCTTAGATGTGATTTGAGAGCTATCAAACGCATTCTTGGCATGGGTCGAGGCATAATTTCACATGCATTTCTCTTTAGGTAAGTAGATGAATGAGAGCATGTCAGGGTTATTCCATTCTCTAAAGCCATAGGGCAGCAACATAAGAGGCATAGGCAGTTCAGTTCAAAAACTCTTCTAAGTGATGACCTGAAAAGCAAGGATCGTAGAGGTTGGTCCGGTCGATCCCAATAAACCCTGTCAAATGCGGTTTGGCTGAGGCAAACCCTATGTTCTCCGAAGTCTGAGGATATGGACGGGATATCAAACTAACATTTGGCATTAGGGAACTTTCTTATTTACAGCGCCCTCTCTTGAAGTACAATAGAAAAGTAGACCTACAAAGATTCCCGCCTTAAGGCAATAAGTTGAGCATATGGGGACTCCCCGCATCGCTTCATCCATCCATCAAGAAGTAAGGTGAGGCAACAAAAAGTTAAAGCAGGGTAAAGAGAGTAGAGTTTGGACAGGCACTCAAATGAAACAAATGAAAGGAAAGCAGCCAAACCTAACAACGACCACTTGCTGTACTACCCAAGGAAGAACGTAGAGCAGCAGGCAGATACAATACCTAGACAGAGGCACCTACTATCCAACCTAGCTCGAACAGAACAAGAGCCAAGACAGCATCTAGACCTATCTCCACTCGCAAAACCTAGCAGGACCCTGAACTATAAGCAAACAGACGAAACCCTCTCGTTAAATGAATTCTGCGGATTTATGCATTCTAGATCGATCTTGCCATAATTATATAAGCCCCTACCTATTAAACAGACAGATCCCAGAAGAATTGTGAGAAGAGGTCCTCATTTGGGGGGATGCCATCACACAAAAGAGAGCTACGATGGATAAGCTTAGGTGAGTACCGAGTGAAATCTATTCTATTGTCGTTTAAATGCGTTCTATGGCCACTTTGTGACCTGAGATTGTTCTCACTCTAGCAACACGTCTAGCCATCCTATTGTAGGTGGCGCATGGGGGAAAATCTCCTATCTCGGGTATGAGAATTTCCTTCTCTTTCGCGTATGGCGCCAACTTGGTCACAATCGATATTATAATATCTACTAGCTATGATCGGCTATGCTCGGGGCTACGATCTATGGATGGCTATGTGAGGTGGTGCTCTATGTGCAACTATGTCTGGTGCTTATTGTGTATGGCTGGTATGAGTGTCTATGTATGGCTGTTATGTCAGGTGCTCTATGTGCAGGTGCTGTAGGAACTAATGTTCTGTGACTGGCGTATGATCATCATCCTAAACAGGTGCATCATATGTAACGCATGGTCATTGCATCCAGTCGAGGTAGGAACTAAGGTTCCATAGGGGTCCCGTCCCGGGGAATATGGGGAAGTTCTTATCTTGGAAGATGTGGGAAATTAATCAATCACTATTAAGATCATCCACCTCACTTACAGGCACTCCATTCCTAGCGTGAATGAAACCACGTGTCCTACTGTTGAAGATCCTCCTTAGGTGCATTGTAAGTAAGGCATTATCCATCAATTCGATAACATTGACCTTATTATTGTAGCGAGGTATAGCTAGAGTTCGAGGTATATTCCGTTGATCCGTATTCGTCCAGCCGATTAAAGCAATGACTGTATGCATCCAAGCAGCCGATCCGAGTCGAGCAGCGTATTATCCCCACCGAGTATCCCCGCCAAGCGGCCCAACTGAGTATCCCAGCCCAACCGAGCAGCTCAGCCAAGCTATGACCGAACTTCCAATGATTGACTACCGGCGATGACTATGTGAGGTGCCCCGTGTGATGGTGATATAGAACCTTATGTTCCTGTAGGGGTAATCCCTGTTGGGTCACTTTTTATCTTGGTAGATGTGGGTTGTCATTCGTCCATGGGACCACTAATATCGAGGACATACGCCACTGCCTTAATCCCGGCGAGTATAGAAAAGCAAGCCATCGCTTTCTTTCTATTTACTTGTCCTTTTTCTCCCTAGCTAGACCTACTTTATCAGGTCTGTGTTGAAGGTGACTCGGCTGGTAGGGTGTAGCTATGTGTGTCTGGTAGGGTGTAGCCATGTAGGGTAGAGATTCAATGTAGAGTTTCTAGGTTGAGTTAGAGGGCCGCGGCTAGGTCGAGGGTTGAGTTTCGAGGGTAAAGAACATGGCTTAGATTAGACCTTGCATCGGAATGATAGATTAGCCCTCGCCCGATGGGGAGTGAAATATTTGACCTAATATCGGGAGTGATATAACTTCAAGTAGAAAGAAAGCTAAGCATCAACATAAATACTGGGATTGAACCTATCTGGATTGATACTTGTATCGACAGGATAGAGTACCAGCATTGATTGAATCAACACCTGAATCGACTCTTTTCATTGAGTGCATCGACTACCGGCATCAACTAGCGGCTATCAGCAATGACCTCCTTTCTTGCTATGATCGACTGTCTATGATTGAAACTGGCCCCTTCTATCCCCTTATAGCAATGACTGAATCTGACTGTTTCTTTTAGGCGATGAATGGTTTATGATCCTAAAACGGTTAATCATTGTATATAAGCTTTGTCGTTCTTTCCATCCATCCCAGGTAGGCACATTCCATTGTTCCATAGCAATAAGTTTGAGGGGTAACATTCTCTTTTCTTTCGGTTTCTTAATTGAATGGGTTCCTTCCTTCTCCTCTCTTCCGGTGGGACCATGGGTAACTTCATCTTTCTCTCGGCAATGATCTTATAGCAAGGATTTCTGGCTATGATCACTGGGCTATCAGCAGAAATGATGGAGCTGAAACCTCCCTCCTTCCTGGCTCTAACTGGCAATGAGAAGGCTATCTATCGGCAATGAGAAAAGGCGATGAGCTTCTGGCTATGATGGGTTGTTCGTCCTGGCTACGACTCCTGTCTATGAGTGCTAGATCGACACCTTCTGACTCTGACCTCCTGGCTATGACAACTAGGCTATCGGCTATGAGCAGAAAAGCCCACTCACTTCATTTACCCCTTTCTGCCACCTTCTGTCCATGACTGGCTGAAAATGATTGGCTGACAATGACCTTCCTTCTGGCAATGATTTTTCTATTGGCTGTGCCTCTGGCACTGACCCTTTGGCTAGCCCTTCTGTCTTTATCTGAATTTGACTTGTTATACTTCCTGTTTTGTATGATCTAAATCCTATGATGACTTTGTGTGTATGATTCTTCGGTATGATTCTTCGAATGTCAGTATGATTCTCCTCGTGTCTGATTCGAACCCCTCTAGCATTTCAACTCGTTTGCAGGATTCTAGAGATGTCGTATTTTTCGAGAGGTTCGATTCATAAAGTTCGAAGTGTCTCCCACCGAAAATGTCTTATCTCATATATAATATATCTGGTCTGGGATCCGCAGGAAACCACCCACTATCTAGTGGAAGAGACATAAATATCTAAGCATCGCCCGTAGGTTGGACATACTCATTTATATACGTAATTATGCTTTCTTTATTTTAGTTTAGGAAGTGGTATTTAAATGAAAAATACAGCCCATATCTGAGCTAAGCACTTGGGCTATTCTCCTTCAATCAAAGTACTGAGCTTGGTACTCAACTCAATCCTGACTTTAGGGTAGGGTGATAGGTAAGGGAAGGATAGATCCTTATCGCTCGACCAACCTATCCCGCTCCCCTATCTCCCTAAAAATACCGGACCCATATATCCCTAAAAGGCACCCTATTTAGACCCACCCCCACCAATCTAGTGCCGTAAGGCCCCCACCCCAAAAGGTATAGGAAAAGGGTCGTTATAGCAGTTATAGCCTTACTTCTTTCCCCCCTTGTTGAAGTTTCGGCGAAGTGCTTTAACGAAAGGAAGAATGGCTTGCCTGACAATAGGTTCTTTATTGCTCACCCATCAAGGGTGAGGAGGGCAAGGAACTTGAATCAACAAACTCCCTGCGGTGAGAATAAATCCCGGCTCTGAATAATTCTTTCCTAATTGATAGCTCGGTTCAAATCCCTTCCTAAAATAGAGATAGGAACAGACGTGTACTTCGGCGAAGTGACATAATTACATATATAAGATATGCATTCAGATTAGAACCTACTTACCTTACCAAGTGCCATCATTTGAGGGGAACAAACAAAGAATTACGGTCAGAAACATCCATCCTTTTGTGTATGGCTTGGCTAAACCGTAATTACATATATAATGATCTTTATTTATGATCTCTCTAGTTACCAATTGTAGTGATTTCATCCTGAAATTCTACTGCATCATATAGGATTATTCCCCTAGGGTACATCTCTAGCTAATTGATAGGAATGATTAGATCTCTAGTTACTGAAGGAAGGCCAAAGATAAGGAGGATATTCATTAGGAAGCCTAGATTCTCTGTTGTTGCGCCCAGGAGACATCCTCTCTTCAGCGTAGCACGTGCTTGCTTCTGAGCAGGCATAAAGGAAAGGCAATCTACCAGTTTCAATTTCTTCGAAGGTACAAATATATAGAGAAGCTGCACGAAGCCCATGACTAAATGCATGGTCAAATACCAAATGAGATGCAACTTGAGATGCAACTTCCATGGGGATTTCGGAGTAGGTAACACCATTCCTTTTCCCTAGGGTGGAGAGTGAACGCGAACTAAACTAGTTTTTCCAATCCGGTAGATGGCTCTGCATTTAAAGGTGGGATGGTTCATTAATCGATTCGCTAATTCCTTCACTTCCATTCGAATTGATGTTGGTCGTCAATCAGTTCGATCGGTCATCCCCCTATTTCCATTTCAGATGCATCCTTCCCCCCCTTCCCAAGGTCCTTCAGTAGCGCCTCTTTCTACTTCCATCATGTTTCCTCCCCCTCGCAGCGCAGTTGATTCGGTCCATTTTCATTTCGATGCAAGTAATTTGATAAATATTGATTTATGCTTCCTTTTCGCTTGCTTCTTCTTTTCGCCCCCGGCTCGTACATCGTGGAAGGAGTGCCTTATTATTCCTTACTATAGAGATTCTTTTCCCAATCTCTATCGACCCATTTGCCACATTATATATGTGCATGCAGTTGTCCAGATCTATCCATTTTCCACATTATATATGTGAGATTTTCTATTTTCACTGGCTTTATAGGTTACAATTTATAGTGTGGTCCCCTTACTTGACCGTAGCATCATAATAAATATCCATACATAACCATGTCTTGCTGCAGTATCGGCACGCCATAAAGAAGACAATCCAATGGGCCCTCCTGCGTGAATGCCAAACTTGAATCTCCATCGTTGATCTTCACCATTGAGCCTAGATCCAATGGTTCATATCGCTCCCTTCTCCAAACCCACCGTTCCGCCTTTTCCTTTATTATTAAAATCTCCACCGTCGATCCAGTTTTAGATTGACGGCTCCGACTCCATCGCAAAATCGGCAATCACAAATCTCTTATCCAGTTCCTTTGACCTCCGCCGATTGCGATCCTGCAATTAAATATCGACCGTTGAATCCACAAGAACCAACGGCTCAAATTTAATCACACTCCATCATAAGCCCTTCACCATTTCACCCGCCGATTAAATCTCCACCGTTGATCTCTGAATCTGATCCAACGGTCAACGCTTAATCGCACATCGCAAAATCAAAAGTTTAAGTATTTTGGCCTCTTCCTTTTTCTCCGATGTGATTAAATCCTGACCGTTCATTCCACCAGATTCAACGGTCTACGCTCATCACATCGTGCTCATCCATTCCATGAGCCCTTTGACATAAACCCACCGATTTAATCCTATCCGTTGATCTCCCCTACATCTAACGGTCTGCGCTAAATCGCATCAACACATTTCATTGTTGCTTTACCCTTTGTCCTCCTCCAATGTGATCCTGCGATAAAATCTCAGGATTATTAGATCCAATGGCTCACAATGCTTTCGCTGTTTTAACCCCGCCCTTATCTTTTTCCTCCATCGTCAGATCTCGGCCGCCGATCCTCAAGATCCGACGGTCCACATTCATCCTTCCTTCCGCCCTTATACAAAAGGTGGGCCCCTTTTTTCCTCGTTTCTCCACCATTTTCATTTGAAACCTTACCATTCCTGTATATTTTTGTTTCCCGAAAGAAGGTTTTAAAAGTGAATCCTGACCGTCGATCTTCGAAGATCTAAGGTCATCAGGCCCCATTTTTTCGCCCTTTTCATTTCCTTTCATTTTTGCTCCTTTTTCGATTATAACCATTTATCAAAGGAATTTAACGATCGGATAGCCTATTTCACCCTCCACTGCGCGCCAATTTTTTCTGACGTCACCTGAATCCTGCGTACCCTTTACCCCGTAACTTTTTATCTATCGCACTAAACCCGCACCATTGGATCTGGATCATCCAATCCAATGGCCTAGAAGCCATATCGCGTAATTTTTGAGCCCTTCCCACAGTGTGCAACTTTTACGCGATATAGGTGGTTTTTTAAATCCACGTGTCAGGTGCAGACCTATATCGCTTTTTTTCGACCAAAATCTAAAACCGCCTCAGAGCTGCGTGAAAACCGCTACCGATTTTCTGCTATAACACTCCTCCCTCTGCAATATAACTCTAGATTAGATCCTGGCCGTCATTCTTTGAGATCAGACGGTCCCTATTTAACCTTACCACCAATTCGTTTTCCCTCCATCATTCCTCCAAACGAACTCATTGAATGATCTCAACCGTAGATCTTCGTTCTTTGATCTAATCCAATGGCCCTTATTCAATATCGTGCCCAAACTCCCATTTACACATGGTTAACACTTTGAAACACTTCCACCAACGCTCCTAAGGAGTTTAAACCATGAATTCGCAGGTTTTAAATAATGTTTATGTGTTTTTATGCAGGTTTAGATGAAGTTAAAGTTAAATCCTCCCGTAGATGTTTTCATTGTTATTGGCCAAGGATGACGATCCTTGCGGCCTTTTGATACATATTAAAGGGTTTCAAAGGGATAATTAAATGTTTTTAGGGAATGGATAACTCATGATTATCGGTTTTCTGAGCAAAAAATCCAATAAACCCTCTGCGCACCTGCAAATAGCAAAACACAGTCAGCATCAATTATAAAAGTATATCAGTGTCAAAGACGAAGATTATGGCTTAAACAAGCCTAAACACATATCCAAAGATAAATCACTATGTTTATAGAGAAATTTCAGTCGAAGGACACCTCAGAGCCACATCAAAGGGGTGAATTGATTTCCCAGCTACTATATTGGCACCTTGCAGCTTTTTTCCTCAAAGGAATACCCAGATCAAATCTAAGTCCGAAACATTAAGGCCAAAGACAGCTGAACATTTATTACAAGCAAAAAAAATATCCCAAATGTCAGTAGAAGTTATTATAAAGATAAGAAGAGCCTTAAAGTCAATCTTTTTTACCCATTAAGCCTAAAAAATTAGAAACAGAGTTGTAATTCGATGCATTCCTGCCTTATGCCTTGCATGGTTTTCAAGGCTAGGAGTTGCATTTAGTGTAGAATTTATTAAAATTCAATCCTAAAACTCTTCCACCTCCTCATTTATTCTATAAATACTTCTGAAGAAGATGAGATATAGGTTGGTTGATCACTAGTTGTAATACTGAAACTCTCTGAAATAATACATAGTCTGTTCGGAGTTGAAGAAGAAATTGAAGTCTTAGAAGCTTGATGGTGGTGTGACATGCTTGTTCTTGAGAAGGCTCTATCATTGGATTCATGAGCTTAGATATTAGTGATGTATTCTGAACTGTCTGTTGTTTTTCCTGTTTTCATTTTGTTCCATAAATTCTTACTACATTAGGATGAAAAGTTTAGGCTAAGAAATGACTCCTAGAAGCACCTTAGACCTGTTTATCCTTCACTGTTCTATGTTTTCTTCTGCTGAGGTATTTTAGAGTCTTCAATATTTCTCTTTAGTCCTCATGCTTGTTTATTTCTTTAATAGTTCAGATAGTTGGTTTCAACATGATTTATGGTTTTCCCTGCTTGTCTGCTGCCACTTAAAAACTGTTTTTGAAGTCTCCCTTTGAAGTACCATTGTTCGTAGTTTTCCAAATAGGTCTGTTTTGATCATACCCTTTGTTCCTGCTAGAATAGTTGTTTCAAAGGTCTTTATAGTTGTAATCATGGATGTTTAGGAGTTCCCTCTTCTATGACTGCAATTATCAGTGAATCTTTCATGTTTTCTAATTCCTTTGAAATAAAATCTTTGAGGAAATAGGGAGTTCCTCGAATCTTAGATTTCATTTTGAAAGTTGTCTTGAAGTCATTATTTGCTTAGAGTGTGGTTTGTAGAATTTATGGTTAGACCTGTCTATCAAATGCCACTTCATGTTCAAATTATGTTTTCAATTTCCCTTTGTTGAGAATTAAACCTCTCTTTTCAAAATCATTAATGTTCACCTCATTCACAAAACTAAAGGATCCTGCGACCAAGTTAGATTTTCCCTTTGATATCCCATATCCATTTGTGAGCCTGTTACCAACTTCATTTTGACTCCATTTCCCAATGAATCAGATATTTCCTCTTTCTACTTATCTTTCCTAGACCTTTCATGTTCTGCAGTATCAATTCAACCAAACAAACAAATAAAATAACACTTATACTTCATAACTAGTCTAAAATCAATGCTTAAAAGCAAACAAGACATACCTTTGAAAATAATTTGAGAGATCCCTCTCTGAGAATAGGAGGACTAGATCCTGGAACTCTAAAGATTGGTTCTAATGTTGCCTTGTCTTTTTATTTTCCAATCTATCAAAACACAAGATACCAACAGGTACTACCTAAGTTGTTGGGCAATGAATCATTACTCACGCGGGACACATAATTCTTGCAATTTTTTTTTCTTATGGTGAAGTTCATGTCATCATCGGGGCCTTCCTTGGGACCTACGAAGCCCACTCCATCTGGTGTTCCCAGCTATGTTGGTGGGGTGGAGCCTTTAATACTTATCTAACCCTTTGTCACTATGACTGTATCGAATTCTCCCAGTGCAAAATCTTCCACTCTACAATTATCCCTACCACTCTGCAACTTCAATAGACTTATTCCTCTCTCTCCTTCCTTTGAACTATCTAACACTGCTCCTACTTGGTGTAGCTCTCTCCACCTTCTATAGATCTATTGTATATCTCTCTCCCACCATTCTTCAGCTATCCACTCTCTCCTTTGTGCCCTCAAATATTTTTCCTTATAGATGTCATTCAAATCAATTTATTCAATATTTTCATAGCTCTTATTCAGGTATCATCCCTCCCATTAAGTCTCTCCCCCAATAACGGGGATTAAATCTGCCATGGGTGGGTTCTGGAATACCAAAAAGTTTACTTCTACGATTAGAACCTTAACCCACAGTGGAATTTCCTTTAGTAGTCTTCCATGCAACCTCGACTTGAACACGACCTCAACCTTAGATAAGGATTGATGACCCTGTACAAAAAACTCAATGATATACCCCTCTACTGTGGTATGCATGCAGAAATAAACAGCTTATGTCAGATCTGTGTCAAGATGATGTAGTTCAAAAATATCTGCTTAAGTCCAGGTACGAAGGGATCTTCTTTGTCCTCTGATATTTTCTTTCATTTTCAATATCCACAACCAATTATAGAGCTCTTTTGGGATATTTCATTATAATATCTCGTATATATCGCTTGCAGGTTCCATGTACAATATTTCTTCCTTTAGTCGCTCTTCACTTCGATAATGGAGTTGAGATTGTTAAGAAGTAAACTGGTCTACTTGCTTGTGCCACCAATCTTGTAGCTCCTTCTTAAATATTATCAACGCCATATTCTATTCTCCTTTGGAAATTTTCATGTGTCGACAATGGAAGATTTTTTTGGTGGAAAAATGATGAATAGGTTGAGACCCTAGGTTCAAGAACAGGGGCCAAAAAAGGATATGTCGTAGTCTATCATAACTACAAAATTTTCACCCTATTAAGGAGGAATAAGGTGTCTCACCCAAGGTGTGTCACGACCTACCTTAGTTAGGGCTGGAATCTAGTATCGGGATAAAAGCCATGGAGGCTATCAACACCAAGTAAACCTCGAACTAGAACATTAAATATGCGATTAGGATGACTCAAGCATTCAAGAAGAAAGTATATTGTGCATGTGCAGTCATAATAAAATTTTTAAAAGTCCACATCAAATCACACACAAAGGCTCTCATATAACCCTGTAACCCTTTCTTCCTTTAGATTCAAAAACATTACAACAATACATTAGGCTCGAAGGCCTCATTGAAAGAACATAAAACTAAAATGACAAGATATTACATGAGCAAGATAAGATGGAACAACACAAACTCATTAGGCTTCGCGACAAAATTTCAGTGCATTCCCCTTGCTTCTTCTTCATCTGGATTTTTGCCTCAGCCTTATTAAACCCTATAATTTATACTACTTCTCCCTTGGATACTCCACCGTTTCCCTCTTCTTGTTGGCTCTATTGCTCGGTTGTGTCTGCGTCACGAATGTCAGTGTTCCTTTCAGATCAACTACAACTACTTGAGTCTTGATTTCTCTAGCCGGTTCTCCACAACTGCTAGTCCGTTATCCTTCTCTAGTTGTCTTCTCCACGACTTCTCAATGGTTTCCTATGGAAAAAATGTGGTCAATCTTCAAAACATGTCACAACTTAGCTCTCAAAACAAAGGACCCAACAATTATAGTGTGCTCATCTTATATGGTGTCATAAACATTAGGGCAGCTCCAAGTACCAAATATATGGAAAATTCAATATCAATTTTAAGTGGTAAACCTAGGATTTCAACAAATGAATCTCCAAATCCCTTAAGTACTCATTTCTCTTCAATTCCTGGTACTTTTTACTTCGCTTCCTCTTTCATGTTATTTTCATAAATTTGGCACCCTTTTCTAAAATAATTCTTCAATTGCGTGGTTTATATCTCTCTGACATAACCCAACCTTGGAATCCCCCGCACTTGTCTTTGTTTCCATTCTTCATCAAGGAAATTAATTTCCTTAGTATTATAATCTAGGACCTCATGGTGTTTTTTCCCCAATCCATACCAATTAGACAATCATATGACCCTAATGGTATGTCGTTCAAATCTGCAATTGTACTTAACCCATTCATGTTAGTTTGAAATTCCTTCGCTAGTTAAGTTATCCTTCACTTATCCCTTGTAGCTAACTAAACTAAAAAAAATTCTATGCTTGGTTCTCGTTAAATTAAATATTTCAACAATTTTATGATCAAGATAACCATGGCTAGCTCCATGATCAATTAAAATGGCAATGGGTGAGTTATTTATCTTACCTTTGACTTTATTGATATGAAATTGGTGATCAACCTACCTATTGTCTGATGCTACATAAATCCTAGGCATGATTATACACATTCCCTCCATTGTATAAACTCCCTAAATATGGTGTACAATCCTCATTTTATCTCTTTTGTGAAGGAAATACCCATACATGTGTTATCCTTCACAACCTCAACACTTGATGGGTTGAAATATCAATATTTTTCCCAATGATGGATGAGTTTATTGATTTTCTTGGTAATTTATCCTGAAAAATGAAGGTTTATATCCCTTCTTCCTTTGATCCACCTTGGTTCTCTTCTTTTCATCTAAAGTTTTTTGGAAGTCTAGTTGATTTTTACCCTACTCATAAATGTACTCTGCTTCCTCATAACTTCATAAAAATTCTCGGGCTCATCAAATTTAATTTTTTCATTGTAGAATGATGTCAACCCACTTATAAATATTTGAATTTTAATATTTTCGTCCTTCATAAAACCAACATACCTCAGTAATACATAGAATTTTCTTTCATATTCCTCCATTACCATAATCCCTAACTTTATTTTAAAGAACTCTTGCATTTTCCTTTCATAATAATTCTCTAACAAGTACTTCATTTGGAATTACATTCTAATTTCCTGTATGAGGTTTTATTCTCATCTAAGTATATGTTTCCTTGAGTTTTTCCCACCACATATGTTCTTTTCCCTTCAAATTGTAAATTTCAATTCATGCCTCTAAGTTGGATGAGTAATTGTACAATTGAAACTACATTCTTATCTCCAATAGTGAAGGTTCAACTTCATCTGCATTCTTACGCTCACCATCAAAAGTGGTAGGTTTAATCTTCCTAAGTTTTTCTCGCAAGTTATCCAAATTAAGTTTTCATATTCATTTTTTAATTGGTGATATGCTTAGACTAATCCCAAATTACAAGGAAACATAGGTTCTCTTGGTTGAATGTCTTGGTGAGTGATGTTGATTCCTAAAAACACTTTTATAATACCTTGAATTTTTAGCATCTCCCCCTAACTTGTAAATCATGTTCCTCTATCTACCTTGAATCATATTTTTTTTCCATTCTCTTCTATAAATGTTGAAATGGAACCCAAAGGGGGATTCTAATTTATTTTTCCCTTAATTAAATTGGAAGAGAAATTGTAATTTCATCTCATGAAAACTTGTATTAGTTAAATAATTCAAAGGGAAGGCATGTAGAGATATCCATTCATTTAAAGGGGTCCAATTACAATTATTTGTGAGTTGTAATTAGTTAACTTAATTAATTGAGTTAAAATCAGTTTAACTAGTTCTAACTAAGTGATGAGCTAGTGAGAGGTCCAGTGAATTAAATATTATTTAATTAAAAAATAGTGATCAATAAATTAACTAATAATTCACTATAAATAGCAGTTGCGTGTCAATTATAAGGGAGGCCCAGTTGAGACAGAGGTTAAAGGGATGATGACTATTAGTTGTCTAATTAGAAAATTATATAGGTCAATTATAGAGTCATGTGGAGGCCAAGGATCATTGAAAAATCAATTCAAGGGAATTTCCTAGTTAATAGGGTGAAAATTCATCCAAGAATGCATGAGAAAGGAAGGATGAGTAGAGGTCGAGAATTGGTTAAATAATTGATTGATTTTTCCTAGATTAGTGTGAGATAGTTGGCAGAGTGCAGGAGATTATCTTATAGAGAAAAAAATTGTATTTATTCATGATCTTAACTTTATACAATATAAAAATAGCGAGGTTTTAGGCAGTGTTCTTTCCCCAGATACATCTTGTGTTTTGCAATTGATTTCCACTTTCTCTTACTTGTTATGTGATTGTGTGATCATGTTTTGTTTTCGCAAATTGTAGAAGGATTTAGTATCTTGTTTTAGCACATTGCAAGATTAGATTGAATCCCATTGTTAGATTTTATACATGATATCAGAGCATCAAAAATCACAATATCAAGAGAAGAACAAAGCTTGTTTTGATCAAGTTCAAATTTGCAGATTTATTCTCCAAGATCCAACAACAGATCAAGATGTCTTTCAATGGGTTGAGACTCGAATATGCACTCGAGGGAAAATAGAATTACATTGCATGGAAGGAAGTAATGGAGGTAGTGCTTGAGGACAACAGATTAAAGGCTTTCATAGATAATAATCTCTCCGAGCCAGAAATAGTAGATGCTCAAATTCTTGATGCATCGAAGAAGAATGTAGAAAAGGAGATAAGGATCTTGTTAGAGGGAGTTCGAGATCATATTTTCTCGAGTCTCCATGGGAAGGTGACTCCATATGCTATGTGGAAGGCCTTGAAAGATATGTATTAGAATAGAAACGACCAAAGGAAGCTGACACTAAAATACAAGCTTAGGAAGATCAAAATGGAGAAGGGCAACACGATCCAAAAGTACTTGATGAAGTTCACTCAATGTCGAGATGAGATTGGAAATGTTGGTATAACTATTTCATCGGATGCTTTGGTGAGCTTAGATCTTCTAGGCCTTCCCAAGAGCTGGCATAGCTACTAGGACTCTGTGAATGGGAGGGAGAAGCTACCAGATTGGGAGTGACTATGGTATGATATGGCATAAGAAGAAATTCGACGGATCACCAAAGATGGATCCTCATCAAATATTGATGATGAGGAGAAATGCACCTTTGCTAGAAAGGTGAAGAAAGGAAAATGGAAAGCATCCCATTTCGAATCGGAGTCTAGCAAGGTAGGAAAGAAGCGAGACTTTTCAAAGGTAAAATGTTGCAACTGTCATGAGCATAGACACTATGCCACAAATTGTCCACAAAAGAAGAAAAACAAGAAGGCCTTAGGAGGAATAGTAGGTGAAGCATTGGATTCTCAGATCAAGTTGGAATTCACCCTCATCGCATGCATGGTGTCATCGGTGATGAGTTTTGTGTGGTACTTGGATAGAGGAGCTTCATTACATATGACCGACAACAAATAATTCTTCAGTAGCTTGGAGGAGAAGGATCTTAAGATGCACATCGAGATGGGTGACGACGGGAGGTATAGCGCTACTAGTGTAGGTATAGCTACCTTTTAGAGGGAGTCAGGAAATCCACTCACATTAAAATATGTCATGTATGTTCTTGGTTTAAAGAATAATTTGGTTTCTGTTGCTATTTTGGAAGATTGTGGCTATGATGTGATCTTTAGTGAAGGAAAGGCGTTCCTTCGTCACAAAGCCATGAGACAGGTGAAAAATATTGGGGTTCGAGTAAAGAACCTATAGAAACTAGATGTATAATACAGCAGAAAATTGATCACTAAAGCAAAGAAGGTGAAAATCAAAGACATCGGTGAATTATGGCACATGAGGTTGGGCCATCTACACCACAACGCTTTGAAGATCATGTAGCATATTTCTACAAGAATTCCGAAGGGTGCACTTGTGTAGAGAGATACATACAAAGGGTATATATTGGGGAAGTATACCAAATCCACCTTTCACAATAAGGAAAGCTAAGCCAAGACAATCCTTGAGAGAGCTCACTCAGACGTGTGTGGATTGTTCTCAAAAAATTCCATAGCAAAGCACATGTATTATGTGATTTTTGTTGATGATTTTTTAAGAAAGTGTTTGATTTTATTCATGTAGAAGAAAGATCATACGTTCTCCAAGTTTTGTGAGTTCAAGGCACTTGTCTAGAAAGATACAGGGAAGAAGGTGAAGGCTCTAAGGAGCGACAATGGTGGAGAATAAATATCTAACGAATTCAAGAACTTATGTGCCTAAGAAAAAATTTGAAGAGAATATATTGCACCTCATAACTCGCAACAGAATGGGGTTGCATAAAGAAAGAAAATAACTATTGCGAGAGCAACATGAGCTATGTTGCATGATCAGGTCGTACCGTTGCATATTTGGGTGGAATCATGCAATACAAAAATATTTTTTCAGAACAGAAGTCCTCATTGGATACTTGGGAAGAGTACACCAGAGGATGTTTTTTCAGGTAAGAGACTAGATGTGTCATATTTTAAAAATTTTGGTTCATCTGTTTATTTCCATGTAACCAAAGATGGCAAGAATAAGCTAGAGCCAAAAACAAAGTTCGGGATATTTTTTGGGTACATTAATACACCTAAAAACTATTGGGTGTACTTTCCAACACACAGGATGACAATGGTCAAAATATATGTGAAATTTGATGAAGACAAATCCATGTTATTGTCCCTTGAGAGGGAGATCAAGTTGCATGCAGTTGAGGGGATCTTGGCTCTAAAGGATGAACCTTAGGATGTCAAGTAGCCATGTTATCACAAAATTGTACTTGATTGGCTGCTGATCAGACAACTCTATGTAACTATTTCAAACCAGCTTTTGACTGAAGCTTTGCCTCTTCAGTCTGAGAGGGATCTCTCAAAGGGATTTAATGATATTGGTTAATGATATTTCTATATGGATAACTCTATAGGATTTGTATCTTTTTTCTTATGATTTTAGGTTGAAGTAATGTAGGCTTGCTACCATTGGGCTTATGGAGTCAACAATCAGTATTTTCAATGGCAAGCTTTCTTGACATGGAAGCTGAGGCAGATAGGGGTCTCTAACAAAGGAAATTCACTCATAAAACATAGGAAAACACAATCATTTCATTACTAAAGGAAGTCAGAGCATAGATTTATGAATTATGAATAACAGAAATGAAATCTACTGCAAGTGGTAAAACATAAGATGTAGATCAATAAGACATTAAAAACCCCACAAGAATCTTGGGTCTGTCAAGAAGAAAGTCACTTTCATTATTGATATAAGTCAAAATACATGAAGCAACAGTTTGGTGCAAAAAATCTCCCAACCCTTCACTACTTCGATGTTTTTCCTTTTAATATACATTCTTACAACAAGGATGATCTTCCTGGTGGCTAGATTCATCGAATTCTCCTATGGCACATCACATAACTGCAAAACATGACTTCTAACAAGAAATTGACAGCTACACCTTAAATAAGATGTCTCCTAATAGGAGCGTAACTCCTATTTATTACATATTCTACCTTATATTTGTGAAACAGTTACATGTTAGTTACAAATAAGAATCACATGCTCAGATGATAGATGGTAGGTTCATTACCACTTTTACATATTAAAAACCCTCCTGGACATGTGGAACATGTTAGGATCCACGTAGTTTGCAAGATTGGCAAGAACAAACGCTATAGGGGCTACATCGGAACCACTTTAGAATCCTAGGATCTAGCCCTCCTGGATTCAGAGAGGGATCTCTCTATATGTGTTTAGAATGATATGCTTATAGGCTCATGATATGATATTACGCTAGTTATGAAGCACAAGGGATTTGTTTGTTTTTGGTTGGGTAGGATATCATCAAAATAAAGGAAGTCTATTTTGAAGGGTAAAGGTGTGAGTAAGTTGAAAGAATGGTTCAACAGATAGGATAGGTAAGAGAAAATATCAATCCATTGGGATATGGAGTCACAAAAGGATTTAATTGCACAAAAAGTTTCAAGAGTGGTCCATGGGGCAAGTCATCTATGTCAAAGCATTTCTTTAGATTTATTTGTGATATGGAACATTAAAAGTGTTGTGAAAGAAGCAAAGCTAAGATCAATTAAGAATTATAACTTCACTAAAACAAGAAAATCCTTTCAAAGTAATTGTTTTGAAGCAAGCCAAAGGACAGGGCAAACCATAGACTTCTTTGGACAATACTCTTACTAAAGCAAACTTATAAGACAACAATCCAGCAATCCTAAGAGATTGCCTTCAGAAAGAAGAAAATATATAAGAAAACAAAGGGCGGCCTAAGATCAGGTAAGGACTTTTAACCTATCCTGCTTTTAGCATACTCTTCAAGGGAAACTTTCAAAATAGTTGTTGGATAAAAAACTAGAGGATAGGGCTAACCATAGACTTCCCTAGTTTAACTTTACTTAGCATGCAGTGAAAATATAATTCAAGAAAAATGTCTCAAGTTTTACTCAGCAAAACATAGGCTCACCAACATTCCTTGACTGGTTATACTCTATTGAATTATCCTCAAACACACAATTAGAAGAAAACATAAAGATAAAGCTTATCAGTGAGAATTAGGGTACCTTTTACAGTAAATCCTAATATAAATTTGTTGTTCTTTATCAGAGAAAGTGGACAGTATGAAAACATAAGAAAAAAAACAATTACAGTAAGAAAAACATCACCATTGACATAGACCAGGATCCCATAAATTAGCTTGTATATTTGATGTTCAAACCAGTTACAATCTTCAATTCTAGTAGGTCTTTATAGCTTCAAACTATTTACATTCAACAAGTATCCAACCAACAACAATACAGGGATCCTCATATGATATATATAGGTAAATTGAGGAGGTGGAGTGAAAGGAAGGTCTAACTATTCAATTAATATAGAGTAAATGCTTCTCGACCTTTGGGAGGCCTAATGGAGAATATATCTAATGTCTTAACTCTGTTAATTTACTTTTACATTAACTTTCATCTACTTTAGTCACTTTTGTTGACTTTTGAGGCTTTTGGTGGCTGGAAATTACTTTCTAAGCTGTCTTTGTAAAATATCTCTAACTGTGCATTAAATTTGTAGGCTTTTGATTAAATAGGCCTGTAGGTGGAATTTTTAGTCTTTGGGGGAGTAAATAGCCTTGATGATCTGGCAATTAATGTTGTCTTTTGCTGATCTGTCTCTGTTTCAGTGCTTTAATCATGAATTAAGCCTTTGATATGATTTAAGGCCTTCTTTATCATCTTTGGTCTTCGTCATTGTGTCTTTATCTTTAAAATTGTAGATTAATTAGGGCACCTTTTACAGTAAATCCTAATCTAAATTTGCTGTTCTTTATCAGTAAATTGTAGATGAGAATTAGGGCACCTTTTACAGTAAATCCTAATCTAAATTTGATGTTCTTTATCAGAGAAAGTGGATAGTATGAAAACATAAGAAAAAAAACAATTACAGTAAGAAAAACATCACCATTGACATAGACCAGGATCCCATAAATCAGCTTGTATATTTGATGTTCAAACCAGTTACAATCTTCAAGTCTAGTAGGTATTTACAGCTTCAAACTTCTCTTCTCAGCCTATCTTTCTTCAACCACTAACAAAGCTTCAGCAGCTTCAGTAACTATTTACATTCAACAAGTATCCAACCAAAAACAATACTGGGCTCCTCATATGATATATATAGGTAAATTGAGGAGGAGTGAAAGGAAGTTCTAACTATTCAATTAATACAGAGTAAATGCTTCTCGACCTTTGGGAGGCCTAATGGAGAAGATATCTAATGTCTTAACTCTGTTAATTGATTTTTACATTAAATTTCATCTACTTCAGTCACTTTTGTTGACTTTTGAGGCTTTTGGTGGCTGGCAATTACTTTCTGAGCTGTCTTTGTAAAATATCTATGATTGTGCATTAACTTTGTAGGCTTTTGAGTAAATAGGCCTATAGGTGGCATTTTTAGTCTTTGGGGGAGTAAATAGCCTTGATGATATGGAAATTAAGGTTGTCTTTTGTTGATATATCTCTGTTTCAGCGCTTTAATCATGAATTAGGCCTTTGATATGCTTTAAGGCCTTCTTTATCATCTTTGGTCTTCATCATTGTGTCTTTATCTTTAAAACTGTAGATTAAGCTTTTGATCTTCAAACTTTTGCTTTAATCCTTTAACTTTAATTTCTGATTCTCTTTACTAATCTTCATTAACTTTTATTGTTTCCTGATAGGTACTTTCTTTAACTGTGGGATGGATTTTATGATTACCGTCGTGAAACCTGCAACAAACAACAAACCGTTATATAAAACTTGCATTATATGGTAAAACTGCTTTAGAGGGCTCGGCGAGGGGTGGAGGAGCAATGCAGAGGAGGATGAATTCAGCAGACGTGGAAAACCCATGGCAGAAGGCGTAACCATGGTTTAATTCAAATTATGGTGCGAAAATATGGCTAAGCGGTTTTGGAAAACCGGAGATGGTTTTCACATAGGGTCTGGGCGGTAAGCGGTAATGGGCCAAATGAATGTGATACAGCTTGGTGGCTGACGCGTGTCCAAGGGAAAAAATGCCTATTTCGAGTTCAAAATGTACTATGGAGGGGTGTGGGAGAAATGAATGCGAAAATGAATGCGGACTGTTGGATCTGGGGAAAAAAATGGTGGAGATTGAACGGAAGCATGATGAAAGCCTTTGCGCAGTCGGGTGGGACCGACAGGATGACATGGGAGATCAGTAGCGGACGTCATACGGGGGAACTCGGGGGTATGGAGGAAAATCTCAACCTGTGCCTCTGCAGAAAACCTCAGCCATCGATATAAGATCTTCCACAGTCAAATGAGTCAACTGTGGGGGCACTCATAGTGTTAACCCATGCGCTGAAAGTGCCCGCTGGTGGAGCGGAGGACTAGCAGTGACCGTTGGATCAACGAGATCAGTGGTGGAGATAAATTTGGAGAAGAAATGAGCAAGGTAAAATACAGAAACATGCTGGCCGTTAGATTAGGATGATCAACGGTTTAGATGAAATCGGAGCATCGCAGAAATGAATGAATGGGGCAAAGGGACAGCGAAACGGCGAAACTGCGCCAACCGTTGGATCTGGGGAAGCTAGATCAACGGTCCAAAATACATCGATGGGGGGGCTTTGGTAAGTGACGATCAGGAGGAAAACTGGTAGTGCAATGGAGCGAGGACCATTAGATCAGCGAGATCAACAGTTTAGATCCCATCGGCGGGGGAAACCATCGCGCAAAGGAAATATAAAGAGACAAAAGGAAAAGGGGCGGAGTGAAGTGCGATAGCACGAAAGGGGCTTAAATACTGAGGCTGACGGTCGAAGGTCCCCGTCACATGGAGGAAAGGGCTGAGAACTTAAGCCCGCGAGGGCTTAAGCCTGACTTAATGAAAAAGTTGGTTTTTTGAGGCCGGAATGGAGTTTTTTGAGGGTTTTTGAAGGTTCTGATAGAGCTAAAAAGGGGTTTAAAACCAAATAAAGAGGGACTCAAATGGTTTTAAAGGATTTTTAAGGAAGTGGATGGGTTTTTAATAGGAAAATATGAATGAAAGAGGGTGGAAGAGGGGTTAAAAATAGTTTTCTTCATGATAACAGCAGGGATTTTGTGAAGACATCAGTGAGATGGATCCTTTGGACAAATAGACACAACAAGGCTTCAAGAAGTCACATATTTGCTCCAAATTTGTTTCTTGAAGGTTGAAGACCTGTTTTAGCCATATTTGAATATGTAAAAATTATGGATGGCTAACAGTGGCTCCACTTGGGGTGGGCAGCTCCATGGAGGTGTCAAGAACCTTAGAGATAAATCTCTGGAAAGTAGACCAGTGCCTTGATGTTTTGCTACGCTTTGAAAATCCTCTATATCTTTGATGACCATGCTACTTAAAAAGATGATCTGCAGATTTACAACAAGATGATTTTATCTCTCAAACTTCTACCTACCCAACCTACTTGTCCTAACATGTTTTCTTCAATGGGTGCACTTGGACTTGCAAACCCTTTCAACATCATTTTATTCTTTTATTTGAAAGCAGGAAACTAATCTATTTCTACCATTATGTCTTCCATGAGTTCAGATTAAATAGTTGAACTCATAAATTCTCTACCTAAGCTACTATCTGTCAAGATTAAGCTATTTGACAGATCTGCATTCTCTATATTCTAAAAAAGAAATCTAAATACAGACAAACTAGGATTAAGCTGTTTGATTTGCTGTAAGACTATGACATAAAAGCAAGCTGCACATAGACCAAAATTTACCGAAATTTAAAACAAAATTGTGAAGGCTTAAGATCTGAAAATTATGAATATGCTTCCTTCTTTTTATGACTCATATTTTGATCTGTTTAGAGTCATCCTTTTTCTTTTTATGTCTTAGTTCATATTTTGAGCATGTTAGAACCATTATTTTCTATCTTTGGCTCAACTTTTAGTATAATTAGAGCCATTTCTTTCTATCCTAATCTATTCTACTAATAAGCCAAGATTTCATTGTTTGGCAAATCTTCTTCACTAACCTATCAATAGTAAATTGAAATCTATCTAGTCATTGTTAGCCCCCTATAAATTCTAACAAGAAAACAGGGGGCCAAATGTTTCTGAGCTTTCAAGGAATGCATTTCCTTTGAAAACACATCATCCTTGAAGCCTCCTTATGCCTTGTGTCCTTTGATAAAGTACCCTCTGCTGATTCCCATTATAAAGCCTCTCTGTTTATGAAGAATGACCAAAGGCTTCCTTTCCCTCCTATTTCATTCCCACTAAACCCCACTTTTCACCCCCTTTTTACCCTTTTGAATTTCCCTTATTAACCCTCTAAATCCTCTCAAAACCCTGTTTAAGCCCTCACAAACACCCTTTGTTTGGATATTTAGCCCCTTTCCCCCCATCGTTACCCCTCTTTGTCCTTAAATTGCATTAAAAATGGGCCAAAAAACATATTCTCCATATATGTGGGCTTTGTACCTTTCGACCCTAGCTCCCTCAACCTTTTTCTCCACGTGACCTGGGCACTAGAACCAAGCGCTAGCCCGGAGGGCGCTTATCGCAGATGGATATCGGGCGCAGTATTAACCGTCGATCTGTATAGATCGGACGGTCTTCGCAGATTAGCGTCGTGCCCATGGCCCAACCCATTCACCGCTCCGATCGCATATCCACCATCCGTTCAACCCACAAATCAACGGTCAGAAGTTCACCGGCCCTAGTGGTCCCCACGCCAAAGCACTTTTTAAACCCGCCGGTTTCCATCGCACCGCCTTTTGGAGAGCAGGCGGTATGTTTCATTTCGGAGCGATTCCACTTACCGCAGGACACGTGGCACCGAGCACTGTTTGAAAACCGCCCCCTATCGCACGTTAAATTTCGGCGTTTGACTCGGCGCGATATGCACATACGCCGTCCGATCTAGAGCTGCCCATCCAACGGTGATCGCGCCGTGAAGATGCGTGGGAGTTAGCCCAAGGAAAATAGACCCATGGCCCACCATCTGTCACCCCCCTCGATGCCTTTTCCACCGTCGATCTCCTCCCGAGATCCGACGACTAGATTTAAATTCGTGCCCCGCCCTCGACCGGGTCTCGCCACGTCACCATTCAACGTGTTGTCCTCGCATTTTCATCGACTCCCCTATATATTTCATTCAAAATCCCAAGTGTCAAATTTTTACATTCTGCCAACTTTCACCATGACCATATTCCACTGTTATGTTACATTTTCCTCCATCACCCTGCACTGTTCCACCATTTCACCAGTCTACATGGCCATCCTCATTTTCCCCGTCGCATCCACCCATCCCATGCATAGTTTTCTTAACATGTTTGCGTTTTTTTCAGGGTTACGGGCAGCGAAAAACTGCCATGATTCACAGTCTCTGTTACATCGACAAAGAACATAGGAAAGACCATGTGCAGAGATCGAAAATTATGAAGAAAGGCCTTGGAAGGCGTTATGACAGGACCTTTATTAAAAAAAAACAAGGTCAAACTCTATGAAACTTTCCAGAGCCATTAAAGCACAGATTTCAAAAATAGAGGCAATCATGGAGCGGCAAAGAGTATCAGTGAAAGATCAGAGAATGGCTTAGGGTGCAGAAAAAAATATGTATCAGGGTGTCACATCAGTAGAATGTTCCTACCTGTGAAAGGACGAATTGTCCATACTGTTTCCATTCTATACCGTGTTCTTGAAGAGATTTCTACCCTAGCAACAGTCCTAGGCTGTCAGAAGCATTTGTTACTCAATATGGGAGACGTGAAACCTCGATCTGCATTTTTTCAGTTCATTAGAGTAATGCAATGGTGCTACAACAAAATACATCTAAGTCATACTTGGAATTAATTGCAGCCTGACGAAGACCACTCTTTCACCCAAAGAGTACCAGAGATAAATGCTCAGAATTTAAAACAAAATGAGGCCTCGACCCTTTTCCTCTTCTAAGTTTTAATGCTACATTTAGTTTTCCATCTACCTCCTCAGCCTCTTTTCAGCTATAAAATTCATGAAGAGACTCATTGTAAAGGTTGTTGATCGGATATCTGTGAATTGCAAGCTGTTTCTTCTAAGACATGTTCTCTGTGTAAAGTTGTAAGATAGGCTGAGGAAGATGTTTTCAGATTGAATATCAAGCTGTTGGTAATGTTGTACTTGACTGGTGTTGCTCTTTAATATGACAAGCACATTTCTTTGGATCCTGATTTAAAGAAGCGGTGATGTTTTTCTGTCTTTGTCTATGTTTTCCTTTCTATTTCATTACATTTCATTTCTACTGGCTCGCATCAGAAATCTGGCATAGGATTTACCCTTGTTAGGTACCCTATGCTTCTGCTTTCCTTGCCTTCAATGTTTTCTGCTGTATGTGTTATCTGAGAATTGATTTCAAACTAATTTAACCAGTGTAGTGGTTCCATATGCTGCTAGCTGATGTATGAATTAATGAACCTATTCTCAGATGTTCTTGGCAGGTTTTAATTGAATGAATTGGGATACTGGGAGTTTAGAACTCTGCCTCTGTCTCACTAGGATGCTTTTCAATTAATTGAACCTTCCTAAGATCCCTTAAGCTGGAGGCTGAAGCATTGAGAGTTCAAAGTCTCTCTCTAATCTTAGGTTTTCACCTTTGTGTCCAAATCTTGGGTGTTTCCTTGTCTGAAGAGTTAACCTTTAGGTTTTAGATCACAGGTTGTCCTATGGCATGTCCTGTCCCTAGATTTGATCTCTGAAGGTCACCTTGGAGGTTTCCTTTCTTTCACCTTCTCTCTTACCATTTCATGCCACACTATCATCTTTAATATCCAATGCTTTAGATGACTAGCCCAACTGAAAGCCTGCACATTGAATAGCGAGTAAACCCTTTTCTGACTCCATTGCCCAATGGTATTGAATGTTCTCTAAATCATCCCTCCTTTGCCTAAAATCCTCTTTGCCCATCCTTGTCTTATATTGAACCTTTCTTCCCATATTCCCAACAACCAAACATACATCAAACAAACAAACCCTGTGCCTATAACTAGCCTAATATCTTAACTTCGAGCTTCAAAGACATAGAACCTTTGCTTACATAGAGAGATCCATCTCTGGACCTAGGAGGGCTAGATCCTAGGGTCTGAAAGTGGTTTTGATGTTGTCTCATCTTTTGGTCTTGCCAATCTGGCCAAAACATGGGAACCCCAACAGTCATGATTAGGCTATATGACTAAATAGTAGTGCTTTCTTTTAGTAGTGGCATTTAAACTTGCGCACTTTCAGACTCTCTTTATTTTTTGGTATGGGGCTGTACCTTTCTTATTTTTCTAATCTGCCATCTTTTTCTCTTTTTCCATTGTTTTTGAATTTTTTATTTTTTTCAAATTCAAAAGCAGTGTTATATACAATGAACAAAAAGTTTTGAAACCAAAATATCAGTTAACAGAAATAATGTTTGAGCATCCTGCCATTGACAGGACCTCCAAAATATTCAGCTCCATCTAGTTCTTGCAGAAAGAATGCATTGTTTCCAATAGAAGATTGAATAAGATAAGGGCCTTGCCATAAATTATCAATTTTTCCATGTTTGCCCTTATCTTCTCTCCTTGAATCCCATTTCAATACTTTGTCATCAATTTTAAAGTCACTTTCCTTGGTTCTTTTGTCAATCAACTTCTTGATGTTTTCTTGTAGTTGTTGTGCTCTGATGTATACCTCCTCTCTGGTTTGTTGTAGATGTATATTTTGGTTTATTCTTCTTGTCATATCATCATCTTCAGACTGTATTTCTTGGATCAGATTCATGACTGGCACTCCTAGACTGGTTGGAAATATTGCATCTGTTCCATAAACTAGCTGGTAGGGAGACATTTTAATTGATTTTTTAATTTTTCATCTGTCTACCCATAATGCATGTAATAGCTTACTGGGCCATGATTTCTTGTTATCTTCCAGCAACTTCTTGATTATTTTCACAAAACTTTTATTTGAGGATCCTGCCAACCCATTACCTTGAAGGTAATAAGCTGTAGAATGACCCAATATAATATGATATTTATGACAAAATTCCACCATATTTTTAGACCCAAATGCAGCAGCATTGTCAGTTATGATCTTTCTAGGACAACCAAATCTAGGCAGTATATGGTTTTCAAGGAATGAAATGATAACTGAGTCTGTGGCATTTCTAGAAGGGATGGATTCTATCCATTTGGTAAAATAGTCTGTTGCTGTGAGGATCCATTTTTGTTGGGCAGATGAGGCAGGATGGATTTCCCCAATGAATTCTAGACCCCACTACTGAAAAGGAGCTTCAACAGTGATTGGTTGCAGAGGTAAGGGAAGCAGCTTTCTTTTTCCTTCAAAGATTTGGCATTTGTGACAGGAAATAATCATTTTATGGACATATTGAAATAGGGTGGGCCAGTAATAGCCAACTCTAAGGATTTTGTTAGTAGTTGACTTCCAGTAGAGGTGGCCTCCACATTCTCCTTCATGAAACTTGTGCTTGATCTTATCTGCATCATTCTCAGGCAAACATTTAAGCAATAATCCACTAGCATTTTTCCAATATAAACATTTATTCAAAATGCAGTAATTTACAACTTTCAACTTTAAGAATCTTGCCTTTGTTTTAGACAAAACAGGAGGGGTATTAAGATTGAGAAAAACATACAAAATATCAGCATACCAAGATGAATTTAGAAAATGATCTTGAATAAGTGGAGTTGTCAACTCCTCCTGTTCATATAATGCATTAAACATGTTTATATCAAGAGCTTGAAAGTTGGATTTAGCCATAAGATTTGCTATTCCTTGACCTTTTATGAGCTTAGTGGGCTGGATTTCTAAGTCATATTCTAAAATCACAGCAATCCACTTTCCTCTTTTGCCATCTGGATGTTGGGTCAATATGTCTTTTACAACTGAATGAGGCACAAATGTTATAATGTGGGAATGTAAAATGTAAACTCTGAAGTTTTTTAAGGCTTTGACCAAGGCAAAGGCTTGTTTTTCCATTTTGTTGTACTTTAGAGGTGCATCTCTTAATGCCTTACTGAAAAATTCAATTTGCTTCTCTTGTCCCTTCAAGTTTTTTTGTAATAGGACAACAGCTACTGTGTGTTCTGATGCAAATGAAAATATGAAGAAATCTTTTGTAAAATAAGGACTGATAAGAACTAGTGTTTTGGTAAGTGCTTGTTTTACTAGCTCAAATGATTTCTTTACTTCTGAGGTCCATTTAACTCCTTCTTCTCTCTTAAGCATATTTATCATGTTTCTAAGGAGTTCAGCTAGATTGGGTATGAACCTTCTCAAGAAATTAATCTTTCCAATGAAAGATTGAAGTTCCTTGATGTTTCTAGGATGGTTTATTTGAAATATACCATCTATCCTCTTTGGGTCTATCCTTATTCCCTCTTTTGATATGATATGTCCAAGAAGTTTACCTTCTTGGAGATCGAATAATGTTTTCTTTGGATTTAAGGACAACCCATATTTTCTGCATTTCTCAAAGACTTTTCTCAAGTGCATTAGGTGCTCTTCATCTGTTTTAGAATAGACAGTGATATCATCTAGGTAAATCACAATGAAGTAACCTATTTCTTCTGAGAATGCCATATTCATGGCTCTCTGAAATGTGGCACCAACATTCATTAAACCAAAGGGAATTTTCAAATATATGAAAGTAGCCCAAGGAGTAGTAAAGGTTGTTTTAAGTTGATCATTAGGATGTACCAATATCTGATTGTAACCTGAGAAGCCATCTAGCAAAGAAATTCTTCTAGAACCAACTACCCTTTGTAAGATATGATCCATTTTGGGCAAGGGATAGTTGTCTTTTAATGAGGCCTTGTTTAAGTTTCTAAAGTCAATACAAAGCCTTATATCTCCTGTTTTTTTCCTAACTGATACAAGATTAGATACCCACTCTGAGTATCTCACAGGGACAATAATTCTAGAATCATACATTTTTCTAATTTCTTTCTCTACCAGAGGTAATTGAACAGGGTTGATTCCCGATCGACAGCGATTCCATTCACCACCCGACGCGTGGCCTTGAGCACTATTCAAAAAATGCCGCTCATCACATGTTAAAGTTCGGACGTGGACCTGGCGTGATATTGGCATCCAACATACGATCTGAGGCCGCTCATCAGACGGTGATCGCCCTCTGAAGAAGTCCGACAGTTAACCAAGATACGACACGGTCATAAAAGCATCTCCGCTGTAGATCTGATCTCCAAATAGATGGCCCATAATTCAGCACCCTGATTCCTTGTCCAGTCAGCATTTCCAGACCTGGGGGGTTTTGTTCATTGGGATTTTATTGAAAATTTGAATTCCAGTCATGTTTCTAAGGTTATTCACGCCTGTTTCTCCGCCTTTGATCACCTGGGGCCGCTCTCATCCAACGGTCCACGATCGTCCCGAACTCCAAACATGATTTTTGATCATTTTTCGCCAAAACAAAGGTTTTTAACCTATTTCTCCATTTTCCCAAAAAACTGACTCCTCCGCTTTGACTTTTCGCCTCCGCTCCTGACCGTCGATCTCTGCGCGATCGACGGCTCCGATTTGATTCTTTCCCCCCGTTTCCTTCTGAATCATTCTGATCAATCTTGACCATTGGATAATGCCATCCAACGGACATGCTCTCCCCACGTGCCTTCTGAAGCAGTTAACCTATACATGCAGGATTTTCTTATCTTTGTCGTATTTTGCAGGGTTCAAATGATTTTTTCGCTATATCTGAAGAAAATTCAAAAGCAAAGGGCAACGATCCTCCCGCCTTTGATTCACCAGAGGAAACCACTCGCAGGAAGAAGCTCCACGTTTCATCAATCATCCATGAAGCATTGATGCCACATGACCCCTACGCAACCTTGTATACTAGCGAAAAACCATGAATCGAGGACAATTAGAGAGTATCAGTGCCGAAGACAAAATATACCGGAACAGAAGATTGAAGACAGATTTTGTGGAGATTATGTCTAAGATGGTTTATCAAAAGCCTAATCCCCAATTAAAACACAGTTTGAAGAAAATATTAAGTGTTTTATCAACAGGAAATCCTCCACCGCCATAGCTGAGGCAAATTGATCCCTCTATCTACCACGATGCCACCTATGCCTCAAAGCATTCATAATTCGAGGCCGGAGTTATTGATCGGGATCAGATATTTGTCTCAAGTGCAGCCAGAGAGTGATTTTTGCAAACAAACTTAATCACAAAACATCTGCAGAGTTACTTTGACACCACACAGAGCCTCAAAGGTAAAAAAGAGCTCCCACCAAGCTTAAATATTTATGTGAATCATTTAATACAGAAGACACCTATGTAAGTTTCTTCATCGAGCCCCCAAGGGCCGAGGAACCATTAAGTCTGTATTAATTGTCTTTAGAGATATTCTAATAGATCTCACCTACTCATTCTTCTATAAATACTACTGCAGAAGATGAGAGAGGGGTTGGTTGTGTAGTTGCTGAACATTGAAATGTAATTGAGCTTGAGACTTCTATCTGTAAATAGTGTTCACTGGCCCTTGGAGCTCTTCTTGTGATATTTAAGTTAGGCTGAGATGAGTAGATGATTGCTAAACTAAAGCATTGGACTTAAAGCTGTAACTGGTTTGGAGCATCAATACAAGCTGATTTATGGGATCCTGGTCTATGTTGACGGTGATGTTTTTCTCATTGTAAATTGTTATTTTGTTTTTTTTTTTCACTGTGTTCATTTTCTCTTATAAAGAACAACATGCATAGAGTTAGGACCTACTGTATATCAGTACCCTTCTCTGACTAAAAATATTTATCTAAATTTTTTCTTCCAATCTGTGTTATTTAGGAATGATTTAATTCAGTTTGAGCATAGGAATGCTGGCGTTCCCTCATCTTATTGTCTTAGCTGAATGCTATTCTTAAATTTTATTTTCAGTATATGTTAAGTAAATATGAACTGAGGAAGATATGGTGAGTCTTGGTCCTAGTTTTATCCCAAAGACTATCTGAATGTTTCCCTTGGAATGTGTTGAAAGTTGGCTAGTTTAGAAGTACTTACCAGATCTTAGACCATCCTTTGTTATCGTTATTGTTTCCCCCTGTTTTTTATATGTTTTCTATTTAAAGTGTATCAAAGGCTGGCTAGTTTAAAAGTACTTACCAGATCCTAGTTTACTTTCATGTTTTTCTTAAGTGTATGTCAAAACTTGGCCAGTTTAAAATTACTTACCAGATCTTAGGCTGCTCTTTGTTTCTTCATCTATTTATTTCCCCTTCTTTTTGTATCATTTCATTCCATAAATAAAACCTTAAAGAGATCCTTAGACATAGATGACTTTCCCCATGGACTACTCTTGCCTCTTTCTGCTTCAATTAAACCCTATTATGACTCCATAGCCCAATGGACTGAAACCTGCAATTATCTATCTTCTCGGCCAAAGCTTATTCTATTTGATTGCAACTTCACACCTTTGAAACTCTTTGCATTTATAACTTTCCACCTCAAACAGTAATCATGCTCAACCATCCAAAAAAAAAACAAAACCCTTGGCCTTCATAACTAGCCTAATATCATTTCCCAAGACTCCAAAGACAAATCCATCTTTGCACTTATTGGAGAGATCCCTCTCCGGATTCAGGAGGGCTAGATCCTAAAATCTCAAAGTGGTTGAAATAATTTTGTTTCTGTGATTGGAATTTTCCAATCTTGCTAATTACAGATTACTAACATTTCTGGCGAATCCGCTGGGGATCTAAACCCAGAAACATTTTCATTTGAGGGTAACCATAGGATATCAGAGGTTTGGTTCAAGAACATTTGCTATATTAACCAGCTGAGACACCAGTAACTAACATTTCTGGCGAATCTGCTGGGGACACTTCCCTTAAAAGATTCATAAACATTGTGAGTAAAAAGAAACCTTTTCAAGCACTACCAAGAAATGGTAATCATGATGAAACTTGTTTGAATCAGTGACAAACTAGGTAAACCCTAGGATTCTCATAAGCCTTTACCTAACCTTGAAATATCAGCTGGCTTAGCCATAAGAATAGACTGTATTTGTCTCATAATCGTAGCTAAGTTTTGAAACAAAGTTAGTACATTCTTAGAAACCACACAACTGAAAAATAACTCAGAAAATACAAAAATATTTCAGATTGGTATCCAATAAACATGGTGGTGGACCATAAAACCTTTTAACTCTAAAAAGAGCTAAAAACTTCCACTTTGTGACTCCACAATCCTGAGCAGACCTTAAGACTCCACTGGGAAGAACCCTTATCATTGTAATATTATTCAAACTTAGTTAGAGGACTGTAGGATTAAAATTTGTGTAAATATATTAGTTAACCTCTCAAAGATTGTTATACCTGGTTGAAATTTTATTGTTTATTTGGGTCTGAAAACACAACATAGTGGCTCCTAGAAAGATTCACACTAGAGCCTATCCTGACCCTGATCCACCTGAGATAGTTGATAACCCAGAAAGTATTCTTAGGAAGTCTCCTAGGATTAAGTTATCAACTATTTTCAGATCACCCTTGAGAGCTAATTCAGTCCCTGTAAATCTTTCAGCTCTACAACAATCACAAGTGGACTTAGTAAATCCCTTTAGAACTAGGTATCTTAGTGATTTAGATCAATTAGATTCCAAGTCTTCACTTTCATCTCTTGAAACAAGTGAACATCCTGGTAGCAGAGAAACAACACCTCCTGAATTACATTTCCTTCATAACCTAGGTGTCTCTCATCCAATATCAGCTCAGCAATCTACTCCTGGTCCATCCACTTCTGCTCACTCTACATCCACTATTCAAACCACTCCATTCCATACCACCTTCACTCTTGTTAATCCACCTCCTGTAAATCCACCCCCACCACATATCATGGCAACATGGTATGCTCCCTTAGTCCTTCCTGTACCATTAGTCAATCTCCCACAGGACTATCAGTCCAAAATTCCATTATATGATGTTAGTAATGCTACAACTGCATCACAACATGTGGATAAGATGAATGACTACTTTGACAGAAATGAAATTGATGATGATTTTGTAAAGCTTAGATTGTTTGCTCAGAGTCTGGGGGGAGAAGTAAGAAAGTGGTTTAAAGGCTTAACCCCCCATAGTATCAATGATCTCCAAACCTTCCATCAAACATTCTTAAACAAATGGGAAGTAAAGAAGAATCCTCTCCAAGTCATTTTTGATTACAAGAACCTCCATAGAAACACGGGGGAAAGTGTACAAGCTTACTGCACTAGATTCAATAGTATATATAATGCACTTTCCCCAGATCTGAAACCTCCACAAAGCTCATCTTTAAAAAAAATTCCTGAAGGTTTTGACCCAGATATGGCCTATCAACTAAGAGAGAGAAATCCTGCAACTCTTGAAGAGATGCAAAAGGGTGCTCTCTCTGTGGAAGTCAACTTGATGGAGAAAAGAGCAAGAATGAAAAATGAAAAGAGAGTGTCATTTAGAGAGGAGTCTGCACCCTCTACTTCCAACTCAAAGATGGAGAGAATGATGGAGGAGATTATGAAGAAAATGAGCATCCTTGAGAGAGCACAAGCCAGCCAAAACCAAACTGCTCCTCAAAACAAAAATCAGAACCATAATCAGAATTTTAGAAGGATCCAACCTCCAAACAGACCCAGGGAAGATGATCAATAGATCACTCCTCCTTTTCATCAAAACTATATAAGTGAGGTTGAGGAAACAAATGAGATAACAGAGGAAGATGATATCAACATGCTGGGGGTAGATGATGATGACTTTGAGGTTCATTAGGATAGAAAACAAGGTCTTTATACACCTTATGATGACAAAAGATATGATGATGAAAGTTATTATCAAGACATGGAAAATTTCATCATAGAGTCTCAAAAATAATATGACCTTTGAAGCAAAACCAGTCAGCAAACTCCCAACACCAAAACCTCTGACAAATATCCACAAAGTAGCACTACAACCAAGCCTAAAGTTTTCAAATAGAAGGACAAAATAGTGACTGTAAATTCTGATAAAGGTAAATAGAAAGGCACTCAAAACAATGAAAAATAGAGTGCAGACATTAGTAGTACTAACATCTAAGCTAGTACTCCTGTCAAAACCATTTTTTCAAATGTAAATAGGACAAATCAGCAAGCTGATGGTGCTGATAGAGTGACAGCTAATAAGGCTGAAACAAGTTCTTCAAAGAACAAAATCCCTTTCAGCCTAGAGCAGGAAATTTCAAAGATTAAAATCTCTGTTCCCCTCACTGAGTTAGCTGCCCAGCATGTATTTAGGACCCAAATTTTTAAGGCTTTAAATATAGAATAAAATGAGGACATATTCAATCTTAATGAGGACCGACCAGAGCTTATTTTTGGTCCGAATATTGAAGGTATGTATCGGGAGGGACCCGTTCCTCCCTTTTATGTGAGCTTAAACGTTCATGACAAAATTTTGCATAACACTATGCATGACTCAGGAGCTTCTCATAATTTAATGCCAAAAGCTGTAATGGAGAGCCTGGGTCTGGAAATCACCAGACCTTACAAAGATCTTTACTCCTTTGACTCAAGCAGAGTAAAATGTTTAGGATTAATCAAAGACCTCTGTGTTAACTTAGCTCAAATTCCATCCAAATGCTTAGTAATGGATATTTTTGTGGCTGATGTGCCCCAAAAATATGGAATTCTATTACCAAGATCTTGGGGGGCTAATTTACAAGGGACTATGCAGATGGACATGAACTATGCTACTATCCCTATTTTCAATGAGAATAGAAGACTTTACAGGGAATCCCATATGAAATACATAGTTACAAGTCAAGACCGACCACGAAAATCTCCTCTGTATTCTGTAAATACAGGCCTTGATTATTTTATTATGTTTAATGATGAAACACTTACTGAACAAGTCATTTTAACAAGATTAATGGCCGATAGGGAGGAAGAGAAACACAACGCAGAAGTGTCAAAGCAGTTTGCTGCATTTAAAAACATTAGCAAACCAAACAAAGGTCTTGAGCTACAAGTTAGGTGTCCATTGCTTTTAAACATTCACAATCAAGAAAAAAACCCTCAAATAAATGAAAATCTTGGGGAATCAAAACAAATACAACTAAGTGCTGAGATTCCACAACAAACCTTGAGCAAGTTAGTTGAAGAGGGCACTAACCAGGGTGAAACCAAAAATAGCCCTCTGTGGAGTATGTATTTTGATGGGTCATGCACTAAGAACAATGATGGTGCAGGTGTCTGGATTTCCAACGCTGAAAGCAACCACACAGAAAGCATTTCCTGCAAATTAAACTTTCAGTGTTCCAACAACATAGCAGAATATGAATCCCTTCTCTTAGGCTTACATCTATTGAAAAAGTTAGGAGCCATAAGAATTAATGTGTATGGGGATTCAAAGTTATTCATTAGGCAAGTCAATGGGGAGTATAACGCAAATCATCCTAGACTTAGATCCTACTGAAACGATGTCATGGACCTTTTGAAAACATTCGAGGAGTCCAAACTTTTTTTTTTCCCAAGAAAAAGAAATATTGCGGCCCACAATTTAGCCTTTGCATCTAGAACATGCTTAACACCATATGAAACCAAAGATTGCACTACTCAGATAAAATTTAGACCAGTCGTGCCTGATAATGAAAAGTATCGGCAGGTGTTTTACGGAGACAAACAAATAGAAGACTTCATGCAATTCAGAAATGAATTCGAACTACACAGTTCGGACTCAGATTATGATACAGACTGCAGTGAAGAAAATTTTCTTGGTGAAGAGGAACCGTCTCCTGAGCTTGTCGATTTTAATCTTCTGACTGGCAAACTTAAAAACAAAACAGAAATGACTGCAGAGTTAGAAACAGAGGAGTTAGGGAAATGACTCAACAAAACATGACAGTGAGAAAAGCCTGCTGCTTGGCTTGGCGCTTGAGTTGTTGATTTTAACAAATACAACAAAAGAAAACTTCAACTTCTGAGACCGAAGGGTATGAAATATAAAAGTGAAATTAAACCAAAAATGATTAAATCATTCAAAATTTTTACAACTCACATTAAACTCAAATACATAGAGTTGTTTAAAGAGTTTTCTGATGTTTTTTATGAATACAAGACTTAACTAAGATTAAAATAATACAACACAAAATCCTCTTCAAGGAAAACTAAAACTATTCAAACAAAACTACGACAAACTCCGTTTCGGTTTTTGTTCAAAGGAGATCATGAAAATGTAAGAAGTTAGTTATTGTCCCTATGAGGGCATATTCTCAGTGGTACCACGTGGGGTGTCGCTGAAGAAAATCGGGAGAGATCGTGCTTTGTATAGACTTTAGCTTTGTATAGACTTTAGAGACTTAAACAAAGCTTCATTAAAAGACAACTACCCTTTACCTAAGATGGATCATATTTTACAAAGGGTGGTAGGGTCTAGAAGAATTTCTTTGCTTGATGGCTACTCAGGGTACAATCAGATCCTAGTCCACCCTGCTGATCAATTAAAGACAACCTTTACTACACCATGGGGCACTTTCATGTATGTGAAAATGCCTTTTGGTCTAATGAATGCTGGAGCAACTTTTCAAAGAGCCATGGACATAGCATTCTCAGAGGAACTGGGCTTCTTCATCATTATATACCCTGATGATGTCACCGTGTTTTAAAAAACAGATGAAGAGAACTTAGAACATTTAAGAAGAGTTTTCGAGAAATGCAGAAAGTTTGGAATATCTTTAAACCATAAGAAGACACTATTTGGGCTCCAAGAAGGTAAAATTCTTGGGCACATTATTTCAGAAGAGGGTATTAAGATAGATCCAAAGAGGATTGAGGCCATATTTCAAATCTCTCATCCTAGAAACATCAAGGAGTTGCAATATTTCATTGGAAAGGTTAACTTTTTGAGAAGTTTCATCCCCAACCTGGCTGAGCTCCTTATGAATATCAAAAACATGTTAAAGAAGGAGCAAGGGGTAAAATGGACCTTGGAAGCAAATAAATCCTTTGAGCTATTGAAACAAGCGTTAACCAAAACACCGATTCTTATAAGTCCTGATTTTTCAAAATATTTTTATATTTTTTCGTTTGCATCAGAACATACCATAGCTGCTGTCCTTTTACAGAAAAATTCACAAGGACAAGAGCAGCCTATTGCATTCTTTAGCAAGGAATTGAGGGATGCCCCTCTGAAGTATAACATTATGGAGAAGTAAGCTTTTTCTTTGGTTAAAGCATTGAAAGACTTCAGAGTATAAATCCTTCACTCACACATCATTGCCTTTGTCCCAAATTCAGTTGTGAGAGAAATTCTAACATAGGACCCAGATGGTAAGAGAGGTAAGTGGATTGATGTTATTCTTGAGTATGATTTAGAGATAAAACCCACTAAACTCATCAAATGCCAAGGTCTAGCTAGATTAATGGTTGAATCCAATTTTGAAGTTCTTAATATTAATATGATTAATGCTTTGGATGAGCAAGATGAAATATCAACACCCATAGTTGAAGACCATTTCATGAATTCCTCTTGGTATGTTGATATTGTTTATGTTTTTCTTAATTTGAATACACCTCCTGGTTTGAAAAAAACAAAGGCAAGATTCCTAAAGTTAAAAGATGTAAACTATTTCATTGTAGATAGATGTCTTTATTGGAAAAATGCAAGTGGTGTATTGCTTAAATGTTTGCCTGTGTTTGATGCAGAGAAGGTTAAATACCAGTTCCATGAAGGAGAGTGTGGAGGTCATTTGTACTGGAAGACAACAACCAACAAAATTTTGAGGGTTGGTTTCTATTGGCCTACTCTCTTCCATGATGTGCACAAGATGATCATAGCCTGTCATAAATGTCAACTTTTTGAAGGAAAAAGAAAACTGCTACCCCTACCTCTGCATCCAATCACTGTTGAAGCCCCTTTTCAACAGTGGGGACTTGACTTCATAGGAGAAATCCATCCACCATCTTTTGCCCAGCATCAATGGATTCTCATTGCCACAGACTATTTCACTAAGTGGATAGAAGCCATACCTTGTAGGAAGGCCAATGATTTTGTTATTATAAAATTTATGGAGACTAATATTATCTCTAGATTTGGCTGTCCTACCAAGATTATCACTGATAATGCAACAACATTTGGGTCAAAGAAGATGGTTGAGTTCTATCACAGATATCAGATAACATTGGGGCATTCCACGACCTATTACCCTCAAGGTAATGGACTTGCAGAATCCTCAAACAAGAATTTAGTGAACATAATCAAGAAACTGTTGGAGGACAACAAAAATTCTTGGCACACAAAGCTGGTCCATGCACTTTGGGCTGACGGATTGACTTTGAAGAAATCTATTGGTATGTCACCTTTCCAGCTTGTGTATGGTACTGATGCAATTTTTCCAAACAGCCTTGGTGTACCAGTGATGAAGTTGATTCAAGAGTTGCAAACTGAAGAAAATGACATGATCAGAAGAATAAATCAGACAATTCATCTTCAGCAAACCAGAGAGGAGGTTTACAACAAAGCATTGTAGAAACAAGACATCATTAAAATGCTTTTTGACAGAAGAACAAAGGTCAGCAATTTCAATATTGGGGACAAAGTTTTAAAGTGGGACTCAAGGAGGGAAGACAAGGGAAAGCACAGGAAATTTGACAATTTATGGCTTGGTCCTTACTCTATCCATTCGGCTGCTGGTAATAATGCATTTTTCTTGCAGGAGTTGAATGGAACAAAACTGTTTGATGGTCCTGTCAATGGTAGGATGCTTAAGCATTACTTCTCTTGATCCATGTTATATTCTGAAAGCCATTTATATTTTTCTCATTATAAATATTTCACCCACCACTCCATTCAAATTTATAAAAATCAAAAACACAAAAACAAAGAAAAGAAAGAAAAGAGGGCAGACTATGAAAACAAGAAAGGTATAGCCCCATACCAAAAGAGAGAAAAAAATCTGAAAGTGTGCAAGGTCAAATTCCACTCCTGAAGAACACACTTCTAGTTAGTCAAACAACTTAATCTTGACTAATTAGCTTTAATTTTTCTGTTGATAAGATAGTGAATTCGATTTTCCAAACTGTTTAATCTTGGCTTATCAGTAGATAGTTTAGGATAGAAAATTAAAGGTTCAAACATGCTCAAAATTTGAACCTAAGTTTCCAAAGAAAAGATGACTCAAATCTGCTTCAAATTCTGAGTCAAAAGATGTAAAAATCTGGTTCCAGTCGGCTCAAAATCTGAACCAGTTAGCAAAGGAAAGACAGCTCAAAACAAAAGTCAAAACAGAGCTGCAAAAAAAAGGAAGGAAATGCTTTCAAAGCTCAGATCTCAAGTCTTCCATTTTTGTTTTTAAATTTTGTGGAAAATAATGTCTATGTGTAGTTTTTTCTTATGCCATAGACCAACATCAAGTTAGACTATTCAATCCTGACTTGAATGCTTTTTAATTTCTGTTGTAGAATTTAGAGAATGAAAGTTTGTTGGACAGTTTAATCCCAACAGACAGTAGATTAGGTAGAGAATCATATGGGCTCAACTGTTTAAACTGAGTCCATGGAGAAATAAGGAGTAGAAATAGATTAGTTTTCCTATTTTCACAAGAACAAAATGTTGAAAAAGATTTTTCCAATCCAAGTGCACTCTAATGAAGAAAACATGCTAGATCAGTAGGATTGGGTAGGTAGAAAGCTTGTGTTGATGAAGATCCATTATTTTTGTGACTGCTAATGTGTTTTCAGAGCAGCAGAATATCATCCATAGAAAGAAAGGCAGCCCAATGGATAAGGAAACAGATCAGCCTCCCAGAGAATGCAAGTCTGAAGTCTTACGATTTCTTATGAAGGATATTCATATGATCAAAACGGAAATTCAAGAAGGTATTTACCCTCGTCGTGTTCTTTATATTCTACGGTAACCTAGAATACCTAATACCTATTCTATACCCTAGCCCATCAATCAAATCAAATAAATACCCTAATACCCATACTAATATAGGTTAGGAATATTCTATTATAACCTATTAGGGTATATTATGCCCATGCTAATATAGGTTACGAATATACCCCTCTCCTATTCTACGGTAACCTATTCTATACTGGGCCTATAGTATGGGCCTTTTACCTGTCGTATACTAGTTTGACGTATTTCCCTTGTCTTTCCCTTATTCCTGGCATAGGGCTCTGGGTCTAGAAGTTCTTTCAATTGAAAGAAAGACAAGGGAAATGTTTTCTAGGATGTGCTCCTGGTCACTGGGGTATTATTGTCCTAGCTGATAGGTGCTTCTTCCATGCTCCTAGGATTTTGGTATCAAGGCCAAGGGGTGTAGTGTAATGCCATAAAACGTTAATCCCATCAACAGGTTGTAAGGTTCTAGCAACACGGGTGACTAAGAACATGCCATGATAAAAGAGGGCTGCATATCTCCATCCAAGTTAAGGTAGGTGGGTAAATAAAGAAAGGTTTGTTCCGTACGGCTATTCCATCCATCCTGGCTTCATAAGAGATTGGGCATGAGATTCCATCCATGGTGGTAGGGTTCGGTCTAAGGAGAAGGTTCTCTGGCAGGTAGTATGGCAATTCTAATGCCGGTTGTAGTAGGTCTAAGGTAGGGTGAATAACCCCCTTCCCTCCATCAATCCCATAATCCCATTCCATCCCATCCCAAATCTGCTCTGCTCTCTGATGTCCCAACAAGAATCCAATCCATGCTACCCACCCAAGCCATCCCTGGCAGGCAGTTATGAAATAATAAAAGCCTAAAGAGCACGACCCCACTTATTCTATTCATCCTATGTGGGCTACTCACCCATCGCATAAAGCCATCCCACCCAAGGGGCACTCTGATGTACCAACCATAATCCCATCTAGCCAAGCCAAGCCAAGCCATCGATCCATATACCCAGCTCCGTCATCGCTATGTCATCCCTTATATAAAGGCAGGCAACTAAGAGTCTTCATGGAATTTTCAATCCATAAAAAGGTAACTAAGTGTAAGTTGGTGGATGAATAAAGACAATGAGTATCCTGTGGGTTGGAAAGAAGGTAAATCAGGTTTCTTATATATGGAATAACGGGAATTCTCAAAATAAATCCCATCCATAAACAACTAGCATTGGCATTGGTTTATCCGGGCTCCTCAGGCACTTGAGTTGGGGACTAAAAGTTTGGTTCAAGTAAATTAGAAATCTGAGATGGGGTATTTATGAAAAAATAACCAGTGTGTGGCATGGGATGAGTCATCATCATTTCGTTGTATCATCGGTTGTGAAAAAAGGCGATTCAATTAGGGCAAGTGGCTTACTGAGAGCATGTCAGGTTTATTCCTTCCCACATCATCCGATCCTAAACCCTTTCTGAGATGCGATTGTGTATATAATAAACTGGTCGTATCCATGGGTCGTTGGCATAATATCACTCCCCTCCACTGGGTTATCTCACTAGGAATTAAGTATATCAAGTAAATGACTGAGAGCATGTCATTTAATTCCAAATCATTCCATCGGCCCCTACCTGGTATGATTCTGATCAAGCAGCAATCTATCCTATCCATGTGCGGTTGGGTTCGTGGTGTTGTGATGTGATATTATATATGTAATAAAATTAATTCATTCGTATCTAAGTCTATTCTCTCCTTCATACTTTGGGGCCTGTTCACTCTGTGCCTGCCTGCAGTTCAGGTGATTTCCTTCCTTCCAATAAGGCCGGTAGGCTAACACCCGGGTTGGGTTAAAGCATCGGGTCGATCCAAAAACGCTCTGAAACACGTCTTTTCTGAAGGCACAGAGTGATAGAATTTTCATGTTCTTCCTCCCATCCATTCCATCCCCCCTTGGCTTCTAAGGTTCAACATTACTTACCCACACTAGGTTTCCTGCTCTAGGGCTCCAGGTCTAGTAGTTCGTGAGAACCAAAAGGGTGTGTTTCATAGCATTTCCCTGGCAGCTACTTTTGTATTCCTGGCTGGCTTCATCCAATTCATGGGTTGTGCAGCACTCCATCTCCTAGGATAACGGTAGAAGGGTATTTGAATAGCTACTAGTTTTCCCTACTGATCTTCCTGGTTTCATGAATGGGTTGGGCAGCCCTCCATAGATCCATAGACTAGGGTGAAGGCGTTAGCCGGTCTAATCCCGACCCAAAACTGGAAGGTATAGTGCTAGCTATGAAGCAATTCCTGAAGGCAGTAGCAAGTAAGGATGAGATTGTGTATCCCGCCCTTATTGAGAAGAGCCTTCTACAAGAAGGTCTAATAGCAGTACCCGACTAACGCAACGCTAAATGCCTGAATCAAAGTGATATAGGTGGAACAGGTCTCGTTCTTTCTTGTAGGTATTAATAACATCAAAGGGTGAGGGCTAACTCCCTCCATGCTCCTAGGTGAAGGCAGTAGTAATATAGGGGTAATGCATCCATGCATTAATGCCATGCAACAGCTTTAATGTAATCCAGCTGAGAGCAAGCTACGATAATTCCTTGGCTACTGGACTACCATCAATCCACCCATCTATTCATCCAGCCACTCTGCTTGCCATGTCCATCCATAAGAATCGAGGGGAGAAAATAAAGGAGGCTACAAAGAGTATTCGAGGAATGGCTAAAAAAGAATAAGCACTACGTGTGGAAGTTGGTATGTGGAGGAAGCACTTCTCCTTGGTCGTGGAACAAATAAAGTCAAAAAGTTTTTTATATTATATTTTGAATAACGCAGAATGTCCTAGGACTTCCTTAATAATGCAGTCCCCCTATCATGGATTGATGAATTCTATCCCCTCGTCCGATTGATCCAGCAAGAATCAAACTCCAAGCCAGTAAAGGCAATCCCCTCAATATATGTAAGCCATGCGGGGTCTGTCCGGTCAATTCAAAAACGCTCTTAGATGCGATTTGAGAGCTATCAAACGCGTTGTTGGCATGGGTCGAGGCATAATTTCACATGCATTTCTCTTTAGGTAAGTAGATGACTGAGAGCATGTCAGGGTTATTCCATTCTCTAAGGCCATAGGGCAGCAACATAAGAGGCATAGGCAGTTCAGTTCAAAAACTCTTCTAAGTGATGACCTGAAAAGCAAGGATCGTAGAGGTTGGTCCGGTCGATCCCAATAAATCCTGTCAAATGCGGTTTGGCTGAGGCAAACCCTATGTTCTCCGAGGTCTGAGGATATGGACGGGATATCAAACTAACATTTGGAATTAGGGAACTTTCTTATTTACAGCGCCCTCCCTTGAAGTACAATAGAAAAGTAGACCTACAAAGATTCCTACCTTAAGGCAATAAGTTGAGCATATGGGGACTCCCCGCATCGCTTCATCCATCCATTAAGAAGTAAGGTGAGGCAACAAAAAGTTAAATCAGGGTAAAGAGAAGAGTTTGGACAGGCACTCAAATGAAACAAATGAAAGGAAAGCAGCCAAACCTAACAACCACCACTTGCTGTACTACCCAAGGAAGAACGTAGAGCAGCAGACAGATACAATACCTAGACAGAGGCACCTACTATCCAACCTAGCTCGAACAGAACAAGAGCCAAGACAACATCTAGACCTATCTCCACTCGCAAAACCTAGCAGGACCCTGAACTATAAGCAAACAGACAAAACCCTTTCGTTAAATGAATTCTGCGGATTTATGCATTCTAGATCGATCTTGCCATAATTATATAAGCCCCTACCTATTAAACAGACAGAGCCCAGAAGCATTGTGAGAAGAGGTCCTCATTTGGGGGGATGCCATCACACAAAAGAGAGCTACGATGGATAAGCTTAGGCGAGTACCGAGTGAAATCTATTCTATTGTCGTTTAAACGCGTTCTATGGCCACTTTGTGACCTGAGATTGTTCTCACTCTAGCAACACGTCTAGCCATCCTATTGTAGGTGGCGCATGGGGGAAAATCTCCTATCTCGGGTATGAGAATTTCTTTCTCTTTCGCGTATGGCGCCAACTTGGTCACAATCGATATTATAATATCTACTAGCTATGATCGGCTATGCTTGGGGCTACGATCTATGGATGGCTATGTGAGGTGGTGCTCTATGTGCAACTTCGTCTGGTGCTTATTGTGTATGGCTGGTATGAGTGTCTATGTATGGCTGTTATGTCAGGTGCTCTATGTGCAAGTGTTGTAGGAACTAATGTTCCGTGACTGGCGTATGATCATCATCCTAAACAGGTGCATCATATGTAACGCATGGTCATTGCATCCAGTCGAGGTAGGAACTAAGGTTCCATAGGGTCCCGTCCCAGGGAATATGGGGAAGTTCTTATCTCGGAAGATGTGGGCAATTAATCAATCACTATTAAGATCATCCACCTCACTTATAGGCACTCCCTTCCTAGCGTGAATGAAACCACGTGTCCTGTTGTTGAAGATCCTCCTTAGGTGCATTGTAAGTAAGGCATTATCCATCAATTCGATAACATTGACCTTATTATTGTAGCGAGGTATAGCTAGAGTTCGAGGTATATTCCGTTGATCCTTATTCGTCCAGCCAATTAAAGCAATTACTATATGCATCCAAGCAGCCGATCCGAGTCGAGCAGCGTATTATCCCCACCGAGTATCCCCGCCCAGCGGCCCAACTGAGTATCCTAGCCCAACCGAGCAGCTCAGCCAAGCTATGACCGAACTTCCAATGATTGACTACCGGCGATGACCTCCTGTGAATGATCATCTATGTGAGGTGCCCCATGTGATGGTGATATAGAACCTTATGTTCTCGTAGGGGTAAGCCCCGTTGGGTCACTTTTTATCTTGGTAGATGTGGGTTGTCATTCATCTGTGGGACCACTAATATCGAGGACATACTCCACTGCCTTAATCCCGGCGAGTATAGAAAAGCAAGCCATCTATTTCTTTCTATTTACTTGTCCTTTTTCTCCCTAGCTAGACCTACTTTATCAGGTCTGTGTTGAAGGTGACTCGGCTGGTAGGGTGTAGCTATGTGTGTCTGGTATGGTGTAGCCATGTAGGTTAGAGATTCAATGTAGAGTTTCTAGGTTGAGTTAGAGGGCCGCGACTAGGTCGAGGGTTGAGTTTCGAGGGTAAAGAACATGGCTTAGATTAGACCTTGCATCGGAACGATAGATTAGCCCTCGCCCGATGGGGAGTGAAATATTTGACCTAATATCGGGAGTGATATAACTTCAAGTAGAAAGAAAGCTAAGCATCAACATAAATACTGGGATTGAACCTATCTGGATTGATACTTGTATCGACAGGATAGAGTACCAGCAATGATTGAATCAACACCTGAATCGACTCTTTTCATTGAGTGCATCGACTATCGGCATCAACTAGCGGTTATCAGCAATGACCTCCCTTCTTGCTATGATCGACTGTCTATGATTGAAACTGGCCCCTTCTATCCCCTTATAGCAATGACTAAATCTGACTGTTTCTTTTAGGCGATGAATGGTTTATGATCCTAAAACGGTTAATCATTGTATATAAGCTTTGTCGTTCTTTCCATCCAGCCCAGGTAGGCACATTCCATTGTTCCATAGCAATAAGTTTGAGGGGTAACATTCTCTTTTCTTTCGGTTTCTTAATTGAACGGGTTCCTTCCTTCTCCTCTCTTCCGGTGGGACCATGGGTAACTTCATATTTCTCTCAGAAATGATCTTATAGCAAGGATTTCTGGCTATGATCACTGGGCTATCAGTGGCAATGATGGAGCTGAAACCTCCCTCCTTCCTGGCTCTAACTGGAAATGAGAAGGCTATCTATCGGCAATGAGAAAAGGCGATGAGCTTCTGGCTATGATGGGTTGTTCCTCCTAGCTACGACTCCTGTCTATGAGTGCTAGATCGGCACCTTCTGACTTTGACCTCCTGGCTATGACAACTGGGCTATCGGCTATGAGAAGAAAACCCACTCACTTCATTTACCCCTTCCTGCCACCTTCTGTCCATGACCGGCTGATAATGACTGGCTGAAAATGACCTTCCTTCTGGCAATGATTTGTCTATTGGCTGTGCCTCTGGCACTGACCCTTTGGCTAGCCCTTCTGTCTTTATTTGAATTTGACTTGTTATACTTCCTGTTTTGTATGATATAAATCCTATGATGACTTTGTGTGTATGATTATCTAGTATGATTCTTCGAATGTCAGTATGATTCTCCTCGTGTCTGATTCGAACCCCTCTAGCATTTCAACTCATTTGCAGGATTCTAGAGATGTCGTATTTTCTGAGAGGTTCGATTCATAAAGTTCGAAGTGTCTCCCACCGAAAATGTCTTATCTCATATATAATATATCTGGTCTGGGCTCCGCAGGAAACCACCCACTATCTAGTGGAAGAGACATAAATATCTAAGCATCGCCCGTAGGTTGGACATACTCATTTATATACATAATTATGCTTTCTTTCTTTTAGTTTAGGAAGTGGTATTTAAATGAAAACTACAGCCCATATCCAAGCTAAGCACTTGGGCTATTCTCCTTCAATAAAATTACTGAGCTTGGTACTCAACTCAATCCTGACTTTAGGGTAGGGTGATAGGTAAGGGAAGGACAGATCCTTATCGCTCGACCAACCTATCCCGCTCCCCTATCTCCCTAAAAATACCGGACCCATATATCCCTAAAAGGCACCCTATTTAGACCCACCCCCACCAATCTAGTGCCGTAAGGCCCCCACCCCAAAAGGTATAGGAAAAGGGCCGTTATAGCAGTTATAGCCTTACTTCTTTCCCCCCTTGTTGAAGTTTCGGCGAAGTGCTTTAACGCAAGGAAGAATGGCTTGCCTGACAATAGGTTATTTATTGCTCACCCATCAAGGGCGAGGAGGGCAAGGAACTTGAATCAACAAACTCCCTGCGGTGAGAAGAAACCCCGGCTCTGAATAATTCTTTCCTAATTGATAGCTTGATTCAAAGCCCTTCCTAAAATAGAGATAGGAACAGACGTGTACTTCGGCGAAGTGACATAATTACATATATAAGATATGCATTCAGATTAGAACCTACTTACCTTACCAAGTGCCATCATTTGAGGGGAAAAAACAGAGAATTACGGTCAGAAACATCCATCCTTTTGTGTATGGCTTGGCTAAACCGTAATTACATATATAATGATCTTTATTTATGATCTCTCTAGTTACCAATTGTAGTGATTTCATCCTGAAATTCTACTGCATCATATAGGATTATTCCCCTAGGGTACATCTCTAGCTAATTGATAGGAATGATTAGATCTCTAGTTACCGAAGGAAGGCCAAAGATAAGGAGGATATTCATTAGGAAGCCTAGATTCTCTGTTGTTGTGCCCAGGAGACATCCTCTCTTCAGCGTAGCACGTGCTTGCTTCTGAGCGGGCATAAAGGAAAGGCAATCTATCGATTTCAATTACTTCGAAGGTACAAATATATAGAGGAGCTGCACGAAGCCCATGACTAAACGCATGGTCAAATACCAAATGATATGCAACTTGAGATGCAACTTCCATGGGGATTTCAGAGTAGGTAACACCATTCCTTTTCCCTAGGGTGGAGAGTGAACGCGAACTAAACTAGTTTTTCCAATCCGGTAGATGGCTCTACATTTAAAGGTGGGATGGTTCATTAATTGATTCGCTAATTCCTTCGCTTCCATTCGAATTGATGTTGGTCATCAATCAATTCGATCGGTCATCGCCCTATTTCCATTGCAGATGCGTCCTTCCCCCCCTTCCCAAGGTCCTTCAGCAGCGCCTCTTTCTACTTCCATCATGTTTCCTCCCCCTCGCAGCGCAGTTGATTCGGTCCATTTTCATTTCGATGCAAGTAATTTGCTAAATATTGATTTATGCTTCCTTTTCGCTTGCTTCTTCTTTTCGCCCCCGGCTCGTACATCATGGAAGGAGTGCCTTATTATTCCTTACTATAGAGATTCTTTTCCCAATCTCTATCGACCCATTTGCCACATTATATATGTGCATGCGGTTGTCCAGATCTATCCATTTTCCACATTATATATGTGAGCTTTTCTATTTGCACTGGCTTTATAGGTTACACTTTATAGTGTGGTTCCCTTACTTGACCGTAGCATCATAATAAATATCCATACAGAACCATGTCTTGCTGCAGTATCGGCACGCCACAAAGAAGACAGTCCAATGGGCCCTCCTGCGTGAATGCCAAACTTGAATCTCCATGGGTAGGGAAAGCTTATTCGAGTTGGAGAACAGGCGCTAGCAACCCAGAACAAGGGGCATGCAAAGGGGAGGAACTGAACCCTACCCGTACATAAAAGCATTTCTCTCTTGCATCGGTGAGAAATACTTCTATACCTGGTTCTAACCATGAGTAACCAGATCTGCCTTCCGGAACTATGCATTGAAAGAAGAAACCGCCCATAACATATCTTGAAACCTGCTCACTCTCGCTACTGGAACAGTTTAAGTGCCCACCCTAGCGTGGATAAGGTGAGAATATATCCATACAATACCCAATATTTGAGGGGAAGAAAGAAGTACGCACAAACGGGTCCTGGTCGGCTTTCCCAGCTAGTCAAACAATACTTTCCACCTTCCCTTCCTTATCATATTATTCGTTCCTTAGAATCAACGGCGAAACTTCCCTTCCTTATTAGATATGTATTTTAATTGCGTTAGCCCAATTATGTTAGTGTAGAGACCAATTTTTTCTGTTTTCGGTGGCTCACGGGTGCTACTATAATTAGTGGCTGATTCGAGGAATGTTTTCAATTTCCGGCTGGTAGAAACATCGAACCTAAGTCCGTTCCGAGCGGATAGGAGATCTAGGTTGAGGCGAGGTAAGGATTATGATCAGCCAAACAACCAACTAGCGAGGTAGGGAGGAGGAATATAAGCCCAACAACAATTATATCGAGGTAAGGTTCACAGCTATTCAATCTAGCTCGGGACTTACTGATTACAGCCCATAGTGAAGAGGATGGACACTTACTTGTAGGTAAGTCAGCCCATCATCCACAGCCTAGCTCGGGAAGAATATAACCAGCACAATAGCAGTACGAGGTCAGGAAGATAACCATTTCAAGGGGCTTACCTAAATGGCTGCACTAGTCTGGCTGGATAGGATGGATGGATGGATGGATGGATGGACGCTGGCTTGGGATGACTGGCCTTGCTTAGTGAGCGACTGGTAAATTATCTGCTTTATCAGTATGAAAACTTGTCCAACACATTGGCAAGTGCTAGAGGCACAGGCATCCCCATATCTCCCTCTTCCACTTCACCAAGCAATGTTTTAATGTAGAGGTTAGCCAAAACTCAAGCCAGCTAAGGAGCTCAACCAATATTCGACTATAGGCCATTCGCTGGCTTAATTATTATAAACCCGCTAGATATCCTATAAGCTGTATTACGTATGATGGTTTTGGATATGCCACGAGAAGTATGGCCACGAGAAGTTCAGTCACCATCAGTAAAGCTGATCCTTCAAAGCTAGATTATATTCACTTTCTATACTTTTCCTCCGGAGGCCAAACATAGTAGCTAGTTGTTCCTATTGTTCCGGAGGCCGATGAGCAAGCATTCTGTGAGGGGGCTAGAGATAGGGAGAGGAAGGGATATATAGAAACATTTCGGGAGGGGAGGTAGAGCCTTTCACCTTACGCCATGAGCCTTAAGCCTTAAGCCAAGCACACCCGAAGCCAGAATCCAAGCTTACCACACTAGGACTAACCTAACCTTAACTAGAACAGCGAATACACCAATCATCACACCAAATAGAATAGGACGTTCACCGAAAGTAGTTGAACTATTTTCCTTATCCCTTTTATATTGATGATGCTGATACCATTTCTCTTTTACTTTATTACTTGAATGCTTAGTAAGGTGGTGGGAATGAATGGGTTTTCTTTCTTTGAATGGTTTTTATGTGCTATGAATGAACGACTTATGTAGACCTTATCTGGAATGGCTTATGTGAATGGCTTTGTGCAGTGAGTGAAAGGCTTTTCTATGTTTCCCATTGTTCCCACCAGACGAGAGAGTGTGCCTAGCACGTGGTTGGTGGTGCTATATAAAGTGGCATAGCATGTGATGTGTTACTTTTCTTCTCCTCTGGGCCAGTGATGCGACTTATCCTCTCGAGTATGGATGTGATGTTGAACGGGATAAGGTGCACGGGGTAAGGTGTTCAAACGGGTCCTCTGTTGGACTGTGCGGGTGCCTTTTCAGACTAGGTGGGATTGGTGGACGTGGACTTAGCGGGTGCCTTACACGAGCTGGGCGGACTTCTTTATTCTCTCGTCTGACGATAACATGGCTGCAATGGTTGAGTCTGGGAAATGGCTTCTCAGTATCACCTCCCCCTGGCCACTACTCCTTCCGTCCAACAGCATAAGATTCATTTATCTACCCATGCCGAATTTCTTGGGCGAACTCACTCACTATATTTCTTATCTGTTGGTGACAAACCACGGCTGCCTTACTCCCTCGGGTGAAGGTATATAAAATCAAACCATCCACTTCCATTTCCTTGCCCCACCCACGTGCTAGGGAAACTTTATCACGTATGGTGGGTGTCCTTTGGTGGCCTTGGTGGGCTTGCTGATATAGTTTTAGGATTTTCAGTTGAGGCTCTAGCCCCTAGTGTATGTTAGTTCTAGTGTGTGATGGACTTTACTTTTCTTTCTAGGCTTATGGTAAACTGGTTCATATAGCCACAGGTGTAGACGTATGAATCTCGAATTGTGAATCATCGTATATCAGAATTTTTGTAACTCCTTCCATCCAGTTGAGGTAGGAACATTCATGTGCTCCATAGCGGTAAGTGTAGGGCTTCTATTGGGTAGGGGTAAAATATATGTATCTTTAACGGATATTCTGTAACGGGGGCCTTCTCTATTGGGTATCCAGTGTTGGCATTGTTGGGATTAGGGGGATTGGTAACATGCAGCTAAGCATACACATGTCCATGAGGAGGAGCAGGTTGGATGACAGTGGCCTGAGGTTGAGGTGCCATAGCTGGAGGTAGCTGGACAACTTGTTGAGGTCCAGGAAAAGGGTAATAAGGGTGGGTAATGGCTCCACTACAAGCAAGACTATAACAAGCATTACCATGTGTATGCTGATGCGTATGGTGCCCAACATAAGAGGTGCTAGTTCCTACTTGGGAGATAGAGCGAGGTACATCCTGAGGAGGAGTGGGTTTACTGTAAGGAATCGAGGGATGACCTACAGGATTAGGAGCATACGAGTGGGTAGGTAGTTTTTGACCACTGAATGAAGTCAATGTTGTTTCATGCCATCCCATCTCAAAGAAGTGAATAGCTGTACCTTCTAAGCATTCATTCAGTGTGATAGGGCTGTTAACAGGTCTAGATTATTAAGGTAGGCAGGTTGTATGGTAACACATAAGTAAGGGATAGAAGGGTAAGGTAGTTTCATGCCATGTCGTGCCATGAATCCCGGTTCTCTAGATGTATCTCCTAAAAACTTCATTCATCCAAGTGGTCTAGGGTTAACAGGTCAAAGAGGGTTGCTCCTCACCATATGAATGGTGAGTGTTAACACCCTCTCCTCGCACGTTACCTCTCCTCGACCTCGTAACCTCGGCTGAGTCCCTCGACCTCGTAACCTCGGCCGAGTCCCTCGACCTCATAACCTCAGTCGAGTCCCTCCAGGCCTCACCTTTTTAAGGAAGGTGAGCAATAAATCCCTCACCATATTCATAGTGAGCCCCCTCACCATCGGAATAGTGAGTCGATGGCGGCCTTTAGTCGAGAGTTCGGCAACTAATGGCTCACCCTAAATGCTTTTAAAATAAAGAAACAAATTCTTCCTTGTATTAGTCCCTGGTCTTAAGGTCTTGCCCTAAGGTCTTGCTTTAGCTCCCCATGTCAATTAGCCTTAATAGACTAGCTCTACGGAGCTGTGCTTAGCCGGAGCTGTAGTGCAATAATGACTGAACGGAGCTATGGATTCATTCATGGCGATGCTTTACTTACGATGCACCTGTGATGGGTATACGCCTCATTGAAAACCACCTTTAGTAGCAGGTAGCCAGTAGTACTTGCCTGGTTGATGCTGGTACTTGATCCCAAGATGAGATCCAGGTGTTGAGCACTCGATGATTAGTTTTTAGTCAATTGATCCCAGATGTTGATGTAGTCGAGCCAGGTGTGTTGATCCCAGGTGTTGAGCAATCAATGACAGTTTTTTATTCACTATATTCCGGTATGAGATCCAAGTATTGCCAGCATGGAGGTAGGTGACAATTACCGCAGAGACGATACCGGGGGATAATTGGAGATGCCGCAGAGACGATACATGGGAGAGAAACCCTCCTTCCTAATCATATGACCTCCTGATTGATCTATACCTACTCAACTATCCTGGAGAAGCTGCCCACCCAGAAGAACTAGGGGCCTCACCTCAAGCCTACACATCACAACCGGTCGGGGAACAACTGCACTTTTCAATCACCCAGCTCCCAAATGAACAATGTGCTGCTCAAGGGGATATAGTCCACCTATTATCGAATCACCCACCAACACTTACTTCAGCCAGTAATAGGAATCCGGGGTACAACAAGCAATAGGATATTGATCCCTACTACCATTTATGAATTCCTATGGGGATGGTACCACTATGAACTTATGGGTATATTACCTGGATTTCAGAGCAGCCTTGCCAATACTCTTCATCCATTAGAACCCACTATATTGCTAAGAATATATACCTGCCTTTCAATGAATGCCTGCTAACCTTATAAGTTACCCACCTAGACTTGTTAGCTCTAGACCACTTGCTGAATGAATGCACTTAGTGAGTCGTGTTATTCATCCTTCTATTCTCCGGGCAGGATGGCATGGCATAAAACAACCTTACCCTACCTGAATACCTATACCTGTTAGCCCTGGCTGGACCACTTTCTAATTTCATCCCTGAGGAGGTACCAACTATAGACCCGGGATGCGATGGCATGAAACAACCTTACCCTCACCTTTACCCTTCCCTTCTTAACCTTCCCCTTATAACCGCCGATCCTAGCCATCACCCTATGAACGAACCTTGTCGACCTACCCTTTACCGTTGACACCTTGCCTTCCTTTTACAATCCGCATTCAATTCGTTCAATCCACGCGCAACAGCCCTATTTTCTGAGAGGAGAGGCAGTGATTGATTGGAATTGATTCACTTTATTACGGCTTATGGGAGAGGTGTTCCAGCTGACCCAATCTCACGTACCCTTCAAGGGATTCTTCTTGGATTTATTTGAACCAATTTCACAGATAACATCCTTCGATAGGTGCTCCACGGACGGACGAATGAGACCTAAACAGGAGACCTAAACAAGAGATATAACCAGGAGGACTAGACCATAACAGCCATATCCCCTCTACGGAAAACACAACCCTTGATCAACCTCGGCCCTTGAACCTCAACCATCTCTACCACTACAGATACAGAACCTTGGAAATGTTCTTACCTGGGCTAGACACGGAAGGTCTAAAGATGCTTTGCATACGTTAATTCACAATAGGTTGGTTCATACGTCAGTCACATAGCTGATGCCAGAAGTTCATTGTCGATAGCTGCTAGTATATGCCAGGTTCTGATGTTGGTACTTTATCCAGGAGTATTAGTCGATGCTGGTACTCGATGCCAGGTGTAAATCCAATCGATCCAAGTGTTGAGGCACTCAATGCTTAGCTTTCTTTCTACTTGAATTTATATCACTCCCAATACGATCCAATCTATCACTAACTCACAGAGCACGGGGAGGGACCACAGGATAGAAACTACAGGCGGACCCACAACTGGGAACCTGGGAATAAACATGGTACCTGGGATGGCATACAACCTCCCCATACAGCATCCATACCAGCTAGGTGTGTTATGCTTACACGTAACTGCTTTATATACGTTCTCATAACGATTTGTGATATTGGCATTGATTGATTTGATTGAGCGAGCGATACTGAATTAAAGGGCTTCTTAGATGAGGGCCAATTGGACGATTGACGGGTGGCGTGCATGCAGGACAGGTCTTCCGGGAGAGGAATTGATTGAGCGAACTGATTAGATTGGATTTACTGATGAGTCTTCTGATGAAGCTGGCCGGTAAGGAGCGGCCAAAGGCGACTGATGAGTCTTCTGAGAGGGGCGTTCTAACTGAACCATCTTACGAGAAAAGTGTACCCATCATTCATAGACAGACTAATTAGCTCTCTTACTTGATCTTATCTTATGTCCCAAACTCCCAATCTCACGTCCCGATAAGTAGCTCATCTCACATCCCAATATGAGGGGCCATCTGCAAAGAGGGTAAGAACCTTCACTTAGTGAGCTATGCTCGGAGTTCAAGGTCGATTAATCTGTAGAGTCTGTTCTCTGATAAGGTGATAAGCCAAAATAAGAGGGAAAATTGAAAGAACTTCCGATAAGGATGTTCTCTTCCCTTATCTGATCTAGCTAGAATAACCTTATCCGTAGCTCATCCGTAGCTCAGGTGACTGGCTGTTTGTTGGTTCCTCATTTGCTGATTTGCTTATTATCCTTACCTTTTTTCCCCTTATTCTTTCGATTCGCTGAGTCTCGCTATTAGCCAAAAAAAGATTATTCGCGAAGACCAAATTGATAGAATTTTGAGTGACATAAAAACAATATTTCATGGTTCTAAGGTTATACCTCCTTTCTTGGCCTTCCTTCCCTGAACTTGTAAATTCAGAAAGAAAGGGTGGCATGGGTAAAAGAGGGATAAGAACCCGCATGAAATTTGTCTTCGAGGTTGGCTGGATAGGCATTTATGATTGATTATAGGCCGGGACAGGTAGGTCAAATCTTAAGAAGGAAGGTGAAGAGAACTGGACTAGAAAGCTTAAGAAAGAAGGGTTGTTTGGTTGGTGAACCTCACACTGATGAAGATTCATCTCTTCTATCTATAAGTGTCCCATTTAAAAGTGTATAGAATAAAACCACCTGGCATTTCTACTGAACATTGGAGTACCAGCATATATATAGTAAATAAACTAGTAGTACTTTAGACAATGACTCTTTCTTATTGGTAATGCTCTCACCACCAATGTATTTATCACATCGGATGGCAAGGACGTCTAGATGCGGTTCAACTTGGACTAAGGCGACTACTAGGTAGGGACTGACTACCCTGTACAGCAAGCACGGTGGGTCGATAATTGGTGGTCATGTAGAATTCCATCCTGTTAACATAACTGGTTCCACACTAACAACCCCAACCACCTCTAGGGAACAAAGTATATCTAGGCTTATCACGTCCAACTGGTAAGGAGGATTCTCTCCGACGGGTGGTCCCGGAAAAACTAACCTCCTGTCTATGTCTCATGGGTGTTGTTTATTGGTAAGGGTAGGCAAGCTCTGTATCTGCTGCTGCTAAACCCTATCATTTATGAAACTGAGATTTGGATGTAGTACCATCATTTTTTGGATCACCTCCTGGCATAAACTACTCCTCCCTTTGGCCTATCCGATACAGATAGCAGAATCAAAGGACTAGGAAGTATACTATAGGAAAAGTTCAACATAGATATGCGAGTATCGGGGCTATCTGGATGTAACACCAAATGGATCTCCCACAATAACTAATGCATGATGCAAGTTACCACCAAAGGATCCTCCCAGGACTATCACGCTGGACGTGTTACCGAGCCACATAATCATTTGGTTTTTTTTGGAACAAAATATAGGCCTATTGAATAGACCTGGACAACCCGCGCATAGAGGTCTTTACTAAATAGGTCTGGACACTTACTGGAGGTCTAGAACCTTAGGTCTGGGGCATATACATGAACATGAAGACATGGTCATTATTCTGTGGGTCGTAGATATGCGAGATCATAGATAATATTTTGATTCTTCCCCTTGTTGATGCCCCCATTGAACACAGTAGGACTAGTTAAATTGCGTAGTATGTAGAGTAAGTTGTAGCTGCCCACATGCACTAGAACTAATGGAAATAGGTGTTTCTTATTCCCCTTCCGGCTGACACTATAAGCCATCCATCGAATATGAACGTCTTTATTTTGAAAATTGACAATGGACACCATTCCCGAGGTATGAGGGAATGCACCGAAGGGTCGTATAGATGCTAGTATCGGCTGTACAGCAAGGGATAACTTCAAGGGGTGGGAAGTGCAGTTGTGAAAGGCTGTTGAGCTAGCTGTCCTGGGTGCAAGGCAAGGGCATAATACCCAGCCAGATAGAAACTCCCAGAAATGGAATTATGAAATGGCATTCTGACAAAATAAGAAAGCCAGTAAGCTAAGGCAAAATAAGGGCAAGAGTAACTAGTACTGTCTAGAGGAGGGCATAGGCTATAGAGCCATGGACCGCCTAAGACCTATAAGTTCCCATTAGTAGAGCTAAGGCTATAGCTCATACCTCTTAAGGCTGCTTGAACTATCGATTTTTATTAGAATGGAGACTTCAAACACGGACTGAAGTTCTTACCGTATAGTTAGAGCTATGGAAGTATGAAGTTGTCATATTGTTCAACCAACAAACATGCATGCATAGTGCCTGCCCCGATCAAAACTGCTGAGGCCATTAAGAACTCCAATAATGTCTGGTAGGTAATGTAATAAAGAAATTAGTGTACTTATCTAGCGTAGATATGCGCAAGTTCAACGTAGATATGACTGCTGTATGGTATGGCAAGACCCCCCACAATGTGATGGCATACTACTGCTCTTGTATTACCAGCTAGCAATGACCTTCTGGTTGGGCACTTCAAATCCTACCTTTGCTCTTTGTTCTCCCCCGGAGGGCACTCATGCGGATGTGGAAAACCCTCCCCGCTTACTAACCCCAAGGACTAATCATGCTGGATGTAGTAACGCCCTAGCGGTAGCAACTGTTACCGTACCGTACCATACCGTACCGTACCTTGACGATTCACTAACTATCAGCCTAACTAACCTCACACTAACCTAACCTAGTGTGCCAACCCCTATGCGGTAGTGGAACCTCATCTCCTATGTGGTAGTGGAACCTCATGGTGCTATTATCTCGGTAGTGGGAACATCCCAATCTAACATCTCGGTATATGGTGTCCTTTAAACTAACATAGAGGACCATGGAATGATAGTTCAAAATAATGGCAGGTATTGAACGTATACATGTGTTATTATTGGCTGGTATGGCAAGGGGGACCAGACTAATGTAACTGGCTATGAAAACCGGCTATAATGAGCAGACACTTTACTTACAATGGCCAAGTGAAACGTAGAAATGCGAGTAGTATCATAGACTAGGGGACTATGCCAAGGAACTATCAGCAATGTCAACTTGAAATGAGTGGAAATGACCTTCAAGCACTGACTAGTTGCACTGTAGCTGACTATGGATTTGAATTCCTGCACTAACATAGGTTTATGCACGTAGTACATAGTAGCTGTTGAATCCATAACATCCTCATGCTGCATGTGTAAGCCTCACATATTCCTTCCACGGGCTCATCTGAGAGGTGGTTGGTTTCATTGGACCCTTAAAGAGGTCGTGACAAGGAAAAAATCCAAATGATAAGGGCCCGGAGGGGGTTAGGTACGAACCCGCTCGACCGACAAGGAGAGGGCATGAAATATGAGGTACGAGGGTCACCACTAGAATACCAAGGTAACATAGAAAATAAACCCTACCCCTACCAGCGCACCTAGGGTATCTGCCTATCTCAGATACCCTAGTATAGGTTATCGTAGAATATTCTATACCCTAATACCTATAATAGAATACCTATTATAGGTTATTCTATTATAGGGTACCTATTAGGGTATACTCAACTAGGGGCTAGGGTAACCTAGAATAGGTATTAGGGTATTCTATTCTACCTTATTACCCTATAGCTTATCAATAGGTGATCACAGGTAGGAGAGGGTTAGGCCCATACTAATAGAAGATACTAGGGTTCTTAGGAAGGGACACCTTGACGACATATGCTGGCACTGGGTACCCCTCTCTGAATTAGCCGAGAGAGAAAGTTTCGAGAGTAAGGTTTCCCTTTAGACATATATTGTAAAGAAGTGAAGCTGATATCGTACTGCTGGATGACTTGATTAGAGCAACCTCATTAGATGATGGGGACGAGTTTCAGACATTGATAGTATATTATGCTCAGCCAGAATATGCTTTGTTTATCACACTTGCCTTTAGGAATCTCAACTAGAGAATCAGGATTGGATGGCATGATACAATAACCTTTACCCTTAGACCTCTTAGCTTTTGTGTTTCCTAACTCCTTATACCGCTTGGATTAATGAGGCACTTAGAGCACGATCTTTACTTGATGAATGAATGCACTTAGGGAGTCGGGAATGATCCCTTATCTTTGAAGCACCGGATTGGATGGAGGCGCGAAGCCTTATATGCTCTCACAAATCGACTTGCCTAAAGACAAATTCGAGTTCCAGACCCCTGTGGATAGAATGCCTACAAACCCTTCCATACAAGGGTTTAATATAAAGAAAATCACATTTCAGTAAGTTTTCGAAATTCACAGCAGAGATAGACGAGATTAATCGGCATGGCTTTTCGGTGCGGTGTACGTACGGGCTTCATATAGCAAAGCAAGCATTCACCAGCTTACAACACACTTACTTAAGACATCTCCCCAGTGCCCGGGTACCAATATAATGATTTTACCGAGTGTTGCCCGGCCAGATCATAGTTAGGAATTATAAAATACTCAGTCCTAGAAATAGAAGAGACCTCAGATAAGAGCCTTTACCTTTTATAACCTGCTAACCGCCCTTCTTTACCCACCCACCTATAGGCACACCCAACCTTACTTAGAATCTCTTGATTCAGCCTTGAATCGGGGTGGGGGTACTACACCAGGATATTTTTTCTTTTAACTACCTTGATTTATGAAGAATTAGAGGTACCACGGTTTACCTTATGGGTATTTCCTATTACCTATTCTTATCAGGACCGACGGATAACCTTACTCTTTACATTTCTTTATGCCTTCACCCTAGGAAATGCGAGGGATGGAGTTATGCCCAACCTCTTATGAACCAGGATAATCTATGTAGGATACGGCACTACGAGGATACAAAATCCCCTTAGCCCTACACAAAACAACGCTTAGGAAGGGATGGAACAACTATCAAAGACCCGGAATGGGATGTGGCATTAAAAAACCTTACTCTTACCTTGATACCTTCCTCCTAGGACGATGGAGTGTTGCCTGCCCAACCACACTGACCTTATGCCAGGAAGGAGTAGATGGGTATGGCTTTACCCCCTCCCTTACTATTCCACACATAGAACCTTCGAGGAACGAAGTGAGATAATTCAGGTCAGGAATTTGACCCCACTTTGAACCTTCTCACCCTAGGACATGGAGTAGAGGGCTGCACCGCCATTCATTCCACCAGGAACATCAGTTGAGTATGGCATGTGCTATTTACCCTTTACCTTACCCTTAGCCACCTTTTATACCAGACCTTGAAATACTACCTACCTAGTTTATGAAGTCATTGTTTAAGCTAGGAATCCAAGCCAGAATCTAATAAGTGTGCTATGCACTCGTTACCCTATTACCCCTTACCTTATAAATTCTTATGGGAGTGCCACAAACTATTGGTACGGCTGAGCTGATACGATTAGATGATTCAGAATTTGAAACCTACTGCAAGGAAAGGAATAGACCTACCCACCGAAGACCTAGCACACCTGCTATTACCTATAGACCACGAATTGAATAAAGCACTTCAGAGAATAGGTAGGTACTAGAACCAGCATGGGATGGGAGGCATGGATGGCAGGCATGAAACCACCTTACCCTTAGATTCTATTTTATATACGTAATTACCGATGCAGGAAATTGAGCTGGCTGGCTTTTTTCAACCCCTTTACCAACCCCTCTTATGGATGTGTTTATGAACTACGTATCCACCTAGAGAGACCTAGACCTGTTAGAACTAGACTACTTGGCTTGGATGGATTCATTAAGTGCTCTTAGGCAGGTACGGTAGCTATAGACCCGAGTAGAATGATACATAGCATAGCAGGCATGAAACCCTTCCTTTACCTTCTCCCTTACTGAAGTGTTTGAAAAACTACCCTGTTCACCGGAAGACCTTGTTCCCTATACCATGATGGATTATTAATTAGGTGCTTAGTTAGTACTGCTATGATCCCTTCTCTTTTAAGGACCCAGATCAATCAACCCTACCCTTTGCCTTTATTACTCTATTCACCCTAGTCAAGTGAGTGATGCCTTACCTATTGTCTGAAGCCAATCATGCTTAAGGGGATACCACTATTGCTATTGTTAGGGTCGGGTTTCACCTCCAAATACCCATTTCCTTATTAAGACAAACAACATTCATTCCTCGACAAAATGAAAGGAGGAATGACGATGCATTACATATGATGATTCACCAATTGAATAAGATCATACAACATACAAATAAAAAAACACCAGTCATAGCTAGACATAGCTCTAGCCAGTCATAGCCTGACTTCCCATCATAGTTAGCAGTCAGAGTCATACAGTCAGAGTAGCCATACCTAGGAGAGATGTTCCCATCAAAGAAAGATAGAGAGAAGTGATTTGCAACTTATAGGTCTCTTGGAGATAAGTGGTTCACAAGCTGAGGAGAGGAGGTGGGTGCTTACTGACTTGAAAGGACCTTATATAGAGGGACCTTCGACAGAGGTAGGTGGTGATTCACAAGCTTGGGTGGGATATTATGGATTGATGGATCGATCGATGCATCATGCATGCTGATAGATTCTTGAAGAGGGACTCACGGAATACGAACGGTAAACCTGCCTCCCACACATCATGCATGCATGGCACGAACCAGAATCACGTCTACATAGAATGAATGGAAACCTACCTCCCCCAATGACACGTACCTCACCAGCACATTGAAAGACGAAGGGACATAGCAATAAATAGATGAACGAAAGGCCATAGCAAGAGATGAACTCGGGCCGGGGACCAGCAAGCAATAGATTCACTCACAGACACTCAACCAACCTGCCTACCCCACATCACGATCACTGATACCTGCTGCCGCCCTGTCTCAAATAACCCGAACTACCCCACAAAAACCGTGGAAACCCCGCTTCACAACCATGGAAACCCCACATCACGATCACTGTACCCGCCTCCCCCAACGACACGTACCGAACCTGCACATTGAGGATAAATGAAGGGCCCAATAGAGAAACGAAAGGACATAGCATAGCTATAGATTCATGAGGGTGGGGAACAGCAATAAATAGATGAATTAAGCCACCGCCGTACACACACTGATACTTAGAGCATGACACGCCCGCATTCCCGCATTACCCATTCGCCCGCATCCCATCCACGCCATACACGTATCCATCCACGCCATACACACATCCATCATCCATACACGCCATTTAGTGCCATCTGCTTTAACTTCGCCCTGCCAGGCCACGTAACCCAGGAAGGCCTAGTACGCTATCGGAAGGAATGAGGATACCCCCAGAACACGTATTCCAAGTGTGTTTTAGGTGGTCACCGATTAGAAGTAATTGATTAGAGTGATCAATTCAATTTATGGAAAACACATAATCAATGCAAACAGACAACGGTTTCAATTCAATAAGGGAGGTGTTCAATAAAGGAGTTTCCATTAGATGAATCAACTCAATAATGCATTAGGTTACTTGATGAGGGTGGTATTCAATAGCCGGTATGATATAGATCCAATTATGGATCCCCGAACATGGAGGTTGGTGCCAAGTATACCGATAGCCAATACTGGGGGAGACCTCACCGGAAAGAAGATGCACGGAGGGAGGCCGAGAATCGTTTGGCATAGAGATGAAACATGGAGAATGACAAGCACCTGAAGAAGCGAGGTTCAATTGAGGAGAATAGGTTACCCCCAGGATGATTTGATTCATTGATCTTACTCAATGATGGAAGGAGGTGCAATAAGGGAGGTGCAATAAGCGAGGTGCAATGATGGATGTTACTCATCGATCCCAGATGAGTATCGATACCGCCTTCCACATAAACACTAGGTCCTCAAGAGAGAACAAGGAACACATACAGGCATGAGAATCAACTAAAAAAACTCTATAGCTCCACTATCAGTTGGTTTCTTGGGATGATGATGACCAGCCAACGAGCTAGCGATAGAAGCATGAGACGAGGTGGAGCTTCGCGCAGTATAAGTCTTATTTTCAATCACTAGCTTGACCTTATCCTTTTCCTTATCCTTTGGGTTGATTTATGTTACTCGAGTCGATGGCGGCCTTATAGTCGAGAGTTTGGCAGGCTCACCCTACCAGGCCTCACCATATGAATAGTGAGTCCCTACCAGGCCTACTGGGCCTCTCCCTACCGGTCGAGCGGCCTTACGACACCTCTCCCTTAAACAATCGAGCCTTGCCTTCCTTGATTGCTTATTGGGTGGGGCGTTGGTCGAGCTATGCTTCGCAACCTCTCCCCTCAGGGATTGGGGTGGGTGGGTAAATAGTGGTCGAGCCTTAAAGCGCATTCTCACCATATGAATAGTGAGCCCCTAACCGGACATTGGTCGAGACTGAAAAAAGGGGCATGATGGCGGCCTTATCAGTCGAGCCTTAAAAGCGCATCCTCTCCTTAACAGTCGAGCCCTGCCGGGGGCATCCTTGGGTGGAGTGGTTGAAAGCGAGCGACAGCATACTGTCAAGCAAGCAATCTGTTGGAGGTTTTCTACTTGAGGGAAGAAATATAAGATGGGGAATAAATACAAGGGCCCGCCTCTCCCACACCAGAGAAGCACATGTTTCTCTACTGCTGCTATAATATGCTATTGATTGTTGGGTTGGTTTCAAGGAGGGTGTATAGCTCAGTTGGTGGAGCATCGGGCTTTTAACCTAATGGTCGCAGGTTCGAGTCCTGCTATACCCACGCCTGCTTGACTGATATAGGTTATTAATACAGTGACCCAAAGTGAGGTCCCGTTCGGAACCAGAACGGACAGTGATAGGAAGGTTAACAAGGTCCAAAAATGACAAACTTTATTTATAACTTAATAAAAGGTGGGAATGGTATCGGAATAAAAGGACCCACCATGAAGTGGCCAACCAAACCAATAGGTATCACCTTGAAAACCTCTCCTACCCCGAATCCAATCCCGAATAATATTACCGAATAATCTATATTAGGTATAACCTGGAATGAAGAAAGATTAGTCAGATTATTATTACAAAATTACGTATAGTTATTGGTCTTGTAGTGATTGGTCTTTAAAGGTGAATCAAGTAAGGTCCTGGTCCTGCTTGAAATGATGCATCCTGTGCCGGCCTTCATTTTGTGCCGGCCTTATCAGTGTTTGAGGGGAAGAAATGAAAGGGTCCTGCCCATATTTTAGCCAAACTACTGAATGTCAGGCCCCTTAATTGAAAGCCAGGTCAATAGTTCGGAAAGGAAGGGTCATTTATAGTCAATTAGGAATGGAGGCGCTCAATAGGGACCGGAGGGGAGCGGAGCCACTCACCCGAGTTTTTCACAAACGGTGAGGAATAAATTCTCCGTTCACGAAAGAAACTATATTGCTAACTAATAAAGATGCCAACCGACCAATAAAGTAATAGTGTGTTTCATAAGACCAAGACCCAACCTGAGGGATCAGAGAAGAACAAGCTAAGATCAGAGAATCAGACTTAGAGTCAGGTAGAAGAGTCAACAATCAGAGGGAGACACCACAAATAAAAATACATCTTCTGTTTATAACCAAGAGGGAATGGAACTAAATTAGAATAATTGATACCCTCCACCCCTCAATATTTTTGGTAGGCCAGCCTCTCCCATCTCACCCATGGGATGACTTTCCTATCACCTGTGCCTCCCCACAGAAACCTAAAGCTTACCTTTCTGAGCTTTTCCAATACTCCTTTGGGAATCCATGACAAATACATCAAGTATATCTCCTACTTGTCATGTGGAAACCAGATGAAATCCTTCCCCACCCCCACCCTCAATCACTTTCACTGAAGAAAACAGAAGCCCCAACCAATAACCGGGCTCACCCTTCCAGGCTCACCCTTCTGTCTTCTGGCATCTTTTGGGCGGGTTCCCTCACTTCATTATTCGCGGGGTGAACGGTAAATTGGGGCGATCCCCGGTACCAGGCAGGGATCTACCCTACCCCACTTTCGAGTCGAGCTGTACTGTTCCTAAGTATGTTAACCATCCATCTCCAGCTACCATCCGCGGATAAGTGCGGAGAAGCTTTTTCGGCCACCTAACGAACTTGATAAGTTCAGGAATCGATCATATTAATTTTTGGGTATAGATCAAGTAAGTTTAGCGGGTATAGATAAGATAAGTGCGGGCCCCTCAAAGATAAATCCAGTTATACGAAACAACTGGAACTTAAACAGTAGTAGGTCAATCTCTTCTGTTGTCCATTACGTGCACCAGACAGAGATATAGAAGATACTTTCTCCATGTGTTTCCAAGGCCCTCTCCTTATGTATCACATTACTATTTATCCTGCTACCCAATCTCTGTATGATTGATATTCTATGGCTGCCATGATGAGCTTCTCCACCTAGCGGAACCCTTCTCTGGCTAGCTTACACAGTATCTTAATTACATACACGGCTAAGAATAGAGGTAACTCACATGGCTAGTAACCATAGCTAGGAAGGAGTCAAGTTTTCCTGTCCTGGCCCGGTTAGTAGCTATCGTATCTGCAAGCTTTCTGTCTCAGGTGCGTCTGTATCATGCGTATGAGTGGTGGTCCCTTGCAGTACCATTCATTTCTGGTTCAGCTTATCGGTAGGTTTTCGGCTTGCCCAGGCCCTGGATAACGCCATGGCTACCTTGATAATCGCTGGGTGCTAAACACACTCTTACCTAAATGCACCAAGAACACAGTCAGTCACTTAGTGGGATGGTGGGGCGATAGAGACTCTTTTTCGTCCCGTCGAACTGAAGCTTTAAAAGCCGTCGGGACTTAAATTTTATACGATATTATGGGAAATTAATTATGGAAGGAAGGCGTTGCCCATCTAGAGTCATACTAGCCGTACCACGCCCTGATATACGGTAAATTCACTACTGAAAGGTGGCGTATGTGGTAAATAGTGGAGTGAGCTAACCAGGCGGAAAAATGAGAGATAGAGCTTATTCAATAGGGGTGGAAAATGAAGTAAGCAAAGATGGCCTATAAAGTGATTTTGGTGCTCCCAAACTTTGAGGAATGGGGGCGGGGGAACGAACAACAGATCCTTCCTTTCTGTCTGTATTTCTGTATGTCTGAGTAAGTAAGAGCCTGACCGAAGCAAGAAAAGAAGGCCAGCACTGATGGCTAATGAATAAGCACTTTAAGCGAGTAGTCAGTAAGGCTAGCTCGATCTGCTAAGCACAGGAAGTGAATTCATAGCTAGATAAAGTTGTTCTTATCCAGTATGCAATCCTGCCAGAAGCTTCAGAGTGAAGCAAGACCGAGAAGTTGCTTTTATAAGACCAGCAAGCGAAGCACCATGCATACAAGGAAGTTATTAATTAAGTAAGGAATTGAAAAAAGAAAGCCCTATTCAAAAAGGGAGTGACTCTTCTTCTATTGTATGCAATTGAATAAAGCAGGCACCCAGCAAGAAGCAAGCTTCTCCTTTAAGGTAGGCTAGCTCTAACCTATCACTTCCAGCTAATTATTTCTAGTTCTTCTAAGAAAGTCTTCCATATGAGACAGACTGTGCCAGCGGAATGAAGGGAGACTAACTACTATCAGACTGATTGCGAGTGTTAAGGCAGCTTCTAAGGCTTGCTATTACCTATTCTCTTACTTACACAGGGTAACTTGTTGCAAGCTATTGAATTAGAGTAGTTGCTCTGGAAGAAGCTATATAGTAAGCTAATGAAATCCATCCATAAGAAAAGGAGTTCTTATTCTCCAGTAAGCTAATTCCAGCAAGCTATCACAACTGTCAGAAAGGGAGATCAGACCAGCTCTAAGCAGGCACGCCAGCAAGCAAGCTAGGAACAAGATATCCTCCTGTTAATTCCATCCAGAAGCCAGAAAAACCGAGCACTTATAGTGAAGGAATGTGAGTTGTTCTGATCCGCTATTCCATCCGGAAAGTCAGCAGGCATGTAAGCTTGTTCCTCTGATCCTTTATTCAATCTAGAAAGCCAGCGAGGCTAGTTGATAGTACTCTGGGATTCAATCCATAAGAAAAAAGGGAGTTCAGAATGGGAGTTTTGATACTGTAAAGACGGTTAGCTCTAACTGAGAGTTGTAAGGTTTAAGGTAGGCTCCACCATGCCGGGAAGGGAGAGTAACTTGAATTGTTAACAACTTGAACTGGTGAACACTCCCACCCGAGATAGGATTGAACTTACTTCCGGAGCTAGATGTCGTTGAACACTATCCATCGGGAAGGGTTAACTGCTTTCTTTCTTGCTTTCTTTCTCATTGAACTCTTCCTCGGTGGCGGGGGTTTCTCTCTTCCCATGCGCCCATCCTCACCCGGGGGTGTAGCATCCTATCTATAGAACTTCTCTTTCCATGCGACCTTCCTTTCTCTCTCTTTGGTCGAGCAAGCAGCTTCGCACCTTGTCTGCCAACACAATTTACATACACCCTGGTAGGGTGAGTGAGTGAGGTGAGTCACAGCTAGAGGGTCATTCCCGATATCCCAAAACCCCGTATTTCTACATTACCAGGAAGGAGTTATCTGTACCCATAGTATGTGACCAATAGTCCATGTGTGCTAATTAGTCAGTGACAGTCAATCATAGCTGCCGATAACACATATTTGGTTCTCCTTGACTGAGGGTAAAAGTTGCTGGCTGATAGTCGTAGTCGCTAATTTTCTATAGCCAGTTGTTATTGCCGATAGACGCTAGTCATAGCCCCCAGCCATTGTCCCTAATCATTTTAAGTTGTCATTGTAAGAAGGTATGCTTATAGCCCTGGTCAAGTCAGCCGACGAGTCAATCCTCCAGTAAGTCCCAATTACCGCTAGAGCCGATACCCGGGATACCCTCATTACCCGCCGGTCGGTCCCAGTAAATTGACACAGGGAGGAGCATTGAAAATATGCCAATAGGAGAGCCAAGAGTCGATGCTGCTATACTCCATGTGCTACTCGATCAGTCGATCCAAGAGTCATAGTCATCGGTAGTCGATCCGATAGGCGATGCCAGTTGGCAGTATTAGCTAGAAGGTAGAGATAGGTTTCTGATGATGCTTGCTGGTTTACATTACCCAACCCATATTCCCTAGTACGCTATTCAATTTGCATTACCCCACCCCATTCCGACTTCAGGACCCAATCCTTTATGCTTTCAGGAAACATTATCTTATTTATGATGCTCTCAGTTCATACACACATTTTTATTTCTGGATCCTATATAGATAAAGGACTTGTTTAAGAGTGAGGAGTTCCGTGGAGAGTAAGGGCTTTGAGACCACCTTAATGAAGTGTCCATAAAGCCATACAGTAATAAAACTACTAGAGTGCTATCATAATCACCATCGCCACCACCTATCTACCCTTTACCCACCTTCCGACGAAGACCTTTGCTACTTCGTTTCACTTCCTTCTTTCTGCTTTCCGATTGTGCACTGCGTGCTAGGTTCCGGTTAAATGAAGCACCGCCAGGTTCCGGTTGAATGAATGTTTTGGCCTTCCAAGCTTCCATCCAACTCTTCGACGAGCTTCCCTTGCCTTCCTTACTTCTGGTTAGGATTCTCAGGTGATGAGTGAAAGCTTAAACTAACGGACGAGCTCTTTTTGTTTTTTGAAGTTCCCGGGTTTTTCGCCTCACTCAAATCCTCTCCTTTAAGTCTCGTTCCCACCCGCATCATATTACGTATATAATATAACGACTCAATCCCCGTGTGTGGGGCTAGGTGGGGGGGTTAAGTTGGAGAGCTTGCGATCTCGTGATTTATCCTCCATTCCCAAACTCATCATTCAACAATAAACTGTGAGATGGATGGATGAAATAGCTAGTGGCTTTCACGATGTGCCTTCGGGGAGAGGGATGAATTTTGGCCATCTATTCTATTCGGAATACCAACTGGGTGTTTGTCGGGGCTTTCATTGAGAATTCAAGGCATTGCACCCAATGCTTTGTTTTTTTGTGAGTTCTTGGGTTCACTCTGCTCGAATGTTCCAGTATCAGCATCAGTCGTTGGTTCTCGCTTTCGGATCCGATCATTGCTGTCCAATCCCTCTGGCAACCGGAGAAGGGGATCAGTTGTTAATAATTATATAATACAATATTGATAAAGCATGATTTTTTTTGGTTCGCAGAATAGGGATGTTTCATTCCCAGTGGTCAAAGTAGCTGGTAGAGCATTGAGGCGATCGATTGGTTGCTGTGGTTCGGGAACAAGTGGGAAACATAAAATCGAGCAAAGGAATGTTGGTTAGCAGTCTTTTGGTGCGTTCTTTTAAAGGTATTGATTCGAACTGATGCCTTTAATTCATAGCTGGGTCGCCTCGGATCGACTCGTTTTTATTGGTTTTTATTGGAGCATTTAAAGGTGCAGTTTTGAAAAGGTTGCCCCCATCCCTTCGGGCCATTTCGAGGTCGAGTTGGAGTTTCAAGGAAAAAACCGGTTATCCTCAACTTACTGGAGATAATGGTATGCCCACTAGAAAGAATCAAGTGATTTCAAGGGAGAATGATGGAACGAGACAACTAGCACGAGTCGACCTCTGAAAGCAATGAAAGCGGAATGAATTGGATGCAGTTTCACCGCTTAAGCCTGCCCACCTTATTATCCTGTTTAGAAGGGAGAGCTGGATTGAATCCGAATTGGTTCCTCTCATCGACTTCAACTCATCATTCTGGTATATAGACTTAGAGTTGGTAGCACCTAGGGGCTTACTTTCATTATTGGTGAGTTACCCTGCACTCAATAGATGACATCTCCTCATTGGTCACTGAGTGAGTGGTTTCCCTCTGTGTTCGATGACAAGCCATCTATTCACATATTGGGATTCATGATGTACCTTGGATTCCATCTTCCTCATTGGTGGAATTTATCGCCTCTGTTGATGACTTCATTATCGATCATCGCTCAAGGGGTCCTTTTGGTGTGCTATTGACATTTGGTGCATGTGAGAGATGTACTCGGTAGTGTGTTCGTGAAATATCTTATCCAAGACCTAATACTCAAATAATGTTCCTGATACTTGCTCATGTTGGTTGATGGGGGATGCCCTAATTCCCTCCTTCCATTGAATCTCATCCTATCAACATCAGCTCATCTACTCTGGGATCACTATTTAGAGCCCTATATAGTACCTTGGGGTTGGTAGTCATAAGTGGCAGATTCCCTCGCTATCGACAGTGGGAATTTATCAATGTCCCCTGCTCGATAGATTCTATGAGTGTTCGATGTCAAGACATCTATGCACACTTACTAGAATGTGTTGTGTACCTTGACACTCATTATCATTATCGGTGGGTTGTCCCGTGTTTTTGAACGGTATTCATTAATGACCGATAAGGCGAACGGTTTCTCCCATGTTTGACTTCAGATCATTTATTCACACGGCATGGATTCATACATTTGGGAGGATTTGGATTGAAGACCTTGGGCCTATAGTAGCATTTTGATTCTTTCTACTGCCCATGCAAGCCGTACCACACAATTATATGACATTGGTACTTGATGGGAGGATGAACTTCTGATTGCATTCATCATCAGACATTCTCCTTCTATATGCTGAGGAATAGAACCTAGACAGAGGAAACAGAGCCCTCGAACTCACCCTACGGAACTTATGTGACTAAATTTGATAGATAATGCGTTACTTGCTATGCACCTTAGGATATTCGACAGAGACTTTGTGCTTGTTAGGGAGTGACAGGAAAGCGGATGCTGGAAAAAAGGTCTTGATTGCTTGCCTGCATCTTCTGAGATAGGCGCTCCATGGGCAGGTAACAGAAAAAATCTCTCGATATGGGCAATCCCACGGACGGACTACACCACACTTCGAGATGTGTTCCCACCGACCGGACCTGGACAGATAGATACACATGGAGGGAGGGTAGGTTCACACGATCTCATGTTGATGATTACATGATACAATTACACGATTAGCTACCTATTTCTGATGATGTATGTTTACGGATTATAGGGATGTTGTGTTACAGATGGGATGGATGTTTGCTTGCCGATGGAGCTTGAAAATTGGTGCCACAACGAACGATATGCGATAATGAGGTTAGTTAGGCCAGTAGGGAGTGAGTCTTTCCGGGAGGACTTCGAACATAAGGCCTGGCCATATCCGTCGAACATGAGGCTGTGGAGCAAGCAGTATTTGAAGGAAACACATGCATGAGTACGTTAGTCAGGCAATGGCAGAACACTTCCAGCAGGAGTCCTGGGAAATCATTTGTACACATAAAGCAAGAGTCCATGGGACATCCGTTGGTACACTTGCATGAGTCCGTGAAGTTAGTCAGTGCGAGTTACACAGTTGAGCTTACACAATTAGCCATATACGCTTACACACTAAGCCGTGTTATATATACGTAGATATACAAATATTACTTAATACCATATAAAATACAATGAAAATACAGGAACGCATTAGCGTTATTGGCTTCAATACTCGGTTGGGCTTCGATCAGAGCAGGCAAGAAGTTCGGACCTTATCTTACAAAACAGCCTAATTCGCCATTTTAGTATAATAAAATAGCATCTTTAGCGGGGCAAATAACCAGTTTTCATCCGAAGTACTTGATTGGCTTGAATATGAACCTAGGGAGGGATGGCACGGCATGCACTGCTTGGATCATGGTCGGGTGGCTATGTGAGGATGCCGTATGAACCTAAAGCAGTGAATCATCGTATGTAATGTATCGTCATTCATTCATTCCATACCGTCGAGGTAGGAACCCTGTGTTCCATAATTGTTGGGAAAAATACTGAGAGGGGGGGGTGAATCAGTATTTACTGCATAATCAAATCTTTTTACTTTTTCATTCCTTAAAACCCATACGCTACTTTCCTTCAGTAAACTAGCGTATATACGTTGATCCCCTTTATGAAACTAGCGTATACACAGAGATCTAGAAATGTCATTAAATCTTCACTTCTATTATTCCATCATTCATTCATCAGATGTTTAATAAACAGTAAACATGTGCAGTAAGAACAGAATAAACCATCACACAAAGCATCACACATGAACACCAGGATTTTTAGGTGGAAACCCAAATCGGGAGAAAACCACCGCTGCAGTTGCTCAGCCTTCAATATTTTATTATAGAGAAAACATCTTACAACATATGTGCCGGCGTAGACTTGACCAGAACGCAGGCACCCACCTGCGCTCGTTTACCAGCCTCTCCTGGAAGGGAGCTACGACCCCCTGACTCGTTTACCAGCCTCTCCTGGAAGGGAGCTACGACCCCCCGATCTCGTTTACCAGCCTCACTCGGGAAGGGAGCCAACCCCCGATCGAAGGCTACAACCTTCGGCGCACCACCTCGGGACCACGTTTCATCAATTTTCACACTGGACCCTTTCCATACTTTTAAGCACAAACATACGTCACCAACAGATACATATCAACACAGATCAGATAGCAGAAACACAGCAGAATAGATAAGATATTTCATACCCCTTGCTTCAGCAAACCCTAGTTTGCATACGCGCTTTCCCTTCATTGATGTCGTGTATATACGCGCTTCCATCCATACAAACCAGCGTATACCTCAGTGTATATTTTATTGCGCATACGCGCTTTTACTTCAGAGAAGCTGCGTATATACGCGCTTCCTCCACGGCGAAGTAGCGTATAGATCTTCAATCATTCCAGAGCAGCAGACTTCATCAGATCAGATCTTCAGTTCAGATTTACCCTTTTACTTCAGACAGAAGTTCGCCTAGATGTTCGCCTCATCACAGATCTAAGCCTTCCATAATCATATCTAGCAAATAAAAGTGCAATTTAGATCTAGATCCCCTTTCTTCATCATTGGTGCATCATACATTCAGATTTATCATTCAAGTGTAACCCTTTCCATTCAGATATACTTCAGAGAGAAGTATTCATTCAAGCTCAGACATCTTACACCCTCACTCATGATTTGCACAATGAATTTCTTCTCCTTATATAGGTTTATCCTTTTTCAATACCACGGGCCCCTTTTTCAATACCACGAGCTCCAAAACTACTGGACTAACAGTTGAAGACGATACCCAATACAATGGGTCAGCGCCATGGTGGTTACCCTAGTTTTGCACTTTTGAGCGCTTATGCCTACGCGACGGCACGTTCTTTCTCACAGGCATACGCGACTTCCCTTAGGCCAATCCGCGTATACCAAGAGACATACTCTTTTTCATCATACTTTGAGTATATTCTGAAATCCTTTCTTCATAGCCTTCTGTACACACTGTAGAAACATCATATTTTCTTCATCAGGAACATGTTCTCTTTAAGCACAGCTTCATTAAGAAGTTGTCATCATCTTCATCAAGTGGGTTGCCTTTCAAGGACAACACTCAGCATCATATTGTCAACAACCATCAGATTTACATCATTTAATCATTAGAAGGTCTACCTAAGTCACACAACAATACAGTGGTTTGCCATCAAGGACAATATCACAACAATGAATGCCTGCCATCTTCATTTTACAGGGTTGCCACTGGCGTATACACTGATCATATTTCAACAATCTCCCCCTTGGACTTGATGGCAACCACGATGGGTGTTGAAGTGTCACAGATAGGTACGATGTCATTCTCCCAACAGTGTCACCACTTTCCAAATATTTGAGCACTGTTTATCCTTCTTCATTCAAACACTTTGACATCATTATCTTCTCTTCATTCAAACACCATGTCACTCTCCCTCTCTAGAGCACCAAGGGAAAAGGGCGACTGCATCAGGCACTGTTTCCTCCTTCTCATGGAAGAAACATTCTGCAGATCTGATATGTGTCGAAGTGGCCAAGCTCCCCCTGAGTTCATGCTGAATCTTCAAACATATTTTTCAATAAAGTACATGACTCAAAGACTTTCCTATCATCAATGACTCATACTTACAACAAATATCCAACCAAGTGGATTTACATAAGACTCAACTACCCAACCAAGTGGTTTACACATTTCAACTCAGCTACCCAATCAAGTGGGTTTACACAATTTGACTCAGCTACCCAACCAAGTGGGTTTACAAATTTGACAAGTTCGTACATGACTGAATATTACAGATTTTACATCAAGGGTCTCAACATGACCTTTTCATCAAAAATACAAATATGAATTTTCATGATCAATACCAAGAAGACCTCAAGAGAGATCATATAACAGAACCATCATAATGCCAACAATGCATTATACTCAGCAACGCTAATGCTCCCCCTGAATCTGTGCAACCAAGCAATCTTTCCAAAAGACTAAGGCTCCCTTAGTCATGCATCCCGAAAATCCCACCAACAAATCATCAAGGCATCTTCATCAAGACAATAGAAACAGAATTATGAGAACTGGAACACCACCAGAGCTACCAAACAGTATCAGAGATACCAAACAGCACTGCAGCTGTGCTGAAGAGAGCTGACTCCAAGCAAAAAATTGTCAGCAATCAGACATACGCGGTTTTCTGTGCAGGAACTCGCGTATATACGCGACTGTGTTTCAGTAAACCCGCGTATCCACTACCATCTTCTAAATTTCAACTAGATATGATTCTTTGTGAGGCAAGGACAGTGTTCAGCTTCTTTTGAATGCTTCCCTGGACTACAGATAGATAGAACAATGTAGTTGTGTCTTCAAGCGTCATCCAATGGTTGTAGCAAAGGCACATTAGTAACCAAGCCTTCAGATTCTTTGCACCATCAATACAATCTTTCCAAGAAAGTTTATCATACCAGAACAACAACTTCTCATAAGTGTCAAGCAATCATTCATGTGGTCCACCACCACCATGATCTTCAAGATTTAACATGAAGTAACATATGTAGGCAAAAGATCTCTCAAGCATAGTAACACACTCTGCATGATTTATTTCTGAATCAAATGACATCCAACTCATCCATGTGTGAGTACAAAGGATACTTATCAGCAACCAGGGCTCAAAAATTCATCATAATAAATCATGTACCAAGTCATCATCATTTGAGCATGAGTATCACAAAAACCAAAGAACAAGCAGTCATATTGCCAACAATGCAATCATTAGTATTCAACCTGCTGCTCCCCCTAAACCAATGCTATTCCTTAGCTTGCAATCTGAAGCACCTTCAACAGCAAGTAACAATCTCTGCATGATCTGTCCTCATCTCTGAATTATAAGACTTTCATCTCAACAACGAATGCTCTTCATCATAAAGCAACTAGGCTTCATCCATAATCTTCAACACAAGAACCCATGTATCAATTCATTATCATGAGTATAACCAGAATGATGCTAACAGTGCAATCATCAGACTGATGCTCCCCCTGGACCTCTGCTCCAGATCTTCAGTTATCAGATAAATTCTTTTATCATCAATGCATACGCGACTGTGTCTGCTGAAACTCGCGTGTATACGCGACTTTTGTGAATAGAACTCGCGTATGGAAAGTGTAATATAGAAAATTTCACACCTTCATCTCCTTCTGCAAATTTACCTTCTGTTCATGTCTTTTCTTCACACCAGATGCACTGTCAGAAATACATCTAACCAGAATAATCAAATCAACTATGAGAGTCATCATGCATTGCTCCCCCTGTGACGATACATTACTAAATCTCCTAATGTATCCCACATCATTCCTGCAGTCAAACAGAGAAGTACGCTTCCAGAAGCGGATGACTGCAGTAGGGTCTGAATTCCCTACGTTTCTGATCGGTCCTCCTTCTTCTTCCAAATTTGCTTGAACTTTCCAACTGTGTGCTGAAGATTGTCCACTCTCCCAGATCTGTTCATCTTGCATTCTTTTTCTACATGTCCATACTTGTTACAAGCATAACATCTCATGTGGCCAGAGAAATAAACATAAGAATCATAATGAGTATTTCTATTCTTCCTCCTTTTACAATCAGCTACTTTGTGTCCATACTTGTTACATGAAAAACAATATCCCTTGAAGAAACCAGAGTACCTTTCTGTGTAGGAACTGTTTGTTTGAGGCTGAAATGATCTGCTCCTGCAATTTGCTGCAACATGTCCATAATTATGACATTTAAAACATTCAACATTCTTGAATGAATTCCTTTGAGAATTCATGATTGTTGGTTGAGTTTTTGTCTCTTTCAATACTTCAGGTTTTGCATTGACATCCTCTGAATTTTTGGCACTTCCTTGTGAGCTAGATTCTCCTTTAACAGTTTCATGGAAACCAAGACCATGTTTGATAGCAGGAGACCTTTGATTACTCAGAATATTGTCCAAAATGTTAGTAATATCATGAAACCTCAAAAGTTTAACCTTTTCTTCTAATTTACCTTTGAGAATATTTACCTCAACCTCCAAGGCTTGACATTGCTTTGTCATGCTTTCTTCTTTTCTTCTTCCATCTTCAACTTGATCCTTCAGATTTAGAATCTCTTCTTTCAACCAATCTTCATTTCCTTCACATGTTTGTTGCAGCTCTTCATTATTTTTATTTGATTTTTCCAGATCTTCTTTGAGAGAGATGATTTCTGCTTCAAGGCCTTCCTTTTCAAATGATTGTAGAGGTTCCTTATTTTTCTTACTTGATGCTTCTAAATCTTCCTGAAGACAAATGATTGCAGCTTCAAGTCCTTCATTCTTCTTGCTTGATTTTTTAAGATCTGCTTCTAGATCTTTAATTCAATTGGATGCATAAGTATGAAACCTTTGATACTTTTCCACCTGTCCATTCAGCATTTCTATTTGATCTTTCATTTGTGAGATCATCTCTTTGTAGATAGTTTCTTGATTATTATATGAACTTTGCAGTTCTTCAACTTTAATCTTGAGAGCTTCTTCTAGATCCACAATTTTACTTTCACTATCTTTACTATTGTTTGCACAAAGAAGAGTATTACACGTGGCCTTCTCCTTCTTCTTCTTTGCCATGAGTGCTTGTAGATATTCGTCGGAATCTGTTTCATCTTCTTCAATTTTTGCTATACATGATTTCTGAGGTATCTCCTTTCCTTGAGTAACCTTCTTCTTTTGCTTCTTAGCCATGAGCACTTTCAGATCTTACCGAATCTTCTTCATCTTCACCTGACACTTCATCATCATCTTCGCATAATAACTCTTCTTTACAAATCGTTTCTTACCATGCTTTTCTCTATAAGGACATTTAGCAAGATAATGACCAACTTTTCCACACTAAAACATTTGAAGGGAAGTTTACTTTTGAATCTTCCAAAGGCCTTTTTTGGAGCTTTCTTACGAAATTTGCTTCTTTCTCACTTGACATAAACTAGATCTTCACATAAATTACTTTTCTTCTTCTTAGTATATTTTAAAGTGCCTTCTCTTACTTGAGAAAGGACTCCTTGTCTCATTTCTGCAAGCAAATGAGTGGGCACTACAGAATTGAACATTAGTAAGAGTTTGCAGATCTTGCCTTTCTTCAATAGCTGAAACTTTGGAGTCAAATTTTGAAGTCAAGGATCTTAAGAATTTTTCAACCAGAGTAGTATCAGTTATGGTTTCACCAAAATTTCTCATCCAATTTACAATATCATCCAGACGTAAGAAGTAATGGGCAATACTCTCATCACTATGCATCTTCAAATTTTCATATTCAATTCTAAGAGTTTGAAATTTTGCATTTTTTACCTTTGTGTCTCCTTCATAACTTATAATGATTTTGTCCCATACATTTTTTATGGAATGAAACAGACCACCTTGATCCATCTGATTCGGTAAGAAAGTTCTCATAAGAGATTCATCGTTGGCATTGGTTTCATACTTCTTCCTTTCTGCTGCATCAGTAGGAATACTTGCCGGGTATTGATAACCTTCTTCCACGATTGCCCACACATCTGCACCAAGACTTTGCAGATATGCTTTTGTACGTACCTTCCAGAATATCAGATTGATTCCATTGAATAGAGGTGGCTTTATAGACATTACTCCTTCTTGACTTCCCATTGCGACGGATCTCCTTTAAGCGATCAAGCTTCTGCACAAGGACCTGCTCTGAAACCAATTGTTGGAAAAAATACTGAGAGGGGGGTGAATCAGTATTTACTGCATAATCAAATCTTTTTACTTTTTTCATTCCTTGAAACCCATACGCTACTTTCCTTCAGTAAACTAGCGTATATACGCGGATCCCCTTTATGAAACTAGCGTATACACAGAGATCTAGATATGTCATTAAATCTTCACTCCTATTATTCCATCATTCAATTCATCGTATGTTTAATAAACGCAGAACATGTGCAGAAGAACTGCATTAAACCATCACACAAAGTATCACACATGAACACCAGGATTTTTAGGTGGAAACCCAAATCGAGAAAACCACCGCTGCAGCTTGCTCAAACTTTCAATATTTTATTATAGAGAAAACATCTTACAACATATGTGTCACATTGCATCAAAGACGCAAAAAGTACCCACCGCGCTCGCTACGCTTCCGGAAGGGAGCTACAAATTCTCGACTCGCGTTTACCGCCTTCCCCGGAAGGGAGCTACGACCCCGATCTCGCTACTGCCCTCACCGGAAGGGAGGCCACATCCTCGACCGAAGGCTACAACCTTTCAGCGCACCACCTTGGACCACGTTTCATCAATTTTCACACCGGACCCTTTCCATACTTTTGCTAACACAAATATACGTCACCAACGTATACATATCAACACAGATCAGATAGCGTAAACACAACAGAATAGGATCAGATATTTCATACCCTTGCTTCAAAGAACCTCAGTTTGCATACGCGCTTTCCCCACATCGATGTCGCGTATATACGCGCTTCTCGTCCATACAAACCAACGTATACCCCGTTGTATATTTTATTGCGCATACGCGTTTACTTCAAAGAAGCGCGCATATACGCGCTTCCTCCGCGGGCGAAGCAGCGTACAGATCTTCAATCATTCCGCAGCAAGAGACTTCATCGATCGTATCTTCGCTCAGATTTACCCTACTCGGCGTGTTCGCCAGATGTTCGCCCATCATAGATCTAAGCCTTCATAATCAGATCTAGCAAATACAAGTGCAATTTAGATCTAGATCCCCTTTCTCCATCATTGGTATCATACATTCAGATTTATCATCTAAGTGTAACCCTTTCCATTCAGACATACTTCGTAGAGAAGTATTCATTCAAGTCGTACATCTTACACCCTCACCATGATTTGCACAATGAATTTCTTCTCCTATATAGGTTTATCCTTTTTTCAATACCACGGGCCCCTTTTTCAATAACACGAGCTCCAAAACTACCCAGACGGGGTCATTTAGGCGGATCATTACCCAATACAATGGGTCAATACCATGGTGGTTACCTCAGTTTTTCACTTTTTTGAGCGCTTTATCCTATACGCGACTTGGTACGTTCTTTCTCAAGGCATACGCGACTTCCCTTAGCTAATCCGCGATACCAAGAGACATACTTTTTCATCATACTTTGAGTACATTCTCAAATCCTTTTCATAGCCTTCTCGTACAATAATCGAGAAACATCATATTTTCTTCATCAGAACACATTCTATCAAGCACAATCATCAAGTAAGCTATCATCATCTTCATCAAGTGGGTTGCCTTTCAAGGACAACACTTAGCATCATATTGTCAACAAACATCATATCACATCAGATTTACATCATTTACTAAGTCCATCAAGTCAAGCATAACTTAATGTGGTTTGCCATCAAGGACAACATATGTCAACATGTCTTCATCTTCATTTAGTGGGTTGCCACCGATGACAACACTGCATCATATTTCCAACAATCTTCCCCATTGGACTTGATGGCAACCACGATGGTGTTTGGTTACCACAACAAAGAGTAGGTACCATGTCATTCTCCCCAAATATGTCACTTTCCCAAATATTTGACATCATTATCTCTCTTCTTCATTCAAACACTTCGACATCATTATCTTCTCTTCATTCAAACACCATGTCACTCTCCCCTTTGACATCAAGGGAAAAGGGCGGATCAAAAATCAACACTCTCCTCCTCATGTGGAGGAAACATTCTCATAGACCGAGCATGTGCCGAAGGGCCAAGCTCCCCGAGTTCATGTCGAATCTCAAACATATTTTTCAATAAAGTACATGACTCCAGCACTTTCCTATCACCAATGACTCATACTTACAACAAATATCCAACCAAGTGGACTTACATATAAGACTCAACTGCCCAACCAAGTGGGTTTACACATTTGACTCGCCCACTAACCAAGTGAGTTTACAAAATTTTGACTCACCACTCCAACCAAGAGGGTTTACAAAATTTGACAAGTCCTTACATGACCGAATATTACAGATTTTACATCAAGGGTCCTAACATGACCTTTTCATCAAAAATACAAATATGACTTTTCATGATCATCACCAAGAAGACCTCAAGAGAGATCATATAATGTAACCATCGTAATGCCAACAATGCATTATACTCACAACGCTAATGTTCTCCGAACCGTGCAACCAAGCAATTTTTCCAAAAAGACTAAGGTTCTCTTAGTTTGTGCATCCCGAAAACTTCCACCAACAAATCATCAAGGCATCTTCATCAAGACAATAGAAACAATTATGAGAATCGAACACCACTCGTAGTTACCAAACAAGACTAGGATACCAACAAAGATCGCAATGGGTGGTCAAGAGAGCCGACTCTAAGCAAAAATTGTCAAGAATCGCATACGCGGGCTGTACAGAACTCGCGTATATACGCGACCGTGTTTCGCAAACCCGCGTATCCACTACCATCTTCTAAATTCAACTAGATCTGATTCTCAGAGGCAAGGACAAGAACCAAACTTTCTTTGAATGCTTCCTGACTTTCAGACAGATAACAATGTAGTTGTGTCTTCAAGTCACTATCCAATGGTTGTAGCAAAGGTACATTAGTAACCAAGCCTTCGCATTATTTGCACCATCAATACAATTTTCCAAGAAAGTTTATCATACCAACAACAACTTCTCATAAGTGTCAAGCAAACATTCATGTATTCACCACCATCCTACATCACCATGACCTTTAAGGTTTAACATGAAGTAACATATGTAGGAATACATCTCACCTATAGTAACGACTATGGCATGAACTATTCTTATCTCTCCTTAATCATAAGACTTCCAATTTTATCCAACAAATAAACTTCAAATAAGCGCAAAACATAGTTCATCTCATCATCATAAACCATGTACCAATTCATCATCATTTGAGCATGAGGTCAATAAAACCAAAGAACAAGCAACATATTGCCAAAAATGCAATCATTAGTATTCAACCCGGTCGCTTCCCTAAACCAATGTTTCTCCTTATAGCTTGCAATCCGAAGCACCTTCCTACCAGCAAGTCATCAAAGAACAATCTCTCGAAGTATAAGACTTTTTAACTTCAACAATGCACGAGTTCATCATAAAGCAACCGTGCTTCATCCATAATCTTCAACACAAGAACCCATGTATCAATTCATTATCATGAGTATAAACTGCACGATGCTAATAGTGCAACTACCGGTGACTGATGCTCCCCCCGGACTCCGCTCCGTACTCCCGCTATCGTATAAATTTTTTATTCATAAATGCATACGCGACCGTGTCCGTCGAAACTCGCGTGTATACGCGACTTTGTGAATAGAACTCGCGTATGAAAGTGTAATATAGAAAATTTCACACCTTCATCTCCTTCCGCAAATTTACCTTTCCGTTCTTGCTTTTTTTCACATCGTATGCATTGTCAGAAATACATATAACTGTATCAATCAAATCAACTATGAGAGTCATCGTGCATTGTTCCTCAGGACGACACATTACTAAATCTCATAATGTATCCCACATCATTCTTGGTGAGTCAATAAGAAGAGTCAGCTTCGTAAGGGATGACTCAGCAGAGGGTCATTCGAATCTTCTACGTTTCCTCGATCGTCCTCCTTTCTTTTCCAAATTTGCTTGAGCTTCTTCAACCTGTGCTGAAAATTGGTCCACTCTCTCTCAGACCGTTCATCTTGCATTCTTTTCTACATGTCCATACTTGTTACAAGCATAACATCTCATGTGGCCAGAGAAATAAACATAAGAATCATAATGAGTATTTATTCTTTTCCTCCTTTACAATCAGTCGCTTTGTGTCCATACTTGTTACATGAAAAACAATATCCCTTGAAGAAACCGCAGTACCTTTCTATGTAGGAACCGTTTGTTTGAGGTTGAATGATCTCAAGCCCCCGCAATTTGCCGCAACATGCCCATAATTATGACATTTAAAACATTCAACGTTCTTGAATGAATTCCTTTGAGAATTCATGATTGTTGGTTGAGTTGTCTCTTTCAACACTTCAAAGTTTTGCATTGACATCCCTCCTCGAATTTTTGGCACTTCTCAGAGCTAGATTCTCTCACGCTGCATGGAAACCAAGACCATGTTTGATATGAGTATCTTTGATTACTCGTAATATTGTCCAAAATGTTAGTACTATCATGAAACCTCAAAATTTTAACCTTTTCTTTCTAATTTACCTTTGAGAATATTTACCTCAACCTCTGGCTCGACATTGCTTTGTCATGCTTTTCCTTTTTCTTCTTCCATCTTCAACTTGATCCTTCTGCATCCAGAATCTCTTCTTCAACCAATCTTCATTTCCTTCACATGTTTGTTATGCTCTTCATTCTTCTTATTTGATTTTTCCTGCATCTTCTTGAGAGAGATGATTTCTCGCTTCAAGGCCTTCCTTTTCAAATGATTGTAGAGGTTCCTTATTTTTCTTACTCGATGCTTCTAAATCTTCCCGAAGACAAATGATTGCGCTCAAGTCCTTCATTCTTCTTGCTTGATTTTTCAAGATCTGTCAGGATCTTTAATCTCGATTGGATGGCATGAAACCTTTGATACTTGTCCACCGTCCATTCAGCATTTTCTATTTGATCTTTTCTATTTGTGAGATCATCTCTTGTAGATAGTTTCTTGATTATTATATGAACTTTCTATGCTTCTTCAACTTTAATCTTGAGAGCTTCTTCTAGATCCACAATTTTATTTCCTTTCACTATCTTTATTTATTGTTTGCACAAAGAAGAGTATTACACGTGGCCTTCTCCTTCTTTCTTCTTTTGCCATGAGTGCTTGTAGATCTTCGTCAGAATCTGTTTCATCTTCTTCAATCTTTGCTATACATGATTTCTGAGGTATCTCCTTTCCTCAGGTAACCTTCTTCTTTTGCTTCTTAGCCATGAGCACTTTCAGATCTTGGTCAGAATCTTCTTCATCTTCACTGGACACTTCATCATCATCTTCTTTTGCATAATAACTCTTTCTATTCTCAAATTGTTTCCCTTTACCATGCTTTTCTCTATAAGGACATTTAGCAGCATAATGACCAACTTTTCCACACTCAAAACATTTGAAGGGAAGCTTACCTTTGAATCTTCCAATGCCTAGTTGGAGCTTTCTCACGAAATTCGCTTCTTCTTCATCGGATATATAGCTGGATTCTTTGACAACTTCCTTTTCCTTTCCTTTTGTAGATGCCTTAAAAGCAACTTCTCTTGTTTGAGAAGGACCTCCTTGTCTCATTTCAAAAGCAGTCAGAGTACCATGTAATTGAACAATAGTAAGCGTTTGCAGATCTTGCCTTTCTTCAATAGCTGAAACTTTAGAGTCAAATCTTGAAGTCAAGGATCTTAAGACTTTTTCTACCAGAGTAGTATCAGTTATGGTTTCACCCAAATTTCTCATCCGATTTACAATATCATCTAGACGAAGAAAGAAACTGGCAACACTTTCATCACTATGCATTTTCAAATTTTCATATTCAATTCTAAGAGTTTGGAGTTTTGCACTTTTTACCTTTGTGTCTCCTTCATAGCTTAGAATGATTTTGTCCCATATATCTTTTGCTGAATGTAGCTGCATCACTTTAGCAAATTCTGATTCAGACATGCTTCCCAATAAGACATTCACTTCTTTGGCATTGATTTCATACTTCTTTCTTTCAGCTGCATCAGTAGGAATACTTGCCGGGTATTGATAACCTTCTTCCACGATTTCCCATACATCTGCACCAAGACTTTGCAGATATGCTTTTGTACGTACCTTCCAGAATATCAGATTGCTTCCATTGAATAGAGGTGGCTTTATAGACATTACTCCTTCTTGACTTCCCATTGCGATGGATCTCCTTCAAGTGATCAAGCTTCTGCAGAAGAACCTGCTCTGATACCAATTGTTGGGAAAAATACCGAGAGGGGGGGGGGGGGGGGTGAATCAGTATTTACTGCATACTCAAAACTTTTCACTTTTTCATTCCTTAAAACCCATACGCTACTTTACTTCAGTAAAGTAGCGTATATACGCGGATCCCCTTTATGAAACTAGCGTATACACAGAGATCTAGATATGTCATTAAATCTTCACTTCTATTGTTCCATCATTCATTCATCAGATTTTTAATAAACAGTAAACATGTGCAGTAAGAACAGAATAAACCATCACACAAAGCATCACACATGAACACCAGGATTTTTAGGTGGAAACCCAAATCGGGAGAAAACCACCGCTGCAGCTGCTCAGCCTTCAATATTTTATTATAGAGAAAACATCTTACAACATATGTGCTGGTGTAGACTCCTACCAGCATGCAGGCACCCACCTGCGCTCGTTTACCTGCCTCTCCTGGAAGGGAGCTCCAACCCCTTGACTCATTTACCAGCCTCTCCTGGAAGGGAGCTACGACCCCCTGATCTCGTTTACCAGCCTCTCCTGGAAGGGAGCTACAACCCCCCGACTGAAGGCTACAACCCTCAGCACCTCTATGGACCACGTTTCATCAATTTTCAAGACTGGACCCTTTCCATACTTTTTAAGCACAAACATACATCACCAACAGATACTTATCAACACAGATCAGATAGCAGAAACACAGCAGAACAGATCAGATATTTCATACCCCTTGCTTCAACAAACCCTAGTTTGCATACGCGCTTTCCCTTTACTGATGTCGCGTATATACGCGCTTCCGTCCACACAAACCAGCGTATACCTCAGTGTATATTTTATTGCGCATACGCGCTTTTACTTCAGAGAAGCTGCGTATATACGCGCTTCCTCCGCGGCGAAGTAGCGTATAGATCTTCAATCATTCCAGAGCAGCAGACTTCATCAGATCAGATCTTCAGTTCAGATTTACCCTTTTACTTCAGACAGAAGTTCGCCTAGATGTTCGCCTCATCATAGATCTAAGCCTTCCATAATCAGATCTAGCAAATACAAGTGCAATTTAGATCTAGATCCCCTTTCTTCATCATTGGTGCATCATACATTCAGATTTATCATTCAAGTGTAACCCTTTCCATTCAGATATACTTCAGAGAGAAGTATTTATTCAAGCTCAGACATCTTACACCCTCACTCATGATTTGCACAATGAATTTCTTCTCCTTATATAGGTTTATCCTTTTTCAATACCACGGGCCCCTTTTTCAATACCACGAGCCCAAAACTACCTGGACGGGGTCATTTAGACGGATCATTACCCAATACAATGGGTCAATACCATGGTGGTTACCCTTAGTTTTGCACTTTTTTGAGCGCTTTAGCCCATACGCGACTTGGCACGTTCTTTTCCGCGTGCATACGCGACTTCCCTTAGGCCAATCCGCGTATACCAAGAGACATAATCTTTTTCATCATACTTTGAGTACATTCTGAAATCCTTTCTTCATAGCCTTCTGTACACACTGTAGAAACATCATATTTTCTTCATCAGGAACACATTCTATCAAGCACAACTTCATCAAGTAAGTTGTCATCATCTTCATCAAGTGTGGTGGCCTTTCAAGGACAACACTTAGCATCATAGCTGTCAACAAACATCATATCACATCGATTTACATCATTTACTAAGTCCATCAAGTCAAGCATAACTTCATCGTGTGGTTTTCCATCAAGGACAACATATGTCACCGCATGTCTTCATCTTCATTTAGTGGGTTGCCATCAAGGACAACACTCTGCATCATATTTCCAACAATCTCCCCCTTTGGACTTGATGGCAACCACGATGGTGTTTGGTTACCACAACAGATAGGTACCATGTCATTCTCCCAAATATGTCACTTTCCCAAATATTTGACATCATTATCTTCTCTTCATTCAAACACTTTGACATCATTATCTTCTCTTCATTCAAACACCATGTCACTCTCCCCCTTTGACATCAAGGGCAAAGGGCGGATCAAAAATCAACACTCTCCTCCTCATGTGGAGGAAACATTCTGCAGATCTGATATGTGCTGAAGTGGCCAAGCTCCCCCTGAGTTCATGCTGAATCTTCAAACATATTTTTCAATAAAGTACATGACTCAAAGACTTTCCTATCACCAATGACTCATACTTACAACAAATATCCAACCAAGTGGACTTACATATAAGACTCAACTACCCAACCAAGTGGGTTTACACATTTGACTCAGCTACTCAACCAAGTGAGTTTACAAAATTTTGACTCAGCTACCCAACCAAGAGGGTTTACAAAATTTGACAAGTCCTTACATGACTGAATATTACAGATTTTACATCAAGGGTCTCAAAATGACCTTTTCATCAAAAATACAAATATGACTTTTCATGATCAATACCAAGAAGACCTCAAGAGAGATCATATAACAGAACCATCAGAATGCCAACAATGCATTATACTCAGCAACGCTAATGCTCCCCCTGAATCTGTGCAACCAAGCAATCTTTCCAAAAGACTAAGGCTCCCCCTTAGTTTGTGCATCCTGAAAAATTCCACCAACAAATCATCAAGGCATCTTCATCAAGACAATAGAAACAGAATTATGAGAACTGGAACACCACCAGAGCTACCAAACAGTATCAGAGATACCAAACAGCACTGCAGCTGTGCTGAAGAGAGCTGACTCCAAGCAAAAAATTGTCAGCAATCAGACATACGCGGTTTTCTGTGCAGGAACTCGCGTATATACGCGACTGTGTTTCAGTAAACCCGCGTATCCACTACCATCTTCTAAATTTCAACTAGATATGATTCTTTGTGAGGCAAGGACAGTGTTCAGCTTCTTTTGAATGCTTCCCTGGACTACAGATAGATAGAACAATGTAGTTGTGTCTTCAAGCGTCATCCAATGGTTGTAGCAAAGGCACATTAGTAACCAAGCCTTCAGATTCTTTGCACCATCAATACAATATTTCCAAGAAAGTTTATCATACCAGAACAACAACTTCTCATAAGTGTCAAGCAATCATTCATGTGGTCCACCACCATCCTACATCACCATGACCTTTAAGGTTTAACATGAAGTAACATATGTAGGAACAGATCTCAGCCATAGTAACGACTATGCATGAACTATTCTTATCTCTGAATCATAAGACTTCCAATTTTATCCAACAGATAAACTTCAGCAAGCAGTAAACATAGTTCATCTCATCATCATAAACCATGTACCAATTCATCATCATTTGAGCATAAGTATCACAAAAACCAAAGAACAAGCAGTCATATTGCCAATAATGCAATCATTAGTATTCAACCTGCTGCTCCCCCTAAACCAATGCTCTTCCTTAGCTTGCAATCTGAAGCACCTTCAACAGCAAGTCATCAGCAACAATCTCTGAAGTATAAGACTTTCATCTCAACAACGAATGCTCTTCATCATAAAGCAACCAGGCTTCATCCATAATCTTCAACACAAGAACCCATGTATCAATTCATTATCATGAGTATAACCAGAATGATGCTAACAGTGCAATCATCAGCAATCAGACTGATGCTCCCCCTGGACCTCTGCTCCAGATCTTCAGTTATCAGATAAATTCTTTTATCATCAATGCATACGCGACTGTGTCTGCTGAAACTCGCGTGTATACGCGACTTTTGTGAATAGAACTCGCGTATGGAAAGTGTAATATAGAAAATTTCACACCTTCATCTCCTTCTGCAAATTTACCTTCTGTTCCTGTTTTTTTTCTTCACACCAGATGCACTGTCAGAAATACATATAACCAGAATAATCAAATCAACCATGAGAGTCATCGTGCATTGCTCCCCTTGTGACGATACATTACTAAATCTCATAATGTATCCCACATCATTCTTGCAGTCAATAAGAAGAGTCAGCTTCAGAAGCGGATGACTGCAGTAGTGTCTGAATTCCCTACGTTTCTGATTGGTCCTCCTTCTTTTTCCAAATTTGCTTGAGCTTTCCAACTGTGTGCTGAAAATTGTCCACTTTCCCAGATCTGTTCATCTTGCATTCTTTTTCTACATGTCCATACTTGTTACAAGCATAACATCTCATGTGGCCATAAGAATCATAATGAGTATTTCTATTCTTCCTCCTTTTACAATCAGCTGCTTTGTGTCCATACTTGTTACATGAAAAACAATATCCCTTGAAGAAACCAGAGTACCTTTCTATGTAGGAACTGTTTGTTTGAGGTTGAAATGATCTGCTCCTGCAATTTGCTGCAACATGCCCATAATTATGACATTTAAAACATTCAACGTTCTTGAATGAATTCCTTTGAGAATTCATGATTGTTGGTTGAGCTTTTGTCTCTTTCAACACTTCAGGTTTTGCATTGACATCCTCTGAATTTTTGGCACTTCCTTGTGAGCTAGATTCTCCTTTAACAATTTCATGGAAACCAAGACCATGTTTGATAGCAGGAGACCTTTGATTACTCAGAATATTGTCCAAAATGTTAGTACTATCATGAAACCTCAAAAGTTTAACCTTTTCTTCTAATTTACCTTTGAGAATATTTACCTCAACCTCCAAGGCTTGACATTGCTTTGTCATGCTTTCTTCTTTTCTTCTTCCATCTTCAACTTGATCCTTCAGAATTAGAATCTCTTCTTTCAACCAATCTTCATTTCCTTCACATGTTTGTTGCAGCTCTTCATTCTTCTTATTTGATTTTTCCAGATCTTCTTTGAGAGAGATGATTTCTGCTTCAAGGCCTTTCTTTTCAAATGATTGTAGAGGTTCCTTATTTTTCTTACTTGATGCTTCTAAATCTTCCTGAAGACAAATGATTGCAGCTTCAAGTCCTTCATTCTTCTTGTTTGATTTTTCAAGATCTGCTTCTAGATCTTTAATTCGATTGGATGCATAAGTATGAAACCTTTGATACTTGTCCACCTGTCCATTCAACATTTCTACTTGATCTTTCATTTGTGAGATCATCTCTTTGTAGATAGTTTCTTGATTATTATATGAACTTTGCAGTTCTTCAACTTTAATCTTGAGAGCTTCTTCTAGATCCACAATTTTACTTTCACTATCTTTACTATTGTTTGCACAAAGAAGAGTATTACACGTGGCCTTCTCCTTTTTCTTCTTTGCCATGAGTGCTTGTAGATCTTCGTCAGAATCTGTTTCATCTTCTTCAATTTTTGCTATACATGATTTCTGAGGTATCTCCTTTCCTCAAGTAACCTTCTTCTTTTGCTTCTTAGCCATGAGCACTTTCAGATCTTGGTCAGAATCTTCTTCATCTTCACCGGACACTTCATCATCATCTTCTTTTGCATAATAACTCTTTCTATTCTCAAATTGTTTCCCTTTACCATGCTTTTCTCTATAAGGACATTTAGCAGCATAATGACCAACTTTTCCACACTCAAAACATTTGAAGGGAAGCTTACCTTTGAATCTTCCAATACCTAGTTGGAGCTTTCTCACGAAATTTGCTTCTTCTTCATCGGATATATAGCTGGATTCTTTGACAACTTCCTTTTCCTTTCCTTTTGTAGATGCCTTAAAAGCAGCTTCTCTTACTTGAGAAGGACCTCCTTGTCTCATTTCAAAAGTAGTCAGAGTACCATGTAATTGAACAATAGTAAGCGATTGCAGATCTTGCCTTTCTTCAATAGCTGAAACTTTAGAGTCAAATTTTGAAGTCAAAGATCTCAAGACCTTTTCCACCAGAGTAGTATCAGCCATGGTTTCACCCAAATTTCTCATCCGATTTACAATATCATCTAGACGAAGAAAGAAACTTGCAACACTTTCATCACTATGCATCTTCAAATTTTCATATTCAATTCTAAGAGTTTGGAGTTTTGCACTTTTTACCTTTGTGTCTCCTTCATAGCTTAGAATGATTTTGTCCCATATATCTTTTGCTGAATGTAGCTGCATCACTTTAGCAAATTCTGATTCAGACATGCTTCCTAACAAGACATTCACTGCTTTGGCATTGATTTCATACTTCTTCCTTTCTGCTGCATCAGTAGGAATACTTGCTGGGTATTGATAACCTTCTTCCACGATTGCCCATACATCTGCACCAAGACTTTGCATATATGCTTTTGTACGTACCTTCCAGAATATCAGATTGCTTCCATTGAATATAGGTGGCTTTATAGACATTATTCCTTCTTGACTTCCCATTGCGACGGATCTCCTTTAAGCGATCAAGCTTCTCCACAAGGACCTGCTCTGATACCAATTGTTGGGAAAAAATACTGAGAGGGGGGGGTGAATCAGTATTTACTGCATAATCAAATATTTTTACTTTTTCATTCCTTAAAACCCATACGCTACTTTCCTTCAGTAAACTAGCGTATATACGCGGATCCCCTTTATGAAACTAGCGTATACACAGAGATCTAGAAATGTCATTAAATCTTCACTTCTATTATTCCATCATTCATTCATCAGATGTTTAATAAACAGTAAACATGTGCTATAAGAACAGAATAAACCATCACACAAAGCATCACACATGAACACCAGGATTTTTAGGTGGAAACCCAAATCGGGAGAAAACCACCGCTGCAGTTGCTCAGCCTTCAATATTTTATTATAGAGAAAACATCTTACAACATACAGACAAGCAAGCAGATTGATCAAAGACGTTGTGCACCCACCGCGCTGCTACCACCCTCTCCGGAAGGGAGCTACAACCCCCGACTCGCTAATGCCTCTCCCCGGGAAGGGAGCCACGACCCCGATCTCGTTTACGCCCTCACCCGGGAAGGGAAGAACAACCCCCCGACTCAAGGCTGCAACCTTCGCACCACCTTGGACCATGCTTCATCATATTTTCATACTGGACCCTTTTCATCCTTTTAAGCACAAACATACGTCACCAACAGATACATATCAACACAGATCAGATAGCAGAGACACAGCAGAATAGATCAGATATTTCATACCCCTTGCTTCAGCAAACCCTAGTTTGCATACGCGCTTTCCCTTCACTGATGTAGCGTATATACGCGCTTCCGTCCATACAAACCAGCGTATACCTCAGTGTATATTTTATTGTGCATACGCGCTTTTGCGTCAGAGAAGCTGCGTATATACGCGCTTCCTCCGCGACGAAGTAGCGTATAGATCTTCAATCATTCCAGAGCAGCAGACTTCATCAGATCAGATCTTCAGTTCAGATTTACCCTTTTACTTGTAGATTTAAGTTCGCTCTTAGATGTTCGCCTCATCTCAGATCTAATCATTCCATAAACAGATCTAGCAAATACAAGGACATTTCAGATCTAGATCCCCTTCTTCATCATTGGTGCATCATACATTCAGATCTATCATTCAACTGTAACCCTTTCCATTCAGATATCCTTCAGAGAGAAGTATTCATTCAAGCTCAGACATCTTGCACCCACACTCATATGATTTGCACAATGAATTTCTTCTCTTTATATAGGTTTATCCTTTTTCAATACCACGGGCCCCTTTTTCAATACCACGAGCCATACCAATACCACGTGCCCAAAACTACCTGGACGGGGTCATTTAGGCAGATCATTACCCAATACAATGGGTCAGTACCATGGTGGTTACCCTTAGTTTTGCACTTTTTGAGCGCTTTAGCCCATACGCGACTTGGCACGTTATTTTCCGCGTGCATACGCGACTTACCTTAGGCCAATCCGCGTATACCAAGAGACATACTCTTTTTCATCATACTTTGAGTATATTCTGAAATCCTTTCTTCATAGCCTTCTGTACACACTGTAGAAACATCATATTTTCTTCATCAGGAACATGTTCTCTTTAAGCACAGCTTCATTAAGAAGTTGTCATCATCTTCATCAAGTGGGTTGCCTTTCAAGGACAACACTCAGCATCATATTGTCAACAAACATCATATCACATCAGATTTACATCATTTACTAAGTCCATCAAGTCAAGCATAACTTCATCAGGTGGTTTGCCATCAAGGACAACATATGTCAACAGTCGCATGTCTTCATCTTCATTTAGTGGGTTGTCATCAAGGACAACACTCTGCATCATATTTCCAACAAGTGGTAAGTGCATGTACGAACATTCCATTGTTCCGTAGCAGGGTAAGTGCATGGCCTTTCTCTCGTTTCAGGATGTAACGGTGGCCTTTACAAGAAGGCATCTTCCATCAGTTCTAATTGATTATCTGAGCAGCCAATCCAAGCCCAGTATCCCAGTAGAGTAGCCCAACCGAGTATCTGAGTATCCGAGTAACCCATCCCATATATGACTAGTATATACACCTGGCATCGAGTGCATCGAAAACATCAAGTAGCGGCTATCGTGATGACCTTATGGCTATGATTTTGGCAAATATTGGCTATCGGCAGCTATGACGTTCCTTCTGTCTACTCTTTTATAGGCTATTAGCTCCGATCCTAAAAAGGACATTTTCTTATTATTCTCTCGGGCATGGAACCCAGGGGATCCTTCTCCTATTATATCAGGTATAAGCAACCGGTAAATGGCACCTCCTGCATGAATGATAAAATCAACTCTTGGATCAACTAGTGTAAAAGAGTTATGTAATCGACTCTATCGAGTACCATCATCGAGTGCATTGACTCTTGGATCGACTAAGCCTCCTGGATTGACTATTGGCTATGGTAAATTTGTTCCTCCTTCCTGTTACTGATGGACTATTGGCTAACTGGAATCGACCGGTGGGAAATGAAGGGGACGTGATATGGAATGATGAGGACGTCGAACTTGAGGCCTGAAACTTGAGGCCTGAAACTTGAGGCCTGGAAGTCCGTATCCGTCGAACATGAGGCCCTATTCATCGAACATTAGGACGTGTAGCTGGATGCCATTGAACATGAGGACCTGTCCTTTGAACATGAGGCCGTGGAGTCTAGCAGTGGCAGAAACACAGGCAGGCATTTGATAGCTTAGGTGACTGGGGTTGATGTATAGGTCCACGGTTGGGTATGGAGTTTCTAGGTCTGGGTGCTACGTTTAGGTTTCCTATCAAGGTCTCCTGGTTGGATCTCCTGTCGCTTATTCGTCCGTCTGGTGGACCACCCATCTCTGTGGATGTTCCCTCATATTGGTACGATGGATGGGTAGTTTAGTGGTATACTATATCTAAGATCAAGTATAAAGAGATATAATTTTTCTGTATGGGCCTATTTGTGGAGATGTTTCCTGTGTCCGGTGGACCGCCCATTTCTAACGATGTTGTCAATCAAGTGTATAAATTCCAATCCCTCACTGTACACCCCGCATTCCTCAATACGCCCACATCCCACATTCTCGAGTCCGCATTACCCAATACGCCCACATCCTGCCCGCCATTCTACCTTTCGCGCATACCATACCCGCCATTCCCCCCGCATTCTAGCATTACCGCATTCCCAATTCAACCCATTCTCCCGCATTGACTAGTACCAGGAGGACAAAGAAAATAAGTACCAGGAAGACAAACATGATACCAGCATACCGAACCTTAGAACAACAGCTGTAGAGCTTGGTTACAAAAATGAGGTTACACATCGAGGAGTCACCTGAATATGCTGGAAGCACCCCTATAGAACACCAATACCCATCAAGACAAAAATAAATAGAAAGGGACACCTTGACGACAAGAAGAAGGTGTAATATACCCCTTCTAGTGACCCCTTAGAATAAAACAGAGTATACCTATATAATGGCTGGGTATTAGTATGGGCCAAGAATAGGTTACCACTCTGTACCTGTGTCTAGTCCCAGATCCTCCAGCAGCATCACATGTAGCAGATCCTTTCCATTCACAGTTACAATTAGAATTGATCCCTAGTAGCGGCATCCTCACCAAGTCGATAGCCAATAGCAGATTCTTCAGTAGCAGTCAAAACATAACTCGGTGAACCAAATCCTTAACCACCTACATAACCAACTGGTGCTTTTGTTCGGTCAAATTTTGGTCCCGTATCAACCAGGTAAACTACCCTAGCTCTTGGATTTGCATCTCGATTTGCTTCTCTATATAGATTTCTCTTACGATATGTACCACCTAGAACTGCTCTTGCTGCTTCATCTTGAACTGTATCTTGAACTAGAGGATATGCCTTCGCTACTGGAAGGAATTGGGCACAAATTTTTTTTATGGGTGGTGCTTATAGTAATGGCCACCCCTGTTATGGTAGTACTGGTAATTCTAAACGCTAATAGTAGTTTAGGAACACATGTAGTGCTAGTCAAGATCCAACGACAATATTTATCTCTCTTCCCCATGTTGTGGTTTGTGCCCCATATGTAGTGGTGGGCAGTTCCCTATACGGTGGCTCACCATGTGGAGATTCTTCCGTCGTTGGTTATCTTGTAGAGTGCTGGTCCTGGAATGAAAAGCTACTAAGAATCTCCTCGCTGCTACTAACTAACTAAGGATCAATCATTAATTCATTTCCTTCCCCCGTCTGATTCCCCCGCCATATGACTTTGTCACCCGTAAAAGTGATCAAACCCCTGTCCTGTCAAAGTGATAAAACCGGGCTTCTGATAATGTTGATCAAACCATCTGACTGAGTGAAATAGGTCAAGAGGCCATAAAGTGTCAGAGCTACATCCGGTTCCGTAGTAACATAAATGACACCGTGTTTCCGTGGGCCCCGTACACCCTGTTGCTTCTTCCTTGTGACTCCCCTTCCTCCGTTGTTCCCACTTCAATGGCTAATTAATGCTGGTCCGATCCCTTGTTGTTATATTCGGAGCGCGTAGTTGCTGGGACACCGTGTGAAAATGCGGCCTTTATGATGGTAATTTTGTCAGGCTATGTCATTCACTCGTCCCCAAATTAACTAACCGGAAAATGGAGATCGTGTCAACGGCCTGTGAAATGAGTAAGTGGGCCCCGGGATATTAGTGCTAGGGATTGATTGCCTTAGTCCGAACCAGGAACATAACCTCTAGTTTGTGAACAAGACCTGGAGGAGTAACTATTATTCTCCAACAATACTGTTATCTATACCTATTGTTTGGTAACAAGACTTTCTATTCCGCATACATACTAAACTTGATAGAGATCTAATTCTGATTATTGCTAGTGTGTTAGTTTGAGCTTTTTGAGTTCCGAGTTCTTCCTTTGATGTCTAAGAGGTTGTAGTTCCTTCAGTTATAGGTATGTTAGTCCTGAGGATTTAGATGTGTTGTGGCGAGATTAGTTATATATTCCTCTAGATATTGCTACTTCTACTACTACTCTTTATACCTAGACATCATAATCTGAATTCCTCATAATCTAAAATCCTAAATAGTATGGGTGAGCCTACCGGAAATTGAGGTACAAGCTCTTTCTTAAATAAGACATAATGAAAAGTAACAGACTACCTAATTATAATATCTACTAAGAATGGTCTAAATAGATTCTGTTAGTCTCTCTATTATCTATGATACAAATATATAAATTGGGTTGAATCTCTAATTTCTAATACACATGATTAATGATACACATCTCTATTTCCTACTGACTCTTTAAGCTTCCTTCCTACTTGTCAATCTAATACCAACTCTAACAACCATACGTGACTCCTTATACTAAAAGGACTCCTAAGACTAATAAGACTAACTACTCATACTTCCTACTCAAACTAATATAATACCCAAAAACATCATAAGAAGCTAAGGAGAGTTATCAAGCAACACAGAATCTAATGTTACAGTCCTTATTATCCTGCATTGAGAAGAGCACTCTATTCTATATGGTGGCATACAAATATTCATTTACTACTTAGGCAAGAGTATAAGGAGGTGTAAATTGATCTAATCAAATGAGGAAGATATTGAGTAATCTTTATTCCTAAGCATCATAATGAATTCTTACTTAAGCATCATAATGAGAATGAGGGGGGGCTATTATCAGTGCTATAAGGAAGAGTAACTTGAAGGAGCTCCTATGTTGTTACTTGATTTACTATTTTCTATAGGAGTTCTCAATTAGATTCCTAAATTCATAATAAGATACTACTTTAGATTTCCTAATTCATGCTGATTAATCATAAAGATAAAAACTCTATCTCTACTATATTCTTTTCATATAATACTATAAAGGAATCTCTAAACTATATTACAGTGAGCCAAGAGCTGATACTACCTAACCCAATGCGGAGGAGTTGAAAGATATCTATTAACATGAGCTAAGACTAACCCTATGCTTTGTAAGAGAAACATCTGTATGTCCAAGGTTTAGAATCCCTAAACTACTCTGGATGGATGTAGGATAAGCAATCCCTTATCACAGCGATAGATAAATCTAAGGTGCATAATGACTGTATCCCCAGGAATTCCTACTACTCTTTTAGATTCCTACTCTTAATACTATACATACCTATCTATTCCTCTTTACTAAACTAAGGGCAATAAATATTAGAAACCATAATATTATAAGGAGCTAATGTTCATAAGCAACACAAAAAAATATAGTGTGGTGACATAGACATAGTTCCTAATTCTCTACGAAGGCTTAGCTCTATCTCCTGTATGAGGGACTAATATTTGTATGTTATGAGGGACTTTTCTTTGTATTTTCTACTTGTACTATATAGCAGTGGTAGCAGAAGGAAGGAAGGTTTGATCTAAGGAGCTGCTCTGTCTCTGTTCCTTGATGGATGGATGCAAGAGAGAGTAAGTGAGTTCCTTCCTTTTAGGTATGGTTTATTAGGTAACCGCTCATAATGAATTAGAGGCCATCATTTATTGGAGGTAAGGATAAGAATAATTATAAAGATATATATAGTTCTAAAATAGTCAATCTACTTGAGCTCCTCCCTCTGCTACTGAGATGAACCAGTTGTTAGTTATCCCTTTGAGCCCGCCCTTTTATATAGAATTTTTTATCCCCCTATTTCTTATTATTTTAAGCGGGGAATTCATAATATACGGGTATAAGTAGTAGATTATAGCTTTTCACTGGCTTACCAGATGAAGTGAATGAAAAAATGGTTGTTCTAACAGCAAATGATCAGCCGAATACTGGAGATTCGAGTTACCAGTAAGTAGAAGGTTGAAACCCTATTCATACTCTCCCTTATTATAATAGTATGGCCTGAACCCTATTGATGATAAATGAAAAAAGGAATTTAAGGCTATTATAAATTAAGAAATGAAACGACGGGCCAAGCAAGTGTTTTATAATGAAGATGAGCCTTCAGATTTCTTCATTTTGAATCTAATTTTTTCTATGATGGAGGATAATAATGAGGCAATCAATGAAAAGCAGATTGATCATCCATTTGCATATTATTAGATCATTATCCAGCTAAAGATGAACTCAATTGAACGGGGTATGCTTTTCATAATAATTGGTCACTCGCTGTTTGATCACAACGATAGATCCAAGGAGGAGGAGCAGATAGATCCAGGGGAGTTAGAGGATAGTTCATTTCAATGGGCAGTACTGCAGGCAATCAATCAATCTTCTGAACTCACAGGATCAGTTGGAGTGGGCGGATATGTTGAATTGAGTCTCTGTCGGTTGGGTCTATGCTTTGATCGATCGATTTCAGCTGGCTGCAGAAGCAGCTTGCTAGCAACACAGGAGAGGGAACGAAGTCAGGGAAGTGAACTAGAGGGGCTGGATGAACGTAGTGGAGAACATATTATGTGCCATGGATGAACGAAGTGGAGAACACCTTATTACGAAAAATAAGGGAAGCTATGTTCAACGACTGATGCTCACCGGACCGAGTACTTATGCAAAGCGACTCTGGGCAAGCAAAAGTACCTGTTCCGTATGGAGGGATAATAGTCTAGAAATTATCGCCTTTCAATTCTTGAAGCATTTAAGTGTGGGTAAGGGCGTTTTGAATGGCTATTGGTTACGGGGCTTTGAAACCAATAGTGGCAGGTGGGTGAATTTGAAAACTAATGGTTGCGGGGTTTCAAGGTATAGGTTAAGGCACTCCGATCCTTGGCATAACTACCGCACAAGTAGTCCCCTCTACGCCGCCTTCCGCTGAACCACATCATGTAGCTAGGACCGGCACAATGACACCTTCTGACATCACCGGCTAGATCCCCCTCGCAGTCCACTCTCCACTCGGATACCTACCATAGTAGTCGTAAAATCGTCCCGGCAGCGGAAAAAGAACCTCCTTTATTATCGTCAGCTGCGTCAAGAGGGGCTCACTAGAGAGAGTTGTGTCACCTCTGTACTACTAGGCGACTAGGTAGGTGTTCTCATTCATAACATAAAAAGAACCTTTCCCATCCTTAATCCTTAGATAGACCTTACTTCATAGTAAAGGACCTTGGACCCTGGTAACGACTTCCTTAAGACCAATCCTGAAGTGGCATCATCCTTAAGCCTTCAATAATTCCTTAATGAGACAGCCAATCCTGCTTAATACTTAAGTGGGTGGACCTTGATTGGAAATCATTCCATCCCGGACACAGTCAACTCAATTTTTTTCATATCTCGCTCAGGGCTGCTCGCTCAGGGCTGCGGCTTATTCTATCGCATCATCAATAGCGAGTTCCATAGCCCGTTTCAGATACTCCAGATGTAGAACCCGGCTGGCTGATAGTACCACCTCCAGCTATTGACTTAGTTGCTCGTTATCCAGTTTCACTAGTCCTAGCTTATGGACCAATTACAGAGCCCGAGATAAAGAGCCGTAAGATTCATCAGTGCCTGTTAGAGAGTCATAGTCCGTTGTTAAATTAGCAGTCACCATATCACCAGCGGCTGATCCAGAACCAAAACTAGTAGATAAATAGCATCGGGAAAGCATAATTACATATATAATATATGCATTTTCTGCTAAAGCGTCTCTAATGATGCGAATCGAATATGAAGTAGAATCGGCTGCTCAGCAGACATGTGAGTTTCAGATCTTAGAGCGAGCTTTGACCATGTCTCCCGATCAAGATCAGTACATATGGCATAAGACGATTTCACATATCGAGGTCGGTATGGGATCGGGTGTGTTTCCCGTCTGACAATGATGCCCGCCTGGGAAGACATATCAGATCTTCGTGCCAACGTTTGATTTTGGCTATTCCTAAATGTGTGGATACTTACCCTTTTCTTTTGGGATTCGAGAAATGCACCGCGCGAGATGACGAGATTCTATTTGGTTGGCGAGATCTCCGCCATTCTATACGTCATTACGTCATTGTCGCTCTTATTCTCTCTACACCTCATTTCGACACTTTCTCGAGCAGACCACAGTGCATATATTATATATGTAATTATGCTATCGAATTCATTATTCGATCGATAGAGCGTGAATGCATATATTATATATGTAATTATGCAATTTTGAGAGATCGATTTCGCTCACTTCTTCCATTCGTTTCTTATTGCATAATTACATATATAAAGAAGGGATAGATCGTATCGTAATGACATCCCATTCTACCATTATCTTTGGCCTTAGTACATCTACCAGGCCCAACCCTTACCTTACCTGAGCCATTCCCTTGGCCGGTGAAAGGTAAGGATGGAGTTGCCTCTTACTTTACGTGAGTGAAATAGAGATCTATACGTAAAGAGGTAATGAGAAGGCCTGCGTAACGTCATTCATTACTTACATATATAAGGGGAATGAATCTCTATTTCTTGAACTCCAAGTTTATATAGGTTTTCTTTCTCTATCCATATAAATTATTATTGCTCTGTATGGTATCCACACTACCTTCCTTCCCTCCCTGGGGCAATGGTACACCTACCTTCTGACTTACTGACTGACCTACCCCAGTGGAGTGGCACGGTACCCTTTCAACACTGGGGGCATGGATACAAGCCTTTCGCATAGCGGAGATGGAAATAAAGATATATCCATTGCAAGTCCCGTAGCGGAGAATGACAAGCCTTCCCCGCATGTAGCTTCGCCTTTGGTATGCGCATGAATGAATCAGTAATGACATAGATATACCTAGGCGTAGTGGAGTTATGGGTATGCGCGTGCCTCCCTCAGTCATGGGAAAGGAGGGTCAGCAGCGGGGACCTCTCAACAGGCATACACAGGTTCAGCAGCAGGCCCCTATCAGTCATACCTATCAGCAGCTTAGTTCGTTAGCGAAGTGGAACATAATAGAGGGGAGAAGAGACAAATACATCCTTCCGATTTCTTTCTTCCCATAAAAAAAGCTTCCCCAAACGACAAGGAGATTGTCTCAGGGAGGTGTGGGCGAGATGAGATAGGTAGTAATTTGATGCGCGCCTGCCAGCTAAACAGAGAAGATTTCGGGGTGTGGACTGAAATGATACCGTCACTCCTATCCCTCGACAACCTCATAAATAGAGCACATAAATGACCTACTCATCTTCAAAGGGAATGAATACGTACCCTTTCGTAAGTCACTCCCATGCTTCCCTAAGCCACGTTATATCATACAAGCCAGAAGAAGAACCGCCCTACTATAAGATACTTTCCTTCCACGACCCAATTCACACATCTCGATAGTGAACCGTATGATAATGCCTACTATTCTTCGAGAGCGAAGGGTCTGAGACACCTAGCAGGTCCGATATCAACATGTTCGTAGAGCTGCATGCTTATTCATCAACACCTGGGTAAATGGAAAATACTTGTGGTTATCCACCCTTTTTTTGCTTTTTCCTGGCAAGGTGGGGAAGGACTTGAATTGGTATATCCGATTGGCCAAGCTTGCTGGGTGCATCAAGGTTTAAGAGACCCGGTGATCTGCTTTCTCTGTACCAGATAGATCCTCGCGCTATCAATCCACCTTGATTTAGCGGTAACTGAGTGTCTCTTTATGCCCCCCTTTAGTTAGCTAACGAACCGTTAGTATTCATTTCAAGTCCTCTTCTAGTTATTCCTCCTGAGTTAGCGGGAACTAAGCCGTAACGGGAATATACACGTAGTAGAGATGGGCGGGCAGGATAGAAGGAGAAAGCCTTTATTTATTACAGCTTGAAAGAGGAACGGATGGATCCCTAACTATAGTACCCCTTACTGAGTGGAGGTGTGCCCCTGCCCTGCAAGAGTCCTTACAGAAAATACCCACCCTCCCTCGATGAACCCGAGCGAGCCGGTACGCTATCCTTCGCTGGAAGGCGGGATAGATGCTATTTTTGCCTGTTTGTCTTTATTTCATTTAAATGGTAACCTTGGGCTTGTACTATAGCAAGCCAATAGCTATCCTTCCAGCCAGCATACAGATCACTCCAGTCATTCGGCCCCCTATCCAAGCCTAGAAATGCTCGGCTTCCAATGATCGGCTATTGAGAGACCAGTTGTAAATGCCCACTGGCTCTTTACTATGCTCGACTGTCAACCCAAGGCAACCCATGGGAATAACCAAGGTAATCAGCATGAAATAACCAAGGAAAAGAACCCAAGCAGTCGGTATTGAATAATCCAGGCAATGCCCCTCTATCTCTGATCGGCTCTGAATGACTAGCATATGACCCTCTTTCTTGTGAATTAACGTATATATAATGCATCATCATTCCATGCATCAATCCATGCATCCATCCCAGGTAGGAACATTCAATTGTTCCGTATCGGTAAGCTTTGTAGGAATATGGGTAACTAACTATTATCTCGGGTATGTATTGAATGGGTCCTTCTCCTCTCATCATCTGGGGGTAAGGCGTTAACATGGCTGCAATGTGTGAGTTTGTAGAATGGGTGCTAAGGATCACCTCTGCTCTGTCCGGCTCCGATACGGTCAGCAGCACCACAATAAAATTCATTTATAAATTCTTCCTTGTCGTCATTATTTCATTTCTGCACTCACTTGGTCATTGTTTGAATCTAGCCTCTTGCCAAATTATGGCTCCCCTCCCTTGTAATCCTTGCCTGGCTTCAGCAATAGCGGGGCAGCACTCCATCTCTCTCCTAGGGTGAAAGGGCAGTAATTCAACTAAGGATAAGGTAAATCTTGTCCGTACAAGAGAAGGCATATGGCATATAAATGAAGCGATGGGTCTAGGTCTAAGGTAAGGGATCAATCCATCATCTATTCCTTCTAAAATAAGTGAAATAGCAGTACTGCTGACTAAGCTAAGCGATTAATTCATGCAAGTGTAAAAGGCTACAGGTCAGGTCTTCCGGTGGATAGGTCGTATGGTAAACCTCAGTAATAATAAGATAGGAGTATAAAGGGTGAATAGCATGACATGCCTACTTTCATCTTCCTGGATTCATCAATGAAATGGGTAGAGATCACTCTCTATCTCCTAGGATGAAAGCAGTAATAAAGGTAAAGGTTTCATTACTAGGATGCCAGCCTCCCCTACGTTGATTATTTCTGGCTGACTTATGAGGTTTTTAAGGACAGATAGGACTCTTCCCTCCATCTCCTAAGTTGGTGAAGTAAAGTCTGATAGGTGGATAGCATGCCTCCTTCTTACAAAGTATTACTGTCTGAAGCAATACATCCATTACTAAGTCTGAGGTTGTCTGATTCCATCCTGAGAAGAGGGGAATAGTTGTACCTCCATTTCTAAAGGCAAGTGGTATAGGGAAAAGGTCTAGTTATTGCTGCAGGTGGTTAACTATGCAGGTGTGTAGCAGCAGGAAAAAGAAGAATATAGGTCTATTCCTAGATGGTGAGGGAGAGTAAATAGTTATCGGACCTCTCGTGCTGCTATTAGACTGGATCCTCGCTAGGTTGGGCTTATAAGCTGTGAAACTGACCTCATGCTGCCATTAGGCCCTCGCTAGCTGGTTGTTGGGCTGGAAGCTGAAAGTCGGAAGCAGGAGAGATTGTTACCAAACGACAGTGAGGTGGTATCAGATCGGCTAGTAGGTCTTGCAAAAGGATTCACTTTAAGGTGTCAAGATATAAACCAACTACCCATGCAGATGATGCTATCCATCCAGTCCAAACCCACTGATTCATCCGCATTACTGGTTGACCCACAGGTTGTTGCTCACCAATTTCTTACTTGCCAATTGCTCCAACCACACGTTATTGCTCATCCATCCGATATTAGCCATCTACTGATGCAAATAATGCTAAACGACTGTCGGTTCAATCGATGATTAATCTCTACATGCTGAGGGCTCATCCATGCATGTCTTGGAACCAATTCATCATGGAACCAATTTATCAAGACAATCAACGTAAATTACTGATCCAATCACCATGATTTACCCATTACTACCGCTATTGGGTCACCTACAGGCTGCTCATCCATGCGCTATTAATCTGTGGTATCCATCCACGTAGCAGCAAATCGAGAAACTGGATTTCTCTAAATCTGGACCTGCCCATGTTGATACCACCCATCCAGTCCAATCCATCGAGAATAAGAAGCACGTCACCCACCGCTTCTCCACTTGCTTACCCAATCACCAGGATTCACCCATTACATCGCTGGTTCACTCGCATGCTACTAACCACCGAGTCATTTATTACTCATCAGAGGAGAGAAATTCACATGCTGCTCATCCACACCGCTAAATAGTACACTGCTGCTTATATAGATTATATAAACCACCTATGCTTTGGGGTTTATAACGGGATATGCTACTGGATCTGCTCCTTCCTTTGATGATGCTGCTTTTGCTTGTTGAGCAACGAAGTAAACTAGCTCTGGATCTTAGGGACAGGAACTGCCTACACTCACAGCTACTCCTGCGTCTGGATCGACTTCAACCACCTCTGCTACTGGAAAAACAACTGGCTCTATTGCCTTAGCCCTAGATTATTATGCCTATGCTACCTATGCCGTTGCTGGTTCACCTGCTTAAACCACTGCTGGGTCAACTGGTTAAACAAGGTAAACAACTGGTTCTGCTAATGTATATGCTTATGCCGGTGGGTATACTTAAACCACTGCTATTGGTGCAGGATATGAATCTAGGTATAGAGATGCTCATACTTATGCTACTACTGGTGGTTATCCAACTGGCTCTTAAGCTGCTTAGTCTACTGTGTCAAATGCTATAGGTGGTGCTGGTACCCTTGCTTATGGATATGCGATTGGATATTCTACTGGATACGCTGGTGCTAGATCTACTACTGATGCTTAGTCAACTGAATAATCTACTCAATCAACCGCTTAATCTACTGGTTCTGCTTGAACTGCTCCTGTATAATCTTCAACTAGTTCTGCTGGTACCAGACCTAGGTCAACCACCCACCCTACCTTTATGTTGAAGTTACCTCTCTTTTTAGTCGAGAGTTCGCTACCTCACCCTATGCATAATCTATTTCATAATTAAGAGTGTCAACGGCTTCTGAATCCACTTAATCACCAGAATCGACTGGAGCATCTTGGTCAACGGAATCAATAGCTAGGCCTGGTGTTGATTTGTTGAGGGTTTAATTTCAAGTTCATATAAGATAAGCCTCTTATTCTTCTGGGTCGAAAGCAGTTGATAGTGACCTGATCTCTTTCCGTGCGGGTAAAAACTAACAACTTGTAGAGGCGCTTCAGGACCCACCCAAGAGCAGCTTAAGTGCCACCAGGGTATTATCCTGTCTTTTGCTCGAGATAACTAGTTGTTGATCCAGGACCAGCACCAAAGGAAGTAAGACCATAAATAGCTTCAGCATGTAATATGATCCAACTCTAATTGTCGTATTTGAGAGCGTTGGTTCAATGAATGTTTTTATCTCCCTCTAAGCTCTCTCCATTCCCTCACCTGAAATCCAATAACTGATTCATGGGGTTGAATTATACCGCGACCCGCATACACTCTAAATAGCTGGTGACTGGCTGGGACGGACCCCAAGATAGACATAAAGTAAATGCTTCATGGGTAGCTGGGGCCGACCTATCTATGCCAGTTGTTTGTTCGACCTACAAAACTAACTCAATAGCAAGTTGGTTCGACAAAAAAAGGGGTTGCCTCTCCTTTTAGTCGAGAGTTCGCTACCTCCCCTCGACCTCGTAACCTCGGCCGAGTCCCTTTCGGGCCTTTAGTCGAGAGTTCGGCAAGCTCACCCTCACCCTGCGGTTGCCGATAAAAAACAACTGGGTCTTACGTTCATGGGTAGCTCGGGGTTGGGAATGGTCTTGAGAGAGCTAGCCCAGATTGATCCTGGCCCCGTAGGATAAGGTATATAGAGTATGGTTTGATAATAGCTGAATGAACAGTAAGGTAAGGGCAAAGCCGCTTGTCCGCATCAGGCAAGGAGCTTACAGTATTCCAATAAGCTTAAGTAGAATGAAGATGGAATCATAACCTTGATGCTTATACATAGGATAATATAACTACACCCTTGTTTCACTCAATGGAATTAGAACAACCATATTCATAACATAGAGTGTAATCAAGCTTAAGTAATCACAGCTTAAACGTAATGTAATTAGGGAGATTACGTCATTACTTATGGTGAATATGGTAACACAAGCACTAGAGATATGGTCTTGTATCTCCCATGAAACCCATGAACAGGTGATCATTATTTACGATATCACTTATAGCACCTCTTTTTTAGTGTAATAAGAAATACTAGCTTCTATAGCTCCGTTATCATTAGTACTATTACAGTCGTGTTATGTCAATTCAATAAGCTTGTTGATTAAGCTATGATAGTGCTCATATTCGATCTAGCTTGATTAGGGAAAGTACTCTTTTCACACTAGTTCAATTACAGTGGTCTGATTACAGATCTAACAGGTTCGATTCCTGGGAAAGATAGGTACCTTTTTGTAAACACATGATGCTTCATAGTAGCTAACACACCTTATACAATATAGGTAAGCTTTAGATAAGCTGAATGGAAATAAAGCTTTATTACTCTGTTACACTAGTAATTCAGTTGTATTCAATAATTACGGTAATGGTCTAGTTCGTAATAAGCTAGTAATCACAACAAACGGTCATAGCTCTGTACATAACACTGTTACTACTAGTAATCAATACATGCTTTTTGTTTATGGAGTAATCACCGTATTTCATGATCTCTTGGATTTGCATATCAAGTAAGCTTATGAGTAACTATACTAGTATGATTACCATTATAGGAATCAATGACTCGTACTATGATTGGTTTTATATCTTATGTATAACTTTTCTTATTCCCCGGGATATTATAGGGATTAGTTATAGTATCTATCTAACTTAATACGTAAGTAAGAGCAAGTAAATGCATATCGTAATCACATATGACTAATCATTCTTACTAGATTAGCTGTAATTACTGAATACTTATGGTGGTATCTATTATTACACATGGGCTTGTTCCTAGTAAAGTAATAAACATGACTGCTTTCATTCATAGAACTTGCTCTTATTATCTCTGTAATCACCCCTAAAACACCCCTCGACTATAAGGCCGCCATCGAATGAGTAACATATTCTTATAGCTCCACTGCCCTGATACCACTGCTCAGGACTACCACTCTAATCAACCTACAGAAGCAACTGTAGGAACCCTATAATAGGGGCCAATACCTATTCTAGGCCCGTAGTATAGAATAGGTTACCGTAGAATATAATACATAGGGTATTCTATTATAGGCCATATAATATTATAGGTTATTAGGTAACCTATAATAGAATAACTATAATAGACCCTAGCCCACTGAAATTCCTTAATGTGAGCTTGTTAGTGGTTGGTTGCTGCATACCCGCCCTTTATAGCAGTCAAGATCAATGGGCTTTACTTAAATAGGTTCAATAGGTAGGGTCGGTTTATCAACTGCCCCCGACTATAGTTAGCTAATGGTGCCCCCAATTCTTAGATTCGTTGCCATTTACTTATTTTCTTCGGAGAAAAGATTTTCTTAAAGGGAGGGACATTAGGAGCTATAAGTCCTTATGTGTAATATGATCCTACCTCGGTCCAACTTGTATATATAATTAGCACATCCAAAGCACCGGGAATTTCATCGGTAGGCATAGTTGATTCATTTGAAATAAAAATGAATAGCTATGGAGCTTAGATAAATGCGATAATTGATGGAGGTGGATATGACGTGGGCACATCGAATGGTTACCTCATATTTACATTTAGGTCTGAAGGTGAAACAACTCTCAGCTACGAATCTCCTCCTGCGGGTTGAGTATCTTCTGGTCTAGATTTTCCATATTCGTTTTCTAGTTCATCGACACTAGCTATGGTTGGGTTTGATGAAATAAGTCAAGTAAATGCAAAGATTTTCCTATTTCCTTCGTACTAACTGTATTCACTAGCAGAGACAGAATCGGATAACCTAGAAGCGCGGTAGAGTCAAGAGAAGTGGATGTATCTATTATGGAATATGAAGTGGTCCCGAATCCATCTAACTCTTAGGTGTTTTCCCCTGACCCATCAGACTTTCTTTGGGCTGATGGACATGCGATTAACGGATCCGCTTCTATTCGGCTCTACGCCTGGACTTTCCGGCGTTTTCCCTTACTCTTATTCCCCGACCGGTTGTTGGAGGTGCTAGTTCGCTGTAAAGATGGATGGATTCAGTCCAGAGCTGGTTGTCTCTGTGCACTTCCCTATCGGTCGAGTGAGTGCCTATAGATAATAGCGGCAGCAAACTAAACCATCACCCGTAGTAGTGCCCGTAAGAACACACATTATATTACGTATATAATACAAAAACTCTAGTTGGCAATGAGATTCGTGGTCTTTTCATATGTACTTTGTGTACCGGTCCCTACCTAAATAAAGGTACCCGTGTATCCTTCCCGGCTTCGTTTCAAGAAATAGATCTCTATGGCATCTGGTTCTGGGTTTATTCCGGGGGTTTTATATATCTATCGGCATGCATCTGGTTTCTGGAGGTGTGCTCATTCATTCAAGCGAGATCTGAGAAGAATAGCTTTCATGCGAATTGGAGGTAACCTATTGGCTCTCTCTTAGATTCAAGATCCCATGGTCCTCCGAACCACCAACTCCTTTTTCCTACCCCAAAGAGCAATTCACCACTGTATTGATCAGCCTACGGTCCGGAAATAGAGGGGAAATACTATAGGGAGTTTCCATGATCCATAGATCCCCGATGGGCCGGGTGACCACATAAATGGAGGGCAAGAAAGCTGCAAGAGCGGCCCCGACTCTGTGAGAACTCGCTCCATGGGGAGTTCCCAATATGATCTCTAGTTGGTCACTCACTTCACTCACTATAGATTAGATCTACCCAATCTGGAAAGGCTAGCTGATGCTTTTTCGGCATCATCGATCGCTCCCCCCCCCCCCCCTCTGGCTTCCAAGCTTTCTATTCAGAAACATTGAGAAGGAAGGACGCTGGACCATGGCATAGGAGAAGGTTGTTCGTTCGACCGGGCATGTGATGATAAATAGAGATGAGAAAAATGGGGAATGGAAAGGGGGAAATAAACACAGTTATGGCCCTGCCTTATGGCTAGTTCAATAGCCGGGGCACCTTCGTAACACCCATCGGTAGGCGCGCCTACGATTAGGATTCAGTCTGCACTGATTGACTGCGACACGTCCACTTCCCCGCCTCGACTGCTGGAACGAGAGGCTACTTCTTCCTTAAGTCTTGTCTCTCACCTACCTCTATGACTTGACAAGCTTCCCTCCCAACCCACCTACCTCTATCTATCACGATCGGGTTTTGGTCTTGAACAGTGAATCAGCGAGCAAGCATCTATTCTAAGCAAGATTGATCGGGCCTCCCACCTTAGTCTTATTATAGAACTTCACGTCTCAAACTCTTCATCAACCTTCATCCTTTTTCTTGGCTTCTCTTAGGTCAGGATCCATCAGTAGGTCTACCTCTACTTGCATTTTGTTTCTTCTTTATTGTAGCTCTTAGTCGTTCCCTTTGTTTGACTAGATTCACCCAGTTTTGGGTTGCGGTGTAGATATCCTTATACTGCTCAGCCAAAACCAGTATTTTGTCCTTCATCGCTGTTGTTGAATGGGTGTTGTCTTGCAGTGATTCCATCACCATGGAGGTTCTATTCTTTTCATATGTCTTCTCTGCCGCCAGTGTCTCTTACAACTGCTGCTTTTGCCTCTGTGCCTCTGCCTCTTGCTGCCTTTTCTGCCGCTCTTGCTCATCAGTGGAAGGTGTGAAGGTATATTGCTTTTCCCCTTTATCTCTTCTTTGGAGCCCACCCGAATACTCGTATATAACTAGTGAGACGCACCCCTATAGTGATATGTACCCAGATAAGTCCCTAACCCGATATTGCGACCACCCACCCAATTCCCAAGCAATGTGGCAGCAGAGTACTGTGAAATTTGTAGAATGTGTGGCCATCCTCCCCAACTTTGTTCGATGTTGCGGAAATACATTTCTGCACCAACCCCCATGGTCTGTGACTTATATAGAGAAAATACTAATACTAATGAAAACTGCCCTACATACAATGGAAAAATGATTCAAAATCAGTTCTTTTCGAGTTGAGGAGGTGACCCCAGGAACACCTAAGGGAGGTGGGTTAGGTTACAACCCGGTGAATGAAGGAGCAAAGGCTCCCATAGAATGATCCCGCAAATGGTAAGAAATGGTTAGCGACCCAGATGCTAAACCTGATGATTGAGTTGATTCGAGTTCAATATGCGCATGCCCGGGAGGACTAGGTAGGTGTACGAAGTTGGTTCCACTTCCGGCAGCATTTATGTCTCTATTTCCAACAGCACCCTGGTATTTCTCTCATCAACAAATATTCAAATCATGTCCACCGTTATTTTCACGTATGTAATAATCAGACATGCTCCTAAATCCCCGTTCATAATAGTAGGGCAGTTATTGTTGTTGCTCATACGTATATAGTCTATCCTATGAACCCTCTTTCTTAGCTGTATCAAATCCATCTTTTCAAGAAAAGGAAATACTTTGGATTTCTTTCCATGTAGATTATGTTGAATATATTATGTTGAGCGAAAGGCAAGGACCAGTACCCATTGAAGCAGAGCCAGTTGAATTAGTAACAAAGGCAGAGGCATTAGCAGCTTCACCCATTGATTCATTAGACCTAGCATTCCGACCAGATTGATACCCCACAAGGATAGATTCTGTTGATCGAGCTTATGAACTTGAGGACCTAGTTTCATATCCAATTGAAATTGATCCACCAGCACCCGTTAATCTATAACCAGTTTCTCTTTTTTACCCACGAGCGTGAAGTGAATGTTTCAGTTGTTTCCCCTGTTGAAGCAAAAGCAGTGGAAGCAGCGAAAGCCCATATCCCTTCCAGTTATAGGACCATAGCCTATAAAGACAGTTTCACCCTGTAGTTGACTTAACACCCATAACATGTTAATCGGTTAATCTTGCTCGATATCGATAACTTGTTTCAGAACCATTTTGAGAGCCATCACCCCGCTCGGATACGGATCCAAAGTTAGATGTTAGCCGAGAAAAAGCACCAATAGCAGTCGTTTCAGCAGGAGCAAAGGCATGGGCATAGGCATCGATGGAAGAAAAACAAGCATCAAAGCTATAAGCGAAGGCAGCTCCAATTCCAATCCTGGGCCCTATTTAAGTGGAAGCAGAAGTATAAGCAGGCACAAAGGCCACAGAGGTAGCATAAGCATCAAAGGTAGGGGCTTCACGGGCAAAGGTGGGAGACCCTTATGGGTCATCAACTTAATCTCGAATAGGAAGGGGTGCCGGGCGAGGTGATGCCCTAACGACTGGGGACTAGCAACTCTTAACGAGTAGCTTTATGATAGAATGAATATGTATTAATATCTATGTTGGAGGGTATCCGAATATGGATTAAAAACCAATGTCGGAAAGCCACCAATGCTGGTATGAACGGATATGTATATTGAACTGGTATTAGCGAGAATGAGTACAACTGGAAAGCGAGGGTGATAGGCGAACGTGGCTGGAACTTATAGCGAACTGGACGACCTGCCTATACGACTTAGCTGCCTTAGAGCATTGACCGAATATATCATGCGGTCTTAACCCAGAACTGAAGCACACACTCCTTAGCTGAAATAAGAAATATATCCCTCTCCTCGACCTCGTAACCTCAGCCGAGTCGATGGCATCCTTCTTCGCGTTGATGGCGGCTTTTGGGGCCCCTCCCCCAAAAGAGAGTTGTTCGTCTCCTCACACGTTACCTCACCCTAAAGGGCCTTTAGTCGAGATTTCGGCAAGCTCACCCTATAATATTGTAGAAAGTCATCGAATATTTTCTTACTCACTAAATACTCAAATGGGATGGATGCACTCACCCATATTCAATTCTTATCTCACTGGACAAGCGATCTCCTTTCGAGGCAGAAAGAAGGCCCCAGATGCTTTCTTTTGAACCAATTAATATATCCCAATTGAGAATATACGGACGAAGATTAATAAGAGTAGGGCTTTTCCGCTCGTTACTGGTAATCCCAAGCATTTGCATATCTATCTAGAGATAGAACATGGGGTGATAGGAAAGCTATGGTTCAATCTATTTTTCCCTACTATTGTGATAAAGGAGAATAGCTATAGGAGGAAAACAACTTCTGATTTATACTTCGTCCATTTCGATCAGCACCGAACCCGATACATGATGTGATAAAAGCTTCGTAAGGGCCCACTCGAATTACTGAATATCCTCTGTCACTCTACCTTCCAAATGGGAGAACCTGAAGACAAATAGTTGGATCATCTCGATTCACTAGGCCGAACCCACAGAAAAAGCCATGCCTCCAATCAGGAAGTTCATTTATCCAATCATTATTTATCCAGCAGTATCATCGCCCCTCATAAAGCCACGAATAATGAAGACATAATTATCTATAAACTGCAGCTTTAGCTTTTCTAGCGACTGGTAAATTAGAAAGTGATAACCTGGCCTTGTAAATGGTAAATTCCCCTCTATGAACCTGGCCTATGGGATGGAATATTGACATGAAATAACCTGGCCCCGCCTGGGATTAGGATGGGGGCGAGTAGCCGACACAGTAGTTGGATACGCCACCTTTTAGTAGTGAATTTCCCATATATCAAGGCGTGGTACGGCCAACTGGTATTGCTTGCTGGTATGGCTGGATGGGATGGATGGCATCGCTGGGATGGCTGGATGTTTGGCATAAGAAGGTAAGACGGTGGGCCTATCAAGCTGGGATGGTCTGTTGGTAATCTATCGCTAGATGGTGGACTAAGATGCTTATCCTCTCTCTTTCCTAGCGGCATCAAGCGGTAAGTACGAGATACCATGAAAACCACACTGATCCAGTTGGTCTCATTGATGAAGTTGACCCGATCAAAGAAGGAGATTCACCAGTCGCATATTCATATCCAGTTGGAAAACCAGAAGCATAGGCAGTTTACTTTGGTGGCTCATCAGTTTGAGAATAAGCAGCTTCACCCATTGTTAAGGAAAAGGCGTCCTCTCGCTCAGTTTCAGGTCCACCGGCATCAACATAGGCATAGACAGAGACTGATCGAGATCGAGATTCAGAGTCCCTAGTTCCAGATTCAGTGCCCAATATAGAATAGATTATATATAATGTAAAATAGATTCTATATATATGCATATTATACAGTTTACCTTGTTGAATCAGAAGCACCAATACCAGCAGGAGAGGGAGCTAGAGCATAGGCGGGGGCAGAGGCAATTGACCGAGTTGAACTAGCATCATCTCGCCCCGAATCTCTTCATATTCGAGAGCTATAGTCCACTACTCTGGTTTTAGATCCTCTAGTCCCAAGCGCAGATTCAATTCCATTCTTTGGAGATATCGTCCCCGCAACATACCTTCCGGTTAGAGATCGAGCATCCCAGCCACTACCTTGCTCAGTATCCCTCCCCTTTTCAATAGCTCGTTTCAATCCTGTTCCAACAAAATAGACAGAGGCAACAACAAAGCTCGGTAGAGCACAGACAGAGTAAGAAGAACCCCTGCCTTCCATATGCAGTCCCTGTTCCATATCCATATCCTGTTGCTTAGCCATAGCCAGCATCCCTTTTAGTTCGATAGCTTAGAGAGCCATCACCCTGCCTAGATAAGTACCGAGTTGGAGATCCTGATCCATTTTACTATTAACTCTAATAAGTAGAGGTTCTGGTCTTTTTAGTTAATCCAGATGTGGAACCCGTAGCTAGGTCAGAGGTAGAGGTGGCAGAGCAATTTTTCCACCCCAGGTGAACCCGCATCAAAGGCGATAGAAGCAGAGGCAAAGGAGAAAACAGGAGAAGAGGTAGTTTACTACCCGGTGAACGCACACCCCTTCTTGTCCCAGGTTCTTTGTTAGCACCAGCATAAGGGGCAGGGGCAGGGGCAGGAGTTTTACCTACCAGCGAATACAAAGGTTGCATAATAGCCCATTTCATATACTATTCCAAGGTCCAGCTGGGGAGGGAAAGCCAGTTTAAGTTGATAACCTAGATATCTAGTTTACCTTGATCCAGTGGCTCGTTAACTAGTTTACCCAGAACCAGTTGACTCAAGAATTGAATTAGCACCAGCAAAGGCAGTTTACCAACCAGGTGGAACCAATTGATTAAATCATTCAATCGAAAGGATTAGCCACCCCGTAACTTGGTAAACATGTAACAAGTGGGCCGTATTTCTCGAATTGAATGGCTTCCAGGGCGTAAAGATCTAACCAAGATATCATTCTATGCCAATGCCCTTACCTGCAAAAAGTGCAGGTAATCATTCACCTGTTTGTTTTTTAGCTGATCGAGTTACAAAATCTCTAGTAGCGGATCCAGCCAGGTGCATAACCCATTGCAGTTTCACCCGCAGAGTAAATAGAAAGAGCATGGCTACCAACAATGGAAGCGAAGGTAGCATGGGCATGGCTACATAAAGTGACAGAGTCCCCGGTAGTCGATCCAATTATAAAGCTCGCGGCATACCTTTGAGTTCCGGATCGATAGCTAGTAGCGGTTCAAGATAGCTATAATTAGGGGATCCTTTTTGCGTGTCCATATCCATTTGACTTAGAAGCCTAAGTGGTGCCTATCCCATATGCGCTTGTCTGAGATGATGAACTTGACCCGGCTTATTTGATCACTTAGTGGATAGGCTATGTCAAACCCAAGATAAAATTGGTTACCTAGTAATAAAAAAAACCACTTAAATCAAATTGACTAAGTAGCGCAGAATTGAAAGCTTATATGTTGCTGATAGGGCTGTTAGGTACATCATATAATAAGGCTGTGTCTATCCTAGCAGGAGGAAGGCTAGGGGAATAGGACTAGCTTTTATACAATTATGGATATGGGAGACGTAGAGCATGAATAACCAAACTAAGGTGGCAGGACCCATTATAACCCCAACAATAAGCAATCTCTTTCATTTTCGGGGAGTAGTCGGCGACACACTATTTGCTCTCATTACTTGGTGGCGGCTTCCGGTCTGCTTGTCGTTTCTCTCTTTCTCTTCGAACAACTCTAGGTGCTCCATAACCAACCTAGCTTCCCTGAATCTTTCTATTACAGCATAGATCTGAGAAACGAAGCTCGCCCTTTTCCATCATTCGGAAATGTCTAGAGCATAGCGGGATCCGCTTACTAGTCATGATATTTGTACAGCTGATATCCCCCCGATATACTTTGTGTCTTTCTTTATGAGCACACCAGATAGGATGTCAAGGTAATCCCCAATATGTCTTGCATGAAAGACTTGTACGTCCGTTTCTAGGCATCCTCTTTAGGCGCAAGGGCCGAATAGCATACTACTCTTTATTTGATGGTCAGGTTCCTGGTCTTTTACTCCGTTTGAAGGAAGGGGGGAACGAGTGAATTGTTCGAATCAAAAGTAAACACTCTCAAGATATCGGTTCACCTCGCTGGGGAATATTCGGGGAACATTTGTGGGTGGGACCCCGATTAGCATTGAGATCGATCGATGTTGCTCATCTGTGGATTCGCTTTTATCCGAGTTAACCAGCGTAAAAGGGGTGGGCGGTCGGGGAATTGTATTGGTCCATTTGTTTTGTTCCATCCCTATTTTTATATCCCATACCTACTTATTCTCTAACCTAGCTCATGGGGTGGGTGGGTAAATAGTATTGGTGAGCCATCCTTCCAGTTTAGCCATAAAACCTAGGTGGTTTACCCAGACATTACAGGATGAACAGGAGCAAGTTGGAGCTCCTAAGACTTCATTTCGGGTAAGTCATCCCCCTCAGAAGTTTTCGAATTATGTATCACTGATGTCTTCCATCATTTATGCACGACCTTATAGTTTTGAGGAGGCAGCAGGTCAGCGGGTTTGGCAAGATGCCGCAGCCTTTTTCATATATAAACCCCCCAACGAGTACAACTCATCATAAAGAATGATGTGTGGGAGCTTGTGCCTAGACCAGAGGGGAAGTCAGTGATTGACTCCAGGTGGTTGTACAAGGTTAAGCATGCAGCAGATGGCAGCATAGAGAAGTGAAAAGCTCGATTTGTGGCTAGAGGATTCTCCCCAAAATAGGTAGTTTACTAAAAGGATAATTTTGCTCCTGTTGCCAAGTATACCTCTACTTACAGGAAGTTGAGATAAACTCATAGCGTGGTGCAAAGAAGAGTTGGCCAGAGAATTTGATATGAAGGACCACTATTTATTAGGGGCTTGATGCACTATTTATTAGTTCTAGAAGTGTGGCAGAGTCTAGGTGAGGTATTACTCAGACAGGGTCAGTATGTAGTTTATATTATTAATATATTGAATATGATGGACTGTAAGCCCATGGCTACTTCTATGGTAGAAAATATGAAGTCATTTGCTGATTCAAATTCATATTTGATTGATACATCTGTGTACAGATAGTTTATAAGTTCCCTCATGTATCTGGTAAATACCGGACCTTCTCTTTTTTGCAGTGAACACCTCTCCCTCGACCTCGTAACCTCGGCTGAGCCCCTAACGGGCCTTATGGTCGAGCAGCCTTCCGGCTCCTTGATCCAGTATATGGTTGAGCCCAGGTAGGTTCATTAGGTTGCTGCAAAACATGTGCACTGATACTTGAAGGGCACAATGCATTTTTGTATGAGGTATGTTGGTGATGGAGAGTTGGTGCTGCATGGGTTTACAGATTATGATTGGGCAGGTAGTGCTACTGATAGGAGGAGCACTTCAGGGTGTTGCTTCAGTTTGGGTTCATGTATGTTTTCCTGGTTTAGCAGGAAGCAGGCTTCAGTTACACTTAGCTCAGCAGAGGTAGAGTACATGGCAGCCAACTCTACTAGTTGATAAGCCAGATGGCTTCACAAGCTATTAGCAGAGTTTACAGATCAGACTTTGGACACTACCGTGATTTACTGTGACAATCATAGTTGTATCAAACTCTCTGAGAATCTAGTGTTCCATGATTGTTCCACGCATATTTATATAAGGTACCACTTCATCAGAGACAGGGTCTAAAAGGAAGCAGTGGTTCTTCAGTACATTCCTACAGATCAGCAGGTTGTATATATATTGATCAAGCTCCTGGCAAAGGGGAAGTTCGATATGTTTAGGGAAGGACCTTAGTTGTCTAAGGTATATTGCTTGATCCACCCACGAAGTGCTTCATCGTAAGTACCATTTGCAACATGTTGGGATAGCAGGGCGTCAAGGTGGCAGTACTCACTCTGTCTGCCTATTTTGGTTTTTCGTCAAATGCCTGGCATCTATCCCATATTATTGTATAGTGGCGTGACTAAACCCGCAGTTGGATCAGCACCAGCATACTCACTAGTTCCATTATAACCCATTTTATTGGTTTTAGACACTCGACCGAAGGGTTTCTGAAAGAGTAGCTACGTGTTGTGATTACAAAGCTAATTGCAATTAGTTGCAACACATGCCATCTGGAAATAAGTGGCAGTTTCATAACTTGCCTCGATGGAAGTTCAGAACGAATAAGGGAACTTTGAGGGGAAGAAATAGAAGGGCCTTATTGGACCTTACTAGCTCAGGCTGGGAATAAATATAGGGTGAGGGTGAGCCATTGTCCAATATTCCCTACTTCTGCGTAGGGTCTGGGTCGTGTCTCAGTCCCAGTGTGGCTGATCATCTGAAAATACCAGCTAAGCATCATTGGCTTGGTCAACCTTTACCTAACCAACTACCTGATACTATGTGGGCTCATCGAACAGCGCGAATTAGCTTGCTTTATGAATGATTTGGGATTTTTTCCCTTCTGCCCCCACGTGATGGGGAAGCAAGCCATGTTCGACTTGCATGTGTTAAGCATATAGCTAGCGCGTTCGTTACTGAGCCCCGATCAAACTCTTGTTTTTTAGTATGATCTATTTTGAGCATCAAATTCCCTTTATAGCAGTAATTACGCATTTATTCATCATACAAGGTCGCTATTATTATTCTATGCCTCATTTCGACACTTTCTCGAGCAGACCACAGTGCATATATTATATATGTAATTATGCTGTCGAATTCATTATTCGATCGAGGGCATCTCCTTTATCTCGGCCATTGATGTGTTACACTTCTCTCTGGGCCAGTGACAAGGGGACTTCTCTTTTGGGTATCGTGTGATGTTGAAATTCTCCCTCTTGGGTATGGTGAATGGAGTCTTTTTGGGTATGGCGCGTGTTGTTCGGGGTATGTGTTTAAGGTGACTCGGTATAAATCTGAGCCTATTAGATCTCAGAAACTCTAATTATGGTTATACTAGTTTGGGCATGTTTATATGGTAATAGGCACGTGTAACACCAGAATTAGGGCAGATCGGGTAACTCTCAATGTGACTGGCTTCCTTGACTGGATGACTGGTAGTGAAGAACCCGTAGTTAGGGAGATTGATTGCGGTGGGAACAGGGAAGTGGTGGGAATAGGGATGCGGCGGGAACCGCAGTAACAACGCTTGGATATTCATAATTAGTAACAATGCTTGGCTATTCATAATTTCCCTCAATCTTGGCTTCGGGCAGTTCATTCTCTTGTCCCTAGCTTGGCTCTTAACAGCAGGGAGCTATCTTCTTTTAGTTCCCATCCTTAGGCCGGGTTCGTACTCTCAAATATAGCACTTGCAAGGTATATCTATGGGTATATATGTAAATGTATCTATATCTATATGAATCTATGTATCTATATCTATTGGTATCCATTATCCCTTCATAGAGCAGTTCCATTCGTCAATATCTGACATTGGCCCAACATCTCCGCATTTGGTAGAAGGAAGTTGGACGGGGCCGGAAACATAAAAAGTACACGAGAGCCATTCAAGTAAGGTCATTCCATTTAAAGCATCTATGTGGAGAGGAAACTTCTAACCCTTCTTCTCGGGAACGCACAACGAATCGACTTATACATGTCATACTTACACTCCTTGGCAAGGCGAAGTCCATCCAAACTATCTAAGCATTCCTGGTTGAAGCAAGAGGTGGTAAGGTTGGGTTTGGTAATGAACGAATCGAAATTTCCCTCTTCGCCCGCCTCGTAGTCCCCTTTATTTATGCTATGTTATGGATCTGTCTCTAGCCCTCTTTCATGCTATGCCCTGGCAAGGAATGAGAATCGCCAAGCTGAGAAATGAGCAGAGCTATCGCCTGTCTGTAAGGTCGTTCTATCAGGTATCTACGGCTTCTATTGTTTGTGGAGCCCCGAAAAACTCAGATCATTCATACACTGACTTATTACTGGCTGGCCTACCATCTATATAGCAAGTAGACCTCTTTCCTTCCCCTAGGGCGGGCTGGGGCTTGGGAAGTATTCAGAGACCTTGGTTTTGGACCTTGTGAGTAGGAGGAGTGAGGCGCCTTGCCCCCGGAGGGCCCGCCCAATTATGCTTCGCACCTCTCCGCTACTGAGATCTATTATTAATAGGAAAATCAAGGGTGGGCGGGCTTCGCACCTTGTCTGATGCATAATTAATGCGATAATTAGATCGAAAAAATGAGCGAATAATATCGTATACAAAGACAAATTGTCAAACCTTTCAATGGAATCAGGTCAGGTGAGATTCTACCAGTAAGCTATCTATCTGAGGGGTGTGGTAAGGACAACTAAGCGGTCCCCCCAGCCCCCCAAGGGGCATGTTCTCAATCGGCGCAGCCTCAATCAATCATCCATTTATCTGAGTCTAAAGTTAGATTATGCATTTTCCTTCACTGATTACAGGCCCGTAGGGATTTCTTGCTCACCTTCCCTCAAAAGGTGAGGCCCAGTAGGGTGAGGGTGAGCCTGCCGAACTCTCGACAAAGTCCCGAAAGGGACTCGGCCGAGGTTACGAGGTCGAGGAGAGGTAACGTGTGAGGAGACGAACAACTCTCTTTTGGGGGAGGGGACCCAAAAGATAGGAACGTGAAGAACACTAAGGCCGCCATCGATTTCTCGCTCACCTCCCCAAAGAGGTGAGGGACTCGACTGAGGTTATGAGGTCGAGGGACTCGGCTGAGGTTACGAGGTCGAGCCCCTAATGGGCCTTAGGGTCGAGCCTGCTAATGCATCCTTATCTGATTACAGATAAGCGATATACATTCCTTCTTCCACTCGATCAAGAAGTTAGCGAAATCTCTCTCTAGCCCGCCCGGCACAAAGATATTAATTGAATCGAACGAACATCATCCAATATTTCAATTCTGAGATGGTATAATTACATATATAACAAATATGTCTGAAACGCGAATCAAAGGGAAATATGACAAGAAGACGACTCACAGGGAGGAAAATCATAATGGAAGGGGATATTCAATGGGGGAGACACGTAGAGGTACATGTATAGGTGACATAATGAGGTTCAATTAGGTACAATTCTTTATGTGACACGGTGCAGCTGGTTCTATGGGAAGGAAGGCGAAAAGAGAGATCGATCAAAGCAGGTAGGTGGAACTGAGGGATGTTGGTAAGGGGCTCTTAAGGTTCGATGATCAGGTGTAACTGGGTGATTCAACAAGAATAGGTGGAATAGAGACCCTAAAGCAGTAGGTCACATAGTTGATTTGGGAACAACTGGGCTTGGTGCTATTGGTCAAGATCCTTACTGACTTACTCACTGATTGACCTCAGTAACCCTTATTAGCGTGTCTATTTTGAGTAGTTAGCTGCTTGGTTGTTTAGATTGGTTCGTTGTGATAAGACAGCCTCGGGATAAGGCAGCTTCATGATACAACTTTTTCGGATAAGGTAAACGGGTGGTAGGTTGAGGACCATTACCGCAGGTAAGAAGGTTCGTAAATAAGAAGCCTAAACACACTAAATGTATAAGGGTATGCCACCAAGGTAAGGTTTGGCTGAGGGTATGTAACCAAGGTAAGGATTTGGATGGATAAACCCCTGTCCCACAGGAAGGGTATGTATTTCATTCCTCTCCGAACATGGGATAGCTCGTATCAAAATTTCAGGGTACGGTTCTATCTTCCTCTCAAGAAATGAGGGTGGGTATGTCTTCCCTCTCCTCACATTTGTTGGCTAGGTTCAAACAGTAATTCTACGGGTCTGGATTCCCTAAACCTTGTTCGAACTGTCATTTGATGTAAAGTATGGATTCTAACGGGATGGTTATGGGTCTTTCTGTCCTAAACTCTCTGTATGTCTGTCTAAACCTTTTCTGAACATGTTCTGCAAATAGTCATTTTTATAAATAATATCCCCATCTAACTGATATAAAGGTATAAATTATCTAAATATCTAACTTTTATAAATAAGATATAACATATATAAATAAGAGCCCAAAGGTTGGGTTATAAATACTAATAAAAAGGTAGTGAGGTTTCTCCATCAAAAAGAAAAGGGGTTTCTAAATCCTATCCATGAGCTTCCATCTTTCGTGAGTATCCCGAAGCCCGGAACTAAATGCTTGTTACTTCCATAAAAGGTTTTGAATAACTAATATAAAGGTAATAAGGTGAGCCAAGAAGATGCCTCCCTCAACGCACAAAATGGGTAAGGTTGTGGCACCAAGGGGCTGTAGATAGGCCCGAACATGTGGATTGATCAGTTGCTCAGTGTAGGTAGGTGGAGTGAGGTGGTATTCGGGTTTATAGCTTGCCTGGTTTATTCGGGTAGATCTGTTTCTATGGGCGGCACTTTGACCAGCTTTCCCTACTCTTTTTGCATCTTACCTTGGTGGATGTTAGTGAAGTTAGTTGAAGTTTGTTGAGTTTATTGTTACTCACGGCAGCTCTTGAAGGTTTATTACTACTTTTGGCTTATCACCCTCTCGGATAACAGACTCTATGGCTTATGAATCACAATCATCCTTTCAGAACTTATCTCCCTTGGCAGAGGTTTCAACAGGCTTACCTCCCCTCAAACAAGAAAGAAAAGCCATGCCCACCTTATAGTGGAGTTGGTCCGGTCAATTTGAAAATCCTTGGCCAAAGGCATATTGGAATAAGAAAAGATGGGTGTTTAAGGGTTATTACAGGTATGATCCATCTGGCTCGAACTCGCATTTGTCTTAAGCTAATTCGATGATTTCTTTCATGCATGTAAGGTTTTAAGTGCCTAAGCCTAAGGCAAGCAAGCCGTCCGCCCTTCCAAGATTGTCTGGCAGTAGTTCCTAAAAGAGGAGGGCAGTTCTGACGATCCTACCACACTCACAGAGCTACCCAACTTAGCATGGGGGAATGAGAATCCGGTGCTGTACCATCCAGAATTGGGGGAGCAAGGTAAAGGTAAATAGCAGTACCCATCCAATGCACTAAGGCGATGAATTCCTCAAGTGGTATAGGGGAACATATCTAGGTCTTCAAGTGAATAGAAACATAAGGGTAGGGGGTTAAGGGATTGCATGCCATGCCTACTTTAGTCTTCCTGGCTAGTTCAGAAATGGGTTAGGACATAATAGGTAGGGTAAGTTAGTGAGTATAGAAAGGTGGTTTGATAGAGTATAGGTAAACACTTAAGTTCAGAAAAATAAGCATAACTGGTGTTCCTGCTGTCTGAATTCCTACAAGTATCTGGAAGCTTGTCCCGTCCCCCAAAAGAGAAAGAGTGCAACCCCCTAGGCATTCAGTAAAGCGAGTGGTTTATAAGGGCATAAAGGCACTCCATGCACTAAGTTGGGTGAAGCAGTAAGGGTGAGTGGTAAAGATGCACGCTAGATTAACATGCACGTAAATAAAGCAAGTAGGCCAAAAGTAAATATGACTAGTCCAAGTACCTAAGCAACTGGTTCAGTTCAATAACAAAGTGTCGTGATGTATAAGTGAAAGGTAATCCCCGCCCCGGTCTTCCTTTTATAAAGAGAAAAGCTCCTGTAGGTGACACTAAAATGAATGTGAGTAGGCAGCCAACCAAATAAAGCCTATCCCCTAAGGTATTGGGTAAATGAAAGTATTGGTTAATAAGCGCTTTGTCTCGCTACTTAGTTTTCCTTAACTAGTTCCTCTCTCTTTACCACCAGCATAGGGGGGGTGCCCCATCACACCATACCCGCCACATCGACCCAACACGGTAAGGTACAAAGCCGAATCATAAACACTGTGAGTGAGTCACCACTAGCCATACCATCACACCCATATCGATTTACTACAACGCAGTTATATATGTTGATTCACAATTTGAGGATCATGTGCCATAGGATCGCAATAAGTTCATACACAGCAGACAGTGGCTATACGAACCGTTCAACATAAGCCTAGAACTAACTGCCCACCAAGGAGGTACACCAGCACCTACAACACTAGAACAGACCTCAGGGAGGGGCTAGATAGATACATTCTGAGAGGGGCTAGATAGATACATTCTGAGAGGGGCTAGAGGCTAGAGCCAGGGAGAGGGGCTATGTGCAGTGAACGATGACTATGCGCTACGATGAGGTGGTGCTACCAAGAGGTGCTACGGTGTTTATGTGCAGTGAACGAATAAGAGGTGCTACGAACGATTATGTGCCGCAACTATGTAAGCGATATCATCTTAATTCACCCATTGGTTCACCAGATGAAATAGATTGAGCCAAGGTGTTGTAAACTTAGCTCTTATATTGCTCTACCTTTGTAGACACCGCCTCTCTTCACTTCAACTAGCCGACAGTTTAAGAAACCAAAAAGAAAATACCTTTTCTTTTCATTGTAGCACCACCTAACGCTGCTAATCTACCCACTTTGAGAATCTGGGCGCTCTATCTCCATATACCCGTGGCATAAGAAACCAGTAAAGCATACATCCTCTTTTTATCTCTTTTCTATCGGTCCTGGCGACATAAGGGAGGGTCTAGGGCATAGGTGAAAAAGGGCTATTCGAAAGGAGTGAAAGTTCCCATCCCAAGGCTGAAGGTATAGGTAGGCTGGAGGGTATAGTTATGAGGGTAAGGCTTAAGTAAAGTAGATAGGTTTTTATTGTCCTAGAGTTTAAGTAAGTTTCCAAGGAGTGATTTCCTAAGGATGCGTACGAAGGCAGTAAGGTATGAGCTACATGTATGGGGTTTACTAAGGATGCGTACCAAGCAAAGTATAAAACCAAGTATTTAAGCCGAGTAGCCTAGAGCATCCAAGCCCGGAGGAGCCAAGCGCAGCTGACCGGCTGACAATGATTGGCTATATATAGAAACGTTGTCAAAGTGTATAGTTCATTAATAAGAAAAGATAATGAAGTGGTCCAATGAGGTATGTTTTCTCCTCCCATCATCTGGGGAATTGAACAAAATAGATTGTTTTGTAGTGAACTATACCCTTTCTCATATTGTTGACTCTTGGTTGGCGAGGTTGAGCGTGGATCTGCTCTAACCTTAGGCGATAGAATAAAATAACCCATGTTAGGTTTTACCCCTTCCTTAGTGAAAATAAAGGTTAGTTCTCTGAGTAGAATACTACTGTGCTGCTGTAGGTTCATTCATGGATTCAACAGATGAGCCCGTGGTATATGCATAGTAACCTTCCTTATGAGAGTAGTGAAAAATATGTTGTTGGGCGTTACACATCCAACATGAGTCCTGTTAAAGAGGTAGGTTATCTTCTTAGCACCCACATCATTCCCAAGACCTACCTCTGTTTGTTTGGTGGGGCATATATCCCTCCCTAATTTGATTACAATCTTCCTCAATTTCGTAACCTCAATCGAGTCCCTCCGAGCCTTGCCCTCGAAAGGACAAGCGGCTCCGCACCTTTGTAACAACCTCCTCATTTTTATGGGTTTGAGGAAGTTAGTTCACATCATCAGGGATCGTAAAGTGTCTTTTATTTTCTATGAACATGTACATTTCCTGAGGTTTGCCTAGGTGTTTTGGTTGGTTAGCCTACCCCTACTATGAGGATGGAAGCACCGCGCCATCGAGACGTTTCAAACTTGCCCATATGAACTATACTATCTGAACTAAACTATAGGAACTATGTGAACTATCTGAATATATAGCTCTAAATCTAGCTACCATTCGATAGGATAAGTTCCACTACTGCATGGCCAAGTTGATATGATCAAATGAGAAGTCAAACTTCCCTAACCTCCGCCACGGTCAAATGGCTAATCTCGTAGGGTGAGCAAGCGAACTCTCGACAAGGGGGCCGCCATCGCCTTAAGCCAGAAGCCTTGAACCAGAAGCCTAGCCTTTAGTCCTTCACCTTTAGACAACTCCACTTATGCCTAAACAAGTCCACAAGCCATAAGTCATCAGACATCAGACAAGCCCAACTTATGCCTAAACAAGGGCCACAGAAGCAACACATTCATTCAAATCATGCACCTAGCTAGCTTCGTTTCATTAAAATCACAAGCATGGAGTGTAAGGATGGTCCCAAGGCGGAGTGATGAGGCAGAGGTTTCCACGGAGGTGAAGTCTGGAAAGGTTCGGTCAGAAGGTAAGTTTCATTCATAGGGTAGGGGTAGGCTGGCAAGGTTTGTTCATATGCAGGCTGAGGTAGTATGTCCTGAGTGTAAGGTCCCAAGGCATAGGTCAGAGTCTGAGGTTCCCAAGGCTTGAGTGTAAGTCTGGTCCCAAGGAGTCGTTTCCCAAGTATGCGTACGAGGGCAGTATGGGTGAGTGTAAGGCTGTAGGGGTGAGGTACCCAAGGAAGGCTGAGTGTCAGGAGGGCCCCAAGGAGTAGGGCATAGGCTGGAGGTCGTAGGGATGATTATTGAGGTGAGGTCTCTCTCTCTCCTCTCTATAGGAAGGCAAGTGCAAGTCTGTTTGGGGCATGTCCGTAAGTCATAAGGTAGGTAGGTAGGTGAATAGCATGCCTAGCAACTAAGATATTCCTGGTTGAAGCAATAGGTTAAGCACTCCATCCGTCGACTTGGGTGAAGGCATTAAGTGAAAGTTTGGATAAGGAACGAAGTAGCTTACCTTTCATTCTTTCTTTTGAGGTGAAGCAATTGAGGAAGAACGGGACATAGGGCTTAGCTAGAGTAGGGTAAGTTAGTTATAACCTTCTTTTTCCTTATAATCACATCGCTTATCGACGGGTAGAGAGATGGCGGCCTTTTAGTTCTTCAAGTTGATGGCGGCTTTTGGGGCCCCTCCCCCAAAAGAGAGTTGTTCCTACCTTGTTTTCGCAATAGCAGCAGGCAGTCAATGGGTGGGTGCGCTTCTCCTCCTGCCAGTGATAGGGCCACTGGTTCTACCACTTCATAATAAATGAGTGAGTATCCTCCCCCAGGACCAGAATGATTATCCCTATCCGATGGGTCTACATTCATCCCTGGATGTCATCGGGTACTTTTCACTTCCCCGCCATTCTTGTCACCATCACCTGCAATCCACGCAAGTGTGTCCGCACCCCCTGGAGTGGACGGGAAAGTCTTTCTTGGAGCAACCCTCCCTGGTTCCAGACCCCGGAGTGCACTTCCCTGTATGATCATTCGGTACATGCATAGGTGGAAGAGTTACAAGGTCACCACTACTTGGGATCTCCCCCCTAATCTTAGATTGGTCATCCGAGGGTTCGCCTTCATTGTTGTGCTTACACACTAGGCTACCCTTCTCCGAAAGCTTCGGGGGACCACCTACCACTAGTCTTCTCTGGATCACCCGGAGGGGTTTACTGCAAAAAAAGGTCCTGGTTCTTCTTTTCGCTAGCTCTGCGAAGCAACCCTTGAGGGAATAAATCTAGGGCCAGCACAGTCAAGATACTATTTTCTTCCCCTCAAACTGAAAGGTTCTGATTTAGCGTAAGATCGGCCGGCACAGGACCTTACCTGCCTGACTGCTCCTGGGTTGACCGGCGCAGTCAGGACCAACCCAGTAAGGCCGGCCTTTCAGGACCGGATAAGGCCGGGGACCTTACCTACTCCAGGATTTACCCAGGACCAAGATTCCCAGAATCAAATAAGATATCCTTCCTTTAAAGGCCTGCCTTATTGTCCGAAGTATTGATCTGAAAAGAGGATGCGTAAGCATGACTCGACCACCGGGAGAGGACTTATTCGTTTGTTAGATAAGATTTAATCAGGACAAGTCTTCGAAGTATTTACCTAAAATAAATGAAAGGGTGAGCAAGCAAACTCTCGACCAACAGGCCGCCATCAACATAGTCACTTGTCCGGGAAAGGACCTTATGGTCGAGTGACTACATTCCTTATGGTCTTTAGGCATTATGGCACCTTGATTTATTCTCCTCAAAGAGATCTACTCAGTCAGATAAGGCCCGGGGACGCTAGCTCCCGCAGGTAGAGGCCCAATGAATGTCAGATGCAAAGCTCTGCACCTCATTAAGATCATATTGGCATACTCCCCTAGAAAAGAAGGAGCAGACCCCATCGAAGACGAGAGTAGGGTACAACAAGGCCATTTCCGTCCACCTTCTCACAGAGCCATACGTGGACGTTACCGCTCATACAACTTCCAGCCGGCAGTCAGCCCCTACAATAAATAAAGAAATGTGTATGTGAATGAATTGACGAAAAATCAATCGAAGAGTGACATGAATTTGGTTCTTCAGCAGTAGCATGGGAGGAGCATCCCTGTCACAAAAAAGGAGTAGGTAGAAGGGAGCTTCATGACATCCATCCATGATTGATCTGGATAAGCTCAGTTTTGTGGGGAAATATCGATCGAAAGTTAGCTTACTTACCGGGTGAAATTTAGGTAGGTTCGGGAATAGATTTAAGGCGGGAAGTAAGGTCTTGCCCTTCTTTAGAAGGGAAAGGTACTATGATTTATTTCCCCCAAAGAGTTAGAAGGGTTGGGTTGGTCCTTTCAGGCAGTAAGGTCCTGAAAGGTGAAAGGTAAGGATAACCTTACCTATATTTATTACTGCCCATTCTCTATTAGTCATAAAGGGGGACTAAGCTGATTAGAGCTAACTCAGGACCAGTCAGTAATGACTCATATCATTTCGGTAACTAGAGATAGAATGGATAAGTAAATTATTGACAGAATAGATACGGGAATGATTTCATCATGATAGAAATATAACTTTTCATGGCCAAAAGAGGATATTTGGAGGATGCGTTAGCAGGCTCGACCAAAGGGAAGAGGCCCGGTAGGGACTCACTATTCATATGGTGAGGAAAAAAGGTACGAAGTTGCTTTCCCGCTGAGGGGAAGGAAGATGGAAAGATCTAACGGGAACCCTATGAACCCTTATTATATACGTAATTACGTATAATAAAGTAACTTTAGATATAAGACAAAAATGTTGCTATTATATATGTAATTACGCTCTCGAATCTAGTTATTCATTATATATGTAATTACGTAATGAAGGATATATGTCCCTTTCATGAATGATCCAATCATGAATGAGATATGTGTGTCCGTCATTCATTATATATGTAATTATGCCTTAGCAAATTATGCCTTAGCAGACTTAGCATATATTATATATGTAATTATGCATGGTCACTTTAGCCAACCTTATAGCAGCAGTAGCTGATCCTAAGAGAGAGAGCTCTTTTACTAGCTGTTAATGGGTCCGTCATATTATATACGCTTAAGTGGTCACTCATTTTCATTGATCACAGTATGTGTAGGGGGAGGGGTAATCTTGGTTAGCAAGACATAGCTCGGCGAATACGGGAATTTGTGTATGCCAAGTCAAGTAGGTAAGTGAGGCCTTACCTAGAGAGATAGATCTTTCCTTACCTTATCCTTCATTATCTTATAGCCTTACCTTACTTATAGGGCCTTTAGGACCTTATAGAATAGAGATACCTTAAAGGTTAGGACCTTACCTTAAGACCTTACTTTCAACCTTCTTTATAGGATAGAACAGGACCTTAGTTGTTCTTAGCTGTTCAATGATGTTTGCCGAGGTACGTTTGCCAAGTTACTTGGTTTGTTCCTATATGTGTATGGAATAGTGCTTATCGCCGAGATAAATTCTAAAGGTCAGAGTTTCTTATTTCCGATCTTATTGCCGAAGTTACCTCTGACATATAAGTCAAATTTTGAGGTTTTAAGAGAGGGAACCCTGCAATACGGTCGTATGCGCAATTAAAGGAGTCGTGATATGGGGAAAGAGCAAGACCTGAATGAATATTTTGCATTATATATAACAACCAGGAAACAGAAGAAGGCAACTGATGGCGGCCCGTTGGTCGAGCTATGCTACGCATCCTCTTCCTCACCATAAACCCATCATGAAGTACGCTAGTAAAATCCTAGAGATTGTAGGAAAATAAAGTGGGCACGAATTCCATGAAAGAAAATGCAATAGACAGATGGAAAGCAGAAAGAATAAGGCGGTCCCTAATACACAATCAAGCCCATGGCAATCAATTGTTGGTCCATTTTTCATAAATTGAGTCATGTGATAACATAGGCAATCCAAACTGCTACTTTTGCAACTCCAAGCGAGACAGACCCCGCATAAAAATTAAATGGGAAAGGACCTTAAGGAAACCAGCGAATCAGCCTTGTGTTATGTCTACTGATAGCCATATCGGATTCACAATGAGAGGCAGCTTCTAAAAAGGTAATGGGCCTAACGCAAGGCATGAAAAAGGAATAAGTGAAGGCACCCGTACAGTACCTTAAATATATCACCATGAGATGAAACGTACCTGATAATGTAAGTGTAGTAGTAGGTCCAGAAACCGCGGTAGGAGGTGCGCTTAAAAACAGATCCATAGCCTAGCAAACTCTCTTCATTACAACATAAGCTCATTACAACATAAGGATTAAGGGATTAGCACATGGAAATAACATTCAATAGTGAAAAAAGATCCGGATATATCACCCTCCACTCCAGGAGGAGGTTCGGGAGCTAGCCCAGCCGGCTCAACGGTCAATAGTTATTGCTGGGGTTTTTGTAAATGAATAGTGTTTTGGATCTAAATCTGTCTTTTTTACCAATGTTCTTCCTATTGCAACTTCGGCTAAGACAAATGTGACTAAGGTGCCCCGCAAACTACCCTAATTAAGTCATTAGGGGTAGGCAGGCGGGGCGAGCGAGGGTGGGATATAATAGACCGAATCATCCTTTTTGGGGATAGATAAGATCCTTTTGACTGGGGGGGAAATCGGCCCAAAGAATATCTTAAACACTGCACTAATTGGCCTTTAGTTTGACCAAGCCAACCTTAGCAATCCATTGGGGCCTACCCAAACATAGTAGGGCCTAGTGGAACACTTCGCCTCGGATCTCGCTTACCAATTTGAAAGTTGACTCTCGTCGATCCACGGAGTTTCCACTGCCCCGCCGCATGGCGTGTAATAACCTGGGATATTATGCATTGGTGTGTAACATTACAAATACATATATTTGAAGGGCGTTCATCTTTTCACAGATGGGAGCTAGTCACTGCGTTTGGGACCGTCACTCGATACTTATCTTTCCATCTCTTGGACTTACTGAATTTCGATATCCACTTCCTTCAGTATCCACACATCATTATTAGTGGGACGGTCATTTGTCAAGCGGTGTGTGGATCGGGAAAAATAATTATGGTGTTCTGCGGCGCAAGTTAACTAAGCGCTAGTGCGGAGCAACACTCCCTGGCTACGACTACACATTCAGATCTTTTGAACCGGCGCAACGAGAAGAACTAACGTCTTTCTGAAAACAAGTTACCCTCCAAGTGCCATTCTTGCTAGCCTCTCGTGCGGCTACAGCTCCGATTCAGACCTATACTCAAACTTCTCTAGCTCATCAGATAAGAGAACTTATCTCTTTAAGCGTTGAGACTCTCTAAAGGCGACAAGAACTCATCCCCTTAGGCGCCGAGACGAGCTCTCCTTAGGCGCAAGAAACTGCTCCCTTTAGGCGCCCTACCTACTATGCCTCCGGCCGCAATAAATTACCCTCGGCACCCCATCTGCACCTTCCCTCCACCGGTCCCGCTCTCGCTACCCTAGAGTTCCAACTCGCTGCAACTGGAACTGCCCATCCGAAAGTGCTTCCCGAAACTGAGTTGTTGTGGATGATTTAGTCACCCTCCTAGAGACAGCCTAGAGTTGCCATAGACCAGTGCCTAGGACATCTTAATATAGCAAGGAGTCCTTTATAGTTTTGGTTGTCAGGCCAAGGGACTCACCTACTATCTCTTGTTCTAAACAAGGAAATTGAATCAGATTTAATTGGTCCAAATTCTCTCTCAGAGGCTGATACAATGATAGGATTAAGGTAAAGACATCATGTAAAACTTCAGCATGAAAGTATCAGACAGTTAAGAGACCACTTTACTGTGAAGAGGGCCGGTTCATATAATATACCACAGAGATCAAATATCAAGAAGTGCAGGCAATGAGGGAACATAAGAAGATATTACTGGCAGAAGGGCGCATCAATTTACGAATCCTTAAGCCACTAATATAGCAGAAATTATGAAAAGAGTGAACATGGAATAGCATATCACTTCTAGGGCACCACTCAAGATGAATCCTTACTGCAAACTAGTGAGCCACTCGCATTCTAGAACATGATACAAGAAGAAAGTTTGCATGAAAAAGGATGATATATTAACACATGAGAAAAGTTACATACTGTAATATACCAAAGACTAGAATCCTCAATACAGTCATAACCCCTCCTCACTGAGACCCTACGGGCTCTGAAACTTCATACAGAAATATCACAAGATGAATACAGTAGTCTTCTCGCTGCTCAGCTTGCTTACAGAAATCTGGAACCCTAACAATGTCTTTTTCCTGGGTATTTATAGAGAAGACTGAAACTTCTAGAGGAGGGGGAGGGAAAGGAGCAATTAATTACTACATTTCAATCCAATGGCGGAAAACACTCGCGCCTTTTTTTATGAATGACAAGTTATAAATAAATACCTAACCACCTATATACAGAAATTAATGCTGGGAGATAAAAATCTCCTTATGTACAAGACAGAAATAATAAAATATATACATCGGGATGCTTCTGGCTGAAGGTAAATCTGCTACCATGAGGGTCCTGAGAAAATTTCCCATCCAGTACTGTACGCCTGGCCTTTGATTTTGAATTAGAGTCCCGGACCTTAAATGCGAGGTGAACTTTTATGGAGGGTTCCGAAAATTTGCATCTGTATTTTCTTTAATGGCTGTCATTTCATGCATCTGCTCTTAGTCTCTTCCATTAAATTTTGCCTGCAGGAAATCACCTTCTGATATATTCTTGATTCTCTGGAATGGAGGCGGTGGATTTAGACGCCTCTTCTACCATTAGAACCTGCAAAACCCCGAAACTGTTAGAAAAACGGACTCAGACGAAGGCAGGGGTGACGGAAGTGTGAATGGAGGAGATGATGGGGAGATAGACCAAAAACGGTGACATACAGGGTGTTGGGAGCGAACAATGGAGGCTTTTCGCAAAAAGAACGAAATGTCACACAGTGGGGTCGAGAGGAAAAACTAGCAGCAAATGCGAATAAAACACATAAAAATATATATATATATATATATATATATATATTGGCGCGGAGGGATGTACGGGGGGAGACACGTAGGCGAACAGGGGGCGAATGGGAGGTGACGTGGCGAGTGGATTAATGGACGAAGGAGTGTAACAGTGACACGGTGGCGGGCTGTGGGACCTGGCGGGTGCGTATCAATGGGCGGACGATTTTGTTGCATCTCCGCCGTTGGATGGAGATCTGGAGATCCGACGGTCTCTGTGAATCCCGCTGCCCAGCCATCGGTTGAAGTTTAATGCGTGGGGGATGGGCGGTTTCTCGCTCGTACCAAGAACACGTGGCATGATTTTTATGGCATCGCTGCTTCCGCGGGGAATACCACTGCTCTGACGAGGGTGGTGCGGGGCAATACCGCCTGTTTCGGGCGTGTGGTGTACATATGGGGGGCCCTGTCAATAAGTTAGCTGTCGCGCCGTTGATTTAATTGAATCGGACGGCTGCGACGACGCCCGGGACTCAAATGATAAGCCCCCCTTTTCTTCTGGCCTGTGGTCCTGGACTCGGGTCATATGAAAATCAAGGCGGGAGGGGCTAAAGCCTAAGGGGTTTCGGCCCGACATATAAAATATGAATTTTGAACATTTGAACAGCGTATTTTTTAGAGCGGCATGGGGGTTTTTTAGCCATGAAATATAATGGAAACAGGTTTGAAAGGGATCGATGGCTAAATCCGAATGGAGGGGAACAATGTACAACATCGGCTCCATCTGGGGACGGCATGCTCGGCTTCGGGCATGTCGAGAACACGCAGACTATTCAAAATTTCCATTATGTCGCTCAATTTCATCTGCGCTTCACCTGCCGGTAACTATCAGCATTCTTTTTCCTTTGCAAAAACTAAAATGAAAGCAATTTATATACAGTATATACAGTCTGGCATCTTTCACCTGGGTCAGAATTGAAAATATGGCTTGAGGAATTGGCCATTCACGGGTGCATCTAACAAATCACCCTGTAGATTCTCCAACATAAAAGTATTATTCCCCCCCTGACTCACGATTCGGAATGGACCAAACCATAATGGATCGAACTTAGCGTGCTTGCCCTTTTCTGCTCTGCGAACATCCCACCTAAGAACCAGGTCTCCAATTTGAAAATTTCTATCCTTTGCATGCTGATCAAAGACCTTCTTCATTTTCTCCTGGTATTCCATTAATCTCTGGTCTACCTGGTTCCTGGTTTCCTCCAATTCTACCAGCTGATTAATTCTCCTAGTCATCTCATCCGGTTCATCCTGGTTTTCCTGCAAGAAACGTGCCACTGGCAATGCCAATTGCACAGGAAACACTGCAGCCCGCCCATACACCAACTCATATAGAGACCTGCCTGTTGCTCTTTTGCTGGTTATCCTGTTTGCCCACAGAGCAAACTTCAATTGAGAGTCCCAGTTTTTCTGATTTTCAGCTATTGTTTTCTTCAGGGCCCTCACCAGGGTTTTATTAGATGATTCTGCTAAACCATTCCCCTGGGGGTAATATGCCGTGGAATGAGTTAATACAATATTATACCTTTGGCAGAAACTTACAAATCTGGCAGACTTAAAAGCTTGAGCATTATCAGTTACAATCCTTGCAGGACAGCCAAACCTAGATATGATATTGTCTTCTAAAAATTTCATGATTACAGCATCTGTAGCTCTTCTTGTAGGTATGGCTTCCACCCATTTCGTGAAATAGTCTGTGGCGGTGAGTATCCATTTATGTTGGCCACTTGATGAGGGGTGTATTTCTCCTATAAAATCTAATCCCCATTTCTGGAAGGGTTCATTTACATGAATGGGAATCAAGGGCAAAGATGCTAACTTCTGTCTTTCTGCAAACCTTTGGCACTTGTCACATGCTCTGACCCAAGAAAAGGTATCTGAATACAATTTTGGCCAGTAAAAACCAGCCTTCAAGATTTTATTGGTTGTAGCCCTCCAGCTGTAGTGTCCTCCACATATTCCATCATGGAATTCTGTCATTACATTCTGCACTTCATTTTCTGTGAGGCATAACAGCAATATACCCAAAGGGTCTCTCCAATAGAGCTGTCCATTGGCAATGACATACTTCTGAGACCTCATCCTTACAGCTCTGTATTTTACCTTGTCACATCCTGGAGGACAGCTAAGTGTCAACAGATATTCAACTATTTGTTTATACCAAGGACTAGTCAGATATTTCATGTGTACCTTCTGTGTGGCCATTTCTAGTCCATGTTGCTCCTCTTCTTTTTCTGATTCTTCATTTGCAACCATGGATAGATTAATGCCCAGAGCCTGATGATTAGGTTCAGATAACATCTTGGCAAGTCCCTGTCCCTTGATCAATTTAGTAGGCTTTATGTCTAGATCATACTCCTGGATTTTTGCAATCCATCTTCCCCTTCTGCCCTCACTGTCTCCCTGAACTAGAATGTCTTTTACAGCTGCTGTGGGAACATAAGCAGTAATATGGGATTGCAAAATATAAACTCTAAAAGCTTTAAGGGACTTTACCAGGGCATATGCCTGCTTCTCCAGTATATTATATTTCAATTCGGCATCATACAGTACCTTACTGAAGAATGCTATGGGCTGTTCATATCCTTCTTCGTTTTTCTGCAATAACACTCCAGCAATTGTATGAGGTGAAGCAAATGAAAATACCATAAATGGCTTACTGTAATCTGGTCCTGCTAGCACGGGAGCTTCAGCAAATGCTTGTTTAATTCTTGTAAATGCATCCCTAGACTCCTGGGACCACTTAACTTCACTATCCTTTTTCAACATATTGGCTATGTGCCTAACTATCTCTGCATAGTTAGGAATGAATCTCCTTAAAAAGTTTATTCGGCCCAAAAATACCTGTACTTCTTTCTTATTTCTTGGCAGAGAAATGCTATTTATTACTTCAACTCTCTTAGGATCAATTTTTACACCATCCTTAGTCACAATATGTCCTAAGAGTTTTCCTTCGTCTAATGCAAACAAAGATTTTTGGGGATTCAGAGAAAGGCCGTACCTTCTGCATTTTTCAAAAGTTCTTCTCAAATGTGCAATATGCTCATCATCACTTTTTGAGAATACCATGATGTCATCAAGATATACTACTAGAAACTTGTCCTGTTCTCCCACAAAGGCTATGTCCATTGCCCTTTGAAAAGTAGCACCTGCATTAATCAGTCCAAATGGCATCCTTGCATACATAAAGGTTCCCCATGGCGTGGTGAACGCAGTCTTCTTCTAATCCTCTGGGAAAATAGCTACCTGATTGTAGCCTGAAAATCCATCCATCATTGACATTCGGGATGCTCCCACCACTTTCTGCAGGATATGGTCCATTTTAGGCAGTGGGTAATTATCTTTGAGAGATGCTCTATTCAAATTTCTGAAGTCTACACACAGTCTTATTTCTCCATTCTTCTTTCTGACAGGAACAAGATTCGCTATCCATTCTGAGTACCTCAAGGGCACAATTATTTTGGCCTTCAACAATTTTCTAATTTCTTTCTCAATTGAGGGAAGAAGCAGGGGATTAATCTGCCTGAGCTTCTGTTTGTATGGCTTTGCATCTTCCCTGAGTGGAATCTTGTGTTGTATAATATTTACATCAAAATTTTTTAGGTCCTCATAGGACCAGGCAAAAACATCTTTATAAGACTAAAATAATTTGAAATACTTTTCCTTGTATTCTTCTGAGATTCTTTTGGATAATTTAACAATTTTGGGATCAGTAGCAGTACCCAGATTCAAATCTCTCATTTGGTCTTCTTCTACTGCTTTGTTTGGCTGCATGGGAACATCGTTCTTATTGAATAATCTTTCTAGAGGCACTAGACCTCTAGGGATGACATTTCCTTTTAACTGCAGCACTTTATTTCCTGCTATATTCTCTTCCCATTTACCTTCAGCAATGTTTTCCGCTTCTTCCTCCTCCTCATCATCAATTTCCATGCCTGTGAATTCTCCCACTGTCTCCATGAATCTTTTCATCTGTTTGTCATCTTCAAAGACCTGCCAATGCTTTATATTGTCTGGGATAGATGGTCTGTAACGTACCTCCACTTCATATCTTAATAATGGATTCTGAGGAGGCCGGGATGTACTGGCAGCCACAGCAAGAGAGTCTGCTATTCTGTTTTTCTCGCGGGGCATGAACTGTATGTTAAACGCTGCGAAGAAATTTTCTATCATGTCCCATACTTCGTTTCTATATTCTCTGAGCCAAGGATGTTTAGCTTGACATTCATTCTTAATCTGTCTCACTATTAGCTCAGAGTCCCCGAACACTTTCAAACATTGGATGCCCATATTTCTAGCTGTCTGTAGGCCCAATAACAATGCTTCATACTCAGCTACATTGTTTGTAGCTTCATACTCCAGTTTGAAAGACAGTGGTACCCATTTTCCTGTGGGGGAGATTAACAATACCCCAGCCCCATTACCTTCCCTGGAATTTGCTCCATCAAAATGCAAAGTCCATATTTCTGATTCCTGATCTTCCTTGGATTGTTCGGCTTGGATTTGACCAAAGAGGGGCTCGTGTGCACAATTTTGATTCTCTTCTAACACAAAACATGAGAAATCACCCTCTTTATTACAAAATGGAGAATTGTCTGAACAATCAGCAGTGGTCACCATTTTAACAAATCTGGTCTCCCTATAAAGCCTCCTCTCCTGACCACCAAAGACTGGGACAGTAGCATATGTTAAATCCAATTTAATTGATCCTCCAATCTTAGTACCCCAGGACCTTGACAACAGCATGTCAAAGCGAGCTGGGATATCAGCGACCACAATGTCCATGACCACACTTTTTACTGGGATTTGAGCTAAATTGACTACTAAATCTTTTATCATTCCCAAGCATTTAACCCTTTTAGAATCAAATGAATATAGATCTTTGTATGGTCTTGTAATTTGCAGTCCTAGTTGCTCCATGACAGACAGAGGCATAAGATTATGGGAAGCCCCATAATCTAGCATACAATTGTGAAGCAGCAGGTCATGAATGACTAGGGACACATAAAAGGGCGGAGTAGAAGGGTCTACCTCCTCAACGTGTGGGCCAAAGACTACCATGGGTCTTTCTTCTTGAAGATTTAGACTATCAGGTGTAATTGGAAGTTCAGGAAGAGGCATGAAAGAGGTAACCTGAGACTGATATACAGGCTGTTTTAACAATTCAGTCAGAGGAACAGGAATCTTAATCTTTTCAATCTCTCTTTGCAAATTAAAAGCAGATGTGGACTTTTCTATCATTACTTCCTTTGACTCCTTATTCTCAACTGAGGACCTACTTCTTTTGACACTAGCTCGGCATTAGAAGGACTGGCTATTTTAGAGGAAGAAGGAAACTGATCAGTTGACTGCAAGGGGATATTCAGGAGATTCTTACCTTTTTCTACGCATTCCTTTGTTGCTGATTCCTTTTGAGCAGATGTTTCTTTAGGTGGATCTTCTTCTTGCTCCTGAGTTCGGGTCCTCTTCCTCGAGGATCTGAGATCATATTTGACATTGAATTGGGCTTCCATGAAATCAGAAAATTGCTTGCAATAATGGTCAATGTCTGCTTCTTCATCTTCTTCTTGCAGGGGACAGTCCATGTCATCATTGTTTGAAAAAGCCAGATTGGAATCTTCTAATCCATAGGCTGCCTCCCCAGTGGAGTCATCTGCTGGTCCTTCCAGGTACAAGGGGTGAGGTACCTGATCTTGCTACTCCCTTGTCTCTCTCGGCAATATTTGGAGAGGTGGCCTCTTATACTGGGGATTGTACCCTCTGTTCGGAGCATTGTAATAGTTCTTGGGAGCTGCGTTTTTAGCTTCTAGTTCCATTTTTACCATCTTCTTTATCATTTTACCTATTTCATCCATTTTATCTGAATCTTTATCCTGGTTAGAGGTAGAAACCTCTTCTTTACCTTTCCTCCTGGCATCTGGTTCAACTCTCCCTTTTAACTTTCCTGTGGAGGCAAAGTTCGCTTCTAGTTCCAGAGCATCCGATTGTGCATCATCTAGTGTGGCAGGTTTCCTTTCTCTCAAGGAGAATCCGAAGTCAAAGTCGAAGGCTGCTATGAAGATTATCTTGGCAGCAGCTTCATTTGGCTTCATTTCCGGAGGCAAACTTAGATATAACTTGTTGAACCTTTTGATAAATTCTGATACTCCTTCATTATGTTTCTTCTTCATAGCATAAAATTCAGTGAGGCACATTCCATAATCCTTATTTTCTCCCCACTTCCTGAGAAAAACGTTTTCCATCTGATCCCAGGTTGTCACAGAACGATTTCCAAATGTCTTAAACCATTTTCTGGCTTCTCCTTCCAAAGACTGCACAAATAATCTCAAAACCACATCTAGGTGTTCAACATTCAAATTTTCTACAAAAGAGCAGAAGATCTCGAGATGTTTCTGAGCATCAATATCATTTTCACCATTGAATCTTGGCAGAATCTTCAGATAATCCTGCGGCATATCATTCAACACCTGGGGTAAAGCCAGAGGAGCATATTTGTTGAGGAGAAATGCAGGAACGTTGGCCATTGGGGGCGGTGGAGGTTGTACAACAGTCTGAGAAACAAATGAAGGGAGAGGGGTAGGGGGAAGCGGAGTGTGAATAACAATGGGAATATATTGTACTGAGGTCTGAGGTGTGGATGGGAAAAGTTCTCGATTAACAGGAGCTACCTCAGTGACCTCTTTAATCTCTTCAGCTTCGAAAACGGGATAAGATTCTTCTCCAATTGAGGCACTTCCCCTACGTGGGGTTTCTAAACAAAACTCGGGATTTTCTGTTCTAACTTCTTGAGAAGAAGAGGGCGGATAATCTTCAACAGAACACTCGGAATTTTCAGCACAGGCTGACTTCCTCTCCTTCCAAACTCTTTTATGAATAATTTTCTCTGGGTCAGACACGTAGGGTGTTTTCAGTTGAGCTGTATCTGACCTCAAATGCGGCCTACGAGGAGCCAGGACTACCGATAAGGTTTATCAAATAAAGACCAGTGGAGTCGCCAAGGTGAGAAATCTGCAACTCTTCACCTCTCTATGCTCACCTGATTAGAGAGTGAAATAAGATGTCGAAAACCCAGGGAAAATGATATTCTTGAATTCGTGTCCCCGGCAACGGCGCCAGAAAGATGTTGTGGATGATTTTGTCACCCTCCTAGAGACAGCCTAGAGTTGCCATAGACCAGTGCCTAGGACATCTTAATATAGTAAGGAGTCCTTTATAGTTTGGGTTGTCAGTCCAAGGGACTCACCTACTATCTCTTGTTCTAAACAAGGAAATTGAATTAGATTTAATTGGTCCAAATTCTCTCTCAGAGGCTGATACAAGGATAGGATTAAGGTAAAGACATCATGTAAAACTTCAGCATGAAATTATCAGACAGTTAAGAGACCGCTTTACTGTAAAGAGGGCCGGTTCATATAATATACCACAGAAATCAAATATCAAGAAGTGCAGGCAGTGAGGGAACATAAGAAGATATTACTGGCAGAAGGGCGCATCAATTTACGAATCCTTAAGCCACTAATATAGCAGAAATTATGAAAAGAGTGAACATGGAACAGCATATCACTTCTAGGCCTATTTAAAGCGCTTGACTAATTCCAGAAAAGGGCACCACTTAAGATGAATCCTTACTGCAAACTAGTGAGCCACTCGCATTCTAGAACATGATACAAGAAGGAATTTCGCTGGAAAGAAATGATGTATTAACACATAAGAAAAGTTACATACTGTAATATACCAAAGACCAGAATCCTCAATACATTCATAACCCCTCCTCACTGAGACCCAACGGGCTCTGAAACGTCATACAGAAATGTCACAAGATGAATACAATAGTCTTCTCGCTGCACCGCTTGCTTACAGAAATCTGGAACCCTAACAATGTCTTCTTTTTTGGTATTTATAGAGAAGACCGAAACTTCTAGATGAGGGGGAAAAGGAAAAGGAGCAATTAATGACTACATTTCAATCCAATGGCGGAAAACACTAGCGCCTTTTTCATGAATGACAAGTTATAAATAAATACCTAACCACCTACATACATAAATTAATGCTGGGAGATAAAAATCTCCTTATGTACAAGACAGAAATAATAAAATATATACATCGGGATGCTTCTGGCTGAAGGCAAATCTGCTACCATGAGAGTTCTGAGAAAATCTTCCATTCAGTACTGTACACCTAGCTTTTGATTTTGAACTGGAGTCCCAGACCTTAAATGAGCGGTGCACTTCTCTAGAGGGTTCTGAGAATCTCTGTCTGTGTCTTCTTTAATTGTAGTCATTTCAGGCATTTGCTCTTAGTCTTTTCCATTAAATTTCGCCTGCAGGAAATCACCTTCTGATATATTCTTGATTCTCTGGAATGGGAGCGGTGGATTTAGACACCTCTTCTACCATTTAGAACCTGCAAAACCCCGAAACTGTTAGAAAAACTGACTCAGATGAGGGCAGAGGTGACGGAAGTGTGAATGGAGGGGATGATGGGGAGACAGACCAAAAACGGTGACATACGGGGTGATGGGAGCGAACAATGGAGGCTTTTTACTGAAAGAACGAAATATCACACAGTGGGGTCGAGAGGAAAAACTAGCGGCAAATGTGAATAAAACACATATAAATATATATATATATATATTGGCGCGGAGGGATGTACGGGGGGGAGACACGTAGGTTAACAGGGGGCGAATGGGAGGCGACGTGGCAAGTGGATTGATGGACGGAGGAGTGTAATAGTGACACGGTGGCGGGCTGTGGGACCTGGCGGGTACGCATCAACGGACGGACGATTTTGTTGCATCTCCGCCGTCGGATGGAGATCTGGAGATCCGACGGTCTATGTGAATCCCGCTGCCCAGCCTTTGTATGAGGTTTAACGCGCGGGGGATGGGCGATTTCTCGCTCGTACCAAGAACACGTGGCATGAGTTTTATGGCATCGCTGCTTCCGCGGGGAATACCACTGCTCTGACGAGGGTGGTGCGGGGCAATACCGCCTGTTTCGGGCGTGTGCTGTACATATGGGGGGCCCTGTCAATAAGTTAGCTGCCGCGCCGTTGATTTAATTGAATCGGACGGCTGCGACGACGCCCGGGACTCAAATGATAAGCCCCCCTTTTCTTCTGGCCTGTGCTCCTGGACTCGGGTCATATGAAAATCAAGGCGGGAGGGGCTAAAGCCTAAGGGGCTTCGGCCCGACATATAAAATATGAATTTTGAACATTTGAACAGCGTATTTTTTAGAGCGGCATGGGGGTTTTTTAGCCATGAAATATAATGGAAACAGGTTTGAAAGGGATCGATGGCTAAATCTGAATGGAGGGGAACAATGTACAACATGAGTCAAAGATACTGCTTTCTTGAAACCAGCTTACTATTAGAAGCTGCCATCCCACTAAAGGATAGGTCATGTTCAGTTCGATCATTTCACCAGATCGGCCTTCATAGCGCTCATCTTGCCATGTATCAGCCACTTGACGTGTTGATACCATTTCAACAATTCAAGGCCCATTGTTGATACTGAAAGGTGCATGTGACCGTCAAACCTATTAAAAGCAAGCATTACGGCCTTCTCGCTACCTGCAATGGCGAGACTATATTTCTATTCCACTTTCCATCTGCTCTCTTCAAACTAAATCCATATTCCATCGGCTGGCTACCTCTTCTCGATACCTGGAAACTTGCACTCGATGCTGACTGAAAGCCAAGACGAGGAGATAGGCCCTTCTCAGACAGGCTACTTGTCTCTTTTAACGCACTTCCTAAAATAATCGACTTTCTCTTCTCGATACCCGGAAACTGCTTCTCGAACAGAAGGAACTTCAATTTGCGATCGGGGATGAAATATTCATATTATATATATATATATTTTGCTACCACCCTTGCCTATGTTACTGGTACCTATACAGTCTATGCCTTTGCTACTGAGGGATCTTCAACATCTGGCTTTGCAGAGGATCTCTAGATATTATATATGTAATTACGATGACGATAGAAGGGATATGGCTCATTAACCTCTACTCAGTGCCAAGAGGAATGAAACTAGTGAAGGCAAGCTGGACCGACGGCTAACTCAATAAATTTGTTCTCATTGATTGCTTGTCACAGGAAGATATTCTTTTCATTGCTTGTACAGGACGATCGAAAGATAGGTATTATACTGCGAACTAACCTTTTCTTATATAAGCTAGTCTAAGATAGAAGCAGCAGGGAATACTCAGCATTAAGATCACCTGGTGGAGGCAATACGAACCATTAAGATATTCATGTTGTGAATCATGGCATGCAAACATATATTCATTACCGCATGTAAAGATGATTAGGTTAGCAAAGGGAGATCATCATCCTATTTTTCCGGTTACGTCATCAATATTTTATATCATCATGAATCAGAGATCAAGCCATAGATTCTTTCACTTTCACATAGATAGCAACATCAGAGAGAGCCCTAGATTCTTTCACTTAGCAAGATCAGAGAGAGCCATATATTCTTTCACATAGCAGCAAGATCAGCAATAACTATCCTATTGAAAGACATGATGGACTATCACAAAGATGACATGGCATGGATTATTCAGTCATTGAAACAACCAGTCATTGAAGAAACATCTAAACTATGCCTCATGGAATCAAGCAAGGTGCATCGTTAATAACACAATCATACATTTCAAGATACTTTCAATCTCCTAATTTCGACTTTATATCAATATAAAATAAAACACATCAATCTCTATATACTCAGCATTCTGAGCATCATTGTTGATTCATTTCGATCGATTTTTCCCAGTCTCAATTCAGTGAGAGAAATATGCATATATTTTATTGAACAATGCATGCTTCGCACTTCGCACCGAGATAAGAAATTATAAGTAGATTCAATTACTAAATTGGATCATTTGTCGGTCCAGCAGCGGATCCTACAAAGGCAAAGGTACCCGCTAATTAGTTTCGATCAAATTGACACTTAGACCTTGCCACATCCACTTCTGCTTGTCTACGAACAGCTCTACTCGTTAACCGACTTACAGTGTACAGCATGAGCCGCTGGACGTTAAACAGCATGAGACGCCACCATATGACTATGCTTAGCCACCTAGTAAGATGCCAGAGAGTAGGAAGCTTCGCTGACGCCACCCAATTTCACAGTTGGTCCGTCTGTACCTAGTATAAGCACAAGGGACAGCTGTAGGCTCAGCACTTATCCCTGCAGCTTAGATTCTCCATTGCCATTGACATATCATAATACGTGAGCTTTAAGCCACTTAATCCAAGTCATCCAAGCCGACTCTTTGCACCGGAGATAAAGGGCAGAAGGATCGAGGTGGCCAGATATAATTACACATTCCCCTGGTCGACTTGCAACGTATATAGGACTACAATAGTGAAACTCCTCCAAGAGCCGGTATCCATCTATCTCTATAGTCATGCCAAGGGAGGTTGATACAATAAGCCGTAGGAGAGAAGGCGAGTGGGAGTTTGGCCAACCAACAAAGGTAGCATGTAGGGCCCAAGTCATTTATAGCCAAACAGTTCCGAATGCGATCGGCCCATAAGACACTCTATATACAAGATTATAGCCATCTTTACGGATCTCGAGCGTAGCAACCATACTTAATTAGTGAGTTTCACCTTCATGGTCATACTGATCCGCTGTTGACTTTATTTTTTGATTCACCTCCTATCCCTTCTGGTGTTATGCCTTCCTCTTAAGGAGAGCGGTATATGATTCATCGAAAGTAGATGTTTGACATCCAGACATGCGTGCTATTGGTGTTCCTTTCCCTAAGGGGCCTTTTTGACCTTAGTATTCCCTCCCTTGTACCCCAGTTTGGCTGAGCTATACATGATCTTCAGGTCCGGTTCCAGGTGTTTACCACGCCAACAGCAGAGCCCATACCCCGCTCATCCAGTCCCGGTAAATGACCCCGTTCCATATCCAATTGATTCACCAGCGTTAGAAGCAAAGGCAGCTAACTAAGTGGGTCTAGTTGAATAAGTGTTAGTTTTAGGTCCTATCCCAGATTCTGTTACCCGAGCATAAACACATAAACAAAGGGTGCGTAACAATTTCCAGAGCCTCTCCCTCGAGTATAGCCTAAGCATCAGAGGGAAAAAGGATAGACAGGAGCATAGATGGAACACAGTGATGAGGATCACCCGTAACCTCATACTCCTGTACCTAAAAGCTGGATGCCGCTATGTTCTTCTACAGCTTTCCGCCCACAAATAATATGTATTTTCCCGAGATCTTCCACTTCAACTTATGAATTAATGGGTAAAGGGGTAAACGGGTTCAAATTATGCGGGATCATTATTATGAAGTTGCTTTCTCTGCTCTTGTATCTACGGCTTTCGCCTTTGACTCTGTGTCACTCCCTGTTGATGCGCTCGGGACGTGCAGGTTCTGTAGACTTGAACGGCGCTTCTCATGACATAGTAGCTGGGTAACGGATAGCAGGTAGTAAGTGCATATTCTATAATCATAATATATCTCATCGTGAGCTGGCTCGTAATGAAAAGCATCTCCGATACGAGATCTACTTACCTTACCGAGTGCAACCTTAACTTGTGATCTCTCCTGTTGACCGAGTTTCAGTTGCACGCGTCGGTAACCCTGCAGCAATAGAGACAAAGACAGAAGCCATTTACCATTGATTTACCAACAAAGGTAGCGTGGGCATCATAGTAAGTAGCAGAGGCATATCCTGTTCCATTCATTAACCCGGAAAAAGCTATAACGGGCTTGTAAAGTCTGAACTCCTTCCTCAGGGAAAGACATCACTCCTAGCCAATCCACCATATAACCTTACATCACCTAAAAGAAAAGGGAGCCCTCTATTAGTATAAAGAGGTTTTCTCTATCTCCGGCTTAGCGTGAGTTTCACATTTTTATGAAAATCCATATTTCCATTGCAGGAAATTGAATTAGGATTAGCTGGTTTTGATCAAATCTCCACTGACGCTTACTCTGATGCCTTTGCTCGGTAAACTCTTTCAATAACTACAGGTGCATCACCAGAATCAACTGACCCATAAAAAACTAAATCACTTGCTTAATATACTGCTTAACCGACTGATGCTGCTGGATCAACTGCTGAACCATTTCAAGGGGCTTTATATACAGCTCCATCAACCAGAGGATATGTCGTCTTTGCCTCTACCTTATATGCTATTGGTGCTGCTAGCTCTGCTGCTGGATATACTACTGCTGATGCTGGTGTGGCTATCTTAGCTGCTTGCTGGTGTTTCATTTTTCATATAGGCAAGCTATCGATCTCGCTTTCAAAAACCCAAATATGGATCTCGATCTGGAAAGGAAAAAGCTGGATCTCTATCAAAAAGGTCTAGATCTTTGGCTAACCCTTGTTGCTACTATTCAACAACTTCTTACACTGGATCAACAACCGCCTCTGCTCCATTTGTAGTCCCTATGCCTTTGTAGCCAATGTGTATGGATATGGTAGAGGAACCAGATGTAGTGTTGGTCCGTTAGCTGAATCACCCCAATCACCTTTTGCCTCGCATACTGAAACCACTGCTTATGTTTATTGCCTATTAAGAAATATACAGCAACTTACACCTATCTAAAATCCTATGTTTACCCCAACCCTTAAACCAAATATGCTAATCCTTTCTACTAAATAAGACTTCTCACTGTAACCATCGAGGTGTGCATGAGAGCTGGGGGGTCCTTCCCTACACCCTCGGCAAACGAACAAAGGAGATTGATTGGACTGAAATACGCCTCCTCACTGAACGCTTGCGAGATTCATTGGATTGATTGGACTGAAATACGCCTCCTCTTCTCCTTTTCAGGATCAGGATCCTCGGCTTCTTGTCCCCTTTCCTTAGAGTCTGGATCCTTGTTCGACCTGCTTCTGCTTGATCCCCTCTTCTTTTATTGTCTAGAGTCATTTCCCCTGCAGCATCTGTCTTCTCTGTAATACCTTGACTTGCTGTCATATCAGTATTATTCACCAGCGCCGCCCCTTGAAGTCAGCAAGTGGTGATAAGTAGGGTAAGGTGTCTAAGGTGGTTGAAGGTGGGTATTTGGTTAGCAAGCTTAAAAGTATAATATGGCTCTTCCTACCAGCAGTAGTTTCTAATTAATAATCGTATTCTGAGCTCTTAAATCCAAGTGAAAAGGTACAAAGCATATTGAAGCAAGTGTCCAGTGAATGCTGGCTGACTGTCTGGAAGCTTGTTCAAAAGCTCTCGCTGGTGAAGCTGTGCTGTGTGGGGCATAAGTAAGTCGTCATAAGGTGGTTAGTTCTTCAGGTGGGTAAATGGGTACCCCTAGTGTGGAAACAAGGTAAGGTAGGGGGTTAATAGATGCCTACCCTAGTCTTCCTGGCAGAAGGGAAGTGTGGTTGGGCAGGCAGCAGCACTCGATAAATCAAGGCGGGTAGATAGGTCTGTCTATTCCTAGCAATGGAATGGGTGGTTTTCATTGATGGCGGCCCTTATGGTCGAGTCACTTAATGTACCTCATTAAACAAACAATTAGAACGACACTCCCTCCATTATATCGCCCAGGAACCTTTTTTTTGGTTTTAAGGCCCTGGAACTTTTTAAGCTATTGTTCGCCTTTGATCTCCCCACCAGCCAGCTCAGCTTGATACAGAGATCTTTCCAGCTACCTTTTTCCCACCTCTTCCTAGCCTAGCCTATTCCCAGTTGCAAGACCTAATCCTACCCTTTCCTGGTGAAAGACCATGCATTCTTGCTCGTTATTCAAGTGATATCTTCCCGAACTCGTTGGCCAGAGCAAAGGAAATCAGTCTAATAGAGGGCGGGCGCTCTGCTTTCCAAGTAATTGAAAGCCAGCCTTTCCCATTCAGTTTCATATTATTTAGGTTAGGGGCGCGGTGCATGATAAGAAAGGAGTGCAGTGAAGGTTGGGCTGAAGCATGGGGTGAACGTCTCCCTGTTTCCGAACTAGCTGGTAAGTTTCAATGTTTTCAAAGCCAATCCCATAGCTGAGTTAGGCCAAGCAGGCCAGGTTACGAGGATGGAAAGAGATCTGGATCCAACATGCGGGTCAGGTAACGCTATTCCTTGCATCCTTCCCTGCCCCGCCCCACCAAGAAGCAGATAGCACCCTTCCGATGAGTCACTTCATGATAAGAACCAACCCTTCTCCCCTGTTCCTCCCGGGCCTCTTGAAAAGAAAAGAAAAGGAGGATAATCACCCTGCCCGAAGGTCTCAATGAGAAGGCTTGGCTATATGGAGTATACCTAAGGAAGAATGGGAAAAGAGAACGTGCCTGTTCATTTTTTAGTTACTTGAAGGAACCTCATTGCATTGGATGGACAGGCTTGCTTGCTTGGGCAGAACATACATTGCTTGTGCACCTTTGCTTTAGCCTATTTTCCATTAATTCGAGTGCGACCTACATTACCCTTTTACCAACCTTTATATTACCGGCTCACAAGCTTTAACTTAGTCCAGTCATTCATGGAATTCACCTTGCCTGAATTCATCTATGTTCCTAGGCCCTAGTGCTTTTTTTTGGGACGAGCTAAACTCGGCCAACCAGATACGATTTCTTAATTGAGACAAACTGCTTTAAGAGAATATTATCCACTTCATTTTAGTGCCTGCCTTACCTCCGTACCTTGTTGAAAAAACCTTGGATTCACATTTTGATGTTTTGGGTTGGAAACATAATCAAATACCTATACAGTCATGGTATGTTTTTGTCTTGCGGAGCCCAGAATAATAAAAAAAGTGAACAGGCGCGCCTCTTATTGCCGAAAGTTTAGTCCTGGATCCACCATCTTTTCTTTTCAAACTCCTTTGTTGCCCATTATTCCAATGTTCCGAACCGTTCAGCCAAGCTGAGTAGCCTATTGGAGTATCCCAGCTGAGCCTAGTAGCCCTGCCCCGAAGCTCAACAGAGTATCCCATAAAATCTGAGTATTCAAATCCGAGCAGTCCAGCGATGACCGCCGGCTATCAACCTCAATGACCTTCAGGCTCTGGCTAGCAATGAGATGGTCTATTAATCAAAGGGGAATAAGAATCACAGGAAAAGAGGTAATAACAGGGAAGGGAAGAATCACTGGGAAAATAAGATAAAGCATACAGATAAAGAAAGATATGGGAAAGATCCAGAGAGGGGATTTCACTGTATGCTCTTCCCATAACATCATATAAATATCGGTACCTTCTTCACATCCCACTGTAAAGAGAAAGATCCATACCTTTAAGCTTGTTTCCCTTGAGTGGAAAGAGACAGAGAAAGTTGGGCTTTACCTTCTTCACATCAGAGACAGATCCAGCTTTACCTTGAAGCTTCTAGGGACCCGCCCCATCCTAGAAATATTGGTACCCTTAACTGTATATGTCCTAATCATATAAATCTACAAAGAAAGAGAAATACTAGCTTGTTTGAACCCCCCATCAAACTGCAGCTAAAGCCAGCTTTCACAGATCAGTCTATCTGTCTTCACTGAAGGACTACACTGACCTGTAACTCTTCCCCTTCTGAACTTCAATCATACTGAAGCTTGATTCCCTTATTAACCCCCGAAGGATAGATGGGAAGGAGAGACTGCACTTCAGTATAGATGGGAATGAGCTTCAATCATGCCCTTTAGTATAGATGTATGAACTTGCACTTAATGAGATCATGAGAGATGGATTAACATCCCTGTTCATGAGATAAGTCCCTTCCCCTGTGATTATATGTATTCACTTCATACCTAGGTGGGAAGTATAGAAGGATATAATAAGGACTGCCCTTCATTAGCTGTCTTAACTGATGGTTGGTAGTCCCATCCCTGATTCAACCCTTCATGAGATTTCTGTATTCACTCGAGGAAGGATAGAGCTGTGAAGGAGAGAAGGAATGAGCTAGGAATTATAGAATGCAGTATAGATCAAAAGGATAGCTGTCTTACCTTCTGTAATTCTGGTTGAGATGATGGATCCAGCTTAGGATAGAAAGGGTGCTGCTGCGGAATCCTCTCTCATCAGCGGTGGCAGGTCTGGTTCCGGTCTTCTCTATTGAGTGTTAGATTATAAATAAAATCTCGCTCGACTGTTTAAGGAGGGCGAGGAGTAAGTAGCGTAACGTAATTACATCTATAATGAATGATATCTCTGTTGGCTCCTTAGTACCCTAAAGGCCCTGGCGTTGTTTTGTTCTACTTTCTTTGATTCGCCAGTAATAGTAATAATAAAAGTAAATCAATCATGCATGTTGGTCGGTGAGCCTAGTGATAGGATACTGCCCGGTTCAGAGAGCACTTGTTTACTTCGATTCAGGCTTGCTCAATGTTACGAATAAATATTGACCTAGGTGTCCCCGGACCACTCCGTAGGTGTGCAACATGGTCGAAAGGCAGGCATCAGCAGAGAAAGGCCTTGAGGATTCGATCTATATATAGAATCTCGAGAGATCGCATTTCTGTAGGCCCCGGTAGGGAGACCGAAAGGGAGAGGGCTAGCTCGATCTGATAACAAGCGAGGGTCCGAAGGCGGGAGATGTCTACTCAAAGAAGTGCGTGCAGTGATCAACATCGACTTATATACGCCCGATCGGAGGGTTGGTCCCTCTGTCCTCGGACTGTATGCATATAGAATAAATACCTACCGGCAACAACTATTCGAGGATCCGTTGAGGGTAGTGTTCGGCAAGTGAAATGCTGACCTATTGTATCGGTCGAGTAGGCCGGCTCTGCTTGCTTTCTTTCCTATGGAATCAGTCAAATGCTATTCTAGGCACCCGGTCCTTCTTTGGTTATCGCCTATTCTCCGAACAAATATAACAGACAACGAAGAACCAGTATCTGCAGATAGTTCAACGGCAGCTAGCTATATCAGCGAGTTACTCTCAATCTCTTAAAAAAAACCCTCCTGCCAATGGCCATGTTCAGTAATAATAAAATCCACGGCACATGACCCAGTAAATAAGATAGACTATTCGACCCGATCACAACTCGTTAACAACTCTATTGTAAGAGTTATTCTTAGTGCATGTGGACTACAGGCTAGTGTCTCTTAAGGTGGCACTGCCAGGCTGCATTCTAAGTAAGTCTCAAATGCTAGTGTCCTTGGAACCTACAGCTAAGACAGCAAGCAACAAGTAGTCGGCAAGTGCCAAGTACTTACTCTACCAGACAGAAGCTACTAACTACTAGTCGTTATAGAAGAGAGTCGTTAGATAAAATCACTATTAGGATTTCAATCTAGTAACAGCATGCACATATCCGCCATGGTTAACAGCACTCCCGTCTGGGGGGGCTAGTTCTGTCTTGGTTATGTATTGAACGGCTCTTCCTGTATGAATATGACTAGCTATGCTCGATTATGATCTCCTATGATCAGCTATGCCCCATGATCGGACAATGGCTATCGATACAATGAATAGTTGTTGCATCAATGACTACTGGGCACGGACTGGAGCTTAAAGCAGTGAGACTGGAAATGAAAAGTTGCACTGAAAGAGCTTATTCATGATCCCGTATAAAGATTGGCACAAAGGGAGATGACTAACCATGCTTTATTCCATAAGTAGTGAGTGGGTACTCTTCTCCATTGCTTGTACTTAGCTTACTTACTGTGATGTGCTTTTATTACATATATGTTCTTATGATCTACTTGGTATACTATGTTCAATATATACAATGTTCATGCGGATGTAGAGATTGATTCTCAGATATGCGAGTATAACGTAGATATGCCAGTATCATATGTATAGAGATGTGCAAACTGAAGCCAACCATTCTTCCTGCCCCCTATAGCCAGAGCAAGCAAGAGCAAGCCCTGGTTCTCCCAGCCAGCTCAAGAAGCCCGCTCAACCTCAAACTTAAGAGTGGGCCCTATGAACTGGACTGTAAGGTCTTTCTTTAGTCCCATGCCTTAAGGTAACTTGCCTTAGAGTTCAAGCCATAGAGTAAAAGCCATAAGAAGTAGCCTTAGTCCATTGCCTTAGGTCCATGGAAACAAGCGCCCTATGGAAACTAGCAGCCATCCACTTTGGCTTTTCTGCTAGTCAACTGCGCTAATCGAATGCGCTAATCTCAACAACTGCTCGGCTACTCAACCGAGATACTCAACTGGGATACTTAATTGGGATGGTGCGCTATTCGGCTTGGCTTATAGGCTTTGAGACTCGGCTACTACTCGACGGGGCTATATCGGGTGTCTATGTGAGGTGCTTCCTTCTGTCAGCTATGTGAGGCTATTTCTGAATGTTGTATGAGCCTCAACCAGTGAATAATCGTATATAACACTTGTTCATTCCTTGCTTCCATCTCGTTGAGGTAGGAACATTCCGCGGAACGTACGAAACACAGAAAGATTAATACCTGCATTGGATGGAATGATGAAGCGTTACATATGGTGATTCACCATTTGAGGATAATACGCAACAGACAGTGGCTATACAAACCGTTCACCAACAACTAGAACATACCTCAGGGAGGCTATATAGAGCCATTCAGGGAGGGCCATTAGGGTCAGGGAGGTTGAGCCATTCAAAGAGGGGAGGTAGGTGGAAAAGGTTTCATAGCTATTGTGTCTACCCCCTTGATTCCTGGCTAAAGCAATAGGTGAGGGCATCCAAGGGTGGATAGGGTAAGTGAGGGGGTAAGATTGGTTGATCCATCTGGTCCTGATAAGAGAAGGTCTGTAGCAGTAAGTTTCGACTAAGCAATTAATTCAAGAAGTGTTCTAGGGTGAGCTTGCCGAACTCTCGACTAAAGGCCGCCATCGCTGAAGGTATAGGTCTGAAGGTTGTGCTACTCGATCAGTCGATGCCAAGAGTCATAGTCGCCGGTACTGGTAGTATATGCCGCTAGTCGATCAAGAGTCGAAAGTCGTAGTACCCCGTTGGCAGTATAAACTAGAAGGTCAGCATGAATCTATTCAGTGCATGAACCTCAGGAACCTCTACTTAGCGAACTATACTACGTGACCTATACTTCGTGCCCAATAGATGTAACCACTAGTCCACATATGATAGTGGGTAGCCGGTACTTGCCTGAAGGTCCTTTCTAAGCATAGCCAAGAGTCCGAGCCTTTTTTCATTGCCGAGAGCCCTTCATTGCCACTAGTCATTGCTTGAAGGCTGTTGCCCAAAGGTCATTGCCAGCCAGGGGCATAGTAAGCCAATAATTGTAAGCTGATCATAGATAGGCTTGCCTACTACGCTTAGCTCACGGAATACTCAACTTGGATGGTGGCTGCTGCACTATTCAAATGAGATAATCAACTGGCTAATCGGCTTGGATACTGGGATACCGGTTCTGGAAAACATACTCATTCGCTGGGTGGGTGGGTAAATAGATCAGAGTGAGTTTGTGAGAAAGGTAAAACCTCAAATAAGAGTGTTTTCAATATTCGGTAGCATTCAAAGTTCTGGCCTGATGCAAACCAGGTAGGTCATATCTCAATCAATATCTGAAAAATATGTTAGCTTTATTATATATGTAATTATATGAAAATAAGCTCAGCTCAGCAACTTATTTTCATGTTGCACCATGCCTCATTAGCAATAAGCTCCTGTGATGTCATATCAACGTAAGCAACATGTTTTATATGGACTGTTTTACTGGTACGGAATTGATTGGCTTGTCCAGTTATATTGGTGTGGTTAGGTGGTAAGTTGGTCACATGGGTTCTATCAGTCAAATCCAATAAAGAAATAACTACTCCATCGGTGACTGACTAACTGACATCCATCCTCGCAGTGTTAATGTGAACCCTGCCAGTGTCCCTGCCTACCCTAGGTGGGCTGTATATTGAAAGGGTGGGCTCATTCTTTCTTGGGACTCCTGGCACCCATCTGTGGGCTCGATGGTGGTTTCTTGGTAGCATCTAATTGGGTGTATCGCTGATATCTAACTGTGGATCGATGGGGAAAACATGTTGGGCAGAGTAATCCCGGCATAATCCTAATCATCTAGCTCCTGAAGATCAATTCAAATGCGACTGGAGGATATGGACCGGGAACTTAAATTGGTGGCTTTGCACCACCCGTATATGCATATGGTAATGGATCTGGATCTGGGAGAGGTAGTGGATTTCAAATTGGATAATGAATTGGCACAAGCTCTCGATCTTGAACTAAACCCGTGGGTACTCAGGCTCTCGATCTCCAAGATATGGGTCTAAATCGACTTTTGGTTCTTCAAGGGGCACTACTCTATTTGGATCTGATGTTTACACCCTGGCTAGTTGCTTTGCTCCAGCTACCTCTTTCTCACTTATGCCTACGTATTTAAGGCTAGTTAGGATAGTGATTATAATGCCCCGTTAGGCTATATTGAGTTACTAACCTGGCCCCCTCTTAAGGCTGGAAAAGGTTTGTGACTCCCAAGTTCCCAATCGGCTTGTTGGGGTGCCAATCCTTCCCCTTCCTTAAGGCTTGCAAGGTTGGTGACTCTACTTCCTGCCCATCAAGGCTTGTTAGAGCGCTTTTCCTTCCCCTTAAGTCCGGCAAGATAGTGGCTCTCATGCCTGTCCCTAAAGAAGGTCAGATTGAGTTACCGACCTTGCCTCTTCTCTTAAGGATGGAAGGTTTGTGACTCCACTACCTGCCCCCTAAAGGCGTGTTGGAGTGCTTTGCCTTCCCCTTCCTTAAGGCTGAGAAGAGTGGTTACTCCCAAGCCCCCGTTAGGATTTCTGGAGCTACTTCTCTTCCCTCTCTAAGTCACAAGGGTGTTCTCCTTTGGCCGGGCATCCCCACTTGTCTATGAAAAGGAAGAATTGCTCGCCTGACAAAGGAGGGCAAGGAAGCCGATCTTACCCAAAGGTCTGGATTTGGTCTGTAAATAGAGGGTTCAGAAGCCCCTGTTCTGGTAAGGGCCCAGGGGGAGATAAATTTGGTTCATTCCCTATTCTTTATGTTAATGCTCTCTTTCACCATTCCCCCTAGCTAGTTGTTCTAGAACTATCCCATCCCAATAGCAGTAATTAGGTTCTCTAACCCGCCGCTTCCCCCTCTATGCTCTCTATATTCTCATTGATCGAGGAGTCGTTATCATACTTATTTCCTCAAGAAGGGAGTAATCCCAATTATTACCTCATCAAGAAAGGAGTCGATATTTTCCCTTTATATTATTCCCGTCAAATCTCCATCAGGGAGTAATTCCGGGACTTACCTCACCACACCAACCAACCACTACGTATTCCCTCAAGGAATGCTCCTGGTCTCATCTGGAATAGAACAAATCCGGACTATTATACGTATAAACCAGGGCTATTAGAGGTCTAAATAAGGGTTAGGTCTAAGGATCTTCTCCTCCATGGTCTAAATCAGGGAGGGCTCTGATAGTTATAAATCAGGGAAGGCTCTTCTCAGTCTAAATCAAAGTTAGGGTTATTTCCTCCATGAATACTTACCGTTATGGAGAAAATCTCACCTCCTTCAGACTTGAAGCCTGGGACAAGCGGGTTAGGCTATGGTGGACAGCTTACCCTAGTGTAAGTAGTAATGTAAATGTAAACTAGTGTGACCTTCTATACAGACCCTATTATAAAGCGAGCTCTAGGTGTGGAAGCACTCTTGCTGGATGCCACAATGGTGGGAGGAGAAGAGGATGTGAGAGAAAATGAAGATATAGATGGCTTACTAGTAGGTGGTGTAGTAGGATGGCTAGAGGAGGCTAGCCGTGCTGTTCAAAAGGGTTCTAGTAGATGCCTAGCTGAGTGTTCTTAGGATGTCAAAGATATTTACGCTCTTGCTCAGGGGTTTGTTGCTTGCACTAGGTAGGATAGTAAGCCATGCACTACTCTAGGCTATGTCCACAAACCTAGTGGTACTCATACAATTTTTATGGGTTCAGGTTAGGATGAGCACAGGGATATCATTAGTAGTCCTGCTATAGAGAAAAAGAAGTATAAAGAGGTGTAGTAGCAGTAGCGGAAGCAGTAGCTAGAGTGAGAGGTGTCAAAGGCTGCTAATCTTGATGACATTATATAATCCTAATGGGTAGCTATGCAAGATGCTGAGCTGGTGGTTACACTAGCGAAGCAAGCAACTGTGTAGCTGGAGAAGTCGCACCTATATACGATAACTTGATGACATCATCTCCCATAGTGTTATGCTCATGGTCATGATCTGTTCATAGCCTGGGAGGCTCCACTACGACACTAAATTTGAAAGGAGGAATGTCATGGTCATATTTGAAAAGGTTGTGCCTAACATAATAAGCCTATAGAGCCAAAACCTTGCCTATCACATCCTTGAGGGATGTTGGACAGTTCTGATCACACTATAGTTTTAGGTCGCTATGCAAGGCCGATGTGACAAAGTTCATCATATAATCACTTTATATCACAGTGAGACAAAGTGAGTTAGAAGCATTGTATCAAATGGTTTACCATTTCATACTTTCCCTAGAAAATATGTGTAAACGATACAACTTAAGAGGTGTAATCATAACGCTGGGGGAACATGGTAAGAAACTAGTCACATAGCTGGTCAAAGGACTCTATGTTATACTTAAGTAAGTGTTAGTGCCACTTGAAAGTGACACAAGTTAGTGAGTGGAGGAAGAGCTTGGCCACCACACTAAGGGAAGCACTAAGCTCCTAACATATGTTTATGGACTTAGCTAAGTGTGCCTTAGCATCCCTGGTCTCGTCATACATGGGTCAAGTAGGGATCAAGTAGGGAAGGATGATGGCCTCTCCACTACAGCACCTGCATATTATGATACATCACAAGAGCCTTCCAAAACTTCATCATTAGCTCCTTCATACACTGGTTTCCTTCACTGGGTCAATAGGAACTAGAATTGGTACTCCTCCATCCACTCCTCGTTATGGCCCCCCCATCTCCTCGCCCTCCTTATGTCAGGCGAGCTGTTCCTCCTCGATTTTTGCTTTTTTAATGTTGGAAGTAGGGGAAGCCTGCTATGGGGCTTCCTCCTTACAGTGACCTTTCTGGGTGTGGTCCGTCTTATATTAGGAACGGCCTGCAGCTACAAGGTTCCCTTCTAACTCGATTGCGTCAATTTGCATCTAATTCAAGGTGGGAGACTTTCTTTCTCGTAGCAAAATGGCAAAATCAGGGTCAAAGCAGGAGGAATATTATATCTTCATAGTATTTGAAAGAGGATGAAAACCCTAATGACAGGAGTCAAGGTCTTCTTGCATGTTTTTGAACCGATGGAGCATTTCTTATTGGATTTATTCTTGGATGTTTTGGAACTGATGCACAATCTTACTTACGATGACACCTATTTTTAGAAGTCGCTGAGCCCATTGTTGAATAAGAAAATAGATAATAAAGCTGAAAAGCTGACCCATCTTACATACGCGGATACCCGACCGAACATACATTGACCAAGTTAGTAAAAGCTCTTTCCTAGCTAGATGAATTGGACTGATCCAATCGTACGTCTGTAACTAACCCTCTTCTTCATGTTCACATTCTCCTTTGTAACGCCATTCCCCACTTCTTTCCCTACATGGATGGATGCTCATTCACTGCCTCCTCGTCACCTTAGAAATACTCTGGGATCTATCCTCTCCCCAAACCAAGGAACTAAATAGCTTTACCCTTCACTGCCTCATTCTAATAGCAGTTGTTCTCTGAACAGGGTTTCTCTCCTTGATGTTATCTCACCATATCATGTGACTTAGAACATTTGACTGACTTAAATTACACCACCGATTCTGCTGGCTCACACAAACTCTCTATTTATTATTCCACATTTTACGCGTTACTACGCCCGCCAGTCAAAGAAATCTATTTCAATCCAAATCTCCCAGCTTGTTTACCTCTAGCCTATACCCCAACGTAGAAAATCTAGTCTGAGCATTGGTTAGTGCTTGGATCGGTAGATGGACTATACCTAAGGAAGAATGGGAAAAGATAACATGCCTATTTTGTAGCAAGGGGGTGGTAGAAACAGAATGGCACTTCATCATGGAGTGCGCAGCCTACAGTGATATCCATATAAAGTACAGAGACAACCTGAAAGTGGACGTTATGAAAATATTTCATTCATTCATTCAAATGCCCAATAACCACGAGAAGTAACACCATCAGAACAACAAGTTCCAATATTATTGTCCATGAAAACCGAAGGTGTTAAGATAATCTAAGGAAATGGAGGAGTTGAGGGAGGTGTGGGTTATTTAAATTTGACAGACTAAAAAGAGACAAACTAAAAAGGAACGTAGTCGCTTGTCCGCATCGGGCAAGGTTGCTATGGCATTTTTTTATTTTTAATATATATAAAATATATATATATATATATATATATATATATATATATATATATATATATATATATATATATATATATATATATATATATATATATATATATGTATGTATGTCATCTCACCAGCTTCAGATTGAGATAGATAGTCACATATCAAAGTCATAGAGGATTTTCCCACTGTGTCACCTGTAGGAGTTGAAGTTAGAGTAGCACCTCATCTTCAGAGGTCCAATTTACCATGAAATTAGAGGGAGGTTCCATTGCCTTCATCGAGACTCGACGGGTCCACTCACTACTTTCTTCCTCTATCCAGGTCAGATATGCTAGCTATTTTTGTGAGGGAGGCGTTAAGACACGTCTCACCTCTTACAAGGACCTCCCCAAATAGGTTCCATCAGGCAGATCACTTCTTTTGTTCCTTATGTCTTCACTGCTAGTGTCAGCGAGCAGCGGGATGAGGCCCAAGATACTTTCGACACTAGATCGATCAGTGAGACCACAAAACTCATCTTGATCTTTGGCTAGCAGACCCGCCCTGACGAGGTTTTTGAAGAGTTCCAATGCTCGACCTCAGCACGGTTCTCACCTCAGCTCTCGACAGTGGACACATACTAGCTACTTACCCCCCTCCCCTTGAGACACCAGTGTCTCATCAACAGGGTCTTTCCCACAACCTCGAGTGTTAGGAGAGTCTCGGAAGTCAGAACCAAAAACGAATCAATTACCCTTGTCGAGGAAAGGAATGGAGAGCTGCTGAAGAAAGGAAGAAGGAGTAAGCGCTTTGACAGAGTGAAGGTAGTCTCGCTTTGGCCTGATGGAACCAACCGTCAGCTAAGAAATTACCCTCGTCGATGGAAGTAGTAAGATGTTTGAATGAAGTAAGCAAGACTCCTAGACCAAGCTTGAAATCCTAAACCGAGAGTTAGCTTCAATCCTCAAAGTCCGGAGTAGGGAAGCTGAAGTAGTAATTGATGAAGGGCAGCTCGACTTGTCAGAATGAGGTCTTTAGTTTTGTTCTATAGGAATAACTTTTTATTCATCTAGCAAAAGCAGTACTCCTTCTTCTATTAGTTCTTCTCGTAGGAATAGCTCTTTGTGATGCTCTTCTAAGTCTAAATTCTGAGTACTTCTTATATTAGTGAAACCAGCCCCAATAGTCTAAATTAGGGTCTCTTCCACTAGTCCTTAAGAGAGTATGAGCTATGAGTTCTTGTCTTGTTCTCAGTCTATTCTATTTTGAAGGATGAGTTCAGAGTTCTCTTTTATCTGAGCAAGCAGTAGTAGCTTTCTTGGAGTTAGTGATATCTGTGGATGTCTTTTAATAGGCGCTACAGTTGACCTCTTTCAGGGTGAGCTTCTTTGACTCTATGAATGGAAGCAGTTATTCTCGTCATATTCGAATTAAACCATAGCATCTCAGAGCTCATACACCTTGATCAGCTATCTCCTCTTGCCTGGATGGATGATGATTCTATCACTCGTGGAGTTCGCCATTCTAACGATAGAAAGGTGGTTCATTCGGGTGGTCAATCAACGGCAACATAGGCTATGGGGGTAAGAGAAGCAAGTAGTTCCTCCCTAGCTAGAAGTGGTTGCGAGATAGCGATCTAAGGTTTGGTGGTGAATCTCCTGTAGTGCCGGCAAGATAATCCATTGGTTACGTTGACCCCACGAAAGGAGAAGAGAAGGCTTGAAGTTCGAGTCTTGCTCCTGTCGCCTCATCAGGCTTGGTAGGTTCGAGGTATGCTTGTCTTTACTTTGCTATTGATTGAATTCGTTAAAAAACCCTACCTTGTTTAGTCAGCTGAGGAGTTGGTCGCTAATTAGCCAGATGGAGGAGTATTGCTTTTTTCCACCCATGCTTAAATTGCTCTTGAGTTGGTACCCGAGATAAAGAAGGCACCTGTTCCCCCGCCTTCGGTGGATCTCTTTGTCCTCGTGCATGCCTCTTTTGTCGATGACGTGATCTCTGAAATTTGATCGATTGGAGTCGGGTCATGATATCATTCCTCCTCTTAATACTGGGGTTAGTTCTTTCAGCCGATGAGGAAATCTGCTTCTCAACTTTGGCTGGGCCAGTTCTTCCTGCCTTAAAACCTGGACAACTTCCTCTGACTAGGCTACTTTATTTGATACTGGCAATCGATAGAACAGGAAAGCCATTCAAAGAAAACAAGTAGCTTCTCTCACGTAGCTTAGTATCAAAATTTCACGTTCCTCTGGTTGGGTTAGCTGTTTAGACGGATAGAAGAGGAGTAAAAAGAACTAGTATAGGGCTTGGGAACGGGTTCTAAGATTTGGTAGCTGAGACGGTCTAGGCACACGTTCAATAAGGCAATAGTTTGAGCAAGGGAATAGGCTATGTGGTAAATGATCCTCTCCTCGACCTCGTAACCTTGGTCGAGTCCCTCACCTCTTTGGGGAAGGTGAGCAATAAATCCCTCACCTCTTTGGGGAAGGTGAGCAATAAATCCCTCACACATATGAATGTATGAGTCCCTCTCTTTTTAGTCGAGAGTTCGGCAGGCTCACCCTCCGGACCTCTATTTTAATAAAATAGAGAGATAAATCCCTAAGGGCCTTGATTTCTTCAAGTTGATGGCGGCTTTTGGGGCCCCTCCCCCAAAAGAGAGTTGTTCCTATCCTCACATGACAAGCTCACCCTCAGATTCCATATGTGTTCATTAGTAGATAGAGAGTGAGACGATCATGCATAATATCACATATCCCCCAATAAGCATATCTCTAACCCCTAATGCTCCACAGGGGTGTTGGGAAAGAGGTTGGATCGAACCATTCCCATCGATTGATCTGCTGACCACCAGAACTGGGGCCAAAAACAGGCAGAAGTAGAGCAAGAAGTAGACCAAATCCGTATACATAATAAGTCTATCCTTGCCCTCCTGACGCTTATTATTTCTTTAGGCGAGTATCCTTCCGGATCCTCGTCAGGAATTCAATCTCACTAAGTATAGAATCCCTTTGATAGAAGGAAGTGTAAATAACAAATAGGTGCAAAGCAAAGAATGGGCTTGAACGATATATATAGATCTGGTTAAGCGGAAGAATGGGCTGGCTTCGGGGCAAAGATCGAAGCCGATTCAAGTACTCGATCGGACATATTTCGCCGGATCGATGTGGTATTCACTTCTGTATCCCGGAGGTGAGTAAATGAAAGAGACAGGTGGGAGGCCAGTAGGGTGGGATGAATTGAGGGCAAAATTGGGGCTTTAATAAAAGAGCTTGACAGTAGGAGTTACTACTTGAACTTACCTTATTAGCTTAGAGCGCCAACTTCCTCTCTCTGCTCTCTTGCTTGCTTTCATGTACACGTGTTACCTCTCCTTCTCTCCTCCTTGCTGTAGGGACTGACTGCCCTACTTACCATGCACTGCCCTGCTTTCTATGCCATGCTTCCTCCAATATTTTCACTAGGCCTGATTGACCAGCTTTCGTAGCTTTCCTTCCTTTCCTCATTGCCACCTTACCTGCCCTTCTTGGGACCCTTTAGTCTATCCTCTGGGCTCTATTTCCTTCTGAAACGAAACTACTTAGGATTAGTGGCTTATCAGAGAGCTTTCTAGTTACCTCTTATCTGCTTCTAGCTCTTCCTATTTGTCATGTGGGTTCTAGCTCTTACTCCTATATTCAGAAGAATAGTAATTGCTTCCCTAAGAATAGGAAAATGACTCCAAAATAAGAATCAGAGGTATTTCAAATCCTTTATCATGAAGGTTAGAGTAGTTGGACTCAACACATTCATTTTGGGTTATGGACTCCCTCCGGAATGAGAACGAGAGAGTAGCTGGGTGGGTGGAAACGAGGTATCTTGGTTACTGTGCTTCTTGGTTGCTTGGTTGGGTTGGATGATAGTAAGTACATAAAAGTCCGTTCAGTGATAGAACTCTTCTCAGTCAGTGCGTCTACTCCACGGGAAACTATGCTCATCAAACCTATACTCAGTGAGTGCATAAACCTAGGGTCAGTGCACACAGGAACGATAAGCTCTAGGCAGTGCCAGTTGTAATCCAGGACTCGATGCAGTCGGTACAAGAGTTGATCACTTGATGCCATGGTTTAAATTCTTATTGTCTTTTTGTGAATCGATAGAGGATGCTTGTAATTGCCTCTATTTTTTCTCTTATGCCACGTACCATCCAGTTCCAATATACCAGAGTCTCCTTCACCACATGTCACATCCACCCAACACGGGAAGGGACGGGACCGACTGAGTGAGGCACTTCCAGAGGAAGAGGACTCATTCCCGGGAGTCATCGCTGCTAGACAATAGTCACTAGTCATTTATGGGCTGGGATACTCAGATACTACGTTGGTCTTTGTTACTCGAACTTGATGGCTGCTGCGATACTGAAATTGGCTTGGTGGGGTTACTTAGCTTGGATACCCGGTCGACCGAGATACTCAATGCCGCTAATCGATCCAATATTTACAGTATCACCAGTTGGCTAGTATGGCTAGTCGGTGCAGCAAGAATATATACTCTGGGCAGCTAGAAAACTATGGGCAATGCATGAACGAAGGAAGCTTTTCGACGTGACCAGGAGTTGTACGTGACCCTCGATCCACCGTTTCCAGGAGGTTGTTTTCACAAGGATGGGGACTAATCAATGGAGACTAATCAATGGGATACTCGCCTGGGATAGAAGGAAGATGGATCAATTTTTCGTTACTTACAAAGAGAATAAGCTTCCCTAAAAAAGACACGGAAACCCCATGGCACACACTAATATGAGATAGCTAACATACTCAAGATGGATATTAGCTCATATTAGCTCTGCTCTGTCATTATTGCCATGTACCTTGCTCTTTGTGGTTTTGATTGATCTTTCCTGCGTATCATTCAACTGCTGTGGTGGTTTTAGCATCTGTTCTTAAATTCTCTTATTTCTATTGGGGATTGAACAGAAAAAATTCTAAAGAAAGCCACCTACATAAAGGCTCCATAAAGCCAAAATAATATTATAAATATAAGTAATGAAAGGGTGGGTATAGAATTGAAAGTGTAGGGATTGAAGTGGGGATTGAACGGACGAGCGTCCTTTCTATCGCAATAAATAAACCATTCGCTAAAGCTCATAACTGGTGACCATTATTTTATTTCATTTCGTAAAGCGGTGTTTCGCGATCATTATCGAACCCTCCGGCGGTGTTGAAGGGGTTGTTTACCATGTTCTCTGAGCCTAAGGATCTCTAAAGTCTGAAGATGAGATCCTTAGGCTATAAAAAGTAAAGGAGTTAGTAAAGACAACAGCCTTATATATATATTATTAGATCAGCTGCTTAAGGATTAGTATAAGATAGAATAAAGGATTTATATTAGGAAAAGCTATAAGAAAGTATAAGCCTAAATGACTAATAGAGGAATGAAAGTATTAGTGAAATGGAAGTGTAGTTTAAGTATAGTATCATAGATTCTAAAGGAGTAGTTGTGTTTCCCAAATAAGTAGTAATTCCTTCTTGAGGGAAGTGTAGTTAGATGGATCTAGGAGTAAGGGCTAGTTTATTGGTACTTGTATGAGTCAAATTCTATGTTTCGGTTCATCCCAGGGTGTTCTGTCATAGTGGAGTATAATCGTTGAATTGTCGAGGGGATGGTTAGAATGTTTTGATATCTAGTGTCTATATATTGATCTAGTTCCTCTAGTAAGAGCTTTAGAGAGTAATAGGTTCTAGTCTAGTCTACAAAAGACTCAATATCTAGGTTCCTAATGTTATGATAAGGTAGGGATGAACTTCTATAGCTATAGGTTTGTAGTCGTTTAGTAATAAGAAGATACATAGGCTAGTCTTGAGCTTCCTTTAGAAATAGTGTTGTTAGCCTCATTTCTAGTAAAGGGCGGGTTTTTTGGTGAAAACCCCCTAAAAGGCTCAGCTAATCACCTTCAATTTCCGGAATAGGATTTCATCCTCCATTCCTTCAGTCTGTACCTTATTTAAGTCATTCCATCTCTCAAGCCCAGGTTCCGTGCTCCCTCCCGAAGAGGGCTTGGGGAGATAAAGACTATCACATATAGTAATATAAGAGGTAATATCTATGGGTAGGTAAGAGTTTCAATCTAATGCAAAGTAATAAAGTTTATATATATCTCTGGTAAGAAGAGTTTATATCTATGTGGAGGTGAAATGCAAGTATATAGCTCTTTTCAGAAGTTTGGGGATCGCCCCAAGCCATCCAATCTAACCCATCCAATCATAGAATATATCTACCTAAAGCCAAGAATTAATATCTCTCATCAACTATGGTGAAGTTGATCCAGCCCAGCCTTTGTTGTTGCCCCCTTCGGTCGGTCAGTTGCCATATACCGATGAGTACGACTAGGTAAACTAGTGGCATCTCATTTGTCCGTATAACCATAGAGTATGAGTGTCTTCGCATTTTATGTCATGTGAATCCCACAACTCTCTCCAGAAATGAGAGTTAACATTATATATGTCACACCCTTTATATTTGATGCATGTGATTTCTGTAATGAAAGAGTCTTTATTCCATAATGATTCCATGCTTTCATGATGGTTTCCAACGTGGTATTTCCTTCTTCAATGATTATTATTTGGTCCTAAAAGACTAGTATTGGTCCTAAAAGAATCCAAAGATAGACAAGATAAGAGTGAGAATCCATCTTAGCTATTTCCCTGCCCGGTCTGGTCTCTCATTGACTGAAAAGGTTGGTTGCGAAGCCTATTTACCCCTCATTCATGCTTGCCCTTATACCCCTGACCAATCTCTGTACCCTGACCGATTCTCTGATAGACCCAGCCATGAACAGATATTGGAGATAGACCGGATATTTAGGCTTTGTATTTCCAATGCCTATCGATTCTGAACCATTCGGATTCAGACTAGATCCATGCCTTCAACCCGACCGAACCGAGGAGCTATATTATTTAACGTAACCATCCCACACAAAATTGAAGCTAATCTTTCGTATTGATATGAACCAAGGGGGGCCTATATGGGAGTCAATGTATATGATATGACCCCAAGGGGGCATATATAGGGTGAAATAGATGTAAATTTGTAATAGGGTCGGCCTAATAAAGGGGCCACATGTGCAATGAATTGGAATATTATATATAGAATAAATGTAGTCATTATTTAGGGGAGGATGTGAATTGGATATATGAATGTATTGGGGTATTTATAGGAGGTTCTCCTCTTATTTAAGGGGTTATTGTGTAACTCCTCTCTCTTCCTTTGAATGGCCTTTCACTACTATGATAACCTCTCACATCTAGCGAGTAGTCTCTTAGCCTTTTCTTATATATTATAGAACTCCTTCTTAAGTATAAAAGACTCCTCATCACTCAATCCAGCAATAGAATAATATCTAGTTGCAGCAGCTGGGGCCCTAACCAACCTGTACATGTCTTAACCTATCCTCATACAAATCCCACTGTATATCTAGCTGCCTCTGCATACCATCCTTTAATGTATGCCATGCATAAGGAGTATCAATATATATCTCTATATGCTCAGGATCTACCCGTAGCAGTAATCTGTACGCATCATCTCTTTGTACTCAATCATCCTTGATCATAGCTAAAACTAGCTCAATAATAATCTTAGGTCAGCAGCTCCTAGCTGCCTAAATCTCACTGATCTATGATCTTAGATCTATATCTTCCTCCTTGATAGGTCCCTTAGTTCCCCCCTCCAGTCCCTTTATGGTTACCTCCTGTGCCTCTCCCTTACATATAGGCTCTACAGACCTATCTACACCAGCATCTCTCATACCAAATATCTATGCTCCTGTTGTGTGCTTTCTAGTTGCCACCTCACGGATCCAAGCCAGTCTGGGCTCATCCTAATAATCTCTCATCACCTGCTACTATACTATATCCATTCTCTCCCTAAGCCATATCAGACGCCTCTCTATGCGTGGTAAAAATATGATAACCCTCCGATTCCTACTGGAAGGCAGTGCTTCTGCCCTAGGAGTGGGAAGATGTGTAGGCCTAATCCCTCACTGTAAAGACAGCCATGCTATAGGATGTAATAACTAAATATGTCTATACCTCTTTTGAAATACTTGGATACATTAAGTGGGTCACATCCTCTAGTAGATACTCCTCTAGGCTAGGCCAATCACCTCCCCTCATTGTATGACCATAATAATGCCTCATTATCGGTTGTGCATGAATGCTAGGACCTCTATCCGGTCTCCATCAAGCCAACATCTCCTACAAGAAAGCTATGCTTAAGCTACCACACGTAATTTGTATCATCCTCGACTTTGCATAAGCATCTAGCTCCTCAGAGACCATACCCTTAAATAACTGTCGAAGTGCATACCATAAAGGCTAATTTTATATCTTTCTAATGACAGGCATAACCCTTATAGGTATCATGTCCTTCTAGTGAATAGTATAGTAATAGCACACTAGCGCAGTGAAAACTATAAATCTTGGGCCATGTATCGTCTTTTCTCTCCAAAATAGGCCGGTCGGTATAGGGCTGCGGGTGAGCCTTCCTTTCGGCATGAAATATTCAATGGCTCGATAGGGTGGGCCATATATATCTATTTTTTCAAAAATTGGGGTTGATTGGTTAATGGCTGGCCCATCAATACTTGAACCAAATTCCCCTTCTAACTCTCTCCTCTCTGTCTAGGTCTTTTATCTGCTAACGATTGTATTCGAAGAAAGGCGTCAAGCTCTCGCTCTCAAAGATAGAGAAAAGAAGACTCAAGTCAATACGGTCAAAGAATTTCCTAGCACCCGCCCAGTATGGTCAAGTACCCTATCAGCTCGTTCTTCGAGTCCTGCTTTTCCCTTTCCCCCTTCGGGCAGGCGTATGGAGTATAGCCAAGTGGTAAGGCATCGGTTTTTGGTATCGACATGCAAAGGTTCGAATCCTTTTATTCCAGATCTTTGTGTGCTATGAATATGAACTGGTGTTCAATTCCATCCCAATCTGTACTGACGAACGGAGCAAGCTTTCCATTTTTTCACCATTCAAAACCCTATCTAAATACATGAAAGTAAAATCTGTGTCGCACCTTTCTTATCGACTCTCGCTTATGTAAAACCTGCCCTATGGAACCTCGCTTATCACAACACCTTCCTTCACTATGGATCCTCACATCCTTGTAGCGCCTATAGAGCCTATTGGTTTGATGTGGTACCTAACAGTCTTGTAGTACCCCACCTCATCTCTCACCAGGGCTATTCAATCACCCCCTCCCTACCCTACTAATGGGGATAAGTAGTATATCGATGACAGGACACACGATCTCTCTCAACCATAATGCGGTATAGCTCCCCTAATGCCATCTAATGCCCCTACCCAATCTAATTCGGGTGTAATCGATCACCTAATGCCATAAACAAAGTGATTTACTACATCATTATCGACCACTTTACCTAATGGCGGGTATTGATGCACAGGCCACGCGGTATCACTACTAAATCTCTATGCCACTAAAACCAGCCAAATATAAGCAAGCATCTTCCCTTCCTTCCTTCCACCTCCTTTGTATGGGCTATCAGCAATGACTGGCTTACAATGATTGGCTATCGAAACACAATGACTAACAGCACCACTTCCTAGCAACACTGAGTATAGCTTCCTACACTTTGTAGAGCATCATTCATGCACGGCCGACATAACTTCATGCACTTTTCCAGCTTCCACGTGACTATAGATTATTCATGCAGACCTTCTAGCTAATACTGCCACCAACTGGCTACTAGACTAGCAACTATGAAACCTGGCATCAACTCTTGGATCTAGTACCGTCAAATAGTCTAGTCATTGAGTGATCAACACCTGGATCTCCTCTTGGTATTAACTACCTGCCGAAGATATATGGTAAATCTGGTACTTAAAGGTAGCATTTCCCGCCAGCCAAAAAGATAGTCAATTTAGTACTGAGATGTGGCCTTTCCCACCTCTGTAGGTGAGTCATCCTTCTCCGACCGAGTATCCAACTGGGAAATGAAAGAAAAAAAGGTTACATATGGGAAGTAGAATGGGTCAATTCTGGAAGTAATGGCTTAACAAGTCACCCACAAAAAGTAAGTGTGAGATTGGCTCCAACCACATAATTTGAGCAGAAATCAATTTTCCCCAGAGAAAGGACCCCAAAAAGTTGGACGGACGGGGCTCCCAATAGAGTTGTTTTACTGCCATTGGAGTTATTGAACACACCATAGCTCTGATACCACTGACAAGCCATAACAGGTCTTGAATAACTCCAAGCTTGAGTGTTGTTTATTAATGTGAGCCACATATCAATACACTGAGATATGACCTTTGGTTTCATCTTCCAAGAGGTCTATTCCTATTCCCTTTGACTCTTAATATTATTATTATGGCAGGAACAGTGAACATAAAAGAAAATAGCTCGTTCATTAGCCCCACTGTACCATCCATTTCCTAGTTGGATTCTGCATCGTTATCGCGCTTTGACATCGATCATGCTTATCTGTGCCAATTACATTCGTGACAGATAGTATTGTCAATCAGTGGGTGAAAAGCCATATCCACTTTCCTTCTCCATGATCTTTCGCTCGACGGCTCTCTCGTTTTGGGTGGGGGGGCATTCTTGGCTATCGGCAGCTGACATTCTCATCTGGTCTTATCTTGCTTGTTTGCGTAGGATCAAATATTAGGCGCGCAGCTTCAATTCTCATTATGGGTTTCATTCTTAGTAACCTCCAGTCTTTCTCTCACTTACAGGTGGGGGCTACAGTCTCGGCTTCAGCTCTTCCCTTCCCCCATTTCTCTCTCTGGCGGCTTATGCTTCGGCCGGCGCTTGCTTGCCTACGTTGCTCTATCTTACTCTCTATCAGCTGGGGGCTTTCATGTCTTTTACTTCTTTTTCCTCTGTCTGTACATCCATCGTTCATGGTGTTGCGTAGTCTTGCCTTTGCGAGAGCTGGTCCAGTCCAAAACGAGGGCTGCAATAATATGGCTAGATAGATAGCGAGATTGCTAGTTGGCGGGCGTTTTTAGCCTGCTTGCTAGAGGAGGTATACTCGTTAGGAAGAGACGGAAATGCACGGGCGGGGGAGCACACACGGAATGAACCCATACGGGCAGGGTGGATGCCTCAAATCTATTAAGTTTCTCCTATTTAGAGATCGCTAGAGGAGTACTTGCCAATCATTGCTGCCCATCATCATTGCCAGGTTTCATCGCCTTAAGGTCCTTGTTGATAGCCAATAGCCGCTAGTCTTTGCCAGGATTTATTGCTAGTCATTAACAGAAGGTCAGTCATATACATACAGAGACATACCCGAGAAAGAAAGAAGGAGGCCCCCATACCCCGGTAAGGTACTATGTGCAGGGAGTGAATGTTGTGCAGTGAATGAATGGCTTAAGTGAATCAATTCTTTGTGCTTTTAGTGGCTTCTTTGAATATTCTATATGGATATGTGCTTTCAACTATGTGCCCGGGGCGGGGTGCACAGAAGACCCATACAGGGTGGATGAGGGATGCTGCAGAGAAAGAATTGATTCATCGATGCTTGTTTTCGTTGATTTACAATTTGAGGTTCCGACAGAAGCCCAAAGGCATAAGGTTATGCAAAAGTGAGTGGCCTTGGACTAGTAAATTCGCTAGTAAAAAGGTGGCCTATGGCAATATACCTATTGGATAAAAGTTAAAATTTTCCTTTTCATCTCCAATTAGATATTACTCTCTGAAGAACTAACTTGTATACTAGTAGTTATTTCTCTACAGCTTAAGATCTTCACTCCAATGGACAGACTCTCTTTAGGCTAGTTAGGGGGACCAAGGATAACCTATTGATAGGGTTAATTCAGGAAGCAAAGAGGTGGCTTCTCTACTATATTTGGATCACAAGGAGCATAAGAGCCTAGTATCATTACCGGTAAGTGAGTTGGAGGTTCGAGGGTATAGAACATGGGGACGATTTATTATCCCTCGATGGGTACATGAGATTGTATCATATTGGGAGTGAGAGAAACTCAAGTAGAAAGAAAGCTAAGCATCAAGTGCATCAACTCTGGGATCAACTACCTACTATCAGTATCACGTGTATCAAATCTAGGATTATTGACAGCTTAAAGTAGCCTCATTGAGTAGCCGCTAATTAGGCCCCATTGAAGCCCCATTGAGTTGTCCCCTCTCCCTGTGGATTCGCCAAGTGGATTGATTGGATCATATGGGTACTAAGCCCATCCCAACGGCTTCAATTAGCTGAGCCCAGTCAATTAGCACAATTGAATAGCGCAGTAGCCACAGTCGATTAGCACACCATCCCAATTGAGTAGCCAAGCCAAGCAGCCAGGTATCCAAGCCAAGTCGAGTAGGTCGAGATAAAAGATCGGGCAGGGATAGATAGAAGGGCAATAATAGAGATAGGGTATCAATCGAGGTCTATCTAAGGCCAGCAGCAATCCCGTAATAGCATTCCACCGGTTTGTTTTCTTATCTTATCCCGCCCGCCTGGGTGGATGCTTTCTCCCAGCAAGCTCTTTACTCCCTCCCGCCAGCCTCCATCTAGCCTGCCAGCCCACTAAAAAGGCTAACCAACCAGTTGGTTCTTATCCCACCCAGCCCAGGTAGTCACATTCCATCCATTGTTCCTACGCGTTAAGCTTTTATCGTCATTCCATTCCAGTGAGGTGGGACTGTGGTCTTGAGGTATTCACCACCCACTAAGCCTGTTTAGCATAAGTTAGCAATCCATCAACGGGCAAGCATAAATCACAATAGTGGGTAGGCTCCACTGATGGAAGGTTGCACTTTGTCCTTACGTTCACCGATAGATGTTCCCACCAGAAGACATTGAGCCAAGTTTACAACGGACGGAGCGAACCAACCCTGGCACGGCACACGACACTATGATCGTGTGAATCACTGCTGCTAAATGCCTACTGATCGAACTCGTTGCTTGTCGAAGGCCCCAAAGCTATTATAGTACTTACTTCCTTGGACCCCAAATACCCCCCTTAGTAAGTACTATCCCAAAAAGACTTACTTCCTTGGAATATTTAGAAGAAGGGGGGGCCCCACTTAGTAAGTATTAAGTTTATTGCTCGATCTTGCTATGGAGATGATGAACGTGCCACCGCTTGCTTTTCTCATTGCTACCATCATTCTCTCACCAGAAGAGATTGAGACATGTTGTTACCAGACAAGCATATCGATTGAGACAAGGTGACACCAGACGATGATAGAGGATAAGTCCTTACCGCCATACGAGAGAGGAGATGTCCCCATGTTCCCAACAGATGAAAGAGAAGGAACCGTTCAACCATACCCCATAAACGCATCCATACCTGAGAGAGGAGAAGGAAGTCCTTAACGTCAGACCTGAGAAGTACCTCTTACCGCGGATAATAAGGCCTTACCAACAGACGACAGAGGAGAAAGGGCCCTTTCAATAATTACCTGACTTAGAGGCCATACCCATCACGATACGGTACGCTACGGGGTCCACACTTTGAGGCGCACTTACTGCTGATACAACTTGCTGCCTTGCCGAAGGAAGGGTTGTCTATTTCTTACTTACCAGATAACAAGAACTAGAGATGGGATAAACTAAAGTACACTTTAACACCTACCCACTTCTATATCTGCCTGCTTGAGCCGAGAGCTGCCCTGTTTACGCCAAGCCCTGTCTGCCCAGAACAGTACACGTAAGGCACAGTCTGTCCGCCCAGTAAGTAACCCCCTGTAAGTCCGCCTGGTACACTACTACGGCACTAGGTCTGAGCTACACCAGGGGATAGAGCCTGTCATAGCCAATCTTAGTTGATATTAGTTGATCATATATACGTATATAAAACACCGTAGAAAAGACAATATCTTAAGAACAGAACTGGTGCGTTAAGCACTAGAAGCTCATCCAACCTATACAACGTGATAGAAGCTATGGTACAGTGCCAAGGAGTACGTACGTACCCAGTAGTCAATACAAGAGTCAGAGTCTATGCCGCTAGTAGATACTTGTGTAGATGCCAGTACTCGAGACAGGTGTTTATTCAATATATTCCTGTACTCCATTTCAAGTGTTGATTATGCACTCGATGATGCTAATGGTTATACTCTATCAGTTGACCCAAGAGGTAGAGTCGCCACTAGGGGGGGAGGCGATCCAATAGTCGATGTTTATTGGCATTGGCGATGGAACAATGGAAATAGCGATGGCTATGAGTAATGGCAATGGCGTTGGCAAGGGAAGAGCAAGTCCTACCTTACCCTTTCTCTTAGCCCGCCACAGAAAACACTGTACAGGGGTCCCCCGTCCCCCCCCCCCTCTCCTGGACAAGTTCCAGGAGGTTGAACCTTATACCAGCATACCGAATTTGAGAATAGCTACTGGCTTTAGAGCTTGGTTACACTATTAGGGTGATGACACTATTATGTTTTCTGCGAAGGTAGACCGAGAGAGATAGGTATATAATGTGCTGCTTCCCGGTATATGTTGCCAGGAGGGGAAAAATGATGTTGTCTGTAAAGGTTTGCTGCTGGCCGGTTTACCACATTCCCCATACCCCTTGCCTAGTTATACTTGACCAGTTGATCCCCCGTACACAATAGGAGGTTTCGTCCGTTAACAGTTTAGTATGTTACCTGGAAAGGAGTAGTTGTTAGTGTTGGGCCGTTAATATGCCATTATTATTATCACTTTTGAACACTTATTCCACCCATTTCTACTATTCTTCATCATGTCATTTATTATAATTTATTATATAAATCCATTTTATGATGATTTATGCTTCTATGAATGAATATTATTTATTCTCCTTTATTTCTAATAAATTGATGATTATGCATGATTTTATCACTGATAGTTTTAATAAATCAGTTGTAACATTATTCACCATTTTTAGCCTCCAAGATAATTTCCAGATTGAAGATTTGATCATTAAAAGTGCCAACTCAGAAATTCGCTGGAATAAGAAGTGACGGTTTTGCGGTTGAGATTTCGAGCAATGAAGCAGAATCTGGAAAATCCGGAACATGGGTTGTGTCCAGAACGGACCCAATTAACTTTAGCAAAGAACGGTTTGCCCAAATTCGGCTTTTACTGAGAGAAACGCAGGGTTCTTTGAGCATGATTTTCTCAGATTTGTTGTTGCGGCCGTCCTCCAAATCTCAGCTGCAAAGCCAAATTCGCCTTGTTCTTGTTGATCAAATGGTTAGAAGAAAACCAATTTTGTAATAGAAATCATGTTATACTTATCTTTATTGTAACTTCTCTCTGATCTCTCTCTATTTAAATGAAAACAGAGATCAGAGATGGGGATGATTTGGGGATGAAAAATGATGGAAAAATGATGAAGAATGATGGTGGATTATTCATGAGAGGATAGGGATTGTTGCATGCTGTAATTCTCAAGCCTTTGTTGTTGTAATGATTCCACAATTTGCTGATTAATACATGATTTGGGAGTTGCTGTTCATTCTTTTCATTCTGAAGTAACCCAGCAGCGTCCGCTGGCGGCTAAGGGCCCAACCTCTGGTGGAGTACGCTGCTGCTGTGTATCATATATTTACAATTGCTGCTGTGTGATGGTTTGATTTATTTCTATTCTTTTGAATTGCATTATTTTACAGTTTCATGTTTTTATAGTGTGCTGTTAGAATATTTTATGGAATTATTTTATTGCACAAGTTGAGATTGAATCGTGTGGCTGTTCCTTTCCATCATAACAGAGATTATTATCCTTTTCAACTTATATTGTTATGCTGTTCATTTCAAATGTAAAGCTTCGCCGTTCATTTTATATTGTTGGTTATTCGATTCCACTAATTAGAGTTTGCTGTTCAGATTTATTAAATATGATTCGTTGTTTAATTCCTTTAATTATAAGTTTGTTGTCCATTTACTTCACTGTTTAGTTTGGTTGATTAATTGCAAGAGTTTGCTTTTAAGGAGTTTTCCTAGTTTACTTTCAATGGCAGCTTTAGTTTAATTTCTATTTCCTTTTAATTTCTTTAAAGCAGGACTCTCAACTGTAGAGAACATTGGTTATTGCTTCCTCGTTCCTAGATTGATTGTCTTGTTCCGGTTTGATTTCAATTGCATCAATATCTAGAGGAATGAGTTATTGCTACTGTATCCTCGATTGATGGTTGTTTGAGTGAATGATTTAGTTTAGAACATTTCAATTTCTTGCTGTTCCAATTAGATTTTGTTTCCAACTTTCATTTACTTTTGGATTTTAAGCACTATACTGCAAAACATTACTCTTGAGTAAATAGCCGCCTCAGACTGAGTACACTCTTGAAATAAAAAGTCGTCCCTGGGTTGACAATTAATGTGAAGGTAATTAGGAGTTAAAAAGACCCTTTTTATCGCTCCACATTTTGGCGCCGTTGCCGGGGAGAGTGTAGCCATTTCTAAAGAGTAGTGTGAATCTGATGAGTGCCTGCTAGGAGAGAATTGGGTATTAAAAACGGAAGGTAAGAACCTGCGTACGGAGCATGTAACAGCCCTGCTGCCCCGCCCGCTTTCCGGCAGATTTGTTAATTTTTTGTGTAGAAATAGATGTTTGAATTTTTGTGTGAATGACTAGAAAAAAATATAGAAATAAAAAAAAAAAAACGAATCACATGATTTCACTCAAGTGGTGATGTAAGCACCACCCATTTCACTAACTAATTGACAGGAACATTTGAAGAAGGAGCCTCGAAGAAACACATGAAAAACATCTTATATTATGGTAAGAAATGGCTCACGTTTCTACTTTTGAATTTCCTATCAAAGATCTAGGAGGAGTGACACAAATGCACATAATCCCCCCATCTTTACCAAATTTTCATGGTTTAGCAAATGAAGATCCAGATACATTCTTATTTGAGTTCGAAATACTTTGTAGAGGATATGATTATTGTACTAATGATCAAAGATTGAAAGTGTTTCCTCTTACTCTAAAAGGAGCAGCTCTCCCATGGTTCATGAGCCTAGGTGGGAATTGCATCCAATCATGGGAGGACATGAAGAACATATTCTTGAAGAAGTACCAAGACTATTGCAAATCCAATGAAGATATTTTCGGTATGATACAAGGGGAAGATGAAAGTTTGGAGGACTATGTAGATCGATTTCATTATAACCTTCAAAAATCAAAATATAAGCATTTGGAGAAAGAGATCTTAAAAACACTCCTTCTTAAAGGAATCAAAGATGAATTTTTAGAACTCTTAAATCTGATAGGAAAAGGTGATGTTTTTCAGTTATCATATGAGGATGTTTGTGAGTTGTGCATAAGGTATTCAAGAGGAATCTCCAAGGCTGGTAAGAATTCTAGAGATGTTTGTTCTTTCTTTTCCAAATCTGCTACAAGAATAGGAGACATAAGAGCTGAAATCAATGATTTATTTGAAAATTTTAAAGTTGGTTTTATTAGCTCTCTAAGCTCAAAATTGGACGTTTTGCAGGTTCATAAAAATGAAGAATTTGATGAAGTGTTTTTCCCTCATGACCGAAAGGAGCAGCCCATAGATGGTTACTCTTCCTTATCTAGGATGGAAGTATCATATCAAAAAGGTGAGGAAGCTGCAAAAAGGTCAAAACCATGGAAACCATGGCCTACAGGTATGGTTCAAAACACTTCTTCTCCATTCTCTTACTTGCATAATCCATTATGGAATACTCATGTTCTAGGGCAGCCATGTCAATTTCAATATAACCACCAATCTTATCTATAAGTTTGGCATGGTTCACCTTATGATTGCATGACTACTCTCCCTCATCTTGTAGCACAATCACATTCTCCATATTCTCCACCAGCTCTTTCACAACATCCTGCTTGCATATCAAATTTATCCACTCAACCCAACCAACCACATCATCACAATGCTCCATTCCATACACAATTTCCTGCTCAACTAATTCCACACACTCACCACAATAAACCAGTACAACATGCTTACAATGTTGAACTGCAAAATTTACCCATCCTTCCCACCCATTCTATCTCACATGCACCAATGGAGAAAACTTACAATGAAATTCAGAATATTTCAAATTCAAAAATTGTAGAAGTTATGGAAGAAAATGAGGTTTCTTTTAGTATGCCTCAACAAGTCATTTTAAAAGCTCAAGAACTTCATGATATGATGGCTATGGGAAATCAAGAAAGTAAAGGATATATTGAAGATTGGTTTCATTCCATCACTTGTTTACAGCATCACTCTATACTTCAACAATTTTTGACAACATCTTTTCAAGGGAAGTTGGCTTCTCATACCCTAATTTTTATCAACATGCATTTTTCAAATTTGGGTATGTACATATTTGAAGCCTTATTTCGAAAATGGTTCCATTGGAAGTACTCCTATACATGGTCATATTCATATTTCAATCAAAGTAGGTTAGTGAAAAAATAAAATAAAATAAAATAAGAACATAAATAAATGCATTTTGTTTTTTTTTGTAAAAATAGTTGTTTTTTTTGTTGCAACACGCTATCGAAATCAACATCGGTGATAAATATTTCAATTTATTTGTGTATGTAGATGAATCATAATAGAAATAATAAGTTCTACAAACAATCATTTTTCATTTTTATCACCAATTTGAAAAAATGCTTGAATATCATTTTTTTGGCTTGCGGGCTTGATGAACTTTCTGGAAAAACAGTAGGGACAGTCATGTTTTGAGAGACCAAAAGTGAATATTTTTAAAACCTGTTTCTACCCTAGGTAACCCTTGATGTCTAATTTCTAACCCAATTTGAATCAGTCAATTTGGATTTGAAACGAAAAATTTAGAACCAAAACATTGACCGGATGTCTAGTGGGCAGCTCAGGAACAGAGTTGGGACAGTCAGTTTTTGGAGGCCTAAATGTTTGAATTTTTAAAAAATATTACTATGGTAGATTCCCCTATGAATCTAGTTTACAATGCAATTGGAATCACTCATTTTCGATATCGTATGGGGAATTTATGATCAAAATACTGACTGTCTATCGTAAATCAACACCCTTAAAACTATGTCTTTCCGGCTATTCCTTACAGTATTTTACCTATCAATTCTTCTTGTCTTCAAAAACTGTTTCTATTGGAAATAAATAAATGAATCTAATTTCATTTCCAATTTGAATCATTCGAATCCGACATCAAACGAAAAAGTTACGCTTAAAACATTAACTGTTGATCTGAGCTGGGTAATTGAAAATGACTATGTTATGCAGGTTGTTCTAACTAAAATTTACATATCATATCATTGAATTTCTAAAACCTGTTGCTACTGGAGATAAACCTTTGAATTAGCTCTCATTTGGCTTTGGAATCACTCAATTTCGATGAAAAACAAAGAAGTTGTGATTAAAACACTGCTGGATAGTATGGTCGACCACTGCTCTCCCGCAAGTGACAAATAAATTTTACTTTGTTATTTTCTCAATGGATTTGTTATATAGAGTAACTACTTGTTGTTTTTTGCATCATTCTTGGATTAGGGGAGCCCGATCACCTCTCTTTCTCCATTATTTAATGTTTTATTGCAGGTAGACACTCACTTTTTTGCAGGTCCTGGGAAAATAAAGAAGGTCAATTTATGGACGAGTGATTCTTGAAAAAAAATTTAACGAAACAAAGGAATTTAATCTAAGTCATTACCCAACGGATTCATAATAGAAGAAATGAATAATTGATTTCAATTTGAAGATTCATGTCTTGTCACTGCTGCCAAAACATTCTTCAAAAAGATCATTTTTTTTTACATAATATCATAGCTGTTGTAACTTAATTTACATATTGTTTTTAAATAAAATGTTGTTTCTTTTCTAATTTCTCTTATATTTTGTGTTTTAGGTGTTGCTTCATTCAAAGTGTAACTCATCCTCAACATCAATGCTGTGAACAGCGAATTTGTTTTTTTTGCATGTTTGCATTTTATGATTGTCCATTTTGCTGTTCCTTTCCGAATGGAACAACACTTCTGCACTTTCACGTTTTGTTGTTCCTTTCCGAATGGAACAACACTTCTGCACTTTTCATTTTTGCTGTTCCTTTTCCAAAGGAATGGCACTTGCGTTTCTGCTGTTCCTTTTCCAAAGGAACGACACTTTTAGTTTTTGCTGTTCCTTTTTCCAAAGGAACGACATTTGCATTTTCACATTTTTTTATGTGTATTTTTGCTTTTTGGTGTGCATTTCCTTTGTTGTTCCCTACACGGAACACCACTTTTTGAGTGTTTTTGTTGTTCCTTCAAAAGAGCAACCCTTTGGGAGTATTTTTGAGAGCAACCTTTTCTTCCTCTTGTGGGATTATTCCTAGTTCATCTCAACCACATTTTACTGATTCCCTTTCATGGCATGAAGTACACTACTTTTATGAGGACAAGAATTATGGATTCTATTGAAGCGAGTTAATATCATTCACGTTATGATCTTTAACAGGACAGCTCCTTGATGATAGATTATTTTCAAAAGGGACACAATTATTTATATACTACTTTACCGCATTGTTTTCTGTTGAACATGATATTGATTGATCATCTTAATACCATGTTGGTTCCACCCTTCTGGATTATAATCTTCTCTGTCTGTAATAAATGAGATTATGGGTATATTTTTCTATTGACATGTTCAACTTCTTCCACCATCCCTGCTCTTAAGGAGTACTGAGCCTCCCTCTCTTTATCATAAAATTGTGTAATAACAACAAAATTTTGTTCACAGATGGAGGATAGGGGGTCTCATTACGAGCCAGCCTACCATGTTCATAAGGTTGTAAGAAAGTGACATTCCCATTATGGCCACCACACTAGGGTTATGATCCATGGGATAGTCAAATTATCCTTGGAACAGGAGGTCTCATCACGAGCCGGCCTGATCACTTTTGCTACATCCCAGTGAATGGCAGTGTGGTTATCTGGTTACCACGCCAGCACATTGATCTCTTCTGTAGAACAACATTGTAACTCTCCATTTATAAATTGAGGATCCTGGCTCATATGGGTTAAAAAGCAACCCTGCCGAGGCTATGGACGCCTGCTGGCAGCAGCGGCTCTGCTTATGGTATTGAAGTTATATCTTATCATCAATTATTATTATAATACCCTTTTCTTATTTTTTCTTTTTATCAGAGAAGTTATTTCCTTAACTTTTTCCCTGTTTTGAACCTTTATGCATGAGAAATTGTTTTATGATCAATCGCATCATTTTCAGCTAGCATACTATCAGTAAAGCATCTTTTTGGCATATTGTTGTTCTTTTTCTCTTTTTCATCACCTATCATCAATTCAGAGCGTCCTATCTCTTATTCATAACTATCTTTACACACTCTGCTCTCATTATAACCATAACTCCCGCTATCCTATCATTGATATGTGTACTCTGCTTCATTCACTGCTCTATTGTTCATTCCCTTGCCTTGCCATCAGCACAACACCTCTCATATGCTTTATGGTCATGGAATTCCTTTTCCAATTGGAGCGGGGAATGTATGCATTATGGGATTGCATGCGATATGATTACTGCCTACTTATGTATTGATTTGCAGAAATATTAGCTTACTATGGATTCAAGAACATTGTATGCCAAATAGTGCTTTGTTTACAGGAGAACAACAAGTATGGGCAGAATTCTATTCACAACATGACCACACTATTGCAACTAACAGAAGAGGCTCGAGCAACTCGCGAACGTGCACAATTCTTCCGACATGATGTGCTTGCCTGGATTCTACCTTTTGCATCACTTTCAGCACCAACTCTGCCTACATCAGCTTCAACACCTGCCAGTACATATATGTCATTCCACATTTTTGGAGGTAAAACTTGAGGTAAAGTCGTATAATTTTCTGATTTATTACGAATTTAGGAGAATTTCAAAAACGTCCATTTTGAGCATTATTTATCATCCTTCAGTCCACATCTGTACCACTTCCCATTTTTATTTTTATTTTCAGCAGCATATCATCTTTCAGTTTGGGGGAGTGTCGCTTTCATTCATTTCTTTCTTATAACCATGTCATTCATATTCTTTATCATCCATTGCTATTCTTATTCATTCTCAACACCTCCCTTATTCCATGTTGTTTTACACCAAGCATAGAATTCAACAGCTGGTAGCAACCACCTCTATCTGTTTTCTAGCATCGCATGAGGGCATGCTAATTTTTCAGAGAGGGGGAGGAATTGCTACGCATGATGGATGTTTTCAATTTTCTTTCTCATTTAAGGCATACAATTTCAGTGCAGAAATTGATTTCCATAATATTTTTAAAACTATGAACTCAATTCTTGTGATTTTTGGAAAATGCAGACGTATCATTAATACAAACCCAGACAATTTCAAGAAATATTGGTTCATAAAATTTCGGAAATCATGCACTCTCACCTACAGCCATTTTGTTTATATCTCATGATCCGTGCATCAAAACGGTCTGATTTTTGGATCATAGAGACATTCATATATTGTAAACTTACTTGCCAAATTTCAACAAAAGCTGGTTTGTAGTTTTTGAGAAAATGGTTAATGAAGTTTGTTGTTACTTATATCATATTTTGTTGCAACTTCATATATACATATAGTTGAATGTCAATATAAAAATTGTTATGCCTTCATCAAGATTACTAAAAGTGAATATTCATTAATTAAGGAAGAATTCATTTGTTCTATCCATTTCATGAGCTGAGATGAAAATATTTTTTATTGCTTGGTTAACACATGGGTTTTTGTCTTTGGGTTGCATGAGGACATGCAATATATTCAGTTTTCGTTGCATGAGGACATGCAACATATTGAGTATGGGGGTATGTTGGGCCGTTAATATGCCATTATTATTATCACTTTTGAACACTTTTTCCACCCATTTCTACTATTCTTCATCATGTCATTTATTATAATTTATTATATAAATCCATTTTATGATGATTTATGCTTCTATGAATGAATATTATTTATTCTCCTTTATTTCTAATAAATTGATGATTATGCATGATTTTATCAATGATAGTTTTAATAAATCAGTTGTAACAGTATTCACCATTTTTAGCCTCCAAGATAATTTCCAGATTGAAGATTTGATCATTAAAAGTGCCAACTCAGAAATTCGCTGGAATAAGAAGTGACGGTTTTGCGGTTGAGATTCCGAGCAAATGAAGCAGAATCTGGAAAATCCGGAACATGGGTTTTGTCCAGAACGGACCCAATTAACTTTATTAAAGAACGGTTTGCCCAAATTCGGCTTGTACTGAGAGAAACGCAGGGTTCTTTGAGCATGATTTTCTCAGATTTGTTGTTGCGGCCGTCCTCCAAATCTCAGTTGCAAAGCCAAATTCGCCTTGTTCTTGTTGATCAAATGGTTAGAAGCAAACCAATTTTGTAATATAAATCATGTTATACTTATCTTTATTGTAACTTCTCTCTGATCTCTCTCTATTTAAATGAAAACGGAGATCAGAGATGGGGATGATTTGGGGATGAAAAATGATGGAAAAATGATGAAGAATGATGGTGGATTATTCATGATAGGATAGGGATTGTTGCATGCTGTAATTCTCAAGCCTTTGCTGTTGTAATGATTCCACAATTTGTTGATTAATACATGACTTGGGAGTTGCTTTTCATTCTTTTCATTCTGAAGTAACCCAGCAGCGTCCGCTGGCGGCTAAGGGCCCAACCTCTGGTGGAGTACGCTGCTGCTGCTGTGTATCATATATTTACAATTGCTGCTGTGTGATGGTTTGATTTATTTCCTATTCTTTTGAATTGCATTATTTTATAGTTTCATGTTTTTATAGTGTGCTGTTAGAATATTTTATGGAATTATTTTATTGTACAAGTTGAGATTGAATCGTGTGGCTGTTCTTTTCCATCATAACAGAGATTATTATCCTTTTCAACTTATATTGTTATGCTGTTCATTTCAAATGTAAAGCTTCGCTGTTCATTTCAGATTGTTGGTTATTCGATTCCACTAATTAGAGTTTGTTGTTCAGATTTATTAAATATGATTCGTTGTTTAATTCCTTTAATTATAAGTTTGCTGTCCATTTACTTCGCTGTTTAGTTTGGTTGATTAATTGCAAGAGTTTGCTTTTAAGGAGTTTTCCTAGTTTACTTTCAATGGCAGCTTTAGTTTAATTTCTATTTCCCTTTAATTGCTTTAAAGCAGGACTCTCAAACTGTAGAGAACATTGGTTATTGCTTCCTCGTTCCTAGATTGATTGTCTTGTTCCGGTTTGATTTCAATTGCATCAATATCCAGAGGAATGAGTTATTGCTACTGTATCCTCGATTGATGGTTGTTTGAGTGAATGATTTAGTTTAGAACATTTCAATTTCTTGTTGTTCCAATTAGATTTTGTTTCCAGCTTTCATTTACTTTTGGATTTTAAGCACTATACTGCAAAACATTACTCTTGAGTAAATAACCGCCTCAGACTGAGTACACTCTTGAAATAAAAAGTCGTCCCTGGGTTGATAATTAATGTGAAGGTAATTAGGAGTTAAAAAGACCCTTTTTATCGCTCCACAGTTAGTGCCCACCTGTTGTTTCATTTCCACGTGAATAGGAAGGAAGTGATTCTAAGTGTGTTACCAGTTTCTATACCCCATGCCCCTCACTCAATAAGTAATGGTGTCGATTCCCTTGTTTAGCCCCAGTCTGATAGACACTGTCCTCATTCCACATTACCCTTTCACTTCTAGCCTAGTATAACCGGTATTTTTCCAAGCATTGATGCCAAGCCTGCATAGTCCTTGCCTTCAGGACACAATCCCCCCCATGAAACGCTCTCAGTTCATCCACACCATTACGCTTAGAGAAATAAATAGAATGCTCCTTCTCGGGTTCTTATACTTACCAGGTTATACTAAACGGTATATGTTGCCAGAAGGTTATGTATAAGGTGGACCAATATAGAGATGGAGGTTCGGGTAAGGAGTGATCTCGACAAGAAGCAGCGTAATAACCCGACAAGCAGATACCCTTTTCTCTCTTGATGCACCTCACACTGCTATATTATCCATTCGTTGAACCACCTCACCTTACACTACGTTGGCTGTTTGTCTGCCAGACTGCCACTTTGGAAGTCAAACCCATAATGCCCACTTTGTAGGGAGGACCCATAATGCCCACTTTCTTTGGGGGGAAAAAAAAGAACTCATCATAAAAAACAAAGACGCCTAATCGTTTACCCGCCCTCCTCACCTTAGCTATGTGATCTATGGGTATTGGTCCAGAAAGCAAGGCCTCTGCACGCTTCTTGTCAAAATACCGGTTATCAGAAATAAACTTTCTCAAAGGTTATAGTTCATAGCGATGAAAATCCATTTTGATGGCCCAAAGGTACTTACTTCCTTTTTTCGCCAGACAATATTTATTGATCAACGGAAACCCTGGTTTAGAACAGGTACTAACTTGGGATGGAATAGTTTATCATGAAAATCTTTGCATTTGCTTTTTTCATTTTGCAAAACCTCCTTTTTATAAGGGAAGAATCCATCGACGGGGCAATACACAGGGAGGGGGGCCGCCTCACAGAGCCAACATAGTCCTATTCTACCCGCCAGCCGAGTCACCTTCAATATGGACCCGTAAGAAGGAATTGAAAAGGAAGGCCCACATCAATGGCCGATAGAAACAAGGAGATGCCCCTATTGAGCCACCAGACCCGAAGATACTAAGAGAAGGCCCCCGGTTTCCATGCCCGAGAGATGTGCCCCTTCTCACGTCATACCCAAAGGAAGAATATGATCTTGAAAGAGATGAAGATGAAGATGAAGTGTGAGATGGTTTTTAGCACAGAAACCATCTCATATTAGGGAAGCCCACCCTGGGGAATATGCTCATGGATCCCATTGTTGTAGTCTATCTTTCTTCCCCTCAAAGAGCAGAGCTAGTTCAGGACCTTTCAGGGCCTTCTTCCCTTCCTTTTTAGGGTAGTGGGTCGGTCACTCTCAATCGATCAATTGAGGTAGAACTCTATCTATATCCTGTTTAGGCGGCTCCCTATCGATCTCGATATTTGAAACCGTCTTATATGCCATATGTACTGAGATTGATCGGGAGACATGGCTAAGCCCGCCCGAAAACAAGGTAGCCTACAGGTCACCTACAGCTGGATCGAATCCCCATATGATCGCCACTGATGCTCGTATGGGAAGCTATTGAAGCAGGCGTAGATCACATTAACGACTCTAGGGGAAGCAAGGGTTCAAGACCTAGGTCGCTCTTCCACTTAACGTCTCAAAGTTCACAATACTGTGGCAATAGGTTTTCAGAAGCTGGCCATAGAGGGTGGTTGCATTGATTGACAAGGTGCACATAAAATAATAGGAAAGCCCTTATATCTAGCCCGAGGAGAAAACCAAATTTGATTGCCATGAAGGGAAGGGTTGTCGTTGAAGGGGTTACTCTTTGATCAGACTTCTCCTTATTTCATCCAAAGTCCTTGTCTAACCCGCAGGGACATCAATCTTATACTTCATATACCATTACAGCGCATGATCCCTAAAGGTAGTTTCCAATTGCATGATCTTTACAACATCGTCTGTCACTCTCGAGAAATATCAATTTCTTAATGAAGTAAGCAAAGATGGTGTTGCCCATCCATCCCATCCATCCTATCCAGCCATACCAGCAAGAAAGACCAGCCATACAACACTTGAAATCGTGGATGCGCTTTAAGGCTCTCAATAAAGGCCCGGAGGGACTCGGCCGAGGTTACGAGGTCGAGGAGAGGTAATATGTTTTCGGTAGTTTCGCTACAAATTTTCTTGAAAACTACCGAATGCATAATCACATATATAATATATCTCATGAATGACTGGAAGAAATGACGTTTTAGCATCGTAATGGGAAGGACTGAAACTTGTCCGTGATTCCAGTTATGAATGAGATATGTCATTATGCATTCATTCATTATATACGTAATTATGCTTTAGCAGATCATGCATATATTATATATGTCATTATGCCATGAATGAGAGATCGATTTCATGGCATAATGACATATATACCTTCCCCACCCGGACTAGTGAAAGCCGGGGTAGGGGTTGCACGAAAGAGAATATATGAAGGAGCGAAGCTGCTTGTCCGCATCGGGCAAGGTTGAGTCATCAGCTTCGGCACGAGCTTCACTCTTTTCCAACTGTTTCAAGTAGGGTCTTCTCGAAGTAAGGATTTGCAATACCTCGTATTGGAATGACTTACTTCTTGCCTGGATGAGTATGAGCTTCCCTCTTTTCAAGAGCTGAGGAGTATCCTGGTCTACCTCCCTTGCTAGCCTTTCTATATTGCTTTGTTTCCTTGCTCTCTGGTCTCCCTTGGTTGGCTAGTGAATACCAAAACGAATCTTATAGCATGCTTGTCTTCCTTGCTTTGGGAAAGAGTTCTCGTTATGAATACAATACCAGAATAACTGCCTTCGGCCTCGTTCCGTAGACTCCACTCGCATTTGGGACTCGTTCCGTACTACTCGCACCACTTGAATGGTTGATCGATCTGCATCTGCTATTGCATCAGGGAGACATAACCCACTAATGAGATCGGCTGGTTCTGGACGGATGATGGGACAGAAGGTGGTTCTTATGGGATAGTTGGATGGATGGAAGCGATAGCCTCAGATGCGAGCACTCTGGCCACATCTGGTTCGATTGGAGCTGGGAGAGAGGCCCAGAACCTTCATTTACTTAGCAGTCGGGCCCTCAAGCCTACGGGTCCCCGCTATTCGGCAATTCCAACGACCAATCATTGGTAGGTTGTTCGATTGGCAGGCATTAGTACCTTGATCGGGAAAGCATGTGTTGTTGTAGGACCTCCGGTTCCATCTCGTTCAGTGACCTGAAGCAGTATAATGCCATAGCGTAGGTTCGTTCCCTCATCGTGGCGTGGAGACTGGGTGTCCTTGCCCGATGCGGACAAGCGGCTTCGCTCCTTCATATATTCTTTTTCATGCAACCCCTACCCTGGCTTTCACTAGTCTGGGTGGGGAAGGTCTAATAAAGCAATCAAATCCAATCGCTATTGAATCGACTATATAGCGGCGACTAGGACTCTTGGATCGAGTAGCGGAAAAGAGTCCTGGCATGGAGTGATTGAAAATAGAACTGAATGATACGGATTGAAGGGAATGGGGGATAGAATGTAAAGGCAAGAGGTAGCAGCGATAATCATCAGCAGGTCATGACGAGCACGTCTTGATGTTCCAGGTCTATGTCCAAACCTATTCAAGTTCCAGGCCTCTATTTCGACTCCCGTAATGACTCACTAACTAAGGGCCTAACTGACTTCATGTTTCCATATCATTAGTGGAACCTCAGGTGTATTGTGTGAAGACCTATCTTGCAATTCCAGGCCTGTCGTAAAACTCGGCTAGTTGGGTGAATGATCGAGTGTCTCGGCTAGCGGCAGGTTCCATGCTCCCAGGTCTATGGCTTATTTCCTCCCCTCCCCATTGGATTATTCACCTTCCTGAGGGAGTATCGTCTCTCCCCCTCCTTCCTATCGCCAAAGGTTAGAGCAGCATCCACGCTCAACCTCTAAGCCAAGGAAGGGTAAACAATATGGCTCACTTACTATCGGCCTAACTAAACTAACCTGATAGTGAGTGGTGCCAACCCCTATGCAGTAGTGGTGTAACCTCATAGTGCCATGGTTTTGGTGCTATCTTGGTAGTGTAACATGCTAAAGGTGTTCTTGATCTCACAGCAGCAGTAGTAGTCCCAATGGGCCCAAGCTATCCGGTCCTACCCCAACACAGTAGACCTCTGGATTGATAAAATTGCTCTTCTGGGCTCTCCCACCATATGATAATTATTTGCGTAGCATTTCAATAAATAAAGGAGACCTTGTTTGACTAGAGAAGGATTCAATGGCTAGTAGTTGGACTAAAGCAAATGGATTATTCCGAGTATTCCCGACATGGAGTGTCTAAATTATTGGCATTAGTAGCATCTGACATTGGCAAAGCCAGCGTTTTTTCTTGGCATTGAGTGAATTGAAACACCTAGCATTTCTCCTTGGGCTGGAGTAGGAGCTATATGGATTCCCTCCTTGGATTGATCAAGTTGAATAGCGCAGCAGCCCATCCTCGTTTTCCTTTAGACCATGTTGTCCCTTTATTTGTTCCTAGTGTTTGGGTTGACTCTACCTCGCCATGGGTGAATTATGTGGCATCGGATCCCAGGCGTTCAATTGCTACTGAGAAGGAGCATCTACAATAACGAAAAATTATGAGACAACCTTTTTATAGTCCATCTACCGATCCCCAGGAGCATCCATGAAGTCTAGTCACATGGGATGCTCGAGTCAGCGCTGCTTGTTCCAGTATCATCGCTTAAACCTATACTCAGTGCAGCATGAAGCTTTGGTCGGTTATGCATGAAGGATGCTCTAGTACATGTCAATTAGTAAGTGACCACCTGTTGGAGAAGGATCCCCCGTTACCACCTGTTGTATGTGACCAGTTATCAATCCCCCATGCCCAGGATGTGTTTGTGCCAAGTAGTCAGGAGCCGATGCCAAGAGTAATAGTCGTCGATAGGGTTGCCAATGCCGAGAGTAAAAGGAGTCGATCCGCTAGTCGCCAGTCATAGCTGGGCTGGGATACTAGGATACTTGGATGGGCTACTTGGCTCCCTCTACAAAACATTCTAATTCGCCATTTTCATCTAATACAATAGGTCTGGGTAATAAGATATCCATCGGGGCACATAAATGGATTTTCTTTTTTATTTAACTATACCCTTTCAGAGCGTTTACCTACCTATAAGTGGCGGGATGGCGGAAGCTGAGAATCTGGCTGGATGGGGCAGAAGCTGGAGTTTCATGGCGGGATGCTGCTGTATCAATTTATTTATTTGATTTGATTGATGGGCTAGGGTATAGAATAGGTATTAGGTATTCTAGGTTACCGTAGAATATAATACATAGGGTATTCTATTATAGGGAACGGTTATTCTTTACGGTAAATTGATGAATAGGTGAAGGGAACCGTAGAATATTCTAATATACCCCTCAGGATTTATCTAGGGAATACCTAGGTTAGCCCTATGCCCGGTACACTAGGTCATTGATCGAAACCTTGTGGGCACTTTAATTTGATCGATGTCGTCAAAAGGAAAAGGAAGGGAGTATGGTAAGGGAGAAGACTGAAAACTAGGGCTGGTGAAAGGTAAACAGAAAATAATACGCCTAGTTGTTTCATAAAAAAGCCCGGACACATGAACGTCCAATCCTAAGACGCCGTAGCATAGGTTTTTGAAAGCTAAAGCCTAGCCGCCTGCTATAAAGCTACGTTTAGGGACCATAATTTGGAGTGGGCCCGGACATAGCTCAGAGCTATAAAGCTACGGAGCTACAGAAAGATAGTTGTTTAAAGCTTAAGCCAGACCTTAGCTGTGGTCCTACCTTCCCTCCTTAGCTTAAGTCAGAGCTTTTCTTTCTCTCTTTTCTCTGACGACCCTTGAACCTCACCCTTGAAACTATACCCTTGATCCCTAGACTGATAAACCACCAGCGCCCTCGTTCATTGATCCTCCACCCTCCACCTTGGCCCTACACCCTCCACCTAGATCCTTACCCCCCTACAGAACACAGGATTCCTACCTCGACTGGGTGGGATACTCGCCTGGGCTACTCAACTAGAGACAGAAAAAAGAAGGCATGTTGCTTACTTACGAGCATTTCGATTGAGTTACACAGATTTGATCTAGAGCTGATTAGTATTCTGATTAGGCTGGACGGAAGGAGCGGCCAAAGGAGACTGATTAGTCTTCTAAGAGGGGCGCACTAGCACTGATTTATTTGATTGGTTTCAAACATCCTTCTGGGGTGGGGCGAACGGACGGACAGATCGAAACTGAACACGAGATAAAAAGAAGGATCAGTAAGTTCCCCATAGTCGTATTCAGTACATTCCCTTAGTTGTTCAGTACGCATTACCCCAAACCCCCTGCATTATCGCGCATTCAGTCCGCCTGCCCAGATACATCACCCAGGAAGGAACAGTATGCGTAGGCAAGGTGGATCTCACCCAGGCCACGTATTCCAAGCAAGGAAACACACAGTACATCGCTTCCAAGTGTGTGAGGTGGTACTGATGAAGAGTAGTGATTGATGCGATTGAGGGATATCCTCAGATATGGTTTTGGAAAACGGATGGACGATTAACTGCACACTGCCAAATGACAAGTCCACGTCACCCAGGATGGCACAGTCTCCCATTCTCACATTCCCATACCCATAACCCCAAATTCTACCGCTGCATACCCACATCCCCCATTCTGTTCATATTCAGTCCGACTACCCAGTCTCCGTATTCCACCTGCTCAGTCCGCCCAGTACACGTCACCCAGGATGGCACAGTACGACACATTCTCTCATTATTGCATTCACACATCCGCCCAATACGCCCAGCATTCCCCAACAGCTCACTCCCGATAAGAGGATGCATCCACAGAGAAAGCACTACTCCTAACTACCAACTACAACAACAACAACATCCCCTTCTTCTGAGATAGGCATCGATTGATTGGACTTGATTGATTCACTTGATGGAGAACATCCTTCAGAGATGGGCGGTACACCGGACAGATACAGATAACATATTCGGGGGTGGGGAGGTACAATAGAAATGAATGATGCTTTATAGTGAATGATTGATCGATATTGATTAGTCTTCTGATGGTAGGTAGGGGCAGTCCACCGGATGAACAAAATCCAACAGATATGATTTCTTCCCGATAATGGACGTGGGTGGGGGAAAAATAAAAAGGATAAGCTCATATATAATGCAACCAAGTTACCGCACCTATACCTTAAGGGAAGCGGCCTTTCAAGTGGATCCGCTTATGCTACCATGGCACCACCATTTGGAGCAGGCACTCAGTTCGCTTGGACCAGATTTGACAAAACTTTATCATTCGTGGGTTTCATGCAATAAAATCGACTTATTGGGGGGGGGGGGGGGACAAGGCCTTTCATCGGGACATTTAAATGGATTTTCTTCTTTATGAAATATACCCTTATATATAAGGATTTTAGGATACTTCTTTTTTCTTTATTCAATATGTCTTTAATTACCAGCCTGCCTTCCTACGACTATATTCGGCCTGCCTGAAAGAAGTTGCTTGCCATAGAAATAGGGGATATAGGTAGATCGGACTGGGCTTTCGCCTTTGGAAGCGCGAGGGGAATCAGTCGTTATGGAGTTCCCATGTGATAGGATTTGATGGGGAAATAGAAGTCGTTATGGAGTGTCACACGTGTGAGTCCTACCCATACCTAGTAGGTCCTAGGCTCAGGTGGATGAGGCATAGAACTATTTCTATTATTCGCATGAACCGGAAAGGCACGAGGCAAAGAGCTTTGAGAGATCGCAGGCAGCCTTAATGAAAAGCTTTCACTTTTGGCAGACCCCAATGAAATATTCCGAGAAAAGGGTTGAATACTCCTTTAATAAATAGAATACTTGGGCATTTCTCTAAGGTATGTATATATGTATGTATATATCCATATCTAAGGGGGGAATACGCTGACCAAAGGGATCTCCTCTCCATCTGCCGGAAGTGAAGGGCGGGCTGCTAAATTCAATGGGCTCCCCGTACAAGTAGTTCCTAACCCGCTAAATAGGCTCCCCGTACATGTAGTTGGTGACGGCCGCTAATATACTCCTAGAATAAATATAGGATTTGTTTGGTGCCAACTCTTTAGTAGCAAGTAACATATTGACTAATGCTAGAATCCAAACACCTTGAGCTCCTATACTTGGATGCTAGCTTATATAAAGTAAAGTTCCCTAAAGAATATGAGTCCCCATCTGCCCAAGCTAGTAGTTCAGGCAAGTAAGGTATAAGCTTTGAACCATACCCCGTGCTGCTATTGGGCTTGTTCCTCTATGCTAGCTGGGTTTGGGCTAGTTCCTCTACGATAGCTAGTTGGTTGGCTGCTTCTTTATGTATTGGTTCACCCTTTTTGAGCCCGGCCTTGGTCTCTAGGTGGGGTACTGCCCCTATATATTATTTTCTATTTCCTCTTTGTGTGCTCTTTATTTAAGCATGGTGGACTCTATGTAAGCCAGGAGCACGAGAGTCGCTGGAAGGTATTGCTTTATGAAATACCCTTTCTGCTAGACATAGACTTGGAAACCCCATAATACACGTAGTGAGGAACGAATGGTCACCTTACTAGCCCCGAGTTGATGGCATAGATGGAGAGGAGGAATGAATGGCATTGATAGCTTCATCCTTACCCTTTGGTTTCTACTGCCCGGAACCCTAAAAAGAGTGAGTGGTAGGATTATGTTTACTTTACCCACCCAGATATTAGACCAGGACAATCAGTTGCAGTAGGAGACAGTATCTGAATACCGTTTTCATACTACCTACTAGAAAGACTTTCTATTTACCAGCCCTAGAACATTAGGTCTTACAAGCTACCTGTTACCTTTTAGAGGTACCACTCCCTAGAAGCAACACCAGATTAGGGGATGGAGTCTCTAGAAGCTAGGAATACAAAAGTTGCTGGAAGGTATAGCCTCTATTAACTACTATCTTTGTTTAGTATTTCACCTTACAGAAATACAGTCTATGTTGCTGTCCTAGAACATGAGGTCTTTAAGTTACCTGTTACCTTTTAGAGCCACTCCTACAAAGACCGAAAAAGCAGACAGATTAGGGGATGCGTTGGGATAGACTAGAAGCCAGGAACACACAAAAAAGTAGCCTCAGATATGTTCATAAAAGCTACTCTTTACACCTTCTAGACAGAGATATATGCAGACCCCATAATACACGTAGTCACAAACAAATGGTTACCTTACCCCGGGTTGATGGGAAGGAGTCTTACCCTTCTCTTTCTTTATGCCTGGAACCCTAGAACCTGTGCGTGGTGGGATGATGTTATGGAGCTGCCCACATTAGGGATGTATTTACCTTTCTCATGTTACTTGTGACTGGGTACAACCTACAATACCTTACCAACCATTGTTACCCCTTGAGAGAGACCTTTGAGAGACAAACACGTGCTTACCATATGCCTTGAATTAGACACGTTCTCTTCATGCACCCCAGTGAGAGGAAGCAGAACCCTAGAACAGACAGTCTTCTTTCCAGTGAGCTAAAGTTCATAGCAATGTTCTAATTGCCCAGGCAAGCTCGTCCAATATAAAAGTTGAAGTCTGCGAACCCTTCTAGAAAGGGAAACATTCAAGGTAGTCGATATCAATAGGTGACACTAACATAAATGCAAGTAAGAATCTTCCTAGCATGGGGCTGTCTAAATGCATCAATAGTATCTGAGGATGAAGTCTTGTGGTCCGCGAAAAGAGAAGATAGTGCTCATCCAATCCAAGCAAGCCTTTCCAATCTCCAGGGTCTGGCTGCTATGACAAGGTATAGTAGAGCCAAGGTAGAGAGCCGTAGAGCCAACAATCTATGCGAAATATAGGTAGTTAGGTGCAGATGTAGAGATGGAAACATCGTATAGTAAAAAGTATATATGTATTTGAGTCCAATATTTGAGTTATCCCGGCTAGGTCTAGTGTATTGATGTCAGGACTGGAGCCATGGCACCATCATCATAAGACCCGATTCCACATGGAGAGCTGTGGAGACCCAGTTACAACAGAGCCAGGTAGAGATGGCGACATTGTATGTTAAATCCAGTAGAGCATGTTTCAAAATTAGATATGCCAATTAGGTAGGTGTTCAGCTGCAATTAGGTCTGCACCAAATTAGGTTTCCTGGCTAGCTGCGATTTCAACTTGTTTCTCTGCGGCTTTCACAAGGCTTTTAGGATCGAACTTTGGGGCGGGAGGCCTTGGAACCATGGTTCAACTCAGGTTATGCCAATCCAAGTGCAGACGTATCTAGGCTACATCATGTATATACCCCGTGTGGCATCAACTCTAGGTCTAGTATGAGCCTAAGCCCCAAGTAAATAGGCCCCATAGCAAGTAGAATATATGCAAGTCCAAGTAAAACTTCTCTATGCGCGTATTATGGATATGAAGATCCAAGTGGAAACGTATCTATGCCAACATCGTATAGTAACAAGTATAGATTGGCTGCAATGAGATCATCTCGGGAAGATAAGATAAAGTAAGAAAGCGAATTTATTCTCTCTCTCTATGGGCTTAGGATCGGCAGCATCGCAATTTGGTAGCAGCAGAGAGAATAAACGAGATGAAAGGGTATGGTTTCTTCCAAATAATCCCTAGTTTAGATCTCTGATGGCCCTAGGTTCATCAGAATCCTAAAAAATAGGTTTTTACTATGGCAAAAATGTGAAATGATATGCGAGTTCAAGTTGGCAGACTAGATCCAAGCTAAGCAGCCAGGGATCCAGTAGCCGTGGATCCACTAGCAGATATAGATAGGCAAATCCCGCCCCGGATAACGATTTATCGATAGATAATGCAAAGAAATACTAAGGACCTATTGATTTCCCGTCCAGTTCAAACACTTTTGCCTCAATTACAAGCCCTTAGTTCCACTCCTCCTTCGTCAACTAAGGGCCCACCCAAACGATCGATGCGTAATGAAGGAGTGGATTCGGGGTGCAACGAGCGGTGATTGAAGTGCACGGAAATCGTCCCCCTTTGTTAGTTCCTAAAGAACTTGAAGGGCCTTTCAAGTATTTGAACTTTGGGATAACCTGGAGTGCAACGAGCGCTATCGAGTCAGAAATCGGGGTGCAACGAGCGAAGGAATGCACGAACCCTCACCGTATGAATAGTGAGTGACTCTATCCCTTAGTTCCACCCAAAGTGAACAGAACCGATCCAACCAATGATTTTTCGATCGAGTACCTCAGAACCAACCTTAGATCCTAAAGAACAATTTCTTTCCTCTCCCTTATGGTCTTTAGGCCTTACGGCACCTATCGAGTATAAAGCTTTCCTACAGAGCAGCGAGGGAGCTGGAAATCCACCGATTATTACCGTGATTACTCAGTCCCAATGATGGGCTACAAAAGACCCAACTAGCGGCCCTTACCAATGAAGGATCCTTAACAATGAATTAAGGCTTAATCTGGACATTCTTCGTAGAATAATTCCTTAGGGAGGGGTGCAAGTGGACCAATCTGAATCATTAGTCGAGCAGGTCCTTAGTGGTAATCCTTTAGTAAGTGGCGAAGAATTCCTCCTTCTATAGTGGGGTGGGGATAGTGGACCCTTTAGGATCATGCCAATGACAGTGAAAGCAAGGCCAATAAGGAATGAGCAACTCCAAACCAATGAATCCAATCCCCGGCCAGGCCATGAATGGGTAGCCAATCATCCTTTCAGCTTCCTCAATATAGGTCAGGTCCGACCCTTATTATGGAACGATTGCCCAAAGCTAGCTCAATATTCCTCTCCGCATGAAATGATGCATCTTTGAGAATAATTAGTGGATCGTCCGATGCGGATCGATTTGTCAATTTGGCAATATCATTTGATGTAATGAACACGATCTTAGCCTCCTATTTATAGATAGTGGAACTACGGGGCAAATAAGCTGGAGATCTGATATCCTACAATGAACACGATCTTCGCATCCTATTTTTAGCCACTGGACCTGAGATTCAAAGTGTGAAATGATCTTGTTCTGGTTCGATGCGAAAAGGGAGCACGGACATGTAGTGATATCAGGATCCGGCCCTCTCTGATGGAATTGTAGCAATCATCACACTATGTATGTATTTATTTCGATGATCGATTTGATTCAGATTTCATTCCCGTTCTTCGCGGCATGATCATGCGTGTGGGCTATATTAACCGTCGGTTAAGATGCTTTTTTTGATTGGGAAATAACCAGAAACGTGACACCTGTCGTAATTAGTTATACAAAGTGCAAATTACGACAGCTAATAGAAGGGACACCCCTACTCTGTACTCTAACTAATAAGGGTCTACCATAGAATAGGAGAGGGGTATCAATATTACCCCTCTATTAGGGTAACCTAGAATAGGTATTAGGGTAACCCTAGCCCCTAGAATAGGTATTAGGGTATTCTACAGTAACATATTCTAGGGTATAGGGGATGGGTATAATATTTAGGTATTAGGGTTACCATAGGGCCCCTAGTTGAGTATACCTATTCTAGGCCCGTATTATAGAATAGGTTACCCTAGAATAGGAGAGGGGTATATTCGTAACCTATATTAACATAGGGTGTAATATACCCCTTCTACCCAGGTTCTTCTTTCGTTGGGTTACTGAGTGTTTATTGTACCTATCGTATATAAAGAATGACTGGAATCACGTACAAGGACAAGGTCCTTCGTGATTGATCGATTGATGGGTGCGTTATCACACTCGACCACGCCATCGCCTACTATTTACCCACCCACCCCAATCCCCGGTGTGAATCAGGTGCAATGCCTGCTGTATCGGAAAGAATGCATTGGATGGATGCCCGGGCATTGAGAGGGAAGGACGCTTCCAAAGGCGAAAGGTCGTGGGGAGATACCGTCCGTGATCCATGGATCTCCGATCGGGAGACCGTATCCAAGCACCGTGGCTAGTCCGCGCTCCTTGGACTTGAAAGACTTAGCGAACTGAAACATCTAAGTAGCTATGGGAAGGGGAATCAACCGAGATCCCATTAGTAGCGGCGAGCGAAAGCAGATTGGGCAAATACTAAGCAGCGGAGCGATCTTGGTCTCATTTTCCTAGCCTTGCCTTCTCTGCGTGATTCATTTCAGTTCATTGGATGATGGAAGAACCAAGCCGGTGCTTTGCCCGGTAGGTAGAATTGTGAATGAAAAGGTTGGAAGATCTAGCCAAAGAAGGTGATAGCCCTGTAGAGAGTCCCATGGTTCGATTCTGTAAGTAAAACGCAGCGTGTTTAAATTAGGATCGCTTCGTAGCGAGAAAGGGGGACCACCCTCTAAGCCTAAGTATTCCTTAATGACCGATAGCGTACAAGTACCGTGAGGGAAAGGTGAAAAGAACCCTAGGAAAGGGAGTGCAATAGAAAGAAATCCGATGCGAACAATTAGTCGAAGGATGCGTAAGCAGGCTCGACCATAAGGCCAGGCCCGGTAGGGTGAGGGACGAAATCTCGACTATAAGGAGAGTCCTGGTAGGGACTCACTATTCTGATGGTGAGGCTCGATAGGGTGAGGTAACGTGTGAGGGTGAGCTTGCCGAACTCTCGAAAATGGATTTCTCGCTCACCTTCCCTAAAAAGGTGAGGGCCGCCATCAGACGAACAACTCTCCTTTGGGGGAGGGGCCCCAAAAGCCGCCATCATGCGTAAGCATGACTCGACCACCGCCATCAACTTGAAGAACACAAGGCCGCCATCGATTTATTGCTCACCTTCCCTAAAAAGGTGAGGCCCGGTAGGGTGAGCTTGCCGAACTCTTGACAAAGGCCGCCATCGATTTATCGCTCACCTCCCCAAAGAGGTGAGGGACTTGACTGAGGTTATGAGGTCGAGGGACTCGACCGAGGTTACGAGGTCAAGGGACTCACTCATTCATATGGGTGAGGAATTTATTACTTCATCGCATCGGGCAAGGGTGAATCCGTGTAAATGCAGGCCCCCCCAGGTTAGTTCCGTTCCGTACCAATCCTTATAGCAGGCAGGGACACGTACAAATGCAAGAACCAAGTTTTAGGAACAACACTTTACAGTGACCTCTGCGTCTTATGCCTTTGCCCTAGCTGCAGGTGGTGTTACTCGTTCGGGAAGCTAGTTCTTAGTAAACAGATTAAACAATAGAAAATGGTTCAGGTTCGTAAACTAACTCTCTACCTGGAATAGATGCGGGTGGATTCGTGACTGGAGGGTATGATGGTTATGGAACTGAACGAAGGAAAGCTAAAGCAGGCAAGGGTACTGAGCGAAGTGGTAGCTCGTAGGTGTTGTTACAGATATTTAGCCTGTAGTTTAGCCCGTAGTTTAGCCATATTTGGCCCGTATAGGTGCTGTTCCAGCTTTTGATCGTGTAGTTGTTGTTCCAGTTCTAGTTTCTGTAGGTGCTTGTCCAGTTTTTTCCCCTCTAGGTGTTGTTCCAGATTCGGATGATCGTGATCGATAGCCAGTTTTAGATCCTCCAGTCCCGGTTGAAGTTTATTAAGCAACAAAGCAATAAGTTGAAGCACCACCACCCAAAGTAAACACAAAGGCTCAGACTGACTCGTATGCTTATTGTTAATATGAATCTAGCCGAGAGGATGGTGGATAAATGGGTTATGATTCAACCCAGGCTACTCAATATCAATCTGCGGGGTATGGATTCAGCTCCTTCGCTAGCAGATCTAGTTCCAGTTTGACTAACATTTGCAGATCGAGATCCAGTTCCATTTTATATAGTCGAATGAAGAATCCGTTCCAGGTCCAATTGTTGTTGATTCAGTCCCAGATGAGCGTCCTTCCCTTTTATTTAGTCGATCAATACAAGATTTCACATCGAGGTAGCAGGTGAACTATTAATAAGCTTTATGAGGTACAATCGAGTAGTATCATCCAATCAAAAAAGAAATACTATGCCATAATGATCCAGCAAAGGCAGGAAAGGTAGAGGCAGATAAAGATGCAGATTGAGCATATACAGTCCCAGGTCCCTTTTGTCTGGTTTCATATCCAAATCCAATTCCCTTTGTTATCGAGTCACTATCTCCCCCGGATCTACTAGATCCAGATTGATAGCTATAAGCACCAATTTAAGCCGCAACCAGGGTGGGTGTAAACAGGATACGTACCGGCGGAGAAAGCATCGAAGCCGGGAGCTAGATAGGTAGGAGAGACAAGAGCGGAGCCCAGTAGAGCAAAGGCAGTTTAAGAGGTCTAGGTGATAACAGCTAAGGTAGCAGTAGGAAAGGCCGCAGAGTAAGATATATAAGTGGAGGCCAAGGCATCATAGGCAGAGCCAGATATAACGGGGGCATAGAAAGATCCAGCGGAGGCAAAGGCTACAAAGCCCGCATCGCTCCTAGTTCGAGTTCGAGTTCACCCGGCTCTAGGCGCAGATTAACCACAAACAGGTTGAGATCGAGATCCCGTGCTAATTTTTCCCAAGTGAAAGCATTTGACCATATTCTTTATTATATACTTAATTTAGTCCCAAATCCAAGATGCTCCAGTCGATGAACCAGTTTAAGCTCTAGTACTAGAACTAGTGAATGCGCCAGTAATAGTAATAGCTTCCCTTCACTCTATTCTAATACCACCATCGGTAGCTTCGGTAGCAGATCTTATATCATACCATAGTCAGAGCAGCCAAGCCATAAAGCTAGAAATCTTGCCATCTACTACATACTACCACACTGATACACTAGCTATTACTACCTACCATAGATAGCCAACACCACCAGCATCACCAGTATAGGTAGGAGCAGAGCTAGCAACACCACCACCACCAGCACCAGGAACACCCATAAAAGGCAGGGGCAGAGACAGTTGACCGAGCGAAGGTATCATAGGAGGCGTCAGGAGAGGAAGAACCTAGATATATAAAAACCCAGATCCCTTACCTTAGCATCCTTCCCTGTACCGGCGTATTTCCTGGAATAAAGTCAACCTGTTCCGTCATCATATGCATGTGTTTCAGGGAGTCATTTTTATACATCCCACCAATATTCACATCCACTAATCAAAATATGTTTTGATTCCTGCGTAATGGCCTATAAGACGGTTTGAGGCCCACGGGGTCTGCATGGTCCTACCTATAAGCAAGCCCTCTAGCGGGTTATTCTTCCTGTCGTCAGGGCACTGAGCACGTTTCTATACTTCTGTCCACCCAAGTGTTTCCATACTGCACCGACCAGATACTCTCCCCAATTCTCCTACACTGGACAATAAGCAAGTGCAATACCGGTTTAAAGAATACCTATTCCGCTCCAATTAATATGGTGGGGACGCTTGCTCCGTTATTGGTAATGCAGATAATATATATAGGCTGCTTAGACTCGGATGCTTCCTTCCCCTCCATTGTCGGGAAAGCCATTATTCCTTATTTACTTAGCAGGCTCTCAATCTAAGGAGAGGATGCAAAGCATAGCTCGACCGTTAGCCCCCCACCCAATAAGTAAATAATAAATTTTTGATTTTTCCCATTCAAATATTTGATAAGCTGGGTGTGTTGGGCCGAGTGCTCTCTCCCTTTATTCTGCATTTATTCGGGAGACTCGGTCGAGTTGATGTCGGTTGAGTGCTCTGATCTTGCTTATCGTTGATTGAGAAACCTTAATTAGTGTAACGTGCTCACTGCACTTCGTCCATAGTTTGGGGGTGAGGTAGGTAAGTCATGTCACATAGAGAATATCTGTAACAATTGATTCATTTAGAAACAACTCACTGCTAGTTCCTATCGTCAATTCGGCATTCGTATTACGTATGTAATAACAATCAATTGCCGATGCGAATTACTCGACCGGGGAGAGATTTGGTTTCTCCACGATCGAAAATCATACGGAGTTTGGGACTGGCCAACCTTTCGACGCTCGAAAGCGATAACCGCCCTCCCAACAGAAAAGACATTTGATTTAACTAATTCCCCGAAAAGCCCGCTGGGGAGACGCTGCTTACTAATAGATTGCTCTCCGACGTTTTAAGCCGATGAAGAAGTTTATATTCTTCCTACGAAAGGTCGGTTCCTAGACTCAATCTGTAGCATTAGACTGGGCAGAAGAGAGTTGCACTTGCTTCAAAAGGAATATAGAAACCTCCTTCTTCATCCGCGATCACTCAATCGAAGAAACAAGCACTCGATTTCAAAGGCTTTAACTCGTGCTGTAGGGGAATTATCGCCGAATCGGTCTTCTTCCTCTTCCTACCAGCGATCTTATTCTTCCGTTGTTGGCGCAGGGTGATCTTCAGATCTCTTTCCCAATCCGGTATCTGTTCCGAACGCAGGGGATAGAAAATGAAAGTCGCTCGCCACTGAGAGTCCATATTTTTTCCCTCGACTCTCGAAAGGGTTGTAACAACACTCACCAATTCAATTTTATCTGTCGTATGATCTGGGTTTACGTCGTTTTGAAAATGGGCGGGCTCGACCGAAACGGGCATAGCTCGACACTTCTTCCCCTACTAGAGATTAATAATATTTTAGGTCGCTTTCCCATTCATATTACATGTGTAATACTGCCCTGGTGGTGAGGGAGAACTCATTTTTGTCCTCGACCTTAAGACTGAGATCTAAATTTGAGATAGAGTTTCTGGGTCAATGCGAATGGCCTAGTTGGATCGTTTCAAACCACCTCTTCTCCACAGTGGTTGGCATGAAATATTGTATATGAGAAAATAGATTCTCTCCTTCTCCGCTCTGTAGTTTTGAATATTTCCTTTTCCTATCATGATCTATTCATTTCCTCCCTTCTTGTTACGAGGTATCCCCAGCAATGGGGCTACTGGGCTGTAACGAAAGAAAGCCTTCTGAGACTGGGCTGTAACGGGCTTAGTGCTGTAACGGGCTTAGCTGTAACGAAAGAAAGCCCTCTTGGGTGGGCGGGAGCCGTACTGAGCAGTGGGAGTATCCCCTCCCTTTCTGTCACGAATCATATCTTCCCCCTTTTTAACCCGGTAAGTATACTATTAAGGACTAATTTGGTAGGGGGCCTCAATCTAGCTCTTTGAGGGGGCCCCAAAATTAAACTTTATTCTACGAATCAAAAAACTGCTCAGAGAATAGAACATGACTTATAACATCTGATTGGGTTGGTTTGAGGTGGGTTGGTATCTCCTTCTAGTTGCATAGAGAAGCAACTTTGGTAAGCGAAGGTAGGACTTTGACTTACCTAGTCGATGAATCTATCTATGAAGGGTTACAAGGAAGATAATGGATAGAACTCACAATCTTTTGGTAGGATAATCTAAGTATGCATAAATGATGCTTGGTAGGTGTAAATGAAGGTAGGCATAAAGGAAGAGAAGTAGGTGAAAATAAAAATGCTGCTTTTGGACAACACGGTATAGATAGATTTTGCAATACTATCTAGCGTTGGCAGAGAATGATTATAGGTGAATGCCATTTCGATTGATTCGATTGATGCAATGGTAACCCGAAGGTTGTGGTCACCAAAAAACTACTAGATCAGGGTATAAGTGTTACATGAGCCAAGTGTTTCGAATCGCTCTACCATAGCTCTACATGCACTCTGTTCGGTGCCGGAACCTAACCGTCTAATATGAAAATAGGGAAGGCAGGCGGGAAGAAAGAAAGAGAATATATTCACTCTAGCTAGCTCTGCTTGGGATTTACAGGGGGATGGATTGATCGCTACGGGGGAGGCAAGCACTTCTCGAACATCCTCATTCCATTCAATCCAAGCACAAAAGATCAACTCGATTTGGTGATCGATCTTCCTCTCTCGGAGCATAAAATGGTTTACTGCTTTATCACCGGAGATCATAGGTTTAGAGAAATGGAATGATGGCGGTACTGCTATTCGAGTTCCATCTAGATCCCCCAAGGAACAGATAGAGTCCTACCCAAACCTAAGACCAGCTAGTTGAGAAAGCCGAAGAGGATTAAACACACGAACATGCACCACTTCTTATCCCACTTTTGATTTGAAGCTCACATTCGCCTATAAAATGTGCTTGCTCCATTGAAGCTAGTCCCTGCATCCCTGCCCCACCCCGACTCCACAGAGTTGGATCCCTACCCAAACCACGCCTATAGCTATCCACGACCCAAGGCAAAGAGCTATATCAATCAGTCGGATGAGTTCCTCGCTGTGCAACGTCGCTTTCTTTATTTATTCGTGGGTCCTAATAGCTAGCTATTAACATTCACCATCGAGATGGATACCACACTCCTTGTTTCTGCCCACAAAAATACCTGGATCTGGAAAGGGGTATAAAGCACCCACCTCTGTCTAGGATCTTTTACGTACTTATCGTTTGTTGCTTCAATAATAGAAAACTTTTTCTCTATCTATTTAGGCTGGCAGTGCTTGCTGGTCCGGATTCATGCTAGCAAACGGATTGGCAGCGCCGCTTACCTTAAATATAGAAGTTCCGTTGCGTTGTGTTTGGGTAGATAATCCTTAGTAAGAGGAATCGCCCTAGCAACTACTTAAGGGAGAGGGAAAATGAATGTTATAGAAGGGATGAATGAATCCCAACTAAAAATATGAATTGATTGCTAGATCATTTCATTCTACGCAGGCAGGTTCCAATCAGTGATCGCCTTGGTTGGCCCCTTGGGAGGCAAGGGAGTGCATGGGAGTGGTAGCGAGGGGAGCATCAATCCATCTTGTGATCATTTCACCATCTATCCATCTATGGATTTTTAGTCAATAAATCCTCCATCTCCTATTTGAGGAGCTTGGGCCTAGCTTAATCAGGGGAACTGGGCGCGGTACATTCCAGCCAGGATGCAGGATGCTCAAATCTGTTACGAAATGGGCGAAAATAAATAGAAGGGTTCAGATCCAGGTACACTAGGCCCAATGGACATCAGCACATATTAACAACAACGAGAACCAACATAAGAGACAATCAAACCAAATATAAGGAACTAGTAGAACGAATATTACACCTTCTACTAGGTATAGCCTCAATAAAAGAACAGATAACCTTCTATTATAGAGGGTATCTATTATAGGGTAACCCTATTGTGGTAACCTTCTATTAGGGCCTGGGTATATTAGAATAGGTTACCGCTTTTGACCATATCTTCTATTAGTATCTATAGGTGTTCTATAGAATAGTGGAACTATATGTGTTCTATATGTCGATTCTTGCTGGTGGAGCTATCGGATCCGGACCGATACCCCATATTTTGTCATCGCTCTATTGCAGTGCATTCAGAGAATGCTGAATGGATAGGAAATGTGACCGCATGACAAAGAATGTGGATGCATCTATTTCTCCCAGTTGGATTGATATCTGTCTGTGGATGCCTTATATATGTTGCATTAGAGATGGCAAAACGATGCATGATGAAGCAAAAATGCATGATGGAGATGCATGCATTATCTACCAAACATCATGATGTGAATTATACTATGACTTATGTTTAGAAGTGTACACCAGGGTCTTGAGACACTCTTTATGATATATCTAGTTACCACCGATCTATCTATTTTCCTTGAATGAATTACCAGCTGGGATTGTCATTCTCATTCTTGATTCTATCTATCTCTAGTTACCGAAAAGAAATAAATAGAGATGACTTCGTAAGGTAAGGCCGGCGAAAGGCGATACCACCTTGGTCAAATGGGTGCCCACACCTGGCTTTTTAAGGACTTTCCTGGCTGGATCTATCCACCTGTCCAAGTTAGTGCCGTAACAAGCTAACTCACCCACTCTGCCTACCGGCATTAGTTCGCGCAAGCAAGCCATAAGGCAGGCCGGATGGTAGGGCGTACCACTTCATCCACCAGCATGACTCCGCAGGCCATGGAGATATCTGCCTTCGTAATACCCTATGAACCGTAATGGATGGGAAGGTTCTGAAACAGGAGGGGAAAGGCGAAGCTATTTGATACAGTGAAAGGTCCGGCATTCGTAACTGAAAAGGCCAACTTGACTAAAGACCCAAAATGCTTTCCAGTTGAACACTCCGTAATAGGGAGGGTTGGTTATCCCTCATATTTCGTCCCCTCAAAGAGAATAGCAGAGCGTAAGTTTCTATTTATTCCCCTCAAATTCATTTCTTCCAGTCATGAATTCGATATATTATATATGTAATTATGCATTGATGTAATAATGCATTGATGTAATTATGCATTTCAATTAGTAATTACGCTTTAGCAGAAAATGTTGCTATTATATATGTAATTACGCTTTCTTATATAAGTAATTACGCTAGGTACCTGCCTTTGTATACGTAATTGAGGTATGCCTAGCTGCTGATCGGTATTCCCATAGTTGAAAGTTCAATAAAAAAGAAAGAAGTATTTGATTTGATGCAGAAGAAGGCTCGACTTTACGGAGAGGACTTTATTTAGAACTTGAAGCTAGGTGAATGGCTCGGAAAGGCCGCCATCATGCCCCTTTTTTCAGTCTCGACCAACGAGCCGCCATCATGCTCCCGGCAGGGCTTGACCAACGGGCCACCATCATGCGAAGCATGGCTCGACCAACGGGAGAGGAAGGAAACCCAAATAGGTTATGGCAGCGTACGTTTTGGCTCTAATAGTTGGGGTAGAGTACGAGTGTCTGTAGGGCGAGGCCTTACCTTTCACTCTTGCAGTGTAATTACTGCTTCTATTATTATTATAGTAGGAAGAAGATCCGTGGAGGACCAGAGTGAGTTAATTTGAGACCAATAGTCAAGGTATCACCTGCAGCTGATCGAGATGGAGAACGCACAGAGGCGAAGCTTTTTGGAATCAACCGAACCAACATGGCTTTAATATCTTGCTTCAGGGGAGAGTGCTATAATTCATATACTTGCCTAAAGAGAATTTCCAGTTCCAGAACATGGACATGATGACTCGAACCATGCCAACTATGGGTTATCTTATAATAAAAACCCCCTATAAGAAGCTTTTTCGTATCCACCGAAACAACCTGACCTGGGTACCTCCAACCAGGTGGGTGCCTTAATACGGATCCCAGAATAAGGAATTAGTGAACAGGCCGATCGAACTTTAGAGAATAGAACCTACTTTTATTATGATTATGAATTGAATTTAAGGATCATCATTGCCTTTATTAATCCACGAACTTCCACAAATGAGTCACCTTTTATGGATTGGATTGGAATTTCACCGAATACTCTTAGTTTCTTGCCTTACCCCCCCCCGATTAGGGATTACATGGCGACGGAGCTGGGTGCATAGATGGCTTGGCTGGAATGGATTATGGGATATTAGAGAGCCCCGCTCGGATGGCTTGATGGGATGGGTGGACTTCTTTACGAGTGAGCTTGGAATGGAGGCAGTGCGTGGAGGGACGGATTCGGTAGTAGCAGCCCATAGGGATAGGGCCCTTGGTTTACCTTTAGCTTAGAGAGTTTCACTGCTGCTGGATGGTAGAATTATGGGACATCAGAAAACCTATTTTATGGGGACCGCTTCGCTTTACCTCGCTACCCCAATTATGGATTGATAGCAGCACGACTCCCTGGATGGTCGATTCCACGAGGACCTTCGTAACCCCCATCTCACTATTATGGATAACCCTTAAGCCGCTGGACTTCTGCTTCTAAGGATCAAATTCCTCCTACTATGTGATTCCTGGTCTAGGGTGAGCTTGCCGAACTCTCGACTGAAGGCCACCATCGCTCCAGGTCTGTCTAGTTCTAGTAGGTGAAAGAATAAACCAAGGAAAGGGGTAGTGAATAGAGGCCATACCTGACTGCACTGCTACTCGAGTGTTCCTGGCTGGCTTCATCCAATTCATGGGTTGGGCAGAGCTCCATATACTAGGGTGAAGGCAATAAGCCGGTCTAATCCCGACCCAATATTCTAAGGTCTAGTAATAGCTATGAAGCAATTCCTACAGTAGAAATATAAGGATGATATTGTTGATCCCGTGCTGAGAAGAGCCTGACCTTAAAAGAGAAGGTCTAGTACCTGACTAACTAAATGATGAATGCCAGAATCCAATCCAAGTGAGATAGGTGGAACAGGTCTAGTTCTTATAGGTCTTCATGAAATCGTTAGGGCTAACTCCCTCCATGCTCCTAGGTGAAGGCGGTAGTAATAGAGGGGTATGAAATCAATCCATTCATGCCATGCTGCAGCTTTCATGTAATCAGAAATAGTGAGAGCATGGGGAGCTATGAGAAGTTCTTCTATTAATCCAGTTGCCCTGCCTGGCATGTCCATCCATAATAATCGTGGGTAGAAAGCAGGAAAATAAGAGTATTCGAGTGTTCGGGGAATGTCCCATCCATAATAAGTGCTGAAGTTGAAGTTCATGGATTCAGGAAGCACTTCTCCTTGCTTGGTTGGGTTGTGAAAGAGTGGTAGCGAAAAAAATCTCACGGTGTTATATTATATACGTAATAAGAGTGATTCCAAAATCCCATAAAGAGGATCTATTCTCTAAAGCCCGTCCAACCCAATGCTCTGATGAACAATAATGAATCCATCACCTGATAGATGAAAAAAAATCCAAGGAGCATTAAGAAGAGAGAGAATCGGACATATAGATAGAACCTCTTCTAAGGTTCAACGTAGGCAAGTGAAACGTATCTATGCGACATCTTATATTAACACGTAGGGACCTATTGATCGCCCCACATAAAACTAAGTGTGCCATTATAAAGAAATGACGAACCACCACCTCCTAACGTGGGATTCCATTGGAACTTCTAGATTGTGAACTTAGAGGGCATGGCAAAGATGACAAATTATTAGTAGGAAAGGACATCTCCATGCGAGTATCATATTAACACATCTCCATGGCGGTATAAAATATTAACACGTCTCTATGGCGATCTGGGATGCAAGTACGAAGAAAAGCAAGCCCCATTTCCCCAAGGCGACTTACTGCAGAGACTGGAACATGAAAAGTTAAACGTAGGTATGTGGGTATCATATTAACACGTGTAGGGGCCATATAGAACTGCTTCTAAGGTTCAACGTAGAGAGAGGTGCGATTCAAAGTGAAACGTATCCATGCGAGCTCGTCTAGTAAGAGGTAGATATGCAACATGGATTTATCTGGTTCAAATGGATATGTGAAAACCCCCCCCTCATACTTCAGGAGAGTCCCTCCGGGTCGTAGATACGCAATTCTAACATAGAGATACCAGCGATACCTAAGGCAAAGGTGAGGCTAAAGGTGGTGCCATCAAAAAAGGTTGTGAATAAACCAGAAATGGTTATGTAGTTCAGGGTATGTTCCCGCAGTGCTCCAATAACAAGACGGACAATAAAAAAGCGGTGAATAAGACAATCATATTTCATATGTATGCAACATCATATTATTTATCGGACTGGTTATGAACAAGTAAAACGTATATATGCAAGTATAATATGAAAATTTAGATATGCTAGTCCAAGTGTGAAACGTAGAGATACGAGTTTAGACAAAAATAGCATTGGTTGTTGTTCGTTGTCACCCAGTTTCATTGCAATCAATGTCTTCTGGTTTCAATAGTTGTCCGTCCGTTGTGTATCGTCTCACCCCCAAGCTGTAGCCCACACTCAGAACAACTATTAGCTTTGGATTGAAAGCAGTCAAGTCTTCCCATCATAAGGCCCAGGAAAAGTGAAACGTAGATATGGCGAGTATAACCGTAGATATGGAAACTGTTAAGGTGGTCTGTCCCAGGACAAGGTCAATGTATCCATGGCAATATAATATGTGAAAACGTATAAATGCTAGTCCAATCAAGTTAGTAGCAAAGATAAACGAGATACTCAAAGGGTAGTAGAGTTCAGAGAATATCCATTTTAGTGGACCGATGAGAGCGGGTCCTTGGACCCCATAAAAATAGCAACTAAGGAGGCAGATAGATACCAAGGGGAGCGAACAACCCCCAGGCACTAAGGAATGACTCCTAGCAGGCATAGAGAAACTAGATGAAAGTGTATAGTTCATTACATAGAATCTCCAGTTTAGATCCTAGACGGGCTAGGATTCATTGAACCCATTAAAAAGAGGTTTTTTTATATTGCATATTAAGATTACTTATAGTGGCAAAGTGAAACGTAGAGATGCGGGTATCAAAGGTAAACAACGTAGATATGCCAATATAATATATTAATGTATTTTTTTATAGTTACATGGAAAATTCAAATGTCTCTATGGTTATATCGTAATTAATAGGTTGTAATAGAAAGAAAAAAAGTAGAATTGAAGAACAAATTCCAACCAAAATATCTTCAAAATAAAAGGGCCTTTTCATCTTATTTATTCATTTCATAGGAGGGAAGGTGCAGAGCTTAGAGATAGGTCTGCTTCGGGCCTCCCAAAGAAAGGTTATTCCTTTCCTGAACGGAGTGAGGGGAAGGAGTCGTTCTCCTACTGACTTCCAAAATAAAGGAGTCGTTCTCCCTCTTTCCCATGCTTAGAGATCTTTCCCGTGCTTATCTTCCCATCTAAAATCCGTTATCTTCCATTATCTATGAGCATGTAGAATTAGCGATTAGCAAGGGCATGGCTTACTCTGGCATGGCTTATCAAATGGCTTAATGGCTTATAAACTGGATGGCTTATAGATCATTGGAGGTTCTGACCTGAGTAGTGGTATCAGGGCAGTGGAGCTATAATAATATGCAAGCCGAGGGGATAACTAAGGGCTATGTATTACTAGTCCATAATCTATGATGCTTGTACTCATTGAACGATATCCATTGAATTCATAGTGTTGAAAAGGATGCGCTTTAAGGCTCGACCATAAGGATAGGTCGGGTAGGGGCTCACTCATTCATATGCCCCCCACCCCATAAGAATCAAGGAAGGCACACTCGACTAAAAGGAGAGGCCCGGTAGGCCCGGTAGGGGCTCACTATTCATATGGTGAGGCCTGGTAGGGTGAGCTTGCTGAACTCTCGACACAAGGCCACCATCGACTCGACTGAGGTTACGAGGTCGAGGCCCTAACGAGTGAGGTAACGAACTCTCGACACAAGGATGCCATCGACTCACTATTCATATGGTGAGGCCTAGAGGGACTCGACTGAGGTAATGAGGTCGAGGCCCGGTAGGGACTCACTATTCATATGGTGAGGGACTCACTCATTTATATGGGTGAGGTATTATATACGTAATTATGCTTTAGCATCTACTGGGATCTCCGCTTATTCGATCGAAGAGAAACCCCTATCTACCTCAAAGGCAAGGCCACTCTATTTATACCCACCCACACCCATCTAGTGCTGTAAGGCCCCCAAAAGGTATAGGAAAAGGGCCGTGATAAAGGGCCGTGATAGTAGTTTGTGTAAGCAGGTTAGGCGGGTAGGTAGGTAGGCTAGGTAGATATTTTGTTGAGGAATGGTACTTTCCCCCCTTGTTTAAGTTTCGGCGAGGCGCTTTAACGCAAGGAACTTGAATAACTACCTGCAGTGAGAATAAACTCCGGCTCTTACTAATTCTTTCCTAATTGATAGATCGGTGAAAAGCCCTTCCTAAAATAGAGATAGGATAGGAACAGACGTGTACTTCAGCGAAGTGATGTAATTACATATATAATATCTGCATTCATATTAGCCCCTACTTACCTTACCAAGTTCCATCATTTGATGGTAAAAAACAGAGAATTACGGTGATTGGATTCGAGAGAGCGTAATTACATATATAATGATATTTATTTATGATCTCTCTAGTTACCCATTCTAGTGATTTCATCCTGAAATTCTACATCTAATTGAGAACTACTGCAACATATATAATATATTGGTTCTTTCATTAGCAGAAATCTGTCATTTACCGAGTGAAAGTGACCCAAAAATGACTATAAAATGTCATAATTGGCCATTTTGTAGTAAGAAAACTTCCATTTTGGAGGATTTATCTCATCGTTTTAATCAACGGAAATTGATTCAATATCAACTATACTGTAACATATGATGTCGGTATGGATACGTGTTTACCTGGCACCAGAGACAAACTCCAGTGCTAATTAGTGCTAATCTTGGGGAGGAAGGATATCTGAATATGCATATGATGTAGTCCCCAGTTAAACCAGTGGTAACTCTGCTCCTATACAGACAAAACTATGCTCTTCTCTATCTACTAGTGTCGATGCAGCAGCACTCAATTGTAAGGTGTTGCTACAAACCACAAGTGTTAATGCATAGCAAAAACCAATCTTAATTAATAGTGTGCAATATCTTATTCTAAAGTGAAGAACAAGAAGCAGCTATAGTTTGTTTCCTCCATCCATGTTAAGAACACAGGTTTCTATGTATCCCCATATAACAAAACCAAATAATAAATAGAGTCTCCACCATTTCATATCAATCTGAAATATGAATATGAATATGGCACAAGAATACATGAAATCAATAATACAATGTAAAAGACAAAGTGTCATTTATGCAATCTTCTACATTTGAATATTAAATGTGACAATAGTGTAATATATCTTGTGTTATTAACCTATGAAGGAGAAATGGGAAAAGAAAGAGAGATATGAAGAAGAAACTCAGTAAGGCGAAGAAGGCTTAAAATAATGAAAGATAAGATAAGACGAAGAACAAAGAAAAGAGAGAAGGGGTTTTCAGGAGGCATTTGATTAAGGTAAATGGCTAATATATTTATATATGTTGCGATGGTTTTTTTTTCACTAGATTTATATATTTTCCAGTGATTTCATCTCTGGCTTGGTTTGATTTCCTTCTCCAATGCTGCTATTTCTTATATATGTAATTACACTTTAGCACAAAATGTTGCCTTTCCTAAATCATCAAAATATCCGGCTTATCGGTCCAAATTAGTATATTTAGGGACAATTTTGTGACCTGTTCCCTTCTAATATTGAGGGCCTCTAATATTGAGGGAAAGAATCTTGATGGATAACCCTCAAGGGGATATGTCTGGCTCTAAGGACCCCAGTGATAAGCTTCTATATACCCTGATTCACTTCCTTCACAGCTTTTGATTGGGCAATTCTAATGGCTGACTTATGACCAACTGAAATAGAGGACACCTATTTGAGAGGATCACAACCTAGTCCCCCCACAGTTTCCTCTCCCATTAAGGAACCTTTTTAGGGCACAGTAGGATACCCTAACAAACAGCCTTCGAGAATCCTGCCTGCCTTTCTTTGGGTTACCTCATAGAAAGAGTACCCATTACTGCAACTATCAGTTCAGTTACCTGCTCTATCGGTAGATCAGTTCAGAAGGAAGGCAGATAGAGGACAGAATCTTTATTTACCGCGGGTTACCGCACAGAACGAGAGTAAAGACCCACCCAATAAACACATTAGCTCGTACCATCTTACTTACCCTACTAGTTAGCTCGTACCTACCCTTAGCTCGTACCCGTGGTAACCTTAGCTCTACCCTACTCTAGTAGTTAGCTCGTACCTATCTTAGTACGTACATAGGGTGACAGAACGGTACGGTATGGTCACTATCCCGGCCGGCCAGGGAGCCATGCCTACCTAGCTATGACTAGGTTAACCTATATTACTATTGCTAGGGTACACACTCCAACTACTACTATTATACGTAGGTAATGTTCTACCCTATTACGTAGTAAGTGTAAGTCCTATGCTTAGTTCCACTACTACGAAGGGTAGGTAGGTAAAACTCAGTATTGGGGGATACTCTCGATATGTATAGATATGTATTTCTAGTTATTAGTATCGATCAGCTTGACAGGCTAAAAGAGGAAAGCTTGACAGGTCATCCAAATTGAGAGGATTTTGTACATCTATCTATAGCTTGAGAGATTATTCAAAGACTTACTCGGATACAGGCTTGAGAGACTATTCAAATACTTACTTGGATACAGACCTTCCCGGTAAACCATCCCTCCACCTATCACTCACTCAGGAAAGCCCACCATGCCCACCTATCAGGATCCCTCCACCTATCTATTATCAATTCTATCGTGGTATGTCTTCCAATGAAATGCCCACCTCTCACTCGGGAATGAGAGCCAGGTAAGAAAGAGAACGTTGTAGCCATTCCCTACAGAGAAGAAGAACCAATCCTTCATTCAAGGGATGCCGACAACCCCTCATTAACCTACCTGCATGGACAGGGCAGCAAGGCGTAGAGATCTATCTGTGAGCGATCTGAGATCTATCCTATCTGTCAGGGATCTATCTATCAGAGATCTATGGGTATCGATCCCGATCAAATGGCTCTGGGTCCACTTGATCTGCATCTGCGACTGAAACTATTGGTGGTGCTTCTAAAACTGAATCAATTAGTTCAAATGCAACTCGGTCAACTGAATAATTCGCTGGTTCTGGAATGGGATATGAAACTGGATATCAATCTGGTGCCTCCCTAGCTACTTCCCTCGACCCTTGATTCTTACCTTAGAAAGAAGAAAGGGTCGAGGTCGAGAGGTTAGAGGGCAGAGTTCAAGGTATGATTTTCTATGTATGGGAATGCCCTTCTGTCTTTCTGTCAATGATCGTCTATGTGAACTGCTCAATGTGACTTCTCAATGAGTGTCTCCAGCCTGAGTATCCGATTATGCCAGCCCAGCTATGACTATAATCGAACTTGCCTCGTGTAACCATTGTACCTCATGCATTGTGTAACCTCTATGTGTATTAAGTAAGTACTCTAGTGTAGCTACTGTAGGAGTAGCCCAATTGAGTATCCCCTTCTATGTTGATCAGTCCCCTTTGATTAGTCCTCTTCAATTAGTCCCCATTGATTGAGTATGCCCTGCAGATTAGGTCCCCTCTCTGTGTATTAGATTCCTGTGAGTAGCCATAGGACTAAAAGGAATCCCCTATGTTGTAGCTCTATGTGTAGCCCCATTACTAGTATCCTTCCCTGCGATTAGTGGCCCTGTGTAGTAACCTCTGTGGCTTAGGCCCCTTTGATTAGCTCTATGTGTTGTTGTAACTATGTTTCTGTCTCGTTCAGTAATGGTTGAACTGAATTGATAAGGTTTTATAGGCCACTAAGGTGAAAGATGTCATTTGTCCATGACCTCACAGACTACATCATCCGGACCCTCTGGCCGCTGATACCGGCCAGCAGCGTCAGATTCCTCCTCTCTCTATTGGTGCACCTCAAACTAACTACTACGTTGGCTGCAGTTGTTGTATCCACTAATATCCGTTGTAGCCGTCGTATCTGCAGCCATATCTTCCATTGTATCTGTCATATACATAGCCGTATTCATTGTTGCCCTTGCCAAGGCAATATCCTCCTTTCGTCCTACCCTGTATCCTGACTCCCAGGAAAGTCTAAGAAAGCAAGCGCAAGAAACTGTTCTTCCTTCTTCTAAATCCCGTGGGTCTCAAAATCGTTGACAACCTGTTGTTCTTTCCAGTTTACGTCGAGCTGGTAACATGACACTTAGAATCCCAACATCATTCCATGGATGGGGGGATGATAAACAGTTCCCACGCATAGAATGACCACCACCACCTAATTACAGGGCACGTGGTATTGAGAACAGGTCACGTATAAGAACTCCATCCTGTTCGGTCTATCGGGAAAGCCCCTAACCTCACAAACCTAACTAACGTACTCACTCACTGACTGTGTACGTGGGAAAGAGAACAGGTTATGTTCAACTGGGCATGAATGGCTCCTGGCAATCATAGTGGTATATGCGGAATGTGTATAGCTGTACGTGTAGCTGTAGTATCCTTAGTAGCACCTATGTAGTAGGCCCCTGCAGATTAGTGCTCACCTTTAGGTTCCTCCTATTGTTGGGTTATAACTTATATAATGCAAACTGAACAAACTGATCTATCGGGATAGGCATTGATTCGATTTCTAAACTTAGGAGTGGGGAGGCAAGTTACCACTTATACATATTATGGGAGAGGCGTTACCACACTGGCACATCTTACGGGTTTTTACGTACGAAACATAGGTTACTACCTGCATAATACTTAACGAGATGGAAACATAGTTCCTACATCACTTAACGCTACCAAACCATAGTTCCTACCTGGGCTGCTGGATGGAAGGAATGAAGAGGCTTACATACGTTAATTCACAAGAATGAGGTTCATATGCCAGTCAGACATAGTCGATCTTAGCCAGAAGGAAGGGCATAGCCAGTCATAGTAGATACATATGCTTGCCTGGAAATCTTTTTATGGCCAGTCTTCTGTGAGAGGGATGGTCCGGAGGACGACTACTGCCAACCGATAGATAGACCGAGGGTGGGAAAAAAAGGGGTGAATAAAATGGACTATGTGCCCAGGTCGAGGCTATGTGCAGTGAATGAACGGATTCAGTTTAGGGCTTCTTTGAACGGCTTCGTGCAGAGAGTGAATGACATGGGGCTAGGTGCTTCAGTTCAGGGCTTCAGTTAACAACGGCTTTTATGCGATTGTATCAAGTTCCCCAATAGATGAGAGAGCCAAGTTGACAACATACAAGATATAAGTGACCCAGCAGTGGCCGAGAGAAGGATGGACCCAGACCCTGGGACGGGGCTTACGTATACGGAACACAGGGTTCCTGCACCACCTTCATTCCATTCCTTGTATGTTACACCTTTGCAGATGCCATGGTTGGAGTCTCAATCACTGTGCACAATTTCAACCTCTATTGATTCCACCTACTTGAATAACCCCTCGCTCACATCGGGTGTGGCTACTAGTTACGATGTCAACTCTTCCCTCCCATTACCCACCATGATGGTACTACTTGAGACCTCCCCTTCTTATGCCTATGTCTTCCACTTAGATGAAAACATTCACTTTTTTGAAGATTCGAAGCTTGGTGGTAGCTGTCATAGCGCATTGTTTTCGCTGACTCACTTTCCTCTCATGTATCGAATCTATTTTATAATGGTCATATCATGTCATAACTTAGCTTAGGAGTTTGAAGTTGGGGACTTTACTTTATGTGAGAACGTGAGGCTGTGACGAGTTCAAGTGAATGAAGTTAGATGTGAATAATATAATGAGGTGTTGGGAGTGACATACATGACATGTAACCTACGACTGGCTCATTGAGACTTGCTTGTGTAATGGCTGTCATACCTTTGTCATAAAGAAATATATGATGTCTGTCTAAGAGTTATACGCATGTTGTGTAGTAGAGTGAAGTATGATATGAAGATTAGTCCAGCTGTAACACTTCTTGATGTATAGTAACAGTATGATAGGAAGATCTAGTTTCATAGGAATATAGACAGACTTTAAGTATTATAGTCATAGTCACTAGTCTCTATAAAGTAATGACAAGGGGATTATCTATTTGATTACCTTGATAGAAAGAGGAATATAGTAGATAGATTCTTGATAGAGTGGAGGAATTCTTCTTTCAAGCTAGCGATCTATTAACTCGACTTTCACTATAACGAAAAGTAATCCTTAAGAACCTCATACTAACCCAACGTGTTCCTAATATATAAAAGCTCTCCACTACAGCCTATCACGTCACCCTCGCCCACTACGACCTATAACTTCTCACAACGAGGCCCTAGATAGAACCTATTACTGACTTACTACTCTGACTTACTTACTCATCACTTCCTATTTCTATGACAAGCTCAAAACGATTCCTATGCTATGCTGACTTACTATACTGACTTAGAAATGACAAGGGATTGATCAGATCAATCAAAAGGTGGTCTATATCTAGAGGAACAATATCTTTGTCCAATCTAGGTCTTGTTGTGGAACTATGGCTCCTATGTATGCAAAGGGATTTCTTCATAGGACTAATAAAGAACAGCCAATATAGAGATCCTCACCACTGTTATGTTGGCTTTTGACGCGGAGAGATATTGACCTTTTGAGACACAGCATTAGGAGCAGGATTGACCGGTTGGGTTCACACAGCATTAGGAAGAGAATGATCCCTTGCTCTTCAATCAGATACAGGAACCAACTACACCTCTTGAACTACGGTTCTAGGTTCTATCTTTAGGAATCAAGCTTCTGAATAATGTCAAACAAAATGAAGTGATAATGAAATGAGCCTGCTTGTACCCATTCAATTTTGATTCTAAAGATTCCAAGAGTCTTGTGGAAGTTATAGCTAGATCCTTAGAGGTGATGAGAGTGACTGATTGGCTTGTTCAAGGTTGGAAAGTGTTATAGATCATGTGTGAACCACTCAATTTAAAAGCATAGGGGCTTTACTTACTAGTATTGATACATGCAAGCATATTATTGAATCCCACTAGTGCAAAGAATGCGATGGTAGGAAGCATTGGTGCAAAGGATGAGCTTTCAAGTATTCTCAAATAATGATCGAAAGGCCGATTCTGTCTTGTGCCTTGTCTCTTGAACCTCAATTTCCGGTTGGCTCACCGCCCGAGTCCCGAGTATTTACTATTGAATAACACATGCATCAGACTAATTGCTATGACTTGCATCCGACTAATCACTATGACTAATCGCATAGAGCAAGTTCCTATCCCCCGGAGGGTATAGCAAGAAATGACTATTTCAATCATTGAGTTACTGTTACTAATCATTGCTGAATTTACCACTTGACACACTTCCTCAATTTACCACTTTAAAGATTCTTACACACGGTTCTATCTCCTTCAAATACCAATTGACACACACTTGATATCCTTCATTTACCTCGTAAGCTGGTTTAGGTGTTTATAAAAACTATATATATAGGAACTTTACTTTGACTTATGATGTAGGGACTCTCATTAGTATGAGTAGGAAGGATTTGTAGGTATTCTTAGTCAATATATAGGAGCTGGTTTCTATCAAGTAGGATATAGAATTAGCTGGTGTAGCCAAGCAAGCCGGAGACAACTCAAGTCTGCTCCCTACTTTTGTACTTTCACATTGGGCAACCTACCTTTTTAGCTGCTGGAAGAGAAGTTATCGACTTTAGTAATGAATAATCTTAGCAAACCCTAGACTATATAGTCGGAGCCTGAGCAAGAGCCCGAGCCCGAGCCAGCCAGTAATAGAGTCAAGCGCCAGTATCCCAGAAGAGAAGAGCCTGCCAGTCGAGGGGGGGGATTACTTTGAGCGTAGCGAACCGCCCTCTCGGGGCAGTAAGGTTCGCCTTCCTCAATAAGTCCAATCAATCAATCAATCAATCTATTATCTCCATTAGATAGTTCAACCACCCCGGCCAGTACCAAATCTATCCTATCCAGTAGATCTAGTTTCACCCACCCCACCCAGACAGTAAAGAAATTCCCTTCAATTTATCCTATCCAGTAGATAGTTTTACCCACCCCAAAAATCCAGCCCAAATCAATCTCAATATCTGGGCAAGGAGAAAGAAATCCCTATGAAGATAGCCAGGAAAGGACTTCAACTGACCTGTTCAATGTATGATTGGTTGGGTACTTGCATATGTATCACGTCTGGAGGAGATTTTTCTCAATCAAAATCTCCATCCAGTAGTTTCACCCGTTACCTTTCATAATTCCTCCAATCAAGAAAGAAACTGGTAGGTAAGGCTTCGTCTCCTTTACCCATATCCTTAGTCCAAGGAAGTGATCGCCTAGTGTAAGTACTACCTATCCCAATCCTAGTCGCCAGTTGCTGGTCAATTCCTAATACTCCCCGCCAGTCTCAACCCAATATTCCTTTCCAGTTGCCGGTGGAAGTTGCTAGTCCCAGTCGCCGGTCAATTCCCAATCTCCTGGCAAGGTGAGCATATGAAGGAGGGGCCGCCAGTCAAATCACAATATCTCCTGCCCAGGTGAGTGAAGGGAGGGGTTGCCCGCTAGTGAAATCAATATATCCCCAGCTCAATGATCGGTAAGGTTGCTTTGTAAGGTTGAACCTTATTTTCCTAGTTCCAAGAAGGCCCGATTCCTGCTATTAAGAGAGAACCACTTGAGAGCAGTTGGGGATAACGGACCATATCAAGTAGTTTCTGACTTCCATTGAGGAGGTAAGGCCTGATAATGACTCCTTTCTTTCTTAGGTAAGTATTATACCAACTACCCGATTGAGGAGGTTAGTCTTTGAGCTACTCCCTGATTTCTGAGGTAAGTGTTAGAACGACTCCCTGATGGATGAGGTAAGTTCTGATAATGACTTCTTGATCGGTAAGGTTTAAACTCTTTCATTCTCAATTTGGGTCTTTCTTTTTATATGTAATTACGTAGATAATCTAAGTGTCAGATTCTTTCCTTGCCCTATGAAGGACAATACCTACCCACTTTAAGGATGATCGTACCCACTCATTCAGACAGGTGAGTGACAAGCCCCTGAAAGGCCATTTCCGTTCATTTTATCACCACTTTAGACACATGTTAGGGATACACTTGAATCCCTCAACATACTCATATTAGCTCATACTCTATGAGCTAATATGATGCCTTCAAGAAGGCACCATCTGAAGTGGAGCCACTGTTAGCCACCTGTGAAATTTGTTATACCAACAAGTGGCTAAAATTGTTTGGAGCCTTCAAGGAACAAATTTTATTGCTAAAAAGTGTTGGCTCTTGAAGACTCTTGAAGGCCTCATGCCTCTATCCCAATCTTCACTACTGTGCCTATTCTACATTCAAAAATCCTGTTGATTCCCAAGAAAGAATACTGCTGCAAGCACCATTTTCCTTTTCCCCTTCTTCTAAAACTAACCTCATCTTTGCCTTTCCTTTTCCCATGAAATCCTTCATTTTCATGTTTTTCCCCTTTTCCCTTCATCAAAACCCCTTTGATAAGGTTTAAAGACTCCTGCTTTACATTATCGAAACCCTCAAAACCTTCGAAAATCATTGAAGATCCATGAAAATCATGTTTTTTATATATTTCAGACTTAAGCCCCCATGGGCTAAGTCTTTAACCCTTCCGCTCCATACACCTTGGTGCCAGAACCAAGCACTGGCCCTCCAAATGCTTATCGCATCACCCCGTTGCCGATTAGCCCTCCTTTCTATCTCTCTCTGTCATATTATCTTCTATGTGCCCAAAGGCCCCGCAAACGGGCGCCAAGCCATATTGAACATTAATTTTTTTCCCCCAAAGTATAAACCTTCGGTTATATGAATTGTCGATTTTTATTATATTATAAAATTTTCTTCCGGTGAAAAATTCCATTCGCTCTCCACCGTCGATCTGATCTGCAGATCAACGGCGCGCAGTCTATCGACCCAGTGGTCCCCGCCAACCACTCACCGTTGCAAAACCAAGTGGTATCCATCGCTCCGCTTTTAAGAGGAGGGCGGTTTTTTCCCGATCGGCAGCGATTCCATTCACCGCTCGACACGTGGCCTTAAGCACTATTCAAAAACTATCGCTCATCACACGTTAAAGTTCGGATGGACCCGACGCGATATTGGCGTCCACCGTCCGATCTGGGGCCGCTCATCAGACAGTGATCACTCTCCGAAGAAGCCCAACAGTTAACCAGGATATGGCACGGTCATAAAAGCATCTCAACCGTAGATCTGATCTCCAGATCGATGACCCACAATTCAACACCATGATTCCTCATCCAGTCAGCATTTCCGGACCCGGGGGGTTTTGTTCATCGAGATTTTATTGAAAATTTGAAGTTTGGGCATGTTTCTAAGGTTATTGGCGCCTGTTTCTTCGCCATTGATCGCCTGGGGCCGCTCTCATCCGATGGTCCACGATCGTCCCGAACCCTGAACACGATTTTTTATCATTTTTCGCCAAAACAAAGGTTTTTAACCTATTTTCTCTGTTTTCCCAAAAAACTGACTCCTCCGCTTTGACTTTTCGCCTCCGCTCCTGACCGTCGATCTCTGCGTGATCGACGGTTCCGATTTGATTCTTTCCCCCCGTTTCCTTCTGACTCACTCTGATCAATCTTGACCGTTGGATGATGCCATCCAACGGCCACACTCTCCCCACGTGCCTTATGAAGCAGTTAACCTATACATGTAGGATTTTCTAATATTTGTCGTATTTTGTAGGGTTCAAATGTTTTTTTCGCTATATCTGAAGAAAATTCAAAAGCAAAGGGCAGCGATCCTCCCGCCTTCGATTCACCAGAGGAAACCATTCGTAGGAAGAAGCTCCACGTTTCATCAATCATCCATGAAGCATTGATGCCACATGACCCCTGCATACTAGAAAAAAACCATTAATCGAGCACAGTAAGAGAGTATCGGTGTCGAAGACAAAATATACCGAAACAGAAGATTGAAGAAATATTTTTTGGGGATTACGTCTAAGATGGTTTATCAAAATCCTAATCCCCAATTAAAACACAGTTTGAAGAAAATATTAAGTGTTTTATCAACAAGAAATACTCCACCGCCACAGCTGAGGAAAATTGATCCCTCTATCTACCACGATGCCACCTGTGCTTCAAAGCATTCATAATCTAAGGCAGGAGTTATTGATCGGGATCAGATATTTGTCTCAAGTGCATCCAGAGAGTGAATTCCACAAAAAAACTTAATGACAAAAATTCTGCAGAGTTACTTTGACACCACACAGAGCCTCAAAGGTCAAAAAGAACTCCCACCGAGCTTAAATATTTATGTGAATCATTTAATACAGAAGAAACCTATGTAAGTTTCTTCATCGAGCCCCCAAGGGCCGAGGAACCATTAAGTCTGAATTAATTTTCTTTAGATATCTTCTAACAGATCTCACCTCCTCATTCTTCTATAAATACTACTGCAGAAGATGAGAGAGGGGTTGGTTGATGTAGTTGCTGAAAATTGAAATGTAATTGAGCTTGAGACTTCTATCTGTAAATAGTGTTCATTGGCCCTTGGAGCTCTTCTTGTGATAGTTAAGTTAGGCTGAGATGAGTAGATGATTGCTAAACTAAAGCATTGGACTTAAATCTGTAACTGGTTTGGAGCATCAATACAAGCTGATTTATGGGATCCTGGTCTATGTTGACGGTGATGTTTTTCTCATTGTAACTTGTTATTTTGTTTCTGTTTTCACTGTGTTCATTTTATCTTATAAAGAACAACATGCATAGAGTTAGGATCTACTGTATATCAGTACCCTTCTATGACTGAAAATATTTATCTAAATGTTTTCTTCCAATCTGTGTTATTTAGGAATGATTTAATTCAGTTTGAGCATAGGAATGATGGAATTCCCTCGTCTTATTGTCTTAGCTGAATGTTATTCTTACATTTTATTTTCAGTATATGTTAAGTAAAGATGAACTGAGGAAGATATGGTGAGCCTGTTGAAAATGCAGCAAGATGATGGAGCTTAGTGAAATGAAGTCGCCTTCACTAAGTGGGCCTGCAGGCTATTTTTGGCGCAAAGTCTATTTTTAGACTATGTCTATTTTTAGACATATGGAGCATGGTCTAGGAGTTTCAATATGCTATTCTTGGAGTATTTGTCATGTTGGTAAAAATAGATGGACCTCTATTTTTAGACATTTAGGTCGAAGTCTATTTTTAGACTGCCTATCCTAAAAATAGAAAAGTCAAATATTATTTACCCTTAATAATATTTGGACTCTAAACTTCAGTTTACTCTCTTGGAGCACTTCGGTTCGAGCTACAGAAGTGGCTCATGCATCTGACAGAGGAATTACGCTATTCCTAGGGGTTTGGTGAGCTCATGCATGGTTGACTTCAGTTAGGACTTCAGTGGCAGAAGTTTTGTGGAGTTGATGAGACAGTTGGTGGAGTTGTGTTCGGTTTAACTTAGTTGAACTAGTTGTGATTAGTTTAACTAGCTAATCAACTAGTAATGAGTGGAGTGAATTAAATATTATTTAATTCACTAATTATTAACTCATGATTCAACTCAAGAACACATCAGTTCACTACAGTGCATGGACAGTTCAGTAGAGACCAGTGAAAGAGGTAGATGAAAGGGTTGAGATAGCTATCAGTTGTGACATTATTTGTGCACGAGATTTGCACCACACTTGGAGAAAATTTCCCATGAGGATTGCGCTATCAAGCCAAGGAGATTCGAACCTTGGATCTCTCATTAGACCAGCCTTGATTGCGCAATAGAGGTAGGCAATTAGTGGATGAGTTTTGAACCTGTGACTTGTTCAAAACCAAGCTAGTTTGTGTGTAACTTCATGAGACAGTACTGAGTACTTGTGAGGAGTATTGTACTGAGATTGTTACATGTTATCTTCCATATTAATATACAAAATAGCTGGGGGTTTTCAGCTATAAGCTTTCCCCATACATACTGTGTAATGTGTGTGATGTTTTGATGATCTTTTTATCGCATACCACTTGTTTATTTCCGCATGTGTGATGATCTGAGTAGAAGAGATTATGTGTTGCATATGAATTCGAATTATTATGTGATCAGGATAATCTCAGTGGATAAATCCTCATTATTCAACAAATTTCTACATGGTATCGGAGCTATCGGAGCAAAGATTGATCATCACAGTGATTACAAACTTATTTCGGTAGACAGAGTCTGCATGCGGGCTAGGTAGCCTCTGGATCCATCCTTTCCTTTGAAAGGTGATACATCCAGTAAATGCCCCTGCAGTCGATCTCTGTGCTAGAAATAATTTGTTCTCACAGATCAAGAGCGGTTGAGCTTTGAGTTGGAATTCGAATTTTTGCAGCAGTTTGTTTTCTTGGTGCCGGAGTTGAAAATGTCTTTCAACGGTTTGCGACTCGAATATGCTCTTGAAGGCAGTTCGAATTATGTTACATGGAAGGATCACATGGAGGCAGTATTAGAAGATAATGGACGGAAGGAGTTCGTAGATACGGATGTCCAAAATCCCACTGATCCTGCTGAATTCGAGGCTTGGAAAAAGAAGATGGCGAAATGTCGAAGGATTTTGTTGGAGGGCATAAAGGATCACATTGTATCCAGCCTGCATGGAAAAGCTTCTCCATATTTGATGTGGAAAGTGTTGACAGATCTATTCCAGAGTAAGAGTGACCAAAGGAAGCTGGCGCTCAAGGATAAGCTCAGAAACATTAAGATGGAGAAAGGTGACAGTATTTCCAAATACCTCACGAAGTTCACTCAATGCAGAGATGAGCTGGGAAGTGTGGGGGTGACTATCGACGAAGAGGATATGGTGGACCTAGCTCTCCTTGGTGTTCCGAAGGCTTGTCATTCATATCAAGATAGTGTCAATGGTCGGGAGAAGCTGCCGGGATGGGAGCGCCTTTGGGCGGATCTCATGCAGGAGGAGATAAGGAGGACTACCAGGGATGGATCTTCATCAAAGGTATTTGATGAAGAAAATTGCGCTTTGGCTGCCAAAGCAAAGAAGGGGAAGAGTAAGAAAACTTCTCATTCCGGTGCTAATGGAAAGAAGCAAGACATGTCGAAGGTGAAGTGTTTTCACTGTCACCAGCACGGACATTATGCCACAAATTGTCCGCAGAAGAAGAAAAACAAGCAAGCGGGAAGATCTGCAGATGGAGAGGCTTTGGCCTCGCAGTTCGAGCTTGATTTTTCGCTGATCACATGCTTGGTTTCAAGTGTGGCGAGATCAGTTTGGTTCTTGGACAGTGGTGCGTCATTTCACATGACAAGAGATCGAGATCTGTTTTCAGATCTGGAGGAAAAAGATCTTGGAGTGCACATCGAGATGGGCGATGATGGTAGATACAGTGCAACTGGTATCGGTACCATTTCCTTTGAGAGGGAGTCTGGTAAACCTTTCATATTGAAGAAAGTTTTTCATATTCCAGGAGTGATGAAGAACCTGATCTCTGTGGCAATGTTGGAAGACAAAGGGTATGATGTGGTCTTCAGCGAAGGAAAAGCTTTCCTGCGCAGTAAGACTACTGGTGAGACCTGGAAGATAGGGGTTCGAGTCAAGAACCTTTATCAGTTGCAAGTAGATGGCTGCGCAGCAATGGCATGCAAGGCGGGAGAAGTGGTGAGCCGGGATGATGAGGGCGAACTGTGGCATAGGAGATTGGGCCACCTTCACCACGGAGCTTTGAAGATACTGCATCAGATTTCTATTGGGCTTCCTAAGGGCACTCTTGCGCAGTAAGATCAGTGCAAGGGGTGTACTTTGGGAAAATATGTGAAAGCCACCTTTCACGAGAAGGATAGTCGCGCCACGACGATCCTTGAGAGAGTTCACACAGACGTGTGTGGTCCTTTCTCAGTAGCTTCGAAAGCAAAGCACAAGTACTACGTGATCTTTGTTGATGATTTCTCTCGAAAGTGCTGGATATTCTTCATGCAGAAGAAGAGCGAGACATACTCTAAGTTCTGTGAGTTCAAAGCACTGGTCGAGAAGGAATCGGGGAAGAAGGTGAAGGCTCTTAGGAGCGACAATGGTGGTGAATTCATCTCGGCTGAATTCAAAGACTTTTGCAGCGCAGAAGGGATTCGGAGAGAGCTCATCGCACCCCATAACCCACAGCAGAACGGGGTGGCTGAGCGGAAGAATAGAACGATCGTGGGTGCTGCACGGGCGATGTTGCATGATCAGGGCCTACCCCTTCACTTGTGGGCCGAGGCATGCAATACAGCAGTGTATGTGCAGAACCGTTGTCCTCACAAGGTTCTTGGCATGAGTACACCGGAGGAGGCTTATTCTGGTAAGAGACCTGACATTTCTCATTTGAGAATTTTTGGTTCACCTGTCTACATGCATGTGACAAAGGATGCCAGAAAGAAGCTGGATCCGACCGCAGAGGTTGGAATATTTGTGGGGTACACTGATACACCTCACAACTATCGGGTGTATGTGCTAGACAGTCGCAAGACTGTTGTGCGACGAGATATCAAGTTTCAAGAGGAGAAAGCCATGCAGTGTTCGCTTGAGAGGGAGCCACACTTGCATGTAGATGAGGAGCTGTTAGTTCCTAAGGAGGAGCTTCCGGATGTGGATCAGCCACAAGAGGAAGTTTAGGAGGTGGAAGAAACCACCCATGCAGCGCCAACCATCAGAGGGTGCATGCGCACTACAGAAGCTGAGCGACTGGCTCGAGATGCAGAGAAGGTTGTAGGACCACCTACAGCACAGCGCAGACAGAGGCAGTCACCGGATCGGTACACTGGATACATGGCTCTTGTGAGTCAATGTGTTGTGACGGATCCATCCTCTTTTGAGGAAGCTGTGGAGGAACCCGCATGGGTTGATGCCATGATCGAAGAATATGATTCGATCATCAGGAACAGTGCATGGGAGATTGTCCCAAGACCTGTTGGGAAATCAGTTGTAGGTTCGCGATGGATCTACAAGGTGAAGCAGGCGGCTGACGGGAGTGTGGAGAAGTACAAGGCGAGATTTGTCTCCCGTGGCTTCTCACAGATCGAGGGGATTGACTATGAGGAGACTTTTGCACCTGTCGCAAGGTATTCCTCCATACGGACGATCCTTGCTCTCTCAGCGCAGATGGGGTGGCACATTCATCAGATGGATGTGAAGACTGCGTTCCTCAATGGAGTTATTGAGGAGGAGGTGTACATAGAGAAGCCTGAAGGTTTTGAGATCTTCAGCAGTGAGTCGCATGTGTGCCGACTCAAGAGAGCACTGTACGGGCTGAAGCAAGCACCTCGTGCTTGGTACACTCGGATAGACAGCTACTTCACCGGGCTTGGATTCTCCAAGAGTGAGGCGGATCCAAACCTGTACCCGATTGTGGTGGAGGGGAAGCTGTTGATCATCGTACTGTATGTAGATGATCTGATTTTGACTGGCGATGAGCAGTTGATACTTTCATGCAAAGAGGATCTTGCACGAGAGTTTGAGATGAAGGACTTGGGCATCCTTCATTATTTCCTGGGATTGGAGATTTGGCAGCGTAGCGGAGGACTGTTTGTTTCTCAGGGCAAGTATGCCCGGGAGATTCTGGAGAGGTTCAACATGCAAGGCTGCAAGCCTGTTGACACTCCTCTTCCTGGTGGTTGGAGGAAGGAGGATGCTGCTTCAGCGGAGGTAGTGGATGCCACTGTCTATCGACAGTTGGTGGGGTCGCTTATGTATCTGGTCAATACACGACTCGATATATGCTATGCTATTAACCAGCTTTCGCAAGCTATGGTTAAGCCTACCAAGCTCTTCTGGAAGGCAGGCAAGCATGTATTGCGTTATCTTAGTGGCACATCGGGATATGGTCTGTGGTACAGACAGGAGGATGAGGTGAGGCTTTCTGGCTTCACGGATGCAGATTGGGCAGGGAGCCCAACGGACTGGAAGAGCACATCTGGAGGTATTTTTAGCATTGGGTCTACAGCAGTTTCCTGGTACAGTAGGAAACAAAGATCCGTGGCACTCAGTTCAGCAGAGGCCGAGTACATGGCAGCTAGCTTGGCTGCATGCGAGGCTATTTTGAAGAGGAAGATTCTCGTCGAATTGTTCGGGTCGCATTTGGAGCCTACAGTGATTTATTGTGATAACCAGAGTTGCATTAAACTCTCGGTTAATCTAGTATTTCATGATATATCCAAAGACATCGACATCAGGTACCATCATATCAGAGACTATGTTCAGCGGAGGATCATGATGCTTTCATATATTCCCACGGAGGATCAGGATGCTGACATCTTGACGAAGGCGCTCACCAGGAGCAAGTTTGAATTCCACAGAGGTAGGATAGGGGTTGCAGATAATCCATATCTTGCTGAGAGGGAGTGTTGAAAATGCAGCAAGATGATGGAGCTTAGTGAAATGAAGTCGCCTTCACTAAGTGGGCCCGCAGGCTATTTTTGGCGCAAAGTCTATTTTTGGACTATGTCTATTTTTAGACATATGGAGCATGGTCCAGGGGTTGCAGTATGTTATTCTTGGAGTATTGGTCATGTTGGTAAAAATAGATGGACCTCTATTTTTAGACATTTAGGTTGAAGTCTATTTTTAGACTGCCTATCCTAAAAATAGAAAAGTCAAATATTATTTACCCTTAATAATATTTGGACTCTAAACTTCAGTTTACTCTCTTGGAGCACTTCAGTTGGAGCTACGGATGTGGCCCATGCATCTGACAGAAGGAATTACACTATTCCTTGGGGTTTGGTGAGCTCATGCATGGTTGACTTCAGTTAGGACTTCAGTGGCAGAAGTTTGGTGGAGTTGATGGGACAGTTGGTGGAGTTGTGTTCGGTTTAACTTAGTTGAACTAGTTGTGATTAGTTTAACTAGCTAATCAACTAGTAATGAGTGGAATGAATTAAATATGATTTAATTCACTAATTATTAACTCATGATTCAACTCAAGAACACATCAGTTCACTACAGTGCATGGACAGTTCAGTGGAGACCAGTGAAAGAGGTAGATGAAAGGGTTGAGATAGCTATCAGTTGTGACATTAGTTGTGCATGAGATTTGCACCACACTTGGAGAAAATTTCCCATGAGGATTGTGCTATCAAGCCAAGGATATTCGAACCTTGGATCTCTCATTAGACCAGCCTTGATTGCACAATAGAGGCAGGCAATTAGTGGATGAGTTTTGAACCTGTGACTTGTTCAAAACCAAGCTAGTTTGTGTGTAACTTCATGAGACAGTACTGAGTACTTGTAAGGAGTATTGTACTGAGATTGTTACATGTTCTCTTCCATATTAATATAAAAAATAGCTGGGGGTTTTCATCTATAAGCTTTCCCCATACATACTGTGTAATGTGTGTGATGTTTTGATGATCTTTTTATCGCATATCGCTTGTTTATTTCCGCATGTGTGATGATATGAGTAGAAGAGATTATGTGTTGCATATGAATTCGAATTAGTATGTGATCAGGATAATCTCGGTGGATAAATCCTCATTATTCAGCAAATTTCTACAGAGCCCTGGTCCTAGTTTTATCCCAAAGACTGTCTGAATGTTTCCCTTGGAATGTGTTGAAATTTGGATAGTTTAGAAGTACTTACCTGATCTTAGACCATCCTTTGTTATCGTTAGTGTTTCCCCCTTTTTTTTATATGTTTTCTATTGAAAGTGTATCAAAGGCTGGCTAGTTTAAAAGTACTTACCAGATCCTAGTTTACTTTCATGTTTTTCTTAATTGTATGTCAAAAGCTGGCCAGTTTAAAAGTACTTACCAGATCTTAGGCTGCTCTTTGTTTCTTCATCTGTTTATTTACCCTTCTTTTTGTATCATTTCATTCCATAAATAAAACCTTAAAGAGATACTTAGACATAGATGACTTGCCCCATGGACCACTCTTGCCTCTTGCTGCTTCAATTAAACCCTATTATAACTCCATAGCCCAATGGACTGAAACCTGCAATTATCTATCTTCCTGGCCAAAGCTTATTCTATTTGCTTGCAACTTCACACCTTTGAAACTCTTTGCATTTATAACTTTCCACCTCAAACAGTAATCATGCTCAACCATCCAAAAAACAAACAAAACCCTTGGCCTTCATAACTAGCCTAATATCATTTCCCAAAACTCCAAAGACAAATCCATCTTTGCACTTATTGGAGAGATCCCTCTCCGGATTCAGGAGGGCTAGATCCTAGAATCCCAAAGTGGTTGAAATAATGTTGTTTCTGTGATTGGACTTTGCCAATCTTGCTAATTACATATTACTAACAGGTTCCTTGGGACAAAGGTAAATTGGAATTCAACAAATGTTTTTAACAAGTCCATGGCATCATCTCTATAAGCTCTAAGTCTGGGATGTTTAGCAGTGTATTCCCCATTTACTTGCCTAATTATTAATTCTGAATCTCCATGAACTATTATCCTCTTGGCCCATAATTTTTTCAATAAATGCAGGCCTAAAAGGAGAGCTTCATACTCTGCTATGTTATTTGTGCATGGGAAGTTTAATCTATAAGAATGACCCTCAACATGGTTGTTTTCAGTGTTGTGCACCCATATGCCTGCTCCTGCACCAGTTTTAGAGTAGGATCCATCAAAAATCATACTCCAAAGAGGATTGTTTTCAGATTTGTCATTTATTTCATTGCTATCCTCTATGTTTTGTTTGCCTAATCTATGACTGTGTTGTTCCTGTAGGTCTACACTATGTTGAATTTTGTTTTGTTCCTCAGGGTTTTCAGTGTTTTGAGGATTTGTTCTTTTATGTCCATGATTGGTACTATGTTTATGGCTGTTTTGGACCTCAAGACCTTCAATTTGTTTGCTGTGAATTTCTAAGTTTGCGAACTGATCTAATGATTTTTCCTTTCTCTCATTTTCCTCTATGGCTGCCACTATGTTTGGGGATGGAGTGGCCACTATATTTGCTGATGTTTCATTGATTAATTCTTGCTTATTAGAAATATCATCATTGTAAAGAATGAATGAGTCAAGATCCGTGTGTATAGAATAGAGAAGGGAGTTTTCTAGTCTTCCTTGACTACTCACCATATATTTCATGTTTGTTTCCCTATAGAGTCTTCTAGGTTGACTGAAGACAGGGATAGTGGCATAAGTCATATCCATCCGCATAGTACCTTGCAACTTAGCACCCCAAGATCTTGAAAGAAGCATGCCGTATTTGGGGGGTATATCAGCCACTACAATGTCCATCACTAAAATTTTGGCTGGGATTTGAGCTAAGTTAACACAGAGATCTTTTATTAGGCCTAGGAATTTCACTCTACTTGAATCAAAGGAATATAAATCTTTGTATGGTCTGGTTACCTCTAGGCCTAGTCTTTCCATTATTACTTTGGGCATGAGGTTATGTGATGCTCCTGAATCAAGCATGGCATTGTGAAAAATATTATCATGGATGTTCAAACTGATGTAGAATGGAGGGGTAGTTCATTCTTGAAATTTTCCTTCAATCTTTGGATTGAACAAAAGCTTTGGTGTATCATCGTTTAAGTTAACAATATCATGAATATCTTCTATGTTCAAAGCTATCAAAACTTGACATCTATATACATTTTCAGTGATTACCTCAGTGAGTGGGACAGAGATTTTGATTTTGGAAATATCATTCTCTAGGCTAAAGGGAATCTGGTTTTTTAAAATGTTTGATTCAACCTTGTTAATCACTCCTTTATCAGCAAAATCAGCTTGCTGATTTCTACAATTTACAGCAGTCAAAATTGTTTTTTCAAGAGCATTAGCTGAGATGCTAGTGCTGCTAGGGTCACCACTTTGTTTTTCATTGATTTGGGTGTTTTTTCCCTTGTTTGGATCAAAACTTTCAGCCCATATGGTATGGTTTTCTGTTGTCTTTTTAGAAGTATTTACAGGGATGTTTTTGGTAGAATTATTAGAGGTTTTATTTTTGGGAGTTTCTTGGTTCTTCTGTCATCTTAAGTCGTATTTTTTAGGTGATCCTATGATGGCATTTTCGACATCTTGTTCATAGTATTCAGTTTCTAGTCTTCTATCATCATAGGGTGTATATAGACCTTGTTTCCTTTTGTGGAGGAAATCAAAATCCTCATTGCTCACCTCCAACATGTTCATGTTATCATCCTCTGTTTGTTAAATTGTTTCTCCATCCTCATCAACATAATTTTCTTGGAAAGGAGGTCTGATCTATTGATCAGCATCTCTCTGTCTGTTCTGAGGTTGATTTCTTCTAAAGTTCTGATTTTGGTTTTGGGACTGATTTCTGTTTTGAGGAGCTGTTTGATTTTCTCTAGATTGTGCTCTCTCATATATGTTCATCCTATCCATCATCCTTTCCATAGTTTTTACTACATTGTCCAGTTTTGAGTCAAATGTGGAAGGTGCAACTTCATCTCTATATGATACCCTCTTCTCAGTCTTCATTCTAGCTCTCTTGGCAATCAAATTTGCCTCAACACTTACTGCCCCTCTTTGCATATCTTCTAATGTGAGGGGTTCCCTTTCTCTGAGTTGGTAGGCCATTTTAGGATAAAATCCATCAGGGAATTTCATTAGAGCTAGGCCTTGTGGAGGTTTCATATGGATGGGTAGGGTGTTGTACACACTATTGAATCTAGTGCAATACTATTGAACTCCTTCTCCAGCATTCCTTTTAATGTTCTCATATTCAGATAGAATCTGGAGAGGATTTTTTTTGACCTCCCATTTGTTTAAAAACAATTGATGAAAAGCTTGGAGGTCATTAATACTATTATGGTTTAAGCCTTTAAACCATTTTCTTGCTTCTCCCCCTAGACTTTGAGCAAAAAATTTGAGTTTAATGGTTTCATCATCTATCTCATTTCTATCGAAATAGTCATTCATTTTTTCCACATGTAGTTGAGCAGTAGTAGAACTAATAGCATCATATAATGGAATCTTGGACTGATAATCCTGTGGTAGAATAGGTGAAGGCAAAGGAATGACTAAGGGTGCATACCATGTTGCCATGATATGAAGTTGTGGGATAAATGGGGGGTTTACAAGTGGAGGGTTTATGAAAGGAGGAGGAGGATGGAATGGAGTAGTTTGAACTGCGGGTATATGGATAAAAGAAGTGCTTGGACTAGCAAGAGACTATTGAGAAGATCTAGGAATAGGGAAACCAAAATTATGAATGAAATGCAGATCAGGTGGGGTGGTTTCTCTGCTATCAGTATGTTCACCACTATGTTGGGGTAAGTGTGGAGGCTCAAAGTCTGTCTGATCTATACCACTAAGTGACTTAGTTATGGATGGGTTTCTTATGAAAGGTAAGTCAATTTGAGTATCTTGTAGAGCTGTAATATTTTTGGGAACATAATTAGCTCTATGAATTGGTCTGACAATAGTTGAGGTGTTGGGTTTAGGAGACTTCCTAAGGATAATTTCTGGATTATCAACTCTCTCAGGAGGATTTGGGTCAGGACAGGCTCTAGTATGAATTATTTTGGACACCATTATGCTATGTTTTTAGACCCAACAATGAGAAAAGCTCAGCCAAGTATGACAGTCTTTAAAAGGCCAACTAATCTTATGAAAGAAAAATTAATCCTCAAAGTCTTCTTAACCGGGTTTGAATGATGTTTGAAGGATAAAATAATTTCCTAGTGGAGTCTTAGGAAAAACCAGTGGGGTCAACAGGCCTATTGAATACCAATGGAGTCACCAAGTGAAGGAATTTTACTTGTTTTCAAGGTTTGTTTGTTGTTCGCCATCAACAATCAATAATAACCAGTCTTGGTGACACTTGTCTCATTTAGGAATAGGGGTTTGTTGAGTTGTGAAGTTATCTATTACTCAATTCCCCAGTATGGTTGCCACTATGTTAGGATCCCCGTAGTTTGAAATATTGGCTAGAACAAACACTGCAGGGCATACATCAGAACCACTTTGGAATCCTAGGATCTAGCCCTCCCAGATTTAGAGAGAGATCTCTCTATATGTGTTTAGAATGATATGCTTATAGGCTCATGATATGATATTAGGCTAGTTATGAAGCACAAGGGATTTGTTTGTTTTTGGTTGGGTAGGATATCATCAAAATAAAGGAAGTCCTTTTTGAAGGGTAAAGGTGTGAGTAAGTTGAAAGAATGGTTCAACAGATAGGATAGGTAAGAGATAGTATCAATCCATTGGGCTATGGAGTCACAAAAGGATTTAATTGCACAACAAGTTTCAAGAGTGGTCCATGGGGTAAGTCATCTATGTCAAAGGATCTTTTTAGATTGATTTGTGATATGGAACATTAAAAGTGTTGTGAAAGAAGAAAAGCTAAAATCAATTAAGCATTATAACTTCACTAAAACAAGAAAATCCTTTCAAAGTAACTGTTTTGAAGCAAGCCAAAGGATAGGGAAAACCATAGACTTCTTTGGACAATACTCTTACTAAAGCAAACTTATAAGACAACAATCCAACAATCCTAAGAGATTACCTTCAGAAAGAAGAAGATATATAAGAAAACAAAGGGCAGCCTAAGATCAGGTAAGGACTTTGAACCTATCCTACTTTTAGCATACTCTTCAAGGGAAACTTTCAAAACAGCTATTGGAGAAAAAAACTAGAGGATAGGGCTAACCATAGACTTCCCTAGTTTAACTTTACTTCGCATGCAGTGAAAATATCATTTAAGAACAATGTCTCAAGTTTTACTTAGCAAGACATGGGCTCACCAACATTCCTTGACTGGTTATACTCTATTGAATTATCCTAAAACACACAATTAGAAGAAAACATAAAGATAAAGCTTATCAGTGAGAATTAGGGTACCTTTTACAGTAAATCCTAATATAAATTTGTTGTTCTTTATCAGATAAAGTGGATAGTATGAAAACATAAGAAAAAAAAATTATAGTAAGAAAAACATCACCATTGACATAGACCAGGATCCCATAAATTAGCTTGTATATTTGATGTTCAAACCAGTTACAATCTTCAAGTCTAGTAGGTCTTTATAGCTTCAAACTTCTCTTCTCAACCTATATTTCTTCAACCACTAACATAGCTTCAGCAACTATTTACATTCAACAAGTATCCAACCAACAACAATACTAGGATCCTCATATGATATATATAGGTAAATTGAGGAGGTGGAGTGAAAGGAAGGTCTAACTATTCAATTAATATAGAGTAAATGCTTCTCGACCTTTGGGAGGCCTAATGGAGAATATATCTAATGTGTTAACTCTGTTAATTGATTTTTACATTAACTTTCATCTACTTTAGTCACTTTTGTTGACTCTTGAGGCTTTTGGTGGCTGGAAATTACTTTCTGAGCTGTCTTTGTAAAATATCTCTAACTGTGCATTAACTTTGTAGGATTTTGAGTAAATAGGCATGTAGATGGAATTTTTAGTCTTTGGGGGAGTAAATAGCCTTGATGATCTGGCAATTAAGGTTGTCTTTTGCTGATCTGTCTCTATTTCAACGCTTTAATCATGAATTAGGACTTTGATATGCTTTAAGGCCTTCTTTATCATCTTTGGTCTTCATCATTGTGTCTTTATCTTTAAAACTGTAGATTAAGATTTTGATCTTCAAAATTTTGCTTTAATCCTTTAACTTTAATTTCTGATTATCTTTACTGATATTCATTAACTTTTATTTTTTGCTGACAGGTGCTTTCTTTGACTGTGGGATGGATTTTATGATTATCGCCATGAAACCTGCAACAAAAAGCCAACCGTTATATAAAACCTGCATTATATGGTAAAACTCCTTCAGAGGGCTCGACGAGGGGTGGAGGAGAAATGCAGAGGAGGATGAATGCAGTGGAGGTGGAAAACCCATGGCGGAAGGCGGAACCGGGGTTTAATTCGAATTATGGTGCGAAAATATGGATAAGCAGTTTTTGAAAACCGAAGATGGTTTTCGCATAGGGTCTAGGCAGTAAGCAGTAACGGGCCAAATGAACGCGATACGGCTTGGTGGATGACGCATGTCCATGGGAAAAAATGCCTATTTCGCATTCAAAATTTACTATGGAGGGGTGTGGGAGAAATGAAAGTGAAAATGAATTCAGGCCGTTGGATCTGGGGAAAACAACGGTGGAGATTGAACGGAAGCACAATGAAAGCCTTTGCGCAATCGGGTGGGATCGGCAGGATGACGTGGGAGATCAGTAGCGGACGTCATAGAGGGGAAGTTGGGGGTATGGAGGAAAATCACGGCTTGTGCCTCCATAGAAAACCTCAGCCATCGAACTAAGATCTTCCACAGTCAAATGAGTCAACTGTGGGGGCACTCGTAGTGTTACCCGTGCGTTGAAAGTGCCCATGGGTGGAGTGGAGGACTAGCAGTGACCGTTGGATCAACGAGATCAGTGGTGGATATAAATTCGAAGAAGAAATGAGCGGGGTAAAAGGCAGAGGCGTGTTAGCCGTTGGATTAGGATGATCAATGGTTCGGATGAAATCGGAGCGTCACAGAAATGAATGAATGGGGCAAAGTGATTAGGAGATCAAGTCCTTAATGGAAAAATGCTCAAAAATTTAGTTGCTCAGAATTGGTCCAAACCAGAACGAATGGAAAGAGCTCAAAAAAACGATCCTGTAGACGTGAATGGAACTGAAAACTGATGATGTATGAGAAAGTTATTCAGCTTTGAATTTTTCCAATTTCAGTAAAAAAAATGGCCAAATGGACTTTACAAAAAAAAATTATTAAAAAAAAGAATATTCCACAGAATATTCTGGGAATATTTCGTGGAATATTCTACAAAATATTCTGCGGAATATTTCGCAGGCGGCCAATCAAAGGGTGCCACGTGGCCAGCCCGGAGGCCGCCACGTGGCCCCAAGATTCAAATGAAATGGCAGTTTAAAATTTTGCGTTCGCGGCAGGATTCGATCCCGGGTCGGCGGGATGATAACGGAGCGGCCCGAACGTTGGACCACGGCATTGGTTCTTGTTATATGAAGCAAGGAGCCGCTATTTGAATTTACAATAAATTTTGGGTGGATAACATTGTGGGTCATGGTCACGTGCATTCTGGCGGTGGTTTTAATATTATGGTTCAAACTTTAATAAAACCTGCACATAACGCAAAGTCGTTCAACGACTTCCGAACGGTGCGGTCCCATGGGCCTATTCTTTAGCACCTTCCAACTAGCAGTCAATATGGCAGATTCTGCTTATTTAGGCGCCTGCCCCTAAATTTTCGGGCTTATCTAGAGTTCCACCACTTTTGGTGGAGCTTTTCTAGCCCTAACTGGACAAAAACTTGTACTGATCATAACTTTGGCTAGGGAAGTCCAATTGAAGCGATTTTTTTTTTGATTTGGGGGTATCGAAGCATTTTTGAGCTATTAGGACAGGTTTCAGAGCCATCAGGGCACTCTATAATTGATTTTATCAGAAAATTTTCATGTGGAGCCACTAGGGCTTGGTGAAAGATCAGCTGTATTGGACTATACTCATCCATTTGAGGTGAATGAATAGTCGATTTTTACTGTTTTCAGTCCTTTGTTTATGAATTTGCAGCTATTTTAGCCTTTTGAGGCTTTCTTCACAGTGTAATACTTATTTTGAGCATTAATGAAAGAGGGAAAAGCCTATTTGGAGGCTTTTGGACCCAACAGAGGTAGCCCAAGAGAGGGGTGAACTACTTAAACAAATGCTTACTGTTATACTGTGCATTTTTGCTGTTATATTCCAGATTTTACTACATTAAACAGTAATTTTTAATAAGTCCACTTTTCCCAATGAGACTTATACAGTGATCAAAACTCATTAGTTTCACTTCAAACCACATTACTTCCATTGCAGAATAATTGAACTTGCTTATTCACACATAAAATTTGGTTAATGAATAATTTGAAAACATAAACAAATAATTTCATTGACAGATTGATTTAGTGTTTACCTTATATTTCTTTAGGCAGAGCCAGTAAGAGGGCCAAAAGCTTCTGGTTTCATCCTTTCTAGTAAAGGTGAAATAACCAGTAAAATCCCCTACTGTCTATCTCTGTATAAGAAATATTTTGTTCACACAATTTCAGATCAGATTGGTATCAGAGCTCTAGGTTTTGCTTAAGAGTTTGTGAAATTTGTGCAAGAAGATTGTGTTATTCTACAAAATTTGATGCTTACTAGGCTGAAATTGAAAAGAGGGGAAGGTCAATTGGTGAGTGAACAAGATAATCCTCAACCAAGGAGGGCTAGGGTGCCATTATCTCCACCTTCCATTTCATCCTCATTAGCCTTAGAATCAGCCACAAACATGTCTTCCAGAGAAGGAGAAGTACATGAGGAAGTGGATCCCAAGGAAGAAGAAAGAGTCTTTAGAAAAGCTTTCTTGGACATGACTGAGATGGTTAGGATCCTCTATCAGGAGAGAAATGATAGGATTGTTGGAGAAGGGTCTAGAAACCAAAGAGAAGAAGGAGATTCTTCAGGAGGGAAGAAAGACAAGGATGAGTCTAAGAAAGGGAATGGAGGAAATGGTGATCCTTCATCTCCATCATCATCCTCTTCCTCCACATCATCCTCTTCAACTTCTGTTAATCAGTCACACAAAACAAAAACATCTCTTAAAAATACTTTGTTAAAGCTTGATGTGAAGTTTGAGTTGTCGATGTTTAATGGTGATGTGAATGCAAAAAAAATGGATAACTGGATTAGACAGCTGGAAGTCTATCTAAGAATTCAGAATTTGCATGATGATGACACAAAAATCCAATTAGCCTCTTTGAGAATGGATGGAGTAGCTTTGGTTTGGTGGGAAGCCAAGACCAGGGAGGAAATTAAAAAGCATGGTAAGATAACTCTAACTTGGAATGAGTTTATTACTGTTATTAAGAAACATTTTTATCCTCTTGCTCATATTCAGAAAGCAATTATGAATTGGAAAAAATTTAGGCAACTTAAGGGTCAAAATGTGCAACATTATACCCAAGAGTTTAGAAGGAGAGCACTTCTACTTGGAGTAGACTTACAAAGTCAAGACACCTTGTTAAAATACATAGGAGTTTTGCACAATTACCTTCAACATACTATTCTAATGTTCAATCCTACCAGCTTAGATGAAGTCTGTGTCCAGGCTACAAATTTAGAAGCTAGAGGAAATAATACTTTGAATGAGGATAGTAATTTCAAAAACAAAGGAAAGAGAAGAGTTGCAAATTCAAGAAAAGAAAAAGGAAAGTTCTTTCGCAAGAACTGTTCAAAGACAAGTCATGATGAAGATCATTGCTGGAAGCTTCATCCTGAACTAAAACCACAAAAATACAAGAAAAAAAACAAGACCAAAGAAAAGGATAAAACTGTAGCAACAGTTGAGCAAGACTTAGGGTCAGACTCAGGAGATTGGACAAAAAGCATAGCCATGGTTTTAAAGAATATTAAGGGGAAAGAAGTGGTGCAAGACACAACTCCCAGTTCTAGCTCTTTGAATTGTCACAAAGATACTAATGAAGAAAAGAGGAGGATAGAGCTTTTCCATGTGAGGGTAATTTCAAAACATACCAAAATTGACACACTATTTGATAGTGGGTCACAAGAAAATCTTATATCTGAAGACTTGGTCAAGTAGCTTAAATTTGAGACCATTCCACATCCGAAGCCTTATCCACTTGGATGGATATGCAAGGATGCCAATTTGCAAGTTTCAAGGATGTGCATATTGTGCTTTGCAATAACTGCACACTTTATTGACACAGTGGAACTTGATGTGGTGCCGCTTGATATCTCAGGTATTGTTTTGGGAAGTCCTTACTTATTTGATAGGAAGGCCATCTTTCATTGCCATGAAAATAAGTATCACTTGTCTGAAGACGGTAAAGAGTACATTGTGAGAGCTCACAAGAAGAAGCTGGAATCTTCTTTACTCCATGAAATTCAATTGAAAAGACCGGTTAATGCAAGTCAAAGTCTAACTTTGTTAATGTTGAAACGACCAGATTTTGAGCATTCACCTTTTTATGATGTTGCTAATGATTTGTCTCAGTTTGATAACAGTTTGTCTTTGAAAAAATATGATGTTATGTTGCAAAAATTACCTTTTGGGTCAGCCAATGCAGTGAATGAAGTGTCAAAGCAAAGCAGTGCAAGCAAGGAGGACACACAATTCAGCATGGGAAAAAGTTGGTTTCAGAATGGTAGAATTTTCCATGGGAATAGTTTGCAAGGTGAAAGTTATTTTAAGTCTTCTAGGAAGTTTGATTAGTGTAGAAATTTTTTTTTTCTACAGATTACAATTTTTTCTCTGCAAATTTTAATCATTTGCATCATGACTCCGTCAATCTTAGCAAGGGTTGATCAGTTGATTCCAGAGACAGTTTATCATTTTCTCAAAAGCTCCATTTGATGAAATCGGGTAGATTTTAGTTATTCAAGGGTGGAAGAGTGGAGAATCAGTCTCCACATCATCAGTTTCAGTAATCAGAGAGCTTTTTGGGTCCAAAAGCTTCCCATTTGGGAGGTGTGATCAGGAGATCATGTCCTTAATGGAAAAATGCTCAAAAATTTAGTTGCTCAGAATTGGTCCAAACCAAAACGAATGGAAAGAGCTCGGAAAAAAAATCCTGTAGATGCGAATGGCACTGAAAACTGACATTGTATGAGAAAGTTATTCAGCTTTGAAGTTTTCCAATTTCAGTAAAAAAAATGGCCAAATGGACTTTACAAAAAAAAATTATTAAAAAAAAGAATATTCCATAGAATATTCTGGGAATATTCCATGGAATATTCCATAAAATATTCTGCAGAATATTCCGTAGGCGGCCAATCAAAGGGCGCCACGTGGCCAGCTCGAAGGTCGCCACGTGGCCCCAATATTCAAATGAAATGGCGGTTTAAAATTTTGTGTTCGCAACAGGATTCGATCCTGAGTCGGCGGGATGATAACGGAGTGGCCCAACCGTTGGACCACGGCATTGGTTCTTGTTATATGAAGCAAGGAGCCACTATTTGAATTTACAATAAATTTTGGGCGGATAACACCGTGGGTCATGGTCATGTGCATTTTGGTGGTGGTTTTAATATTATGGTTCAAAATTTAATAAAACCTGCAATAACGCAAAGTCATTCAACAAATTCCAAACGGTGCGGTCCCATGGGCCTATTCTTTAGCACCTTCCAACTGGTGGTAAATATGGCGGAGTCTGATTATTTAGGCGCCCGCCCCTAAATTGTCGGGCTTATCTGGAGTTCCACCACTTTTGGTGGAGCTTTTCTAGCCCTAACTGGACAAAAACTTGTACTGATCATAACTTTGGCTAGGGAAGTCCAATTGAAGCGAATTTTTTTTGATTTGGGGGTATTGAAGCATTCTGGAGATATTGGGACAGGTTGCAGAGCCATCAGGGCACTCTATTAGTGATTTTATCAACGAATTTTCTTGTGGAGCCACCAGGGCTTGGTGAAAGATTAGCCGTATTGGAATATACTCATCCATTTGAGGTGAATGAATAGTCGATTTTTACTGTTTTCAGTCCTCTGTTTCTGAATTTGCAGCTATTTTAGCCTTTTGAGGCTTCCTTCACAGTGTAATACTTATTTTTAGCATTAATGAAAGAGGGAAAAGCCTATTTGGAGGCTTTTGGACCCAGCAGAGGTAGCCCAAGAGAGGGGTGAACTGCTTAAACAAATGCTTACTGTTATACTGTGCATTTTTGCTGCTATATTCTAGATTTTACTACATTAAAAAGTAATTTTTAATAAGTCCAATTTTCCCAATGAGACTTATACAGTGATCAAAACTCATTAGTTTCACTTCAAACCACATTACTTCCATTGTAGAATACTTGAACTTGCTTATTCACACATAAAATTTGGTTTATGAATACTTTGCAAACATAAACAAATACTTTCATTGAAAGATCGATTTAGTGTTTACCTTATATTTCTTTAGGCAGAGCCAGTAAGAGGGCCAGAATCTTCTGGTTTCATCCTTTCTAGTAAAGGTGAAATAACCAGTAAAATCCCCTACTGTCTATCTCTGTATAAGAAATATTTTGTTCACACAATTTCAGATCACAAAGGGATAGCGAAACGGTGAAACTGTGCCGACCGCTAGATTTGGGGAAGCCAGATCAATGATCCAAAATACATCGGTGGGGAGGTTTTGGTAAGTAACGATCAGGAGGAAAACTGGCATGTGACGGAGCAAGGACCGTAAGATCGGCAAGATCAATGGTTCAGATCCCATTGACAGGGTAAACCATCGCGCAGAGGAAATATAAAGAAACGAAAGGAAAAGGGGCGGAGCGAAGTGTGATAGTGTGAAAGGGGCTTAAATACTGAGGCCGACGGTCACGGGTCCCAGTCACATGGAGGAAAGGGCTAAGAACTTAAGCCCACAGGGGCTTAAGGCTGACTTAATGAAAAAGTTGGTTTTTGAGGCTGGAATGGGGTTTTTTGAGGGTTTTTGAAGGTTTTGATAGAGTTAAAAAGGGGTTTAAAACCAAATAAAGAGGGAATCAAATGGTTTTAAAAGATTTTGAATAAGTGGAGGGGTTTTTAATAGGAAAATATGAATGAAAGAGGGTGGAAGAGGGGTTCAAAAAATTTTTCTTCATGGTAACAGCAGGGATTTTGTGAAGACATCAGTGAGATGGATCCTTTGGAAAAATAGACACAACAAGGCTTCAAGAAGTCATAGATTTTCTCCAAATTTATTTCTTGAAGGCTGAAGACCTGTTTTAGCCATATTTGAATATGTCAAAATTATGGATGGCTAACAGAACAAAAACCTATTTTTCAAGGATGCATAACCCTAATCTTCAACGAGAGCTTTGGTTGATGACCTGTCTCAACAACACTTCATAAATTTTTGATGTTAAGGTCCCTTGACATGTTATAGGAGTCCAGCTTTCCAAAACTACTATTACACTGCTCCAAAACCTTCAAAAATAGCTCACTACGAAAACAGCGCGGTTTCGTAGCGAGCTTTAGTAGCATCTAAAAAGTAGCATATATACACAAAAACTCTGCTCCTTTGTTGTTCCATGGTGTCAACCTAGTCATGACACATCCACACCATCAATATCCCTTCTTGAAAGCTGAAAAAAATGAGCTTAGAGATAAAAAGGCTGCTACAGATTTTTTCGTAGCATTTTCCTGGCTTTAAGCCTAGGAAATGCTACAAAACTATGTAAAAGTGGAGAAATTCCAAATTTCAAGACTGTCTCCAAAAAGTGACCTCTAGTTGCAGAAACTTGATCTTCAGCATGCCATGAACCTTATAAAACACATTCAAACTCAACTTAAGGCTTATGTGGTCTTTCCTCCTCATTAATGATCAGTTGAGCTATGGGCTCCTTAACCACAGTCATCTTCAAACCTTTTTTTTCCAACTCTTCATGAATCAGTTCCATTTCTTCTTGTAGGTCTTTGACTTGGTCCTTCAGTGTTCTATTCTTAGATTGAAAATGCAGGTTCATCTTTCTGATATGTTTCACCTCTCCTCTCAATGGCTGAGTCCATTTGATCAATTGCTCTGTGTTTTCCAAAGTCTTTGACACACTTAGGACATGTTCTTCCCAAGTTTCTTTCATTTTTTTCAAACTATACCTTCTGAACCTTGTTCTTCCTTGCCTCTTTCTTCAAGACTGATATTTCATCATTTGCGAGCTTCAACTGCTCCTTAAGGATTTCAATCTCTATTTTTTCAATGATTTTCTCTTTACCCTTCTTTTGTTTAATGACTAATTCTTCTTTTGCAGGTGACGAGAGGTCTATGATGCTTGGTGGTGGCTGAGATACTTCACTGACCTTTTGAGATTCTTTTCTACTTTCCAAGACCTTTCTTGCATGTCTTGTCATTGGTTTTCTAGGTTGAAACATGAACCCTTCATCTTCACCTGCAAACTCTAACTTTTTAGCTGTTTTAGCTTTCTTGAGCTTCCTTCCTCCTTCATCTATGTCTTTAGCTTGGACTATGGGAGTTTCTTCAATATCAATAGCATGTAAAATGTCCTCTAAGTTACCCTTAACCATTTTTTGGCTTCTTCTAACCCTTTTGCTGCCATGTTTTCTCACTGTTGGCTTTTTTTTTGCAAGTGTAGCTTTGGGTGTATCAACCTTTGCAAATGCTCTCTCTCCATGATCACTAGCTCAACTTTCTCTGCCACTGAAGGTGATGGGATATCTCTAGGCTTGGGAGTATTTTTAGGAGTGATAGCATCTACTTCAAAACCACTGATGAACAGAAAAGATGACCAGTCTCTGCCTAATCTCTTTAACTCCTCTAATACCACCAACTTCATCAAACCATGATGAAAGAGTGAGGCTTCATTTCCTTATTTTTTAGCTTGTACCTTATCTCACATTTTAGCTAAGCTTATGTATAAGTAAAAGGGTAAATCAAGAGACCTCTTACCCAAAAAATGCAGCAGAAGCCTAAGGTGGTAGGAATAGACCATGTGATATCTCCCTTCACAGGTGAAGTACTTCTGAATAATTAGCAGCAACTTTGAGAAGTTGTCTTTCATGTAGCTCCTTGGGATGGTATTTGTGAGATCAATCTCACTATGCTCTGGCTTGATAAATTCTTTACAGTCCGGCATGGTGAACTTGAAGCCTTTGAATCATTGTTCTTCTCTAGGGATTCATGTTGCTACTGCAATGGTCTCTGGTGTTACTGTGAAGTTTAAAATTCCTACCTTTAAATCTATCCCATTGAAACTGATAGCAAACTCCTTAGAAACCTGCACATGGCACCCTTGCAATCTTTGGAAAAATTGAAAACACCCTGTTCTTATAAAAAATTCTAAGGCAGTTGGGTCTTGATTTAACAAATTCATGTCTGATGGCTCATATCTGAGGCAGTTGCCGCCTTTTTTTGTCTTCCTCTTTGCAGCCATGAGAATGCCAACAACCAGCTTAGCTGGGTGAAACAACTCTCTAGAACTTAGTAGCATGCAAATATGGAGCGAAGAATGACAAATACTCAATTGGTTAATGCTTTAAATGTTTGATGACAACTCATGCCTTAATCATGACTCATACATGCTAAAAACAGTAGTGATGACCTCAAACATGACTTTTGTACCTTAGTTTAACCCTAACTGACTTGAATGACACCCACCCTAAGAGTTCTAATCATGAACTAACACCTTGCACCGGATTTGACAAGACATACATAAATACTCTTTTTCATAGTGTGGTCAGTTCATTTCCTCGTAGTTTCACTATGAAACTATTAGGGAGTTTCATAGCGAAAACTGCCTTTTTACTGTGTAATACACTACGAAAACAAGAAAAACTATCTAATGTGAAATTTTCGAATTAAAAAGCCTGGGAAATGAAATATTTTAGTGAATGATGACTAATGGGACATGATATGACTTGAATGGGGGTGGGTTTGGACCTTAGGATAGGTTAATATGAAAAAATTTAAATTTTCCTAATGAACTATATGACCATACCTTTGACAAATGAACTCTATGACCATGTAAAATAATGTTTCACTTTTTTGAGTGATAAAAAGACACAAGCAAAGGAAAAAAGAGTGGTAGAAACCACTCATGTAGATCCATCTACCAGAGATGGAAGGAAGTGCACCGGAGAGGTTGACAAAATATTTTCTAGATGTGAGAGATAATGTGGGAGCACCCACATCACAGCACATGCCGAGAATGTTGCTAGAGCGGTACAATGGATACATGAATCTTATGAGCGAAGGTATTGAGATAGAACCATACACTTTTGAGGAAGCAGTGCATCAAATAGTGTGGGTTGATGCCATGGTTGAGGAGTATGACTCCATTATCAGAAACAGTGCACGAGAAGTTTTCCCAAGACCAATGGGGAAGTGAGCTGTAGGATCCAGGTGGGTTTACAAGGTGAATCAAGCAACATATGGGAGTGTGGAGAATCACAATTCTAGATATGTGGCCAGAGGGTTCTCTAAGGTGGAGGGGATTGATTATGATGATAATTTTTCACCAGTAGCAAGGTACTCATCTGTTATATCCATCCTTGCACTCTCATCATATATGGGATGGCAGATACATCATATGGATGTAAAGACAACCTTTCTCAATGGAGCTATTGAGGAATAAGTGTACATTGAGTAGCCAGAAGTTTTGAGACCTTAGAAAGGGAGTCACATGTGTGCAGACTCAAGAGAGCATTGTATGGGTTGAAGCAAGCACCTCATGCTTGGTACACCATGATTGATAACTATTTCACTGGATTGGGATTCATCAAGAGTGAAGCGGATGTGAGCCTATATAAAATTGTGGTTGATGGTAAGATTTTGATTATTTTACTTTATTTCGATGATCTTATATTGACAGGTGATGAGAATCTCATAAATTCTTGCAAAGAGGATCTTGCAAGAGAATTTGAGATGAAGGAAATGGGGCTATTGCACTATTTCCTTAGATTGGAAATATGTCAAAGAGATGGGGAGCTAATTGTATCTAAGGGAAAGTATGCCAAGGAGATCCTGAGGAAGTTCCACATGGAGGGAAACAAACCCATGGATACTCCTCTAGTAAGAAACTAGAGGAAGAAGGATGCTACTTCTGGTGAAGTAGTGGATGCTACTGTTTATGGGTATCCTATGGGTTCAGTCATGTATTTGGTGAACACATGACCCGACATATGATACATAGTTAACTAGCTGAGCCAAGCTATGTTTAAGCCTACCAATCTCTTTTGCAAGGTAGGGAAGCATGTGTTGATATATCTCATAGGAAATACGATGTATGGATTATGATACAAATATATGGAGGGAGTGAAGCTTCAAGGCTTCACCGATGCAGATTGGGATGGGAGTCCATCCGACAAGAAGAGAACATCATGAGGCATCTCCAACATAGGATCAACATCAATTTTCTGGTACAACAGGAAAGAAAGATCAATTGCACTCAGTTTAGCATAGGTAGATTACATGACGTCCAGTCAGGCAACATGCGAGGCCATATGGATGAGGAAGATACTTGTTGGTTTGTTTGGTCAAAATATGGATCCGACAATGATACATTGTGATAACTAGAGTTTCATAAAACTCTCGGATAATCCAGTATTCCATGATAGGTCCAAGCATATTGATATCTAGTATCACCATCTCAAAGATTGTGTTCAGAGGTGGATTATGTCATTAGATTACATTCCCATGGAGGAGAAATATGCAGACATCTTGATGAAGGTGTTAGAAAGAAGAAAATTCAAATTCCACAAAGATAGGATCGAGGTAACAGATTATAAGTTTCCCTTAATTAAATTGGAGGAGAAATTTAATTTCATCTCATGACAACTTGTATTAGTTAACTAAGTTAGAATGACTGAGTTAGATTAGGAAATTCGAGTTGAGGGTCAAAGAGGAGGCATGTAGCATTCTCCCATGATTTAAGGGGGTTCGATTACAATTATTTGTGAGTTGTGATTAGTTAAATCAATTAATTGAGTTAAAATTAGTTTAACTAGTTCTAGTTGAGTGATGAGCTAGTGAGAGGTCTAGTGAATTAAATCTAATTTAATTCACAAGTAGTGATCAATCATTTAACTTATAATTCACTATAAATAGTTTTTCCATGTTATTTTTAAGGAAGGCCTAGTTGACATTGAGGTTAAATGGATGATCAGTATCAGTTGTATAGTTAGAAAATTGTATAGGTCAGTTATAGAGTCATGTGGAGGCCAAGGATGCATTGAGAAATCAGTTCAAGGGAATTTCCTATTTAATAGGGCGAAAATTCCTCCAATAATGCGTGAGAAAGTAAGGCTGAGCAGAGGCGTAGAATTGGTTAAGTAATTGACCGATTTTTCCTAGATCAGTGTGAGACAGTTAGCAAAGTGCAGGAGTTTCTCTGAGAGAGAAAAGCATTGTATTGTTTCATGATCTTGACTTTATACAATATACAAATAACGAGGTTTGGGAAGAGCAAATTATTAATTAAAAATATATTATTAAATACAATTACAAGTATAAATAATTTGTTAATTTTTAGATAATAATTATTTATTTATTATTGTTCCAGCCTAACTATATAAAAAACCATTTCAATAAGTATAACTAACTAATAATTTTATAGTTATTAATTAATAAGATATTAATTAATTAATAATATTGCTTAAACAATTTTCCTTTCCTTTTCATCATTGAAGGTCAACCTCCCATTTTCCATCTGTTCATTTTCACTCTCCTTTATTTATATCCTATGTTGAGATCTGACAAAACTCATTGATCTATCCTAATGATGAACCACAAGGATTAGTTCGAAATGTCGATTCTAACAAAAATGGATGTGATAAATCCAAAAGATTCTACACATAATTCAATACAATCATGGCTCTAAACCTTTTTAGGTCCTCATTTCATGTATTAATTTGTTATGAGACAATTACAAGCTAAATGAAACATGTAATTGATAAATGTATTACTAATTTTTGTGATTGCAGATAAAAAAATTATGTTTAATCGAAAGTTTTATATGAATAGCCTACATTGTATTGACACAGGAAAATCAAACTAAGAGTTGAAATTAGACTGAAAGAAAACATACACACAAAGTTGTTAGCAAGTTAAATTATCAACAATATTAATCAAATATTGTTCAAATATGAAAATGAATTTAATGAAATTAAATCATGTAATTAAATAAAGCAGGGAATCATGATTCCTTGTCACAAGGGGCCCTTCTTGGCTTATTCACATGTGCAAGAAGTAAACCAATACTTTCGACCATTGTAGATACAACTATAAATTTCACGAATAATGCACACACAAGAAATAAAGGATTAACAAAGAGAGTTTATATTAATGTTAGGATGTTTCCATACAACCATAATTTTTTTCCCATCGAAGGGACCTTGGATATTTACACATCTTATGATAGAGTTAGTTGAGAATATTGTTGCAAATTTTTAGAACAAAATAACCAAATCCCAATTTTCGTGGATCTATGAATCAAATCTAGCAAACATGTATGAGAAATTCATGGTGATACACATGAATTTCTCATATGAGATCTTCGTGAATCATCAGGCTTTATTTTCATTATTCAATCCATGGGATAAACCACAAAATAATTGTTCCATATTTTGTGCTTTGCCACCATTTGACAAATTGATTGTAGCATTGAGCACACTATTGTGATGTCATGGAAATCAATGTTGGTTATGTTACAACATGTGGAAAACCTTATGTTTTCTTAGCACAACGTCCTCCAACCTTCACTTTTGGTAAACCATATCTGCAACTATGTCAACTTGGGATTTGGTTGTAGAATGGAAGACTAGCTACATAATGTGTCATTTTTTGTAGTTATGATATTTTTAATTTTACAAAGAAACATATAAAACTATAGAAAAATCGGCATGTTTACCTTGAAAATATCTATTTTTAACCTTTGTAGCTAAGATATGATTCTTATGCAAAAATGATAGCATTTGGATTGTGAAATGATGGCTATGGTAAGCTTCTAAGAATAAATTAGAAAAATACTAAGGTCAACAAAATGATAAAAAGAGCTTGTGTTTAGGCATCATCACATATCAGGTTTCAACATGGGTGGAGGTTAAAAGAAATTTTCACTTTCGATGGATCAAACAATTATGATCAACCCCATATAACGGTATATATCCCATATAAAATCCCAACATGTGTGGCTTGATTTTCACAATTCAATCCATGGTTTATGCCACAAAATATGTGTTCTAGATTGCATGCTCTGCCACCATTTGACTACTTGATTGTAGCATTGAACACACTATTGTGATGTCATGGAAATTTTTGGGTAGGTTCCAACATGTGGAAAATATTATGTCTTATTTGTGCCATGTCCTTCACTTTTGTTAAACCATATCTGCAACTATGTCAACTTGGGATTTGGTTGTAGAATGGAAGACTAGCTACATAATGTGTCATTTTCTATAGTTATGATATTTTTAATTTTACAAAGAAACATATAAAACTATAGAAAAATGGGCATGTTTACCTTGAAAATATCTATTTTTAACCTTTGTAGCTCAGATATGATTCTTATGCAAAAATGATAGCATTGGATTGTGAAATGATGGCTATGGTAAGATTTTAAGGATAAATTAGAAAAATACTAAGGTCAACAAAATGATAAAAAGAGCTTATGTTTAGGCCTCATCACATATCAAGTTTCAACATGGGTGGAGGTTAAAATAAATTTTCACCTTCGATGGATCAAACAATTATGATCAACCCCATATAACAGTATAGATCCCATATAAAATCCCAACATGTGTGGCTTCATTTTCACAATTCAATCCATGGTTTATGCCACAAAATCTGTGTTCTAGATTGCATGCTATGCCACCATTTTACTACTTGATTGTAGCATTGAACAAACTATTGTGATGTCGTGTTAGGTCCCTATATTGCTGTTATAGTCCCTTATTGTTGTTATTGTAACCCCCTTATTGTTATTATTGTACCCTTGTAACCCCCATATTGTTATTATTGTACCCTTTTAACCCCCATATTTTTATTATTTTGCCCTTAAATTATTATTGTTAGGTTGGCTAGGATTACATTGTGGCCCCATGGACTCCTATATATAGAAAGGAGGTTTTGTAATTTGTATCATCCAAGAATTGTTCATTCATGTAATGTATTGGAGGTTTCCCCCTCGAAGTGGCTTATTTCTAAGGCATTGATATCTCTTTTCTTCTATTTTTGGAGCTGGTTTCCCAACATTTGGTATCAGAGCTTTGAATTATAGGGTTTCGCTGCTCCAAATAGGTCATCGTGGAATTTTCGCTATAATTTTTTTTCTACGAAGGCTCAGAAGCTAAAATTTGTAGAGTGCGAAGCTGAAAACTTGAGGAACATCGTCACAAAATTTTAGAGCTTGGTTCACAATATTGTCGGAGATATGATCTGTGGAAGTTAGGTATTTTTGTAGGCTCCTGAATTTCACTTAAAAAGATCATCGCGGAATTTGCTGTTAAGTCCCTATATTAATAGTGTAGTCCCTTATTATGTTAGTGTAGCCCCACTTATTGTTATTGTTGTACCCCTGTAACCCCCATATTTTTATTATTGTGCCCTTACATTATTATTGTTAGGTCGGCTAGGATTACATTATGGCCCCAATAGGATTACATTGTGGCCCCATGGACTCCTATATATAGAAAGGAGGTTTTGTCATTTGTATCATCCAAGAATTGTTCATTCATGTAATGTATTGGAGGTTGCCCCCTCAAAGTGGCTTATTTCTAAGGCGTTGATATCTCTTTTCTTCTATTTTTGGAGCTGGTTTCACAACATTTGGTATCAGAGCCTTTGGATTCTAGGGTTTCGCTGCTCCAAACAGGTCATCGTGGCATTTTCGCTATAACGTTTTTTCTACGATGTTTCAGAAGCTGAAATTTTTAGGGTGCGAAGCTGAAATCCTGAGGAAGATTGTCTAAACATTTCAGAGCTTGGTTTGCAATATTTTCGGAGATATCATCTGTGGAATTTAGGTCTTTTTTCAGGCTCCTAAATAGGTCATCGTGGAATTTGCGCTATAACCTTTTTTCTACGAAGTTTCAGAAGCTAAAATTCATATGGTGCGAAGATAAAATCCTGAGGAAATTCTTCCAAAAATTTTAGAACTTGGTTCGCAATATTTTTGGAGATATGATCTGTGGAAGGTAGTGCTTTTTCAGGCTCCAGAATTTCATCTCAAACAGGTGATCGTGGGAAAAGTTAAATAACTCTCTCTCTGGGCATTGGATTGGAGTTCCGTAAAACTTGGTCGCAATTAAACGGACTTTAGCTTCTTGGCTATCAATTTCAGAGACAAAGGACAAAACAGTGACACGTGGCAAGTCGTACAAGTTCGCTCTACTGAACGAGTCTAGAATTAGGTCATTGTGGGAGATTGGACACAACTTTGTCTTGGAGAATCCAAATCAGGTCAGACCTATGGCATTCAAAAGAGAATTCATAGGGCTACTTTAGTGCTTAATTTCAGATATAGAAGAGTCGCAATCACAGAGATAATCCAATTCCAATATCGAGCTCCTCAAAAGCAAGTAAAAAGTGTGTATTGTTTTTCCCAAATTGCATAAATCTTGTTTGAAAAATCAGTTTGAAGTGATTCCAAGGGCCTATTGAGCATATATTTCAGTATTTAATTCTGAAATGCCTCCTAAAAAGAATTCAACACCCATTAAGCCCTCAGAAATTTATACTATGATGCATGAAGTGGAAGAATTGCAGTATGAGATATCAAAATTACGGTACCAAGTGCAACAAATTTCGATCTTACGAAGAGCAACCGAAGTTGACATAGATGGTTTAAAAGAAGAAATGGAGGCTAAGTTGGATGGTTTGAAGGATATAATAATAGCTAATATGGATGATAAATTAGTGGAAGATGACAGCGAGCATCAACAAGAAATTCTCCAACTCTCAAAGGATAACCTAACTTCGATGCAGAATCTAATGAAACAACAGGAATATCAACATCACATCGAAAGAAGTTCTGAAGCGGTCACAAAAATAGGAACTCGAGAAGTACGATCAATTTCAGAGTATCTCAGCAAGTGGAAGAACTTTCCTGTAAAAGATTCCACATGGGAGGATGAGAAATTTATACAAAAGCATCAAGAAATAATCAAGCGTTGAGGACAACACTTGTTTGAAGGAGAGGGGCATGTTAAGTCCCTATATTAATAGTGTAGTCCCTTATTATGTTAGTGTAGCCCCACTTATTGTTATTGTTGTACCCCTGTAACCCCCATATTTTTATTATTGTTAGGTCGGCTAGGATTACATTGTGGCCCACTAGGATTACATTATGGCCCCATTTACTCCTATATATAGAAAGGAGGTTTTGTAAATTGTATCATCCAAGAATTTTTCATTTATGTAATGTATTGGAGGTTGCCCCCTCGAAGTGGCTCATTTCTAAGGCGTTGATATCTCTTTTCTTCTATTTTTGGAGCTGGTTACACAACATTTGTGCTATAATTTTTTTTTCCATAAAGGTTCAGAAGCTGAAATTTTTAGAGCATGAAACTAAAATCTTGAGGAACATTGTCGAAAAATTTCAGAGCTTGGTTCGCAATAGTTTTGGAGATATGATCTGTGTAATTTAGGTCTTTTTTAGGCTCTTGAATTTCATCTCAAATAGGTGATCGTGGGAAAATCTTCATAACTCTCTCTCTGAGCATCGGATTGGAATTATATAAAAATTAACTGGAAGTACACGGACTATAGTTTCCTATCTATAAATTTCAGAGCCAAAGGAGCAAACAGTGACACGTGGAAAACCATACAAGTTTGCTCTACTGAACCAGTCCATAATTAGGTCATTGTGGGAGATTGGAAATAATTTTTCCTTGAAGAATCCACATCAAGTCAGACCTGTGGAAATTTAAAGAAGATTCATGGGGCTACGTCAGGGTCGAATTTCAGATATTGAAGATCTAAAATCACAGAGATAATTCAGTTTCAATATCGAGCTCCTCAAAATCAAGAAAAAGGTGTGTATTTTTTTTTTTCAAATTGCATAAGTCTTGTTTGAAAAAACAGTTTTAAGTGATTCCAAAGGTCTATTGAGCATAGATATCAGTATTGGGTTCTAAAATGGCTCCTAAAAAGAATTAAACACCCATTAAGCCCTCAGAGTACTCTAATATGACTCATGAAGATGAAGAATTGCAACATGATCTATCAAAATTACAAGAGCAAGTGCACCAAAATTCGCTCTCACAAAGAGCAACAAAAAATGAAATGGATTGTTTGAAGAAAAGCATGGAAGCTAATATGGATGGTTTGAAGAAATGCATGGAAGCTATGATGGATGGTTTGAAGAATGGTATGGAAGATATAATGGATGGTATGGAAGAAAAAATGGAAGGTTTGAAGGAAGGTTTGTCAAAGTTGATACAAGAAATGATTCCTAATGGCGAAAAGATAGTAGATGAAAATCATGATGAGAACAAAATAAATGTTAATCATGATTTCATAAACTCTAATGTTGGACTAAAGAACCACCATATTCCAAAGATGGATATGACGAAGTTTGATGGCAAGGATCCCGTAACATGGATACTACAGATGGAGCAATATTTTAATCTCAATAATGTGCAAAACACACAAAAGGTATGCATTGCAACTTTACATTTAGAAAAAAATACATTTGTATGGTATCGATGGCTTTTCTCCCATAAAAAAAATTTCACTTGGTCAATTTTTACGAAGGAAATGATAGCACATTATGAGGATACAAAAAGCAACACCTTCTTTAGCCAATTGATAAATCTCAAACAAAAGGGTTTAGTGGCAGAGCACATTGAGGACTTCCAAAAATTGAATATAAGGGTAAATGATATTCCAGAGGAACACAGAATTGATCTCTTCATAGGTACTTTAAAGGATAACATCCAACATGAAGTTAGCGTTTTGGAAATTGATTCATTGGAGAAAGCATTCAGGTTGGCAAGAAAAATTGAATGTAAAATTATGGCGACAAGGAAGCTTACCACTCACTTCTATAAAGATGGAAGTGTTGCTACTCCTAGATTTCCACAACCTACAAGGTTGACACCACAAAAATTGGAAGAAAAAAGAGCAAAAGGGCTTTGCTACAGTTGTGATAGGAAATACACTAAAGGTCATAAGTGTGTTGAGAAGAAATTATTTTACATAGATTGTGAAGAGGAAGAAGAAAATGAACAAGAAGAGGATATACACCAGGAACCAGTCCTAGAAGAGGAAGAAATGAGTCCGACCATATCGTGTAATGCATTGGCAGGAATTACCACTCCTCAAACTCTCAAGATAAAAGGACATATCAAGAAGAAAAAGGTAATAGTGTTGATTGATTCAGGTAGTACCCATAATTTTATTCATTGTAAGGTAGCCAAGGAATTGAACTGTTTCCTATACCCAACACCAGAATGTCAAGTGATGGTTGCAAATGGAGGAACTATAAATTGCTCTGGAAAATGCCATAATATCAAGCTAACCATGGGGAATATGTATTGACTAGTCCAATGCTTTCCATTCCTATGGGAGGTGTTGATGTTGTACTAGGAGTACAATGGTTACAATCTTTGGGGACGGTAGCTTTTAATTTTCAAGAACTTTTCTTGAAAAATTTTTCAGAAGGAAATGAAGTCGAATTACGGGGTATTGTGGGAAGCCGAGAAAGATAATAAGCTCTAATGTCATGACAAAGCTTCTAAAGAAAAAAAAATGAGGCGTAATTGCACAATTATGCTTACTAGAAGTTCCAACATCAAAATCATCTATTTTTGCAAATCTCCAACAAATCTTTGACAATCATTCCAAGGTGTTTGAAACTCCCAAAGAACTCCCACCTATTCGTGATCATGATCATTCTATTCATTTGATTCCAGGAAGTGTTCCTCCAAACATCAGGCCTTATAGATATCCTTATGTCCAAAAGAGCGAAATTGAACATATGATTGCAAAAATGTTAGAGGCGGGTATAATAAACCTAGTCAAAGTTCTTTCTCTGCTCCTGTAGTATTGGTACACAAGAAGGATGGATCAAGGTGCATGTGTCCGAATTATAGGGAGCTCAATAAGCTCACCATTAAAGATAAATTTCCCATTCCTGTGATTGATGAATTATTGGATGAATTACATGGAGCAATTTATTTTACCAAGTTGGATCTTCATTCAGGATATCATCAAATTAGAATGAAGATCGAAGATATTATGAAAACAACATTTCGAACTCATGAGGGTCATTATGAATTTTTGGTCATGCCTTTTGGCCTTACCAATGCACCTTCTACATTTCAAGGGCTGATGAATTCCATTTTCAAACCCTTCCTTAGAAAATTTGTGCTAGTATTTTTTGATGATATACTAATCTACAGCAGGTCTTCGAAGGATCATGTTGAACATGTTGACAGGGTGCTCAAACTATTGCAGGAGAAACAATTATATGCAAAAACATCCAAATGTTTCTTTGGAGTACAAGAGGTGGAATATCTGGGTCATATTGTATCTCACGAGGGTGCTAAGGTAGACCCTAACAAAATTAAATCCATTAAGGAATGGAAAGTCCCCACAACCATAAAGAAATTGCGAGGATTTCTTGGGTTAACAGGGTATTATCGCAAGTTTGTTAAGAATTATGGGAGAATAGCAGCACCTCTAACAACATTATTGAAGATAGATGCATTTTCATGGACTCCTGAAGCAACTAAGGCCTTTGAACGTCTTAAAGAGGCAATGTGCCTAGCACCGGTCTTAGCTACACCAGACTTCACAAAAACCTTTATTGTGGAATGTGATGCCTCAGAAAATGGAATTGGTGCTATTTTAATGCAGGAAGGAAGACCCATTGCTTTTGAAAGTCGTCCAATCAAAGGAAAGTATTTACAAAAACCTATTTATGAGAAGGAAATGTTAGCAATATTGTATGCACTAAAGAAATGGCGAACTTACCTAATGGGAAGACACTTCAAGGTAAAAACTGATCATGATAGTCTTAAACACTTTTTGGAACAAAGACTATCTTCAGAAGAGCAGCAAAAATGGGTCACAAAGATGTTGGGTTATGACTTTGAAATAATCTACAAAAAAGGGAAGCTAAATGTTATTGCAGATGCACTCTCAAGAAAGAATGAAGAGGTGGAAGCATTGCTTTGTGCCATCTCTATTATCCAACCAGATTGGATAAGCGAAGCAAGAGATGAATGGAAGAAGGACGAAGGAGTGTGGACACTCATTCAAAAGTTGCAGCAAGATCCTAGTATATCTGATACATTTAGTTTGAAAAATGATTCCTTATGGTACAAAGATCGCTTATATCTTTGTAAGAATTCCCAACTAAAAAAAAATATTCTTTTAGAATTGCACACTTCTCCTTTAGGAGGACGCTCGGGATTTTTAAAAACTTACCACAGGGTGAAGAAAAAATTTTTTTGGGATGACCTTAAATCTGATATTCAAAAGTTTGTGGAAGAATTTTTGGTTTGCCAGCAGAATAAATTTAAGACAATTAAGACCCTGGGTCTTCTACAACCTATATCCATTCCAAGTCAACGTTGGGCGGATATTTCAATGGATTTTATCATAGGTTTACCTAAGTCGGAAGGAAAGAGTGTCATAATGGTGATAGTTGATAGACTTACCAAGTATGCACACTTTTGTGCATTATCTCATCCATTTAAAGCAAGTAGAATTGCTACTACATTTATGGACACAATTCAAAATCTACATGGGAACCCAAGGGTTATTGTGAGCGACAGAGATCCCATTTTTACTGGAAATTTTTGGATGGAGTTATTTTCTTGTTTGGGTACTCAATTAGCTCATATCTCATCTTATCATCCTCAATCCGATGGTAAAATTGAGATAGTAAATAAATGTCTGGAAGGATATCTTTGTTGTTTTGTATCTGATAAACAAACACAATGGGTCAAGTGGTTACCTCTCGTTGAACAGTGGTATAACACTTCCTTCCATACTACAGCAAAAATGACCCCATTTATGGCACTTTATGGATATCATCCACCATCCATCACATCATATTTATGATAAAATTAGAAGGTTCAAGCAGTGGAAGATCACATCGAGCATCAACAAGAAGTTCTCCAACTCTTAAAGGATAACCTGAATTTGGCACAAAATCGAATGAAACAACAGGCAGGTCAACATTGTAGTGAGAGAAGTTTTTATGTAGGAGACTGGGTATTTTTATGGCTACAACCATACAAACAAATTTCCCTCAAGCAAGCTAAGAAGGATAATAAATTATCGCCAAAGTAATATGGTCCTTACAAGGTGTTGTAAAATATTAGTACTATGGCATACAAATTAGAGCTTCCTGCTTCTTCACGAGTGCATCTAGTTTTCCATGTTTCATGCTTAAAGAAGGTTATAGGTGAAAATATTCCAGTTCAAACAATATATCTAGAACTTAATGAGGAAGGAAAAATCATATTGGAACCTGAGGTAGTCACAGAAACAAGAACTCGGCAACTACGGAATCGATCAATTTCAGAGTATGTCATCAAGTGGAAGAACTTACCCACTGAAGGTTCTACATGGGAGGATGAGAATTTTATATAGAAGCACCCAGAGCTACTCAAGCATTGAGGACAGCACTTTTTTGAAGGAGAGGGGCATGTTAGGTCCCTATATTACTATTATAGTCCCTTATTGTTGTTATTTTAACCCCCTTATTGTTATTATTGTACCCCTGTAACCCCCATATTGTTATTATTGTGCTCTTAAATTATTATTGTTAGGTCAGCTAGGATTACATTGTGGCCCCACTAGGATTACATTGTCACCCCATGGACTCCTATATATAGAAAGGAGGTTTTGTAATTTGTATCATCCAAGAATTTTTCATTCATGTAATGTATTGGAGGTTGCCCCCTCGAAGTGGCTTATTTCTAAGGCGTTGATATCTCTTTTCTTCTATTTTTGGAGCTAGTTTCCCAACAATATGATTCGTATGCAAAAATGATAGCATTGGATTGTGAAATGATGGCTATGGTAAGCTTCTAAGGATAAATTAGAAAAATACTAGGTCAACAAAATGATAAAAAGAGCTTATGTTTAGGCATCATCACATATCAGGTTTCAACATGGGTGGAGGTTAAAAGAAATTTTCACCTTAGATGGATCAAACAATTATGATCAACCCCATATAACGATATAGATCCCATATAAAATCCCAACATGTGTGGCTTTATTTTCACAATTCAATCCATTTCCATGTCCTTCAACCTTCACGTTTTTTGAACCATATTTGCAACTATGCCTTTGGCTACATAATCGACGACTAGCTGCAGAATGTGTTAGTTTCTATAACTATGACATTTTGAATTGTTTTTACAAAGAAACATAAAAAATTATAGAAGAATGGACATGTTTACCTTGAAAACATCCATTTGTAACCTCAATAGCTCAGATGTGATTCTTATCTAAAATTGATAGCATTGAATTGTGAAATGATGGCTATGGTAATATTTTAAGGATAAAATAGACAAGACTAAGGTTAGAAAGATGACAAAAGGAGCTTATTTTTGGGCCTCAACTCCCCCACATACCGATAATTTTGCATGTCCTTGTGCATAAGAAAAATTAAAAAAAATTGTGATTCTCTCCTGTCACAACATATTCTCAGTATCTTAGATGAGGACATTCAAGTTACTGCCTAGAGTTAATTTCTTCTTCATAGAAATAGACCACCTTGGTTTCCTTAGGAGGATCGTAGTGTTTAGATGTTTGATCTTGGAATACACATTGTTATTGGATTCTTTAAGTCTCACACTATTTTTATGCCAATATTGAATCCTCTTTAACATCCTCTATTTTTTTGTTTTTAGAACTTCATTCTCATTTTTTACATGTCTCTTGAGAACCTCTAATTCTCTGATTTATTCTCTTAACTTTTGTACTATATCCTTCTCTTCATAAACATCAAAGGGTAGAATTTTTGTAGGAGATGGAAATGTATTGTTCATAGGAGATGTTGATCGATTCTGAATAGGGATATATATAGGGGATTGTACCTGGTATTCTTGTGCCTCCTTCTCAAGAGAATCAATATATTTATGGATTTTCTGTTGAGAAACATCAATTTATGGGCTAGTAACCTTGCATTCTAGTAGTATTGTAGATGAAAAAGGATCAGAGACCCTTGGTATGTTTCTACTAGTTATTTCTTTTTTTAGTGAGTTATTTTCTTCTCCATCAAAGTATTCAAAATTAATTAACGAGTGCTTAGAATTTCATGTTCCCTTACTCCTTTAGTCATGCTTTGAGTAATTACATAAGGCTTGTTTTATAGGATTTGTATTCATTGAATTTAGTTTTATAAAACCTTTTATTTTATCACCTTCTTCACTGTGGCCTCTTCTCTAGTTGAACTGCTCTTTGGTTCTAGTATAGGGTTTTCATTTTTCTTCATTTTCTCCCCCTTTCTTACCAATTTTATTTTCTATAATTTTGCACTAGCTTCATGTGGATTTGGCTCGAAACTCTTCAATTATTTCCTCTATTTTATAAACCACATGCTTAGAGTTAAGAGTCTCAGTCTCTATTTGAGAAACCATGATCTTAGATTTTAGAGTCTCGGTCTCTGCTTAAGACACCATGTGCTCAGAGTTGAGAGTCTCAGACTCTAAAATACCAGCCCTAGTGTCTTTTATTTTAGAAACTTGAGATTTTATTTCATGGGAAGATTTAAAATCTTATTTAAAGTTATTCCTCAAAAGGAGCTCATCCCAATTATCTCCTATCTGGCATAAATCTACCTCAATAAAAAATCCACTAGTACAAAATGATAAAGTCTCTTTTTTTTTTATCTACAGAAAAATCAAACTTTTTATTAAGGAGATAAAAAGTTACATTTATAGATGCTCAAGAGAATTTATGACTCTATGTAAACCAAAATATAGACATAGAGTGGATGAGTAGTCAAATAAACATATATATGAGGATATTCATACTAAACAATTTTCATAAAACCACACAAAAATGGACTCCCCATTATAGACGGAGAAAATAGTCCATATTTAAGTGTTTCAAAAAATAAAGTCAACGTCATGATGTAACCATGCCCAAAAATAAAATAAGAGTATCAACAATAAGTAAAAATGCGATAATAGATAAACATGATAAGCCTATATCCAGTAACCTTTAAAAACACACACACACATATATAAGCAATCTGATATGAGTAATGCAAAACTGAAAAGGATCAACTATTGAAAGGTTGCTAATATGTTCTTCGAACTCTTCCTTCTTCAATTGCTCTTATATTCCATATTCCAAGGTCCTATTGAATACCCTCCTTAGACAGGACGTCTGCCTCAGAGTTCCATTCCCTCTATATGTCACACACAGAAATGTAGTCAAATCCATGTTTTAATTGGAAAATATCATCAATGAGAGGAATCAAAGTGTGATTTTAACAACTCTGATGATCATTGAACTAGTTTACCACATTTAAGGAGTCACAAAATTTTTTTACTAGAAGAAGCCCAATTTATCAAAGCCAACAATATACTAGTTTCAAAGAGAAAATTCCAGCATAGTTGTTTGATCTGTTTCAAGGCCAACCAAAGCTTTATACTTCTGTGAATGTTGATATGAATGACCAAACCTACCCCACATATGTTTTGAGCATCAGAAGCTCCACCTAAGTAGGCCCATGGGATGATTGGATCTATCTGTTCCTCCCTAATAATTTGAGGGCCAGTAGGGATTGATGGGGATAGAAGTAGAGAGTAAATAACAACACATTTTATAGAAGTAATTGAAAGGGACAAGTGAATATCCTGAAAGATGCATTTGTTTCTAGCCAACCAAATTCCCCAAGATATTATTGGGGGAATATTTCTCAATTTATCTTGTATTGCATTTCACCAGTTTTTCCAATCTTCAACTGTTTTTGTTCCTTTCCAGATTTGACCAATTCCCAATGTTCTTAGTGTAGTTTCCCAAATATTTAATGTGAAAGGGGAAAATAGGAACAAATGGTTTATTGTTTCTTCAGAATTTTTGCATAGTACGCACCACCCTGGACCATTTTTTTTTCCTTTTTTTGAAGGTTGTCCCAATTTGGCACTTTGTTTCTTAAGATGCACCAGAGAAACAATTTTGACTTTGCAGGACATTTTAGCTTCCAGATTAATTTCCACCACCACGTTTGTTCTACCTACATCCTGCTATTCATTTGGGATAGGTATCAAAATTTAAAAGCGTAATTACGTGAAGCCACATGGGCCCACATGATCTCATATGTTCGATCCCTTATCCTGACCCTTGAACATTGAAATTCTATGGTGTAGTTCTCCCACGCAAAACCCTATTGTGGGTCTAAATGGAGATACCTTGCTGATAACCAACCCTGATTCCAGAATGAGGAGACTTCATCACTTTGCACCTAATTTAAGTAAACAATCCCTTGGATGTTAAGAAAAAATGTTTAAGTCTCCAGGTAGTACATAGTATTCGTTGCATCCTACCCAAGGATCAACCCCTATTCTAGCCTTCTCTACATTCCCAATGTGCCACGCTAGACCATATTCTATAATGCCAAAATAATCCATGATAACTTTCCAGATGACTAATACATTTTTGGATTATTATTTTTTTTGTCCTACGCATCCATTACTCCAATGGGATAGCATCAATATATTTTCTTCTTACTACTATTGTCCACATATTATCCATTGATAAGGTACGCCATCTTGATTTAGCAGCTAGAGATTTTGAGAAAAGAGGGAGGTATTTTATTCCCCATCCTCCCCATAATTTTGAGAGAGCTATCCTATCCCAAGCCACCCACGATAGGAAAAATTCTTCCTTTGCACTGACCCATACAAACCGACCACATATTTTCCTATTTTAGCCAAATATTCCTTTGGGAACCTAAGTTAGAGCAAGCCATAGACTGGAATTGAAATTAGAACCAATTTTATCAGAACCAGTCTATTGGCTCTCGAGAGCCATTTATAACTCCAATGTTTAATTCTCTTCTCAATTTTGGCCTCCAGCCACATCCAACCCTGTTTTTTATATGAGTTCCACTTGAGATGGAAACCAAGATATTTGAATTTTTCCTTCATAAGCTTTTCCTTGAAGGGAAGATAAGTATGAATCATGAAAATATCATCCATATAGAAACCTTCATGAATAATGGACGATTTGTTTTCATTTATGCACATACCTGTAGCTTTTAGGAATGTGTCTAGTGACACTTTCAGATGTTGAATATCACCTCTAGAACCAACACTAAAGAGAAGAATATCGTTAAAAAAAAACATGTATGATACAAATAGTTTTGTGGCTACTCCAATACATTTCATGTCTCCTCTACGCTTTGCTCAGAGAATAAATTGGCTCAAGCCTTTAGCCGCTAAGAGAAAAATAAGAAGTGATAGGGGGAATCCCTATCTAAGCCCCCTCTGACTATGAAAAATGGGGATGCCACTCCATTTATAATGACAACAAAGCTTATAATTTTAATGCATCCCATAATCTAGTCGATAAACCCAATTTCAAACCCCAGGTGAGTCAACATTAGACGAAGATAAATCCAACTTATTCGATCATAAGCCTTTGATAAGTCAATTTTGACTATCAATCCCATCCTCCTTTTTTTTTTTAATACTGTAAATAGTTTTTTGGGCTACGCCTATAGCTTCATGGATTTTTCTGCCATCTAGAAAGCCAACTTGACTCTAGAAATATTTTTGGAGAGGTTTGGTTTTAATCGAACAACTATGATCTTAGAAATTATTTTGTATTTACAGTTGCAGAGAGAGATTGGTCTGAATTCATAAAAGTATTTTGGGTCATCATTTTTAGGAATTAGGGCCAGAAAGGTAGTGTTAAAAGGGTAAAAAATCTGTCCTTTTACTCTGGATTCTTCCACCACCCAAGTTAGCTCATCTCCCAAATTCTCAAAGAAGTGTTGAAAAAATTTCACCATCCAACCATCTAACCCCATACTATTATCTTTATGCATGGATTTTAGAACTCCTTCAACTTCCCATTTAGTGATAACATCCCAAAGCATTTCATTTTCTTCCTCCCCCGCATATCTAGGGAAAAGTTAGGCAACCTGGATGACTTCTGCAATCGTAGCTTGCTCAGGTTCTCTAAACAATGATTTGAAATGGTATCTTCCGATAGATGCAAGGTCATGATGGGATTTTTATATTCTTCCACCCTATTTTTTCATTTACTAAATTATGTTTATGTTTTTCTTTCCTCTAGAATAATTTTGAAAACTTTTTGAGTTTTCATCCTCAGATGCTAGCCAAATGGCTCTGTTTTTTAGTCTCCACTGTTCTTCTTTGTCTTCCAATATATTTCTCTCTTATATTTCCAAATACTTTATCCTTTCCTTTGTTTCTTTAGTCTCATAACCCTCCCCTTCTAGGCCTTCCAACTTGTCAAGTGATTCCTAAATGATTTTTAATTCAACATCTTCCTTTAGATTTTTTTCTTTTTCCCATAGAGTGGTATCCTGCTTCATTATTTTGAGATTTTCCATAAATTGTTGAGCATATGATTGATTTCGACCGGGGAATAAAGGGACCCATGTCACATTTACCAATTCATTGAAACTAGTTTCTTTGAGCCAGGCTGGATTAAATTTGAATGGGGATCCAGGCTTCCTATTGGTCCCCTTCAACTCCAGAAAATTGGAAAATGATATCAATATCCCACCATTCAAACCCAATGTCTATAAAGAGAAATATTGTTAATAAGGTATTCATTTAACAGAAACCAGTCCAATATTTTTTCCACCCTGGCTTCACCTGACCATCTATTTCTCCAGGTTGGTCTAATTTTCACAAGATTGACATCAATAATTTTACATTGCATCAATTTATTTGAAAATAAGTCATCCAGGGGGTTGAATTGAGCTTGGGTCCCCTAGGTTTTGGACACTCCCACAAAGAAATATAAATCCTTTCTAATAACCAAATTTGGGACTTTTATGAAGGATTTTGATAAATGAGAGTTCCAGAAAACCCCTTGTCATGGAACAATCCATATATATTGGTGAAATTAATGTCTATATAAAGATTTGATGAATAAAATTTGACTCCCAAAACTAGTTCTGAGATCTAGGAGTTTATAATCCTAAGGTTGTAATTTTTAAAACCCATGGCTAGACCCTCTAACCTTCCCTTCGCATCAAATACCACAGAAGACTATCCTGAAAATAACACTTTGAGGGATGCTATGAAATTTTTTCCATTTCCCAGAGTTTCTTGGAGAATAATAACATCAAGATAAGAATTCCTAAAAATGTATTTTAATGATACTTCATACGGGTGCTAGAAAACCATCTACAGTTGAAGGATGGCATAATCATTGGGTAATTGCTATAATGGATTGCATAACTCTAAGCGCCCCTTTCAAGGAAAGTTGTTTGATGGATCATGAATAAGACCCATACCTCCTAAGGACGTTGAGAGGGATTCCTTCTTGTCTCGAGGGTAAAAGTTGTAGTGAGGGACTAGGGAGAGAGGAACATATGAGATTGATGGATCCAAATCAGACGAGCTTGAAAAATATATGTTTAGGGTCGGGATAGAAGTTATTATACTATCTAACCCACAAGATAAATTAAAACTAGGAGGCATATCAGAAGATAAAGCCTGGAATAACTAGGCCCTGGATAATTATTAAGAAATGACATAAAATATGTGGACACAAAGGAGAGGGTAGGCAGAAGAGTACCTGCATATAGGGTAGGATGATTAATAATTTGGCTCTCATCGTGAACCACTAGTCCTGACTCGACCTCCACTGCTTCATGGCGTTACTGGTCTAGAATTGTGACTAATTCAACCTCCATTGGTTCCAGGCCTGCATCCCCCTGATCCTCAGCTTTACAATTATGAATTTGATATTCCTCCTATGTAGCCTTCGGTCCATCATCTCTAAAACTACCCTCTTACTTCTTCTCCTTTGAAATCCCAGTGGGTATTCTCTCGCCAAGTTCCCATGTTTATGGAATCGATGGAAATGAAACGAAAATTCATCATAATATATGTTTTGAGAGTGTGTGTAACCTTGGAGGTGGAGATTTTTTTTTCTTCTAAGCCCTCCCTTGGATCAAGATTTACTAGTAATCTGGAGACATTCCTATCCCTAGTCTCTCTGAATGAAAAATCTGCTTCAAGGAAAAACCCTAATTTGTTCCCTATTGACTTAAACACATCTTATGTCCATAGTTGATGGGGTAGGGATGGAAGCCGAAAGTAGACTGGAATTTCCTCGAGATTTTATATTTGAGCATAAAATAGAAGCATCCATCATTTGAAAAGTATCAGTGAGATCCTAAAACACCAGTTCCTTTCAAGGACCCATTCAAGTGCTTCATTCTTACTAAATTTAACCAAACCAACTATGTGCCAAGGTGATTACCTCTGAATCATTTTCCGATGCCTCCTTCCAGGTCTTGGATATCCATTCCAAGATATAGTTGGTCGAATAATGTCTAACTTTATCCCTTCTGACAATAATTAGGTCTGAGGCTTCCATTTCCTCATCTATATGAATATCAACCTCGAGGACCAAGTTCAGATTTTCATCCTTCTTTCTTATGCCTTTACCCTTCTTCCTTTTCGATCCCATGAACTTTCCTCTCCTCTAAACTATAGCTCCATACTGTAACTTCTCCCCCGAAAACGGTTCCTAGACTTCAGGAGTTTTCCCTAGGAGAACCTTTTTTCTGCCTTCTTGTAAAAAAATAAACCTTTTTTCTTCATACTACCCCTCTGTTCCTGCCTAAAAAGTCGAATGGAGGAAATATAAATTTCTCTCGAAAGTGCCATAATATTAATCTAACCATGGGGGAGTATTTATTGAATAGTCCAATGCTCTCCATTCTAATGGGTAGTGTTGATGTTGTACTAGGAGTCCAATGGTTACAATCTTTGGGGACGAGAACTTCTAAATTTCAAGAAATTTTCTTGAATTTTTTTTGGGAAGGAAAGGAAGTTGAAATGTGGGTTATCGTAGGGAAACCAAGAAAGATAATTAGCTCTAATTTCATGAAAAATATTCTGAAGAAAGAACAATGAGGCTTAATTTCACAATTATGCTCACTATAGATTCAAACATCAAAATCATTTATTTCTCCAGATCTCCTTAGAAAATTTGTGTTATTATTTTTTTATAATATACTAATCTAAAACAAGTCTTGGAAGGATCATGCTAAACATGTTGACAGGGTGCTCAAACTATTGGAGGAGAAACAATTGTATGCAAAATCCTTCAAATGTTTCTTTGGAGTATATGAGGTGGAATATTTGGGTCATATTGTATCTCATGAGGGTGGTAAGGTTGAACCTAACAAAATTAAATACATTAAGAAATGGAAAATCCCCACAACGATAAATCATCTTTGAGGATTTCTTAGTTTGGCAGGGTATTATCGCAAGTTTGTTAAGAAATATGGGAAAATATCAACACCTATAACATCATTAATGAAGAAAGATGCATTTTCTTCGACTCCAGAAGAAACTAAGGCCTTTTAAAATATTAAAGAGGCAATGTGCTAAGGACCAGACTTAGCTACGCCAAACTTCACAAAAAACTTTATTGTGGAATGTGATGCCTTGAGAAATGCAATTGGTGCAGTTTTAATGCAAGAAGGAAGACCCATTTGTTTTGAAAGTCACCCAATCAAAGGAAAGTATTCACACAAACCTATTTATGAGAAGGAAATGTTGGCAATACTGCATGAACTAAATCAATGGCGACATTACCTAATGGGAAGACACTTCAAGGGAAAAACATATCATGATAGTATTAAATACTTTTTAGAACAAATATTATCTTCACAAGAGCAGCAAAAATGGGTCACAAAGATGTTGGGGAAGGGGTGTTCTGTCAAAAACCTACCCTTAGTTGTTAGTTCCTCTCCTTCTCGCAAAAACTCAACCTTATTTTATGGAATCACCACCTTCCTTGAAAACTATCAAGCCCCTCTTTATGGCAGCCCTATTACTCTTGAAATTACCTCCTATGTAACAAAATTTCTAAATACCCTGACTTCAGAGTACTATTCAGTGAGGTTTTTTGCAAACTCTAGAGAAACCAACTCACTAAAACCCTACAATTTCTTCAAACAACTCAACCACCTTGCATTTCAAAAAATTTCAAGAGCTTCCGAGTACTGTAACAATGTGTCAACACAATTGGGTTCATGTCTTACCATCGCTCCTCCCATGGCTTCCTAGAATTGTAACTTCTCAACGTTGACAAAGGTCTGTTATAGAGTTTCTTTGGCGCACATATATTCTTTCTAAGGAGATAATGTCAAGACACAACAATTAGTCCCTTTTAACAAACATGGGTCTTTTAGGTCTCATGAGAAGAGACTTCACATAGTTGCATCAATTTCCAAAAATGATAGTAAAGGTAATAATCTAAAAGTAATGATGGTAAGGGTAATGATAATAAAAAATACATCAATTACCATAATGGTAAAAGTAATGAAGGTTGAAAGGTCTAATCATACATTATTATGGTAAAATGAAGTGATTGTTCATCAAGCATATAATTAATTACAAAAGTCATCCTCAAAATGTGTAACAGAAAAAATCCTATCCAATGCCATAATGAGGAGAAAAATAGGAAGTTACAAAGGAAGCTAAAAATGAAGCTACAAAAGAAGCTCCATAGGAAGCTAAACAGGAAGCTAAAAAGGATGCTAAAAAAATTCCATATCCAAGAGAAAAATAGGACATTACACACAAAGTTATACATGAAGCTACATCAAGAGATAAAGGAGAGGCTAAAATGGGCGCTAAATCTGGAGAAAAATAATGTCAATTGTTTATGATCAGTGTAAAAAAATCCAAAATTTGTGCCATCCTGATAAATATTGACGATTTTTTCAAAAAGGTGGAGAAAAATACACTAAAACAGTCAGTGGAAACAAAAAAGGGAGCTAAAGAGGAAGATAATCACATGGATTTGTTATAGTGAATGAGGTCAAGTTTATGGGGAGGTTTAAGGTTAGCAAGTGTACTAGTACAATATTAGGGTGAGTACAATGAAATAGAAAGTTTGCATTCATCATAAGTATTTTTTTTGTCTTTCTTCCATTGGTATCCATGGGTTCAAGTTTCAACAACCATTAAAATTAGTTATAGATTCTTATATCCATGGTTACAACTAAAGCCTTTAGGGGGAGAATGATTAAAAGGAGAGAAACTAAAGCCCTTTTCCATTTATTTCAAAAGGGAAAAATGATTAGACATTAACAGATATGAACTAAGAGGTGAATGAGAAGATAGTGGCACTTCAAAAGGAAAGTTTATCCTGACACGGAGAGTCAAGCTAAAAATCCATCAATGAATAGAATGTTAGGTAATGTTGCATAAATTTTAAAGGGGGAGATTTTTGAGTATGTTGGAAGTTGTTATCATTGATTTAAAAGTCTTCTCATTAATGTCAAGTGGTGTTGAGTTAAAGGGGATCTTATTGAGCTTACGATTGGCAAGGTTTTTTTTTAAGTAGAAAACCTTTTAAGGAATTTTATATATAGGAAATGTGTTCAAAATCACATGAAAAGTGTTTGGTTGGATAACCCTCTCAGATTGATTTCCAGTGGTATATGGCACTTAGTCTATCTCCCTAAGAATGAATAAAAAATTGTGTTTGTAGTGAAAACCCAAAATTCATTAAATTTGATTCCCATCATCAAGTAGATTATCATTAATTGAAATCGTGGCTAGATATGATGCCCCGCATTGAGTGAGAGGACCTTGTTGACGGGAAAAATTTTCCAGCCAATAGTAGGGGATCTCCCCGGTAAAAAGTCTCGATTAGGCTATGAACCGTTTTTTATAGGGATCCCGTCTGGGGTGTGGGTCCGGCTACCACTGAATACTCCTTCTCTTGGAAACAAATGAGTCCTACAGAGTTATAGGCATACAGTTATCTGATGATACAAGATAAAATTTCGATAATTGTCAATGAGCATAAACACTACAAATAGCAAGATGAAAAAAGGAAACACGCAGCTGAAGGAGATGTTGTTAGCAACATATCATTAAGGTCGTGTTTGTGAAATTTGTTCGAACCATAGAAGAAACAGTTATGCCTGGAAAGAACAACTTATGCTTACTTTAGCATTTTCGTGAATAAGATAGATGTCAATAATGAAGTTACAAACATCTCCTAAAAATATCAAGTGAGCTGAAATGCATGAAGAGTATAAACAGAAAACACAGATCAATTAATCATAAGATATTAGACATATACGGAAAAATACTCATAGTATTAACACATTGATTCTCATCAGATCTAATAGTGGATTTAAGACAAATGCTTGTATTCATTCATAAGGGGTTGTTCAATGCTTTACAACTCTCTTCTCTCTGGATTTAAAAAAAAAAAAATCTTTTACAAGTCCCAGAAGGGAGTATATATAAGACAAAATTGACCCTTGGGTGTCTTCACTTTTCACCTTCCCACCTGTTGGTATGCTTTGCGACCTGAATGGAAGGTGTGACCTGCGACCTGACTGTGGAATATGTGACCTACGACCCCTCCTGTAGGTTGTGCCTTGCGATCTGATCATGGGAGCATGCATGTGATTGTGAGGTCGGGAACATCTACCTGTTGCTCTTTAAGGAAATTTTTCCATGCACGATAATCTGCAGCAACTAGAGAGATCAGAGGAGTATCTTCCCTTAACATGTGTAGGCATTATAAGGCATTTGGGATCAGAGTTTCTCTCTCGATTGTGACCTGGTTGGATAAGGAAGCCAGTTTCGTGTAAATCCAAACTGGTGTCACGATGAACTTGACCAAGTTCTCCTGCGATGTCGGAAGATCAGGTGTAGAGGCGGCTTGTCTAATAGGTTGCAGAAATGCCTGAATTTCCTGATTTACTTGTTCCCATGTCTTTTCTTCACCCAGTGTACCTAGAGAAGGAATATGGTGCAGCTCATCCATCGATTCAATGTCGTTGATAAAATGCTCATAGGTGGTCATCGCCTTCTCTAGGTCTTTGAATAACTTCTCCTTGGATTGCACCTTCATGCAAATTTGGACCTTGTCATTCTGAGTGCGAATCCAATATTTCTTGGGAAATGTTTCTGGAGCATGTGGATATATGTTTGTCCATTCTATCTTTCTATCCAAGGCGGTGGAGGCTTCTTTCAGTTTCTCATTCGTCTTCTTAGTTTCTGCTTGAGCTCTCATTAGAGGTGAAAATGTTTGCTTTATGGTGAACATTTCCTCGTATACCTGCCTCATGGTGGTTTCTAGTGTCACCAACTCTCTTTGGACAGTGAATGGTACTTCATTAATAAGGGTGTTCTTATCTTGGAGTTGTTGGACTTCTTCCCTTAGTGCTCTCTTTTCTTGCTTCGACCTAGCTTCCCTTTGTTCGGAGTCTTGTAATCTATTTTGTAGGGAGAGGATTTCCCTACTCATTTGGCTCACATTTTCTTCTGTGGCTACGGAAAAAGCAGTGCCATATGATGCTATCATTACTGGATTGGTCCTAGTGTCCAGGACTATATCCTTTTCTGTTGTGGCTGTGAATGGAGCGCTAAGGTTCCTTTCTAGGCATCTCCTCTTTTCCTGCCTGATTTTGAATGTGAACTGGTCATAAGTGAGTCTCGTCAGTTTGAACACTTCCTCCTCCTATGCCTTGGAGGTACTTGGTTCTGAGAGCGCAAACCGTGTGTTGATTGTAGGAACTTTGATGTCCGGAAGCCAGGAAGAATCCTCTAATTTTCTCAGCTCCCGCCTCCACTTATTTGAAATCCTTTACTGTATAAGCACCGATGGTGGGTGGCAGTGTGGGCCATGGCTTCTTCTTACCTTTAGTAAGGACCTTCGAGAAGCTGGAAGTCATCTGATAACATGTTTCCTAAAGTAGCATCCTGTCAGTGACGAATCGGGGGAGAGCATGGGGAATCTTGAATGAACCTAAGACTCAGATGAAGGTGCCTTCTGCAAATGGAAACCAATGTTCCAACTTGATTATCATTTCCATGGCTCCCCAGGACATGCATGGGGTATCCTGACTGAACAATTTCTCGTAAAGTGTAGGGATGAAAATGTGTGCATTTGGCTCTATATCTTGTTTATATTTGGAGTCCCAGAATAACTGAAACTCCTTGTGAATTGGGCGTGCGCACTCCTAATCCCAGTTGTGAGCCCATCCCTCAAAGTGGAACTTAGCACAAACTGCATCCAATAGATAGGAGGCCATGTAAAATTCGGACGATTATCCCTACTCAGGTGCTAGTGCTGCAGATATGTTTGTTTTGAGGGTTGTTATCAGTAAGCTGGCCCAATTGAAACAGGCGCCATGTACGGTAACAAAGTACATAAGGGATACCCAAGAACTGCTAAAAGTGGTGGCATCGAGACGACCATACATTCTACAAAGCATAGCTGCTACGAGCTTATAGACCTTTCTAAGGCCTGCTACTTGATACTCATGGTCCTTCTTGACTTTGAACTTCTCTGATTATTCCCACCATCCTCTCAGGGTGTTTGCTATGGGAACTACATGGGTAGTGGCCCATTCCTCTGTGAACGTTTGTTCCCGCTCTGGAAGTGCGTAATAGTACTCCGCATCCTGGCCCTTTAAATTTTCAAAAGCTTTCCCCTCGTGATCCCGAATCACCCACATCCTGGGGTCGATATTTTGTATGATCCATTCAACAATTTCGATGCATGGGAATATAGATGGGTGGGCCCTTGCGTAGTGAAGCTTCGGCCTCTTAACTTGCACATATACTTGGCGGTCTAGGAGGTCCTCTGGAAACTCAGGTTGTGCAAACTCTTGGTATACTTGATACCAACTCATGTTTTCTTCTCTACTGAATATACATGCGGTGTCCCCATAGATAGGGGGAGGAGACATAGGCACTTCACTTTCTGTGATCTCTATCTCTGGGCTCTTGTTTTTCCTGCGAACCGCTGGAGGCCCCATGTCACTTGAGGTTGAAGAGACAGAGACGCACTCTAGCTCTGCTTCGAGGTTCCCTGGCATGTTCATAAAATAGTCCTAGGATAAGATAGATGCCATATTAATGAATGCTTAATACTGCTTTTAACTTTGCCCAAATAGGTCAAGGAAGGGGTGAATCTGTGACTTAGCGACCCATTCCTTGGGTCACTGAGTCGCGCTGGCTTAAAACTTCAAAGGAAAGCGACCCTACGACCTAGAGACTTGTGACTAGGTCGCGGGATCACTGAGTCGCACTCGTCTAAAAATTCATGAAGATGTGACCTTGCGACTTAGCGACTTGCGACCGGGTCGCCGAGTCGCTGAGTCGCAAGGTTGAAAAATTTCAGTTTTGAGCAATATGCAACTTAGCAACTTAGCGACTTAGGGACCAGGGACCGAGGTCGATGGGTCGCGGGGGTCGCAAGGTCGCGGGGTCGAAGGTCGCACTAGGGCTAGGTAGATGATTTTGACGGTGAAATGGTCTTTTAATTAATTTTAACTTAAAAAAATAAAGGGAAACAAGGAGGAAAAGCCATAAATTAAAGATGAAATGGTCATTAGAGGAAGAGACTGACATAGGGGAGGCTGGTTGGCTTCATCTACAAGTTTGCATAAGAATGAAAGGGTTTGGAGGCTTAGAGAAGAATGCAGGTTCAAAGACGGTTTTAATGGAGGATAGATGGTGGCTTAAAAGGGCTAATATAAGGAGGAAGGGGGCAACAAATAGAAAAAATGGAAACATCGGGAGGATTAGGCAACTTACCCGAAAAAATTGCACTCCAGTTGGCCTGTCAGAAGCATTTTTGCTCTTCGTCACGTGGGTGAAATGTGACCTATGTGACTATTTATAAAGGGGTCACACGTGCGGGCAATAAATGAGGTCTCTGGGTCGCGATTAGACCACTTTGATGACATGTGTGACCCCGCAACCCTGCGACCTTGCGACTTGGGGGTCGCGGGGTCGCTAGGTCGCAGGGTTGCTGGGTCGCTAATTGGGTAAAATGACCTATTCTGCAACTCAGAGACTTAAGGCTTTTGAAAATTTTTTAACTTCAGGTTTTGACTTTGCTTCTCGATGCTCGGGGGCTCAAAAAATTTTAGAGGTTGAAATTTTTGGAGGGTGTTGTAGTGGCTAAAATAGACCCCTCTCATGGTTGGTGCTTAACAAGAGGGGGAGTTTTAATTGTGTATTCACACCATACCAAAAAACTGAGATTTGCAATAGATATTTAACGTGGATCCCTCTCCCCCAAGTAAAAAACCACCAAAATATGGGTCCACTTACTGGTAGTTTTTCAAAGGATGGTTTTGGGAAACATGACATGTGGCACAAATGTGACATCAAGTTAGTGTAGGTGACGAGGTAGGACATGTGGAAAGTGGTGATTGATACACATGGAAATTATGTGGCATGAGAGTACACATGGTGCAAGCACTAGATGAAGATTCATCATAACCAACGAGATCAACGACTATGATTTAAATAGGGTGCACAACATGTATAAAGTTTAGTGTTACTACATACATGCAATGGATCTGACGATGGAAAAGGATTTGATTCGACAACCCAATTTCATATCAATATTTCTACATGCACATAAATTAACACATGAAACTCACCTAATGCGGTATTCATATGATCACTTAGTAGCACACATGGAACCAGGTGGTAATGACATGGCTCATGCATGACATGGTAGCCTCGGGGTGGTGACATGTGGCAGGTGGATTTGGCCTTTTTGAGTGGCTAAGTGGACCTTATTTTAGTGACACATGGTGGTGACATGGTATGATAGGTGGAAGATAAATGACGTGGAAGTGACCTAGCACGTGAGGTGGTAGAACCTCGAGATTCTTTTCGGGAAGTGGTTTGCAAGGCTTTGCAGTGTTAGGAAATTTGGTGTTTTTTCATGATTTGGACTTCAGAGGCACAAGTCCATCTAAGCATTCATATATTGGGCCGAGTAAGTGGATGGAAAGTGAAGAAAATATCAGAACCATGGATCCCTAAATGTAGGAACCAACAAAGGCATTAATCAACCATCTAGCCTTGCAGAGGTGCATGCAACATGCTCTATTACCAAACACCCAGATGTCGGATTTTCCAAAAAAAATCCCTTAGAACATGTTTCAAGGAATAATGGGACCCAACATGACATTTTGAATGTCATATGGGCATCCAGGGGTCAGGCTATGTAAAAAACATGATAGTTGAAGAATGGAGTGGATCCTAAATCCTCAGATTTGGGTCCCAACAAAGAGAAGGAATTTTTCCTTGCAGGAGTGCAACTCAATTGAAAATAAGTGTGGGGATTAGATCTCAGATCCCCATATTCATCCAAATGTGGTGAGATCTGGGCCCACACCAGATATGAGGGTGTGTAACCAAGTGGGTGTTGAGGGTGGTTAGGTATCCGAAGTCAGTAGGTTTTGCATTATAACGATGAAGTGTTGAACTACAAGGGTCCAAACCTTAGGATATTTTTAAATATAAGCCCACATATTTCCCCACGGTCACATGCACTAGGGAGCTAGAAATTAAAATGGTCGAGACCAACAATTTGGTGGCATCGGGTGCCAAAATTTCGTTGAAGAATTAAATTCTGAATGGGACAAAATAAAATATGTTATGTTTATAAAAGGAAAAATGACGATGTAACAGATCAGTTTTCATGCAAAACAAAGAGTAGGAACTATAGTTCACACACAGTAGCAAAAAATCTTGATTTGAAGGATAGGAAGGAGGGGGGAATCGAACTATGGAGCTAGAAGGGAAGTATATCTAAGATGGAGTTGTAGATAAGTGTTGCGTAGAGTGTGTTAGTCATCAATAATTTTTATTATATGTAAATGACTAAATATTGGTTATATATTTCTAAAAACAAGATTCCTGAATATTGTGAGTTTTATAAATCTCACTGCCTTCATTATCCTTATGGAAAATTTTTCACTATTTTTCCATTCCATGGTTACCCTACCACTCCTAAAAGACTCCTTATGGGCTTCTGTCACTCATCTCTATCCTTTTTTCCACTTATAACCTCATCACTCTATTTTTCCTTTTCCCATAACTCCACTTCCCATCTAGGGTTACCAATCAACATGTCTTTTCAATATTCACTAGGTTCCTCAATCATTGATGATCTCAAAAATATCTCTGTAGGCTCTTTAGATAAATCAAGTACATTATATTTTGGATCTTCAATACATCAATTTTTCAAATACTCTATTTTTACACTTGAAGACCCCAAACCAAGTTTCAGTCAAAGACCAGGTCAAAGGATCCTCCCACTAGGTCATTAGGGTTTCATAGGTTGTATGGTCTTCATTGGTGTTTAAAACACTGCTTTTCCTGTGCTAGAAGTTGGCTCAAATATAAAAGAAGATCAGCACATGGTTGTCCAAGAAAGATTAAAAAATATCCAAGGAGGACTACTTTATCAAGTTCAAGTTCTGCAAGAGGTAAATGTGAAATTTGACACTTTTGCAGGAGTGTTTAAATGACTATCAACAGAAATTTGGTAAGGTAAGAGGCCTGCTCCTCAATAAATATATTCATAGAAAAGAGAGAGGAACCAGTTTGTGTTCAAGAAGAATCAAGGTTTCTAAGCTTGATTGGGCCAGCAGTGTGCCAAGCAGTGAATCAAATGCAACAAATAACCATGGAGGAGGTACACCAAGAAACCAAACATGAAGATAAGTTTTTTAGAAATTATAGATGATGTTAGCCCCCCTGATCCCCTAAATCCTCCCAAAATCCCCTTTACATCCTGCTCACACCCCTTGTTTTGCCTGATTTCCCTGTTTTCCCTCTATTGTTACCTTTTCCTACCCTCAAATTGCATTAAAATGGCCCAAAAATCCATTTTCTCCATAATATGGGTCCTAGCCCCTTTCGTCCAAGCCCCTGTGTCTTTTTCCTCCACATGACCCAGCGCCGAAGCCAGGCGCCAAGCCGGAAAGCGCTTGCCGCTTTTGTGTATCGGGGGCATTGTCGACTGTCGATCTATACAGATCAGACGGTCGTCGCGATCTCCATCGTGCCTGACGTTAAACCCGTTCACCGCCCTATCAAAGATCCGCCGTCCATTTGAGCGATGATCCGACAATCCGCATTTTACCTGCCCCTATGGTCCCCACCACGCACTATTCAAAAACCATCCAATTTCTATCACACCACATTTGAGGGGTGGGCGGTATTTTCCTATGGGCCAGCGATTCCATACAACATCCGACGCATGGCACTGGTACGGCTGGAAAACCGCCTGCTCATCGCGCGTTAACGTTCGGCACAGGATACGGAGCAATATGCATATCAGCCGTCCGATCTGTGATCACTCATCCAACGGTGATTGCTCCACGAAGCTACGCACACGATAATTCGTGGCTACCGTACCCCTGGCCCATTGTCCATCGCCCTCCGACGTGTTTTCCACCATCGATCTCCTTTGAGATCGGACAGTCCAGATTTGGTTTCCCCGCTGTTGACCGCCCCGCCATCTCCCAATCCTATCATGTCACCACTCCACATGTCTCCACCATACATTCGCCCGCCCCCGTTATATATATTCGTTCCAAGGTCAAAGTTTAATGTTTTTACGTTAAAACGTCTACCTCGACGTTTTCCCATGCATTTTCCCACCGCGCCACCATTCTGCAAGCCTCCCACTGCATTTTCCACTGTAATCCCACACTGTTCCACCATTTTGCGAGTCTGCATGGCCATTCTCTTCATCCCCGTTGCATCCACCACCTCCGTGCATGATTTTTTAACGTGTTTTTGTGTTTTGCAGGGTTTCGAGCGGCGATAAACCACCATAATTCACAGTCCCTGTCACAGTGATAGAGAACGCAGGAAAGGACCATTTTCAGGGGTTGAATTATGAAGAAAGCCTGGGAAGGAGCCGTGACAGGATGTGCATTCAAAGAACACAGCTAAAAACTCCGTAAAGACCTATCCATAGCATTGAAAGCATAGATTTCACAGTCAGAGGAAATTGTGGGAGCGACAAAGAGTACCAGTGGAATAGCAGAGCATTTAAGGCCTGCAATTGCAGATTTTGAGCCTAAATCCAATTAGTAGAAGGTAGAGTACCAGAATTAAAGACCCTGTGGATTTCTCAGACGGTCCAATTCATAGAAAACCATATTAGCAGGGTTTTAATATCAGCAGAACGTTCTTCCATAAAAGGACAAGGTACCCATACATTTCTCATCCTATGTCGTGTTCTAGAGAGATTTTCCAACCCTGACAACAGTCCTATGCTGCCAGTGCATTAGTTATACAGTATGTAATACCCCACAGTTGTTCATACACCTCAGTTTATTCACCAGAATTCTGCAAAAGGCTACGGCAATTACATCAAAGACATACCTTGAGCAAATTGCAGTCTGACGAGGATCGCTCTTCCATCTGAAAAGCGCAGAAGATAAATGCTCAGAATTAAAACCGAATGCAGTCTCGGCCCTCCTGCTGCTTAAGATTTTTAATTCTGCATTTAATTTTACAACTACCATTGTTATTATTTCTCCTATAAGAACCCTGTAGAGCATATTGTAAAGGTTGTTGTTCGCCTGCTGTCGTTGTAGTTAGAGGGATTCAGTTTTGATTGTTAGAACAGTTCTGGGAGAAAGTAGCAGAGTAGTTTGTATTGTAGTAGGCTGGGAGGACAAGTTTGGAATGTAACAGCCATTGAGCTCAGTGTATGTGACTGGTTTTGCATCAATTAATCAAAGCACATTTCACAAGATCCTGGTCTACTACTATTGGTGATGTTTTTCTAACTCTGTTTATTACATTTTCATAATGTTCATTTTCTGCTGGCTTGCATCATAAATATGGCATAGGATTTACCCTTGTTAGGTACCCTATGTCTCTGCTCTCCTTGCCTTTAATTCTCTTCTGCTAAATGTGGTATCTAAGGGTTGATTTCAGTTAATTTAACCAGTGTAGTGGATGCCATTTCCCGCTCTCTAATGTATGAATTGAATGGATCAGTTCTTAGATGTTCTTGTTTGGTTTAAGCTGGAATATTTGGGAAAACTGGGGATTAGAGTTAGCCCTATCCACTAGGATCCTTTTGCAACCAGCTGGCCTTTCTAAGATCCCTCTATTAAACTTATCTTTGTTTTTCCCTGGAGCATGCTAAAGCTGACCTGGAGTTAAATGACCTCTGGTCCGATCTATAAGCTGCCCCTTTGTCCCTCCTTTGAAAGTTTCCTTTGAGTATGTCCAAGAAGGTCTGGAGTTAAATGACCTCTGATCTGATCTATAGACAGAAATTAGGTTGCTTTCCTTCTTTCACTTTCAATCCTTAATTTTCCATCCCACCATCTAATCTAAAAGATCCTTTAGTATTAGATGACTTTCCCTCTGAAAGCTTTGGCTAGTTGTTGCATGTAATCACCTTTCATGACTCCATAGCCCAATGGATGGCACCTTCTTGACCCTTCTTATTTGCTGAAACATCCTGTTGTTTTGTTCCTTTCCTCCCATCACTTTCTCAGTTTATGATCTCATGACCAACCCAGCAACCAACCAACCAAATCATTTAAAAACCCCCCTTTGTGCTTCATAACTAGCCTAACATCTCATCTTGAGCTTTCAAATATATACCATTCTTTGCTCTATTTGGAGAGATCCCTCTCCAGGTCCAGGAGGGCTAGATCCTAGGGCCCCAAACCGGTTCTGATGTTGTCTCATCTTTTGGTCTTGCCAATCTAGCCAAAACATGGGAACCCCAACAGATGAAATAGGGAAAAAGGTGAGGTGAACTGGATAGAGATGAATGAACTTGAAAGGGCTATAGAGAACTTATAATACAACACTGATAATTGTTCTCAAGCATTATAGATACCTAGGGTTTTGGGAAAATGGCTAAAAAAGGGGAAAGGCATGGTTTAAACTCCATGATGACAGAAGAGAATAATCCTGAAGATACCACTGTGATCAGATCCTAGAATTGAGGAAAATGAGTTTTCCATGCCTAGATGAGAAAAGTGAAGGTTAAAACTCCATGATTTCATCAAAGAAGGGGTTTTTGAAAGTTATGCCTTGTGTTTGAGTTCATAAGGCTGTCAAATGTAAATTAGGCATGTCTCAAATATCAAAGGAAATACCACTTCAATATTTTATGGCACCTGCAAATTAGAAGTGGCCAAACGAGAAGGTAATAAGCATGATTTTGAATTCCATAGTGCTTGTCAAAGGTGATTTTATCATGCCTCAAGATCAGTGAGAAAGGGAAAATCAATGTGTTCAAGTCACCTACATTCAGAAGTGTCAAAATGGTAAAAACATGATCAAAACTTCATAATGCAAGAAAGAGAGGGCTTTGACAGTACTGCTATGAGAAAACCCCTCAAATATGTTTTAATAAGCTTACCATGATTGAATGAGCAAAAGAGATGTGTTAAGATCCAAGGTGGAGACCAAAGATGATATTAAGGTTGTTGCTATGTCAGAGTGAATGTGTCAAGTTTTCAAAGTCAAAAGGAACATGGATTTGCAAGACTGCCAACTAAGGTGAAAAGGATGAGTTTCATGATGAGGATTACACATCAAATTAAGGAATATGTTGTGTGGTTGAATCACCAAGGTGTCAAAATTATTTTTTTATGCCTCAAGGAACCAAAAGAAGTCAAATTTATCACTTTAGTCACCTACAGAGCAAACATTTCAAAATGGTTAGTAAGAAGAGGTGAAGGTTGAGTTGAAATGAATAATGGAAGAAACAAAGGATCAACTCCATCCATTGAAGTCACCTGCAAACCAAAAAATGACAAAAGAATTGGTAAGAAAAGCAAAATCAGATTCCAAGTTAGTATTCTGGTCCCCTGCAGCAAAAGGTCAAAGGAACACTAGTGAAAAGAATGAAAAGGCTTAAGAACATTAGGAAAGTGGGTTGTAAGAGATTAATTTAAAATCCTTGAGCCTATATCAACTCATCTCAACACTTCAAAAAATCACTTGTTCACTTGCAAAATGTTGGAAACATTCAGGAGAAAAAGTCTAAGTTTTTAAGGCAAATCCGGGAAATTTTTTTAGGCATTGCGCATTGAAGTTAGCGCTACGCCCCTCGAAGTTTTCCTAGTGCAATTTTCTTCTACGCTGCACTCCTGGAGGTACGCACTGCACACCTGGAAATGAGTTGCACGTTTACTTGTTAGACCTGACAGGCCCGACAAAAAAGGCTTTGGCGCTACGCACCTGGCACACAATGATGTGTTCAGCTCGACCCGACACCTCGTTCACAACACGCTGCGCATTTGGCCGACCCGATTCACTCGTGAACTGTGCATTGCGCATTTTGCCAAGAGGGCCTCCACACCCTGAAGACACTCAACTCAGCTCAAACACTCCCTCAAGCTGCCACCAAAGGTCTTTCAAGCAAAAACTAAACAGTATGTGGATACCCTACCTCCCTCTCCAAGAATTTTGATGGTTTTAAAAGAATGGAAACTCTAAGTGAAGACCTAAGTTTCATGATAAAAGACACTGATTAAGCCTCCCTCATCTGCAAACACAGAGATATTAGTAAAACCAGATGGTTGTATTGTTGAGAGGTTTCTCATTCACCTAAAACTCACTTCATTTACCAAATCAGTCCTCTACATCACAAAAATATTGACAAATTCATTTACCTTCCTTCATATCCATTTTCCATCAGTGCAAGTTGTGGTCAAAGAAAAATTGTAACCAGAAGCTGAGGTTTTCCTTGAATTTTTTCCTCTCACTCATACTGATATACCCTTAATCTCACTCACCCATCCATATCATTCACTTGCAAACATTGGCATCCTCCATCCCTTCATCTCATTTTTGTTGAGCAGTCCTAGGGTTTTGTTCAAAACAGAGTGGTCAAAATGTGAAGGGAAGGTGACAGTGATAGTGGTGAGGAAGGCCAAGTGCAAAGGAGGCATCAACACAGAGGTGGGAGGATTAACATGTTTGAACCACTAAACACAATGGAGCTTAATGCATCTCCCCTAACTGTCTCATGCTTCCAAAATGTAGGCTGCTATCAATTTTGTGAGAAAGTATAGCAGGTGCAAAATCATCCCGAGCTGACTAGGCTTTTCATACTTAACCTACATGAAAAACAAGTCAATCTTGTAGGAGTAAACTTTGAGTTGTCTTCAGATTCCATTTCTATTGCCACTGGGATACCTAGTGTTGGTGAAAAATGGTTCAAAAATGCCAATTTATACATAAGCTACTATGAGCCATTCCTTAAACCCAAATACAATGACTACAATAAATCTATATTTCCTTTTTCACATTTTCTTGAGAGGTATGCACCCATGATGAGGGTCATTATGAAATAATTCACATGTGAGGGAAGGTTCTCTAGGCTTTATTCCTATCACATCAGGTTTTTCATGCACTTTACTAGGGTTAAGATGCTATATATACCCTACTACCTCTACAAGAGTATTGACAAAATGTATTATATTGTCCAAAAGAGAGACCATCCACAACAAATGTAGAGCCTCTTTCACCACTCTCTCATCAAAATGGTTGTGATGCATCAATTGTAGCAAAAGGGTATTCCATGGGAGGTTTTCATTGCCCATGAGGTGTTCACCAACCCACAACCCCATCCTCAGTAAAGTGTGCCCTCATCATCTCATCCTCATGTCCTTAGTACTCCTCCATCATCTCCTGTTGATCATGTTTCACCACCTACACATATTCCTTCACCTCAAGACAACCCTCCTTTCTCACCCTCTCCCAATGCATCGAAAAATGAGGGAAGTGACAATGAGCAATCAAGTGACCATGAAGGAGAGGGTAATGATCAATCAAGCAGTGAAGTAGAAGCAAATGAAGAGGAAGAGGTCAGTGATGAGGCAGAAAGCATGGAAATTGAAGGCAGTGATGATGTTGGCAACAAAGAGGAAAACAGTGAGGAGTCAAATAAAGAAAAATCATCTGGTGCAGAAGATGTGGGCAATGATGAAGGCAATGCAGAAACCAATAATGAAGCACCTAGCAGTCAAAATAATGAAGATGAGGCTGATGTAAATGATGTCAATATCAGTGATAATGAAAACCCACATGTCAGTGAACAAAATCAAGATGCCAAAAGAAGTGAGGAGGAAGGAAATGAAGAGGTAGATATCAGTGAAAACGAGGAACAAAATGATGAGGCTGATGTCAATAAGGTAAACATCAGTGCAGAAATCAGTGAGGAAGAATTAAGCATTAAAGAAAAAGGTAGTGATGTCAGCATGGATGATGTAAATGATACAAAGGGAAAAGATGTAGAAAGCAACAAGGAAATAAGCCATGATGACAGTGATGAAACACAAGTCAATGGATCAAAAGAAGAAACCAATTATGAAGATGACAACAGCCATGATAGCAGCCATAAAAGCCATGAGGACAGTAAGGATATCAGTGATAATGATAGTCATAATAGAAACAATGGTGAAGGCACCAAAATGAGAAAAATTGAACCTTTTTCTTTGACTTACCAAAGAGGAAGTAGGCATGTGTTTGTTCCCTCTAAAAGGCAAGGGGCCATGCCCTCTACATCAGTTAAGAAGCTTGACAAAGGTAAAGAAAGGGTCAAGGAAGAAGAAGAAATTCAGCTTGAGACTGAGCAATAATTTCAACTCATTCATATTGATAGTGATGATGAAAATGAGGCAAGGATCTCAAGCATGCTGCTCAAAGGTAAAGAGGCCCAAATCAAATATTTACAAGCCAATCTAGTTAGGGCTAGGAATGTCATCCATTATTATGAGATTGAGAACAAGCAACTAGAGGCACAAAAGGCCATTTATGAGGTCAGGGCAATCAGAGCCTGGAAAGAGGCTGAATGGACCAAAGTTAGGCTTGATGAAGTCTTGGATTTTTTTTATGAGAGTGAAGATGAAGAAGGGAAGTTGTCTAGGAGAAGGCCAAGGACAATTGGCTTGAAGAAGGCCTTGGCCAAGGAGAGAGAGCAAGAGGTAGCCTTGGTAGAGAATCTCACTTCAAGTGAGCTACTTTCCAAGGAGATAGAGTATGATCAGGAGCCTTGGTTAGAGAGGGCGAATATACACTTGGAGGATCAGCTAGAGAAGACACGAAGGGACCTTGGCCTCCAGAAGAAGATGGACAAGCACTATGCCTTGAGAAATCAATTTGCAAGGGCCAAGCTCAAAAGAGCCCTTGCCAAAATTCAAGCTCTCAAGCAAGCAAAGGGCAAGGAAAACCTTGAGATCCTAGCTGATTCTTCCCTACAGGCATCCCAAACACCATGAGGAAGACGAATTCAAAATTTTGGCAAGTTATGAGAATTTTGGTTTTTCACTGTTTTTGAGGGCCAAGGGCACATCACCCTTGGCACTGTGCTTTTTCTTGGGGAATCCATTGAAGGAAAAAATTACATTTTTGGGTTCCTTAGGCCAAGGACATCACACTCACCAAGTTTCAGCTCATTTGGAGCAAAACTGGTCTTCCAAAAGGGCCAAAAACATGCAAAATTTCACCTTTCTGCCTTGTTTTCAGGGCTAGCACTGTGCCCTTATCAGCCTTGGGAGTTTTTTTTTTTTTGAACAGGTAAATTAATTCCAAACAAAAAACCAAGGGAATTTTTTGAAATTAGACTTGACAGGCTTTCCAATGAGCTATCACGGAGCTCATTCCGACATCGGGAAGGCCTTCAAAACTTGGCTGCAAGGTGACCCATTTTTCCAGTGCAAGCGCTGCACCCTTGGACCTCTGTGATGCGCCTTGCCAAAAAGTAAACAAAAGGCACAAATTTATGGCAAATAGATATTTTGAGGTTTTTTGGGCAAATCACTCCAAAGTCAGGTGTTAAGAGTTATTTTTCATTTATTGAATTAGATATTTTATGCCTTGGGCCTTGCAAGGTCTATTTAGATATAGATAGTATTTATGAGTATTTAATGATGTTTTCCAACCCTAGTTAGGGTTTTTAGTCCTCCTTGCTTGTTAAAAAAAACATTGAGGCCTCATTTTACATGTTGGATTATTATTGAGAGTAATACATAGACTTTGAGATTGAAGAGAAATCGGCTCTGGTTTTTGTGGATGGATTGGCTTGCTTGACAATGGAGAAGGCTTACTTGCAGGATTCATGAGCATATTTAATGGTGATGTGTTCCTTATTTAGTTCTTGTTTTCTTAAGTTATCATTTTGTTCCATCTTTCTATTGCAGTAGGACAAAAGTTTTAGGCTAAGAAATGTTGTTCAGAAGCACCTTAGTTCTGTATGTTCTCTACTGCTTCTATGTTTTCCTCTGCTACGTCAATTTAGAAAATTCTTAGTTGCTATTTAAACCCACTTATTCTTGTTATCTTAAGAATGATTTGATGAATCAAATTTCAAATTAGTTTTATGGTTAGCCCTACTCTTTGTCATTAATTAAACATTGTTTTTAAGGTCTTTACTTCGAAGTATTGTTGATTAGGTTTAGCTAAAGAGGTTTATGATTTTCCATGCCCTTTTGTTTGCCCTAAATGGTTGCTTTGGAGGTCTTTATAGCTTGATTAGTGAAGTTAGGAGATTCCTCTTCTTTGATCTCTGTTATATTTTTATCTTAAATGTTTTGTTAGCTTGTAGGTAAAATCACTAGAATATTTACAAGTTTCTTGCCTTCTATAGTTCACTGGATCGTTATCTTACTGCTTGCTTGCTAGGGTTTAGTCAAAGAAGTTATTGGTATGCCCTGTCTTTGATTATTTCTTGATGTTTATTAATCTTAAAGGTCATTCTTGTTAAGTTATTTGACAAAGGATTCTTAACTGCCCTTTGCACCTACTATGTTCACAAATTTGATGTTCATTTCGTTCACATAAGCTTTTAGATCCATTGGACCATGTTAGACTTGCCCTTTGCTGCACCCTTGATCCATTGATTAAAATTTTCAAGCCCTTTGTAGACTCCATATCCCAATGGATTAAAATTTTCTCACTCTATTAAACCTACTTGAAAACCTACCCAACCAACCAAACAAACAAACAAACCCTAAACCTAATAACTAGCCTAAAATCAAACCCTAAAATCAATCAAGTTCACAACCTTTACACAAACATAGAGAGAGCCCTCTCTGAGTCCGGGAAGGCTAGGTCCTAGGACTCCAAAGACTGGTTTGATGCTACCCCTGTTCATTTGTTCTGCCAATCTAACAAATTATGAGGACCTAACATAATGGCGATCATGGTGGGACTCTGAGTAAGTAACAAGGTTAGACATCCTTAAAGAATTCATAAGACCCTTGTCAAATAGTATACACTGGCTCATCACCTAACATAATGGCGATCACGGTGGGACTTCTGAGTCAATAACATCCTAAGTATCTCTTAAGAACTCGAAAAACCCCAAAAACATCTCTATATTGGTTTTTATCAATTGTTGGTGGTGGACCACAAGTAAATATCCTCAAAACAGTAAAAGAACATCCACCTGGAGACTCCCCTGACCTCCAGTAGACCTACTAACTCTACTAGTTTTCCTAGACTCTTCTGGGATTGTGTCAAATCATTCCTAATTAGTTTAAAGGCCTAGTCACACACTATGTGAGTTCAATAAACATTAAGAGAGGTCTGCCTTTCGAGAACAGCCATAAACTTCCAGCCTCTATGTACTTTGGGTCTGAAATCTGGCTTCACAAAGGATTAACACTAGATCTCACCCTGAACCAAACCCTCCGACCATAGTTTATGACCCAGAAAATATTTTGTGGAAATATTCTAAGACTGAAGATTTAACTACTGTTAGGACCATTCAAAAATCAAGTTTTGTCCCTGAAAACCTCACAGCCTTTCAAGATCCCCAGTTTGACTTACACCATAGAAAAAACCTTTTTTGAACTAATTCTTAGAGTGGGATAGACCAGACAGACCTTGATTCCATAGATTTGCAGCAAAGTCCTAGTAGAGAAGCCTCTCCTTCCACTCCTCCTAATTTTCAGCTTCTCCAAAACTTTGGCTCTTTTCATTCCAAATCTGCTCAGTCTCAGTTTGCTGGTCCAAGCACATCTACCACCCGCATTCACACATCCACTGTGCAAACCACTCCATTTCATCCTCCACCTCCTCTTACAAATTCCCCTCTCACGAACCCTCCTTGGGTTCCTTTACCTCCAATCATGGTAGCATGGTTTGCCCCATTGGTTCTACCCCAACCTCTACTGCCCATGCCTCAAGACTACCAATCCAAAATACCTCACTTTACTGGAGCTAACTCTACCACTACCCTAAAACATTTAGATAGGATGATTGACGCCTTTTAATATCAAGAGATAGAAGAGGAGACCATAAAAATGAGGATGTTTTCCCAAAGCTTGGGAGGAGAAGCAAAGAAATGGTTCAAAAACTTGACTCCTAATAGCATACATGACCTTCCTTCCCTCTATCAAACATTCATAAACAAGTGGGAGATTAAGAAAAACCCTCTCCAAATCCTCTCAGAATATAACAACCTTAAGAGAAATGTCGGAGAAATTATCCCAGACTACTACACTAGGTTCAATAGTGTATACAATGCACTCCCACCTATCATGAAACTGCCACAGGGCCTAGCCTTAGTAAAATTTCCAGAGGGTTTCGATCCAGACATGGATTACCAACTGAGAGAGAGAGATCCCCTAACCTTAGAAGACATGCAAAGGGGAGATATAAGTGTAGAGGCCAATCTGATTGAGAAAAGGGCTAGGATGAGGTCAAAAAAGAAAGTTACATACAAAGATGAAACCATAGCCTCCACATCTGATACCAAAATTGACAATTTAGTGAGGGTAATGGAAATAATGATGGAGAGGATTAACTTGAATGAAAGTTCACCTCCTAGGGAAAACCAACCAAATCCCAAAAATAGAAATAGAAATCAAAACTTCAAAATAGACTCTCCTGAAAACAGACAAAGAGACAATGACCAACAAATCAGGCCCCCTTTCCAAGACAACTATGTAGATGAAGAGGAAAGAGAGACTAAACAACTGGAAGAAAACCATGTAAACTTGATAGGATCTGATAATGAGGGTGATGTTTTTATCACTGAAGAATAAAAAGGGTTATTTTCCTCAAATCAAACCAAAAAAAACTATGAGGATTCAGAAGAGTACAAATTAGGATTTGAAATGCCATAATGGAGGTTCATAGGCAACATGACCTTAGGAGTAAGAAAAACCAAGATTCCTCCAAGAAAAACAAACTAGAAACTATTGTTAAGAAGAACCCTGAAAACATAATGAAAAGGACAATAGAAAACACCAACACCATGGCTAGGAAATCTCATCAAAACAAAGACAAAACAAGCTAATCAAATGGTGACCCAAGCTGCCCTAGTACATCAACTAGTGGCCCTGGAAAAGCTGCTCTAAATGACAGTCCTAATAAAACTCAGCAAACCAAAATTGTTGAAAAGACTATGTGTGATAATAATGATGTAAATATCCCAAAAACACCAACACCTTTTAGTTTTGAGGGAGATATTGCGAAGATCAAAATAACCATACCTCTTGTTGAACTAGTAACTCAAGATGTGTATAGGTCCCAAGTTTTGAAAGTTTTGAACATAGGGATTGACACTGACACTTTGAACCTGACTGATGACAAGCTACATCTATTTTTTGGACTTGAGGTGGAGGAAAAATATCAAGAAGGATTTGTCCCTCCATTCTATGTTAGCTTAAACATTCATGACAAAATCTTGCTCAATGCTATGCTAGACTCTGATGACCCTTGTCTTCCAGCATTGCGACTGAGACCAAGTTCTTCTTCAGACCTGGAACATGCATGACATTCTTCAACAAGAATGGATTACCGGACTCCCTCTCAAAGGTAATGGTCCCAATTCCAGTCGCACTGTACCGACCATCGTCGCCCATCTCTAAATGCATCTGGAGGTCCTTCTCCTCCAAGTCACTAAACAACTCTTTGTCTCCCGTCATATGGAAAGATGCACCACTATCAAGATACCACACCGATCCCATGTAGCTTGAAACCAAGCAATTGATCAAGGAGAAATTAAGCTCAAATTGCGAGGCTGAGGCGTCTCCAGCTGCAGATCTAGCAACCTTCTTGTTCTTCTTCTTCTGTGGACAGTTAGTGGCGAAATGTCCATGTTCGTGACAGTGAAAACACTTCACTTTGGACAGATCCTGCTTCTTTCCTTTAGCATCAGATTTTGAAGGATGTTTCTTCCCCTTCCCTTTCCTTGCTTTGGTAGCCAAAGAACAATTCTCTTCATCTTTATTCTTCAATGAAGATCCATCCCTGGTACCTTGCCTTATCTCCTCCTACACAAGATCCGACCAAAGTCGCTCCCATCCCGGCAGTTTCTCTTGTCCATTGACAAAGTCTTCGTAGCTATGCGAACTCTTCGGAAGCCCAAGGAGATCCAAGCTCACAAAGTCTTCTTCATCAATATTAACCCTCACACTTCTCAGCTCATCCTTGCAGTGGACAAACTTCGTGAGGTATTTTGGAATAGTGTCGCCCTTCTCCATTTTTATTTTTCTGAGCTTGTATTTAAGCTCCAACTTCCTCTGGTCACTTTTTCTTTGGAATAAGTCTGTCAAATCCTTCCACATTAAGAATGGAGTGGATTTCCCATGAAGGCTGGACACAATATGGTCCTTCACACCTTCCAACAGAATTCTCCTCGTCTTTATTGTCTTCTTTTTCCATGCGTCAAGTAATGCAGCATCACTAGATCCCGGCTTAGGAACATCACTATCGATGAACTCCTTCAGCCAATTATCCTCTAGCACTGCCTCCATCCTATCCTTATAGGCTATGTAATTCGAGCTCCCATCAAGGGCATACTCCAATCGCAACCCATTGAAAGACATTTCAATGTATACTCAACTTATGCACCAAGAATCTTCTGTAGCAAATTCGAATTGTCTACCAGCACAAACTCACTTCACAATTGCAATATTCAATCAGCAATGCTATGTTTCCATGTAGAAATTATATGCAATAAGCATGCATATGTCCTTGATTCACCTGATCTCACACTATTTAAATTTATGCAAAATACTGAATCAATTCCACTTGTTAATCTTTTGCGGAAAATTAATTGCACACACATGTGAAGCATAAACAAAAATTATCTATCACACATAACACAGTTTTTAACTGGGAATGCCTGAATCTGAAACCCCAAATATATATTATGTATCATGGAATCATATGACAATCCTCATACAAAGCTTATCAAGCTCTCAGTACAATACAATCATCATACACTAATTAGGACCAATCTTGCAAATCCATGCACCGATATTTGCCTCCTGCTAGCCTGCCTCCACTGCGCAATCCATACCGAAGAATAGCTCTGAATGAATTCAAATTACTCTTGGATTGAATACACAATCCTCATTGGCAACTCCAATGTGTGTGTGATGCAATCAATGCATCACTATAGTCACAACAGATAGTCTATCTTTCCCTTTCACCTACCTCTCCACTAGGACTCCACTGAAATTGCCATGCACTGTAGTTAACTGATGTATTGTTCAGTTGATTAATGAGTTATTATTTTTGAATCAATTAACTAATTAATTCACTCCACTCTCACTAGTGTATCATTTAGTTAGACTAGATACAACTAGCTCAACTGAGTCTAATTGAGTTAAACTAAATACATCTCCATAACTACTTCTTCCAAATGTGTCATAACTCTGCCACTTGAGTTATAACTAAGTCCTTCATGCATTAGCTCCAGGAAACCCTTTGGAATTGCGTAATTCCATTAGTCCACTGATGTGCCATACGTACAGCGAAAACTGAAGTGCTCCCGAGAGAATAAGTTGGTGTTTAGTGTCGTGCAATTTATTAAGAGCTAATAATAATCGACATGCATCTATTTTTAGATCAACGATCTATAAATAGACTTCGCCCAATATTCTAAAAATAAAATTTCATCTATTTTTCCAACTTGACCAACCATCCACAAATAGCATCCTGCAACTTCTGAAATATGATCATCGTGTCTAAAAATAGACATAGTCTAAAAATAGACTTGCGCCAAAAATAGCCTACGGGCCCACTTAGTGAAGGCAACTCTTTTCACTAAGCTCATCATTTTGTTGAATCTCAACACTCCCTCTCAACAAGATAGGGATTATAGAGGAGAGGAATAACCTGTTTCTGAGTTTGGGTTATTAATAAAAACTCAGAAACAGGTTATTCCTCTCCTCTATAATCTACTTCACCTGTATGGATTCTCTATTTAAAAAGATAGGGATTATCCTTCACCCAGATCCTGCCTATATGGTATTCGAATTTTCTCGAACTGATGAGTGCCTTCATCAGAATATATGCATCCTAATCCTCTGTAGGAATGTACTGAAGCACCATGATCTTCCGCTACACACAATCTCTGATATGATGATACTGGATATCAATATGTTTAGATCTATCCTGAAACACAGCATTAACCGAGAGTTTAATGCAACTCTGATTATCACAATGTATCACTGTGGGATCTAAATGTGAACCGAACAAACCAACCAAGATATTCCTCATCCATATAGCCTCACATGCAGCTTGACTTGCTACCATGTATTCTGCTTCCACTGAACTGAGTGCCACGGATCTTTGTTTCCTGCTGTACCAAGAAACTATCGTAGATCTGATACTGAAAATACCTCCTGATGTGCTCTTTCTGTCTATTGGGCTTCCTGCCCAATCTACATCCGTGAAGCCATGCAACTTCACCTCATCCATCTGTCTGTACCATAAACCATACTCAGATGTGCCCCTGAGATATCATAGGACATGCTTGCCTACCTTCCAAAAGAGCTTGGTAGGCTTAACCATCACTTATGAAAGCTTGTTCACCGCATAGCATATGTCCAGTCTTGTATTAACTAAATACATGAGCGAACCCACCAACTGTCGATAAACAGTGGCATCCACTACCTCTGCCGATGTAGCATCCTCTTTCTTCCAATTTCCTAGAAAAGGAGTGTCGATAGGCTTGCAGCCTTGCATGTGAAACTTCTCCAGTATCTCCCGGGCATACTTTCCTTGAGACACAAACAGTTCACCTTCCCGCTTCCATATTTCCAATCCAAGGAAATAATGAAGGAGGCCCAAATCCTTCATCTCAAACTCCTTTGCAAGGTCCTCCTTGCATGAGTGTATCAGTTGCTCATCACTGGTCAGTATTAAATCATCAACATAAAGAAAAATGATTAAAATCCTACCCTCCACCACAATTTGCTATAGGTTTGCATCCTCCTCACTCTTGGTGAAGCCAAGTCTAGTGAAATAGATGTCAATCAGAGTGTACCAAGCACAGGGTGCTTGCTTCAGCCCATACAACGCTCTTTTGATTCTGCCCACATGCGACTCACTCTTGAAGATCTCAAATCCTTCAGGCTACTCAATATACACCTCTTCCTCAATGATCCCATTAAGGAACGTAGTCTTCACATCCATTTGATGAATGTGCCAACCCATCTGCGCTGAGAGAGCAAGGATGGTCCGTATAGAATAATACCGTACGACAGGTGCAAAGGTTTCTTCATAGTAAATCCCCTCAATCTGTGAGAAGCCCCGGGCAACAAATCTTGCCTTATACTTATCAACGCTCCCATCAGTAGCTTTCTTTACCTTGTAGATCCATCTTGATCCTACAACTGATTTCCCGACCGGCCTTGGAAAAATCTCCCAAGCATTGTTTCTGACAATGGAGTCATACTCCTCCACCATGGCATCTACCCATGTGGGCTCCTGCGCTGCTTCTTCAAAATAAGATGGCTCTATCACAATGCACTTTCTCATAAGAGCCATGTATCCAGTATATCTGTCAAGTGATTGTCTCTGTTTGCGCTGTGATGTAGGAACTCCTACATTTTGTGCCGCATCCATCTTCAGTCTCTCAGCTTTTGTGGTATGCTTCATGCCTTGTCTGATGTTTAGTTCTACATGATTGGACTCCTACACTCCATGAATCTCCTCCTGTGGCTGATCTACATCCAGAGGCTCATCTACGGGAAACGAAGTTCCTCCTGCGCACCTTCTGTCCCAAGCTCCCTCTCAGCGACGGCTTCACAGCTTTCCTCATTGAATTTCATATCTGTCGCACAATAGTCATTCGGCTTGTCTAGAAAATACATAATCTGGTATGGGAGTGTTTTTGTGTACCCCACCAAAATATCCCAACCATGGCATTCGACTCCGGCTTCTTCCTGGTGTCCTTTGTCACATGAATGTAAACAGGTGAGCCAAAAATATTCAAATGAGAAATATCAGGCTTCTTACCAGTAAAAGCTTCTTCAGGTGTACTCATGCCAAGTACTCTATGAGGACAATGGTTTTGCACATAAACCACAGTGTTGCATGCTTCCACCCACAAGTGCATCGATAGGCCCTGGTCATGTAGCATCACTCATGCAGCACCCACGATCGTTCTGTTCTTTCTCTCTGCGACCCCATTCTGCTGTGGGTTATGAGGCGCTATGAGTTCTCTTCGAATTCCTTTTTTGCTACAGAAGTCTTTGAATTTTCCTGAGATGTATTCACCACCATTATCGCTCCGTAGAGCTTTCACTTGCTTCCCCGACTCCTTCTCCACTAATGCCTTGAACTCACATAACTTTGAGAACATTTCACTCTTCTTCTGCATGAATAAGATCCAACATCTACGAGAATAGTCATCAACAAATATAACATAATACCCATGTTTTGTTGTTGAAGAAACCGAGAAAGGTCCACACATGTCTGTGTGAATTCTCTCCAGGATCACCGAAGCACGGTTCTCCTTCTCATGAAAGGTGGTCTTAACAAACTTACCCATAGTACATTCCTTGCACTGATTTGACTGTGCAAGAGTACCCTTGGGAATTCTAGTAGAAATTTGCTGTAAAATCTTCAAAGCGCCATGGTGAAGATGGCCCAATCTCTGGTGCCATAATTCGCCCTCATCCTGGCTCACCACTTCTTCTACTTTGCCCACCATTGCAGCACATCCATCTACCTCTAGCTTGTATGGATTCTTAATTTGAACCCCTATCTTCTTGGTTTGACCCGTTGTTTTATGTCGAAGGAAGGCTTTTCCTTCACTGAAAACAACATCATAACCCTTGTCTTCCAGCATTGCAACTGAGACCAAGTTATTCTTCAGACCTGGAACATGCATGCCATTCTTCAACAAGAATGGATTACCGTACTCCCTCTCAAATTTAATGGTCCCAATGCCAGTCGCATTGTACCGACCATCGTCACCCATCTCTATATGCATCTGGAGGTCCTTCTACTCCAAGTCACTAAACAACTCTTTGTCTCCCGTCATATGGAAAGATGCACCACTATCAAGATACCACACTGATCCCATGAAGCTTGAAAACAAGCAAGAAATCAAGGAGAAATCAAGCTCAAATTGTGAGGCTAAGGCCTCTCCAGCTGCAAATCCAGCAGCCTTCTTGTTCTTCTTCTTCTGTGGACAGTTAGTGGCGAAATGTCCATGTTTGTGACAGTGAAAACACTTCACTTTGGACAAATCCTGCTTCTTGCCTTTAACATTGGATTTTGAAGGATGTTTCTTCCCCTTTCCTTTCCTTGATTTGGCAGCCAAAGCACAATTCTCTTCATCTTCATTCTTCGATGAAGATCTATCCCTGGTACTCTGCCTTATCTCCTCCTGCACAAGATCCGACCAAAGTCGCTCCCATCCCGGTAGTTTCTCCCATCCATTGACAGAGTCTTCGTAGCTATGCCAACTCTTCGGAAACCCAAGGAGAGCCAATCTCACCAAGTCTTCTTCATCAACAGTAACCCCCACACTTCCCAGCTCATCCTTGCAGTGGACAAACTTCATGAGGTATTTTGGAATACTATCGCCCTTCTCCATTTTTATTTTTCTGAGCTTGTCTTTAAGCGCCAACTTCCTCTGGTCACTTTTGATTTCGAATAAGTCTGTCAAAGCCTTCCACATTAAGAATGGAGTGCCTTTCTCATGAAGGCTGGACAAAATATGGTCCTTCACACCTTCCAACAGAATTCTCCTCGTCTTTGTTGTCTTCTTTTTCCAAGCGTCAAGTAATGCAGCATCGCTAGATCCTGGCTTAGGAACATCACTATCGATGAACTCCTTCAGCCCATTATCCTCCAGCACCGTCTCCATCCTGTCCTTCCAGGCTATGTAATTCAAGCTCCCATCAAGGGCATACTCCAATCGCAACCCATTGAAATACATTTCAATGTATACTCAACTTCTGCACCAAGAATCTTCTGTAGAAAATTTGAATTGTCCACCAGCACAAACTCACTTCACAATTGCAATCTTCAATCAACAATGCTCTGATACCATGTAGAAATTATATGCACTAAGCATGAATATGTCCTTGATTCACCTGATCTCACACTATTTAACTTTATGCAAAATACTGAATCAATTCCACTTGTTAATCTTTTGCGGAAAAATTAATTGCACACACATGTGAAGCATAAACAAAAATAATCAATCGCACATAACACAGTTTTTAACCAGGAAATCTTGAAGCTGAAAACCCCAACTATATATTATGTATCATTGAATCATATGAAAATCCTCATACAAATCTTATCAAGCTCTTAGTACAGTACAATCGTCATACACTAATTAGGACCAATCTTGCAAATCCATGCATCGATCTTTGCCTCTAGCTAGCCTGCCTCCACTGCACAATCCCTGCTGAAGAATAGCTCTGAATGAATTCTAATTACTCTTGGATTGACTGCACAATCCTCATTGGCAACTCCAATTTGTGTGTGATGCAATCAATGCATCACTATAGTCACAACAGATAGTCTATCTTGCCCTTTCACCTACCTCTCCACTGGGTCTCCACTGAAACTGCCATGCACTTTAGTTAACTGATGTATTGTTTATTTTATTAATGAGTTATTATTTGTGAATTAATTAACTAATTAATTCACTCCACTCTCACTAGTGTATCATTCAGTTAGACTAGATACAACTAGCTCAACTGAGTCTAACTGAGTTAAACTAAATACAACTCCATAACTACTTCTTCCAACTATGTCATAACTCTACCACTTGAGTTCTAACTGAGTCCTTCATGCATTAGCTCCAGTAAACCCTTGGGGTCTGTAATCCCTCTCATTCCGATGATGTGCCACATCTTTGCCTTTGAGCGAAGTGCTCCCGAGAGAATAAGTTGTTGTTCGGTGTCTGATTATTATTAAGTAATAATAATTGACATGCATCTATTTTTAGATCGGCGATCTATAAATAGACTTCGCCCAATATTCTAAAAATAGAATTTCATCTATTTTTCCAACTTGACCAACCATCCACAAATAGCATCCTGCAACTTCTGAAATATGATCATCATGTCTAAAAATAGACATATTCTAAAAATGGACTTGCGCAAAAAATAGCCTATGGGCCCACTTAGTGAAGGCGACTCTTTTCACTAAGCTCATCATCTTGTTGAATCTCAATAGGCCAAACAACACACCTCTTTATTCCATCCATTCAGACCTTGACTCATTTATCTGGTATAATAAATATGATATTATTGAAAAAGTAAATGAAAATGAGAAATATATAGGCCTACCAGAACAATCAAACCAAACAACGAATGAAGAAAATGACAGCCAAAACTCTAGCAGCCTTGAACAACAACATGATGGCGAATCTGAACTTGAAACACTTCGGAACATGAGCTTTGATGGCTCTTATGGAAAAGCTGGTTTAGGAGCAGGCGTTTGGATACAGAACACCAATGAAGGCCACTCTTACAAACTAGACTTTCAATGCACTAACAACATTGCAAAGTATGAGGCTCTCCTCCTTGGTTTACACTTGCTGAAAGACATAGGAGCCAAGAATATTTTTGTTCAAGGAGATTCCGAGCTAATCATTAGACAAATCAAAGGAGAGTATTCAACCAAAAATTCTAGGCTAAGATAATATAGGAATGTTTCCTTAGACCTCCTGAAAACCTTTGAGAAGTATGAACTTACCTCCAACCCTAGAGCTCAAAACAACCTTTCCAATGAACTTGCCTTTGCTGCGAGCACTTGCCAAATACCCCATGCCAATGAACAATACACTGTCAAAGTAAAAAACCAGCCTACAATACCTGAAAACATAGACTATTGGCAAGTGTTTGAGGGTGATAAACATATTTATGACTTTTTACAATCTCAGAATGAATTTGCAATACCAAAACCAAGCTTAGAGCATGAACAAGATTTCCCAAATGAAGAACAAACACCAAAAACAGAGCCATTTCCTAATGTTGATGTAAATCTGCTAGAACACTTTCATGAGGCATAATTTTCTAGGGACCCAGATCAAAAATACCTTGAAGTATTACAATGCAAAGATAACTCATTACCAATAGGTCTTACCCCCTTAGAAGAGTTGTTTTAATTTAATGATGCTGCTAGGAACAAAAAATGGAATCTACCGAGACTGATGCAGAAGAATGCAACATAGGAAACATAGAAAAACCCAAAATGATCGAGATGTCCAAAACTCTGCCACCTCAATAAAACACAAATACATAGAGTTTTTCAAAGATTTTAAAGATTTTTTTGCATGGGGATATGAGGACTTGAAGTCCTATGACACAAGCATTATTCAACATAAGATTCCTCTCAAGGAAAACCAAAAACCATTCAAACAAAAATTGAGAAGAATAAACCTCTTCCTAGTACCTCTAGTTGAAAAGGAAATAAAGAAGATGTATGATGCTGGTATCATAGTCCCACTTAGGTACTCAGAATTGGTTTCTAACCTTGTGTCAGTAAGGAAGAAAACATGGGAGATTAGGCTATGTATAAACTTTAGAAACTTGAACAAAGCCTCCCTGAAAAACAACTACCCTTTACCCAAGATGGATCATATACTGCAAAGGGTGGTAGGTTCTAAGAGAATATCATTGCTTGATGGCTTTTTAGGGTACAATCAGGTACTATTACTCCCAAGTGATCAACACAAAACCGCTTTCACAACACCATGGGGCACATTCATGTATGTAAAAATTCCATTTGGTTGATGAATGCAGGGGCTACTTTTCAAAGAGCCATGGACATAGATTTTTTTGAAGACATAGGTTACTTCATAGTGATATACCTTGATGACATCACTGTCTATTCTAAAACTGATGAATAACACCTAATTCATTTGAGAACGGTCTTTGAGAAGTGTAGGAAGTATGGTCTATATTTGAATCCTAAGAAAACACTGTTTGGTCTTCAAGAAGGAAAAATATTAGGCCACATCATTTTTGAAGAAGGGATAAATATAGACCCCAAAAGGATTGAAGGTATATTACAGATCAACCACCCTAGAAACATTAAAGAGCTGCAACCTTTCATTGGAAAGATCAACTTCCTAAGAAGGTTCATACCAAACCTTGTTGAACTCCTAAGAAACATCACAAACATGCTCAAAAGAGAAGTAGGAGTTAAGTGGACCACGGAAGCCAAAAAATCCTTTGAACTAGTAAAACAAGCACTCACCCAAACACCAATTCTAATCAGCACCGACTTTACCAAAGATTTCTTCATTTTCTCCTTTGCATCAGAACACAATATAGCTGCAGTATTGCTTCAAAAGAGCATGATGAGGAAATAAAAAACCATAGCTTTTTTCAACAAGACATTGAGGGATGCACCTCTAAAGTATAACATCATGGAGAAACAAGCCTTTTCCTTGATCAAAGAATTGAAAGACTTCAAATTTTACATTTTTCACTCCCATATCATTGCTTTTGTTCCACATGCAGTTGTTAAATACATCCTAAATCAGGACCTTGATGGTAAAAGGGGTAAGTGGATTGCTACTATTTTAGAATATGATTTAGAAATCAGACCCACTAAACTGATTAAAGGAAAATGACTTGTAAAACTCATGGCTGAATCAAATTTTCAAGCATTAGACATAAACGTGTTACATTCTTTGGATGAACAAGAAGAACAGGAAACTCCACCCATTGAAGAAGTATTCCTAAACTCACTATGGTATGCTGACATATTGTATGTACTTGTTAATCTAACTGCTCCTCCTGCTTTATCAAAAACAAAAGCTAGATTCTTGAAACAAAAGGCATTAAATTTCTGCATTTTAGATAGAGCTTTATATTGGAAAAATTATGTTGGCATCTTGCTTAAATGTTTACTTGAAGATGATGCAGATAGAATCATGCATGAGTTGTATGAGGGAGAGTGTGGAGGCGATATATACTCGAAAACCACTGCCAAAAAAATCCTTATAGCTGGTTACTATTGGCCCATCCTTTTCCCTAATACTCACAAGCTAGTGATGACTTGTCATAAATGCCAAATCTTTGATGGCAAGAGAAAACTTCTACTGTTGCCTTTACATCCTATCAGTGTTGAAGCTCCTTTTCAACAATGGGTTTTGGACTTCATTGGATAAATCCACCCCACCTCATCTGGCCAACACAAGTGAATCCTCACTACTACAGACTATTTCACCAAGTGGATAGAAGCCATCCCGTCTAGGAATGCCACTAAATTAGTCATCATCAAATTCCTTGAAATCAACGTCTTGTCTCGATTTGGCTGCCCAAGAAAAATCATCACTGATAATGCTGTTTCATTTAAGTACAAAAGAATGGTGGAATTTTTCTACAAGTACCACATCACACTAGGGCACTCTACAGCTTATTACGCTCAAGGTAAAGGGCTAGCTGAGTCCTCTAACAAGAGTTTGGTGAACATCATCAAGAAGTTGTTGGAAGAAAATCAAAAGGCATGGCATAGAAAACTAGTGCATGCACTATTGGCTGATAGACTAACAACTAAGAAGTCTATCAATGTGTCTCCCTATCATCTAGTGTATGGCATGGATGAAATTTTCCCAACATCCTTGGGAGTTCCGGTGATGAAGCTTCTTCAAGAGGTAAAATTGGAAGAGAATGATATGCAAAGGAGGCTGAACCAAACCATTCACTTACAACATTCAAGGGAAGAAGTTTACAAAAGAACAAAAGCAGTGCAAGGGAACATAAAAAAGATATTTGACAGAAGGACCAAAGCCAATGATTTCCAGATTGGAGACAAGGTGTTGAAATGGGATTCAAGGAGAGAGGACAAAGGCAAGCATGGAAATTTTGAAAATTTGTGGAAAGGTCCTTACATCATTCATTTAGTTAGAGGTAACAATGCTTTCTTTTTACAAGAGGTGGATGAAGTAGAGTTATTTTGAGGTCCTGTCAATGGCAAGATGCTCAAGCACTATTTTTGTCAAAATTCCTAGTTTGAAGCTTTCATTCATTGCACATAACATTTCTTAATGAAAGATCAGAAGAAAAAAAAACACAAAAACAAAGAAAGGAAGAAAAAGAGGGCATGAAAAAAGAAGAGGTATAGCCCCATACCCAAAAAGAGTATTGTTGAAAGTGTGCAAGCCAAAATGCCACTACTAGTTGAAAAGGAATAATCTTGTTTCAGTCATCTAACCTAATCATGTCTAAACATGTTTTAAATTTTTGCTGATAGGTTAGTGAAAGAAGACTTTTCAAACCATTTAAGCTTGACTTGTCAGTATATTAGATTAAGAAATTATTACTGGTTCCCAAAGCATAAATCTAAACCAAAGAGAAGAGAGGGATACATAACAAATGATAGATCACAACCCTCATGTTTTCTAGTTTTGATTGTACAAAAATAATGTCTGTGTGCAGCTTTTCCAAATGCCATAGCCCATGGAAAATCAGATTGCTTAATCCTATTTTATTCATATTTTCAATTTCATGTTAGTAGGATAGAGAAAGAAAAATATGTCAAACAACTTAATCTTGACAAATGATTAGACTAGGTAGAGAATAAGAGAGTTCATTAGCCTAATCTAAATTCTTGGGAGTGATAAGGGTACAAATAGATAGTTGTATGCTTTCAAAAGAAAATAATGTCAAGGGTTTTCCAATCCAAGTGCACCCAAAAGAAGAAAATATGTTAGGCAAAGTATGATGGGTAGGTAGAACTAATGTTGATTTGAGCATGTCTTTCAGATTTTGAGAACATAGCTTCAAGAGAACATCAACAAATGAAGGAAGAAAGATATGATAAGTGCAAACAAGGCACTGGTCTTCAAAACTGAGAGATTTGAGCTCTGAGGTCCTGGAAACCTCCTAAAAAGTATTTCCCTCCCCAAGTGGAGCCACTGTTAGTCATCAATAATTTTTACTATCTGTAGATGACTAAATATTGGTTATAGATTTCTAAAAACAAGATTCCTAAATATTGTGAGTTTTAGAAATCTCACTTCCTTCATTATCCTTATGGAAAATTTTTCACTATTCTACCATTTTGCCATTCCATGGTTACCTTACCACTCCTAAAAGACTCCTTATGGGCTCGTGTCACTCATCTCTATCCTTTTTTCCACTTATAACCTCATCACTCTATTTTTCCTTTGCCCATCACTCCACTTCCCATCTAGGGTTACCAAACAGCTTGTTCTTTCCATATTCACCAGATTCCTCAAGCATTAATGATCTCAAAACTATCTCTGTAGGCTCTTTAGATAAATCAAATGCATTGGATTTTGGATCTTCAATACATCGATTTGTCAAATACTCTGTTTTTACACTTGAAGACCCCAAACCAAGTTTCATTCAAATACTAGGTCAAAGGATCCTCCTACTAAGTCATTAGGGTTTCATAGGCTATAGGGTCTTCGTTGGTGTTTAAAGCACTGCTTTTCCTGTGCTAAAAGTTGGCTCAAATATAAAATAAGATCAGCACATGTTTGTTTACAAATTTTATGTTCATTTCATTCACGTAATATTTTAGATCCATTGGACCATGTTAGACTTGCCCTGTGATGCACCCTTGATCCATTGATTAAAATTTTCAAGCCCTTTGTAGACTTCATAGCCCAATGGCTTAAAACTCTCTCACTCTATTAAACCTACTTGAAAACCTACCCAACCAAACAAGCAAACAAACGAACCCTAAACCTAATAACTAGCCTAAAATCAAACCCTAAAATCAATCAAGTTTACATCCTTTACACAAATATAGAGAGAGCCCTCTCTGAGTCTAGGAAGGCTAGGTCCTAGGACTCCAAAGATTGGTTTGATGTTACCCTTGTTCATTTGTTCTTCCAATCTAACAAATTATGATGACCTAACAGAGTGTTACGTATGTATAATATCAACGATATTTGGAGCTATTGTGAGGTAAATTTTCAAGATATGGAGTTTTTATGAGGTTAAGATTGCAAATCTCGAGCACAAGAATTGAATTACAAGGAATTATAACTACAAGTCTAAAGCACAAATAATTGGATTAGAGAAATAGAGGAATAAAGGTTGCTACATTTAATACATCAAAATGAATGAGCATATATGAGATTTAATACATTTATCAAAGATATATTTAATTAAAATGATTCAGATCTAAGTTTGAAAATTGATGAAAGAGGGATCTGATAGGCTGAGCAAGTAGGTGCTTGTAGATTAGGGGGTTGGTGCCTAAAAAGAGTTGGAGTTGGTTCTTCTCAACAAGTGTATGATTGCAAAGAAAAGGGGGTCAGATCCTCTGATAGTGTGGTGCTTACATAATTTGATATAATTTGGAGTTGGAGCTTACATTTACATTAGAATAAAAAATAATTTGTGGTTTTATCTCGTATGGGCTTCCATGTAAACATATTTTGTTAAATATTTATGTGATTAGCTTATTGTTGTCTATTATAGTATTGCTAAGTATGTTAAATTCGCTAAATAATTGTTGGAAGTGTTAAAAATTGATCCACCCCCTTCTCTCAGTATTTTCCTTTTTTCCAACACGTTCTACCTCTAATAAATCTACACCTAGAATAATGTTCCCTAGAAATGCATTCTATTTATGATTTCCTTATAAAACTAATTATCTTCCTTCATAAGAACCAAATTCTCTATACAATTCACTAGAAATGACACCAAAAACATCTGTCAATTCAATTGTACTAGAATTTTGTTACATTTAAATCATCAACCCAAATTTGTAAACTTGTAAAGTGTAATGCATAATATATGTTAGGTCTTGGTTTCTAACTTAATCTATCAAATTTTGACATGAAATTAAAGCTATGATCTATGGAAAACATTGGAAAACTAACTAATTCAATAAATTCATGGTTCTAAACATTTTTAGATCCTCATGCCTTATAGAAAGTTGTTATGAAACAATTACAAGCTCACTAAACATGTAACTTATAAATGTATAATTGAGTTTTATGATTGTGGATAACAAATTTATATTCAATAAGAATATCCTTATGAATAGCCTACATTGTACTAACACATAGGAAAATAAAACTAAGAATTGAAATCAAACTACAAGTAAACAAACACATCAATTGATATGTAAGAAAATTAAACTATTAGAAATATTAATCAGATATTTCTCTAATCTACAAACTAATTTAATGAAATTAAATAATGTAATTAAATCAAATATGGCATCATGCTACCTTGACACAGGGGAGCCTTCTTGGCTTGGTTGCACATGCAAGAATTAAACTAGTACTTTAGACTGTTGTAGATACAAATATAAATTCATTCATGAATAAAGCATCACACAAGAAATAAAGGAACAACAAATAGATTTTATGTTAATTTCACAATGTTTCCATAAAACTAAAGTTGTTTTCCATCATAGGGATCATGGATATTTATACATTTTACAACATATTCAATATTTCTATTGAGAATATTCTTGCAAAGTTGTATAAAAAAATAACCAAATTTCAGATCTCGTGGATCTATGATGCAAATATAGAAAAGATGTATGAGAAATTCATGGTGATACACATGAATTTCTCATACAAGATCTTTGTGAATCCCCGGGATTTATTTTCATGATTCAATTTGTGGGTTACGCCAAAAAATCCATGTTCTAGATTCCATGTTCTGCCATTATTTGATTGCTTGATTGTAGCATTTAATGCACTCCTGTGATGTAATGGACATTGTTGGCTAGGTTCTAACAAGTGGAAAACCTTATGTTTTCAATTCACCACGCCCTCCAACGTTCACTTTTTTTTAACCATATTTGCAACTATGTCAACCTACAATTCAGCTACAGAATGGAAGATCAACTACAAAACATGTTAGTCTCTGTAGCTATGACATTTTGAATTGTTTTTACAAAAAAAACATATAAAACTATAGAAGTTTGGACATGTTTACTTTGGAAATCTCCATTTGCAACATATGTAGCTCATATATGATTCTTATGCAAAAATGACAGCGATTGATTGTGAAATGATGGATATGCTAAGCTTCTAAGGATAAAATAGATAAAACTAAGGTCAAAAAAATGATAAAAAGATTTTATTTTTGGGCCTCAACACACATACGTTTTCAACATGCACAAAGTTTAAAAGCAATTTTCACCTTCAATGGATCAAATATTTGTGTTCAAATCCATCCAACAGTCTATATCCCATATCAGATCCCAACATACAAGGAGGCTAAAAGGGAGTTGCACCTCTGATGGATCTAACAACCACAATTACCCCATTTCATTGTCCTAGATTCATATCAAATTCCAATATGTGCATAATTTAACTCCAATTTTCTTTTTGATGGATATAATGGCTACCATTAAAATATATCAACAACCTAAATTGATACTATGGATACGAATACATGAGGGGGTTTAATAGCCCATAAAATTTCGATGGAATTTGGTCATGCCACTTGTCTAACACCTATCCTCCTCTATGTTCTAACTCAGCCACCACTTAGTCCTACCACTTAGCATTTCCACCTCAGTGTTTATTCTATAATATGGAAATTTTTATTATTTTTATTTATAATTATTTTTCCATCTATAAGGTTTATTTTCCAGAATTTCCATCTGCACAAAATTGGTAGCTTAGATGCTATAATTGACCTATAACTTGACAAATTTTGAGCTCGTAACCATAAATTAAAACTTTTATCTTTCATTCCTAGTGGATTTCATCCCAAATTAAGAATTTTTTCCATCTCTATTCCTAACGAAATTTTATCAAACAGATGTCGTGTAACCTATGATTTTCATCTATAAGAAAAGGTGGACCTATATGGCTCGAGTGTTGTAACCTGTCTCTTATAAAACTTTGCAATTCCCCCGGCCACCTATTAGGGCATATCAATACCCATGTAACCTAATTTTTCAACAATTTTTCCTTTTATTCCATTTTTTGAACAATTGATCAACATAGCTAATGCATTCTATCATAAAATGCACTCATATATAGGAATGTAATGCATAATAACATATGCTTAATTTATATTTACACACATCACATGAAAAATATAAAAATAGTTACAATAAAATAATAAAAACATATAAATTAAATACTTAACTCTTAAAAGGAAGCATCGAATGGTTGCAGACCTCAAACATTCCTCCTAGCCATAAACAACACTGCTCATGATCTCTCATTAGCAGGTCACCCTCAAGTTGGGGCCTCAACTCCACATGGAAATAAATTATATAATCCAAGTACATAACCAATACCATCATAACCAGCCCAAGGTACCAAAATCATCAACCTCCTACCAACAATCTCACATCCCCATTACCCCCAAAAGCTAGGTAGTGCACCCCCTTCTCTACACATGTTGTCCATCGAGCTATTCCACTACCCTTCGAGGGCATCCAATTCAAAATCTAGGGATTTTTCAAATTCATATGATTTCGTAGGAGTTCCAACTACTCTTAAGGGTTACTAGGTACCTCTCTAACCTTACACTAAGGAAAGTCATCATTTTTCCATAAATCTCCTAGGATTCCTAGGCCACATCATGTCAGAGGGTCGCCCATGCTTCATTCCCGAGATCTCCATACTCCTTTCCCAAATACCAAGATGTCATGGCCATCTCCCAATGAAACTGATACCCCTCACTTTTAAGTGCATGTCCCCCTTTTTTACAATGTATACCACTCCCCAAAGTCACTTTATGGACTTAGAATAAAAACATGTGCACTTTCTAACTTAGGATCATTTTAATAATATCTTATTTTCCTATGCTTAATTCCCCTTACCACTTATCCCTTATCCCCCCTTTCATAATCATGGAGTCTCAACCCCCCATACTCTCTTGTCTGACTTGGTCTACAGTAGTAGTGTGTCTTATTAATATGCATGTGATTTCATATTTACAAAAATATCTTTTGTGGCCCTAAAACATATAAACACGAACATTATCCTAAAACATATATGTACATGGGCGCGTTGGCCCCAAAGTAGTCATTTTATCAACATCCTAAACATGATATGTACATCACATAGAGGGGTCATCCTAGGGGTGTTACAAGCTTCAAGTTCTAGCAAATATAAAAAATGTACATATAATGATTGTAATTCCCTTGGGTGTGCTCCATGTTGGGAACCCAATCAACAATATCATATAGCACCTTTCAATTCTTTAAACAATATCTTTCTCCAATTATTTCAAGGCTTGTCTATGTAATTTATTTTTGGATGGCCTTGAGAGTATTTTCCATGTAATGCTAAGAAAAGATCTCCACCCTCAACTTGGCACGAGAGATTCCTTGTTCCTTGGAATAATTCTTCCACCTTCTACTATGGGCACCCTAGCATGGCGTGATGAGCAGGGGACAACAAATGATCTAGAAATAGGGGACAGAGAGAACATTAATGAATGGAAGGAATAGGGAGTTCACAAATTAGTGTTTTCCACAAATTTGGAACCCAGGGTGAGAGACCAAAAAATATTTAAGACCAAAAGGCTTAGAATAGGTGCAATGGACAGGGAAGCGGGGCTATGAATGAAAGAAAAGACTATAAGAGGAAAAGGGTCCAGAGATCGAACTATAACCCAAAGGGAGGATCCAACTGGGAGGTGGTGAATCAAAAGTAGTAGGTCCCAGAGGATAAGCAGAAGAAAGAGAAAGAAAATAAAGGAAAAATCCAAGAACATAGAGAGTTAAAGAGGAAGCAAAGAAGAGCACCCACAAGAAATTGAATTGGATGGAGTAGAAAATTCTATGAGAATAAATAATGCACTACCCTGCTCACCTTGGTACTATGACATAACCAATCCCTTGTGTTGCAATCTTCCACCGCACAAAATGAATGATCGTCCCAACTCTTAATGACAATGATACATGCAATAAACAGTTAAGACTGGACACTTCAGTGACTGCCAAAATCCATACTCGAAAATCATTAACATGATAAAAAATCCATTGAAGGCTTATCATTAACTCGATTCCAAAACTAGTGTGAACTCACATCATGGATGTGTTAAACAAGTTTGATCCTCTACGCATGTGAATTCAAAACATGATAATGGCCTTAGGGGTGGTGTATGGTGCCATCATCAACCATGTATACGTGGTGGGACAATGGTCATGCACCTCCCCCACTTATCACAATGCAGGCACCCCATTCAGGAACTCGTAATATATGTTATATTTTCATATGTAGAAATATATTTTGAATTGCATATATTAGGATAATTTGCATGATAAAAAGGAAGTTACATTGATAACAACATGATAGAAGAATAACTAGTATGATAATTTATTAATCATATCCATAGCGTGTGATGATTATGTAATTATAAATTTAAATAGAACTAGGTGTTGAATGAATTTATTAGCAAGCTATAGAACACTAACTAGCCAAATTAAGCATCATAGTGAACTCAAGTGATTGGGAGTGAATCATTAAAACATAACTATGAAATAATAAATAAACATATAATTCCAATCATATAGAAAACTAGAAGACTAGAGTTTAGTGATGTGAGTTTTTATTATGGTTCAAGTCTCATGAATAACTATGTTTAAGCTCAATTACACATATTACAGTGATTGATCATAATCAAAGTCATGGAATTATTCAAAATCTTTTAGAAATAGAATGATAGGCATTTACATTTGTTTGTGTCATTAAATAGATTAAATGAAGTAGTTTATAATAATTAAAATTAGACACAAAAAATAAAAATAATGAATCCTTTGAATGTCAAAATAAAATCAAATGTGGCACCATTTGACTTGGTCCAACTTGGTCATAAGCGTGAAACAAAGGGCGGTCTTCTTAAGTTTGATCACCCAACTAATTAAGCACACCAATCCGTGACTCCAAGTTTTAAGATACAATTGGCATGGACTATTGAGGTAGCATGTTAGGTTGATTGCTAATCTAGAGATAGTGTTGGTGCCAAGTGGATTAGGCACCAATATGTGATCAATGATGTTTTAAGGACCATGATATCATGATCATGTGCATAGATGAGTGTATTGAGAAACAAGCATGTGCTAAATTTTTGTGAAACATGTGCTTAGCTTTAATTTTTCTTGTTAAGCATATTATAGACTAAGAAAGACTCAACTTGCAAATAAAACATGCTTTTAATGAGCAACCCATATTTATAATTTTTTTTACCCTGATGGGGTGCTTGATAGTTGACAGGTGGAGGGGCGTACTTCCACTACCCCACCATGTATTAATGGATGGGATGTAGCATTACACCCCCTATAAGCATTAATCCTTTACCACCCTTAACAATAAGAAATTACTGGAGTTTGATGGCGACATTTTTTATTCACTATACACTAAAAAATGTTCAATTTGGGTGGAGATTGGGCATGTCCATGGCTTGTATTCTTATTGAACCATGGCTGCTAGATGGCCATGTCTTAGGTGCATAGAAAATGAAGGAAGGTCACCTCATGGGGGAAACAGTAATGATATGGTTTTATGATTTTATATGGAACACGAATTGTTATCCATTTTCAATCAATGTTGCTTGTATGGCAGCATCATTGCTCTTGATGGAGCAAGATATTTCCAAAAATGACGTCTCTCAGCAGGTATCCATTCCAATTTTATATATATTCTAGTTTATTTTTATTTTTTTAATTCTTTGAATTGTTGGCTAAGTGTGGGGGCTTTATAATAGTCTAGTATACTCTCTTCCTCTCCCTCATAGTGCATAGCCTTTCTTGGCTTATTCCCCTTCCACTCCCTTTCTCTTAGTTATTTTTATTAATCCTCTAGTGGTTTTAGTTTTTCCCTGCTAGTATCCCTTCCTATGTGCCCCCGTCTTCTGTAAATCATTTCTATGCTTTCTCTATCTATTGCTCGACCCCCATCTCCATTGGCCCTCTTTATTTTGTTTTCAAACCTCCCCACCACCATAATTTGATTTCTCCTTGTTGTCAATCATGCCTTGTCAAAGGGCGAGTGTGAGAAGGGAGGTGGCTTTCCACATGTGCAGGAGAGTTCACATGCCCAATCAAGAACCTTTAGATTTTCCGAACGCTATATTAAGAACACACTCTACTTCCCATTCAAGTTGAAATCGAGTACGTTGAGTGTGAAATTGTTGGAGAATGTCGATTAATTTCCAACACTAAAGTTCTAACAAATGTGGGTGACTAGGTACCTCATATATACACTATGTAAATTTATTGGCACCTTAATTGCAAAAAGTGTTATTGGACAAAATGAGGTTAAATAGGAGGTCATTTTAGTGTTGGATGAGAACTTTTCAATCCCTAGAAAAAAGACTTAATCATGTGGAAGCTCACCTTGGCATACCCCCCTAACTCTAGTTTCTCTCATGGAAGTAGCAAGTAACCTATTGTAATGGAAGCTACAAATTCTAGTAAGTCCAAATGATTGTTCTCTTTATGTTTACTATTATGACTTTATCGTTTTAGTCTCTAGTTCTGCAATTTATTTTGGCATTCATGGCCTAAGCCTAGTTGTTAGTTTTCTAGTCAATTTGGTAACTATTAGTAACTGGTTTATATGGTTGATAGCTAAACTTCAGTTTTGCATCTAGTATGGTTTCCCTACTGGCTAATCATATTAAAAATTCTCATGTTTTGTTAGTTTGCTTTGATATCTGAATAGAAATTCAACCTTTACTATAAAAAAAAAAAATTATGGATTTTTATTATTATTGAAATTGTTCTAATGAATACTAGTAATTGACATCTATTTAATGTGAAACATTACAATGTGGTACAAGTGTTGCATAATCTATGAAAACAACTCTTTTTATAAATAGTTGCAACTAATGGCATCCCTTTTACTAAAATCACCCAAGACTTGTACCTAACCCTATGTACAATAATGACACCCTCACAAAAGCATGTTAACATAGTAGAAATAAAATACCACTTAATCGAGGGGAAATAGCTCGAGCGATGGGAAAGTAGGTTTTGCACTCCCCCCGCCTAGGTTCAAATCCCCAATAAAACTCAGCTTCTTGGGATAGGCTAGAAGAGTAAGTGCCCTCGTGAGTAAGACCCCCAAAAATGTGTATATATCTCTCGACATCTTACCCCTACCAAATCAAAACTTATTAATATATTTATCTTATAAACTATTAGATATATTCTTCAATTATAATTGTTCTTAAATTATAATTATAATTATTTAGCTTAATTTCAAACCTATTTCAAATGACTCTAACCAATTACCAAAACCCATAATTAAAAAAATAATAATAATCATAAAAATTGCATTAAAATAAATATTAATTTATATCCACATATATACTATTCACACATATGTAAGATATTTTTTTATACCCATTGAATTTGTCGTGAGTGGGCCTATCATGACTATTCACAAATACTCATATTTCTTTGAACTGAGTGAATTTGGTGAGTGGACCTATCCTAGTATAATACTTGTGTCATGATGGGTCAATCTCCCTTATTTGCTCCTTTGCAACTTTTTCAAATATTTTTCATTTTCCCTCTCCTCATACCATCTTTAATTTAAAAAATGCAGGTTGGTCTCCTTTTATACATTGTCATGGTTTCACTTTAAAACTATTGCATATCCTGACCTAGAAAACGTGCCCACCTTAATTCCCACATGTTAAGACTTCCAATCTTTTTTGAGGCCCATCATTCCTGGATGTTAATTTCATGAAAATAAACATAATGTTCTTAAAGCCCTCCAAGTGTCTCATTAGTGGGGAGCTATGGCCCTTGTTTCACCTAATCCCATTGTTTCTCCCTTCAATCATTTTCTCGTCCTTGAATGGCTACCAATGCTAGATTTGTAAGCAATAATGGTGAATAGTCTTACACATGTAGATCTTTGTTTCTATCCACACTTCACTTGATAAAAACAAAAAAAAATGCCACCCCACTAATGACCAAACCACATCCTAGAAATACCTTATTTTCTTTTTGAAATAAGAGAAAATCACCATAAATAATGAATTTGGACTCGAGAGTAATGATCTTTGTGTATTAGCTCATGGGAGTTTGGTTTGACAGTGAAGTGTGTGTTGTTAAGATATTTGTAATGAAAAAGTCACTGGTTCCAATTTTTTTGTGGGCAAAAATCCAGTTATAATAAGCGCTGATGTGGTCGAGGCCGAGTGCAATCCCCAAATGATTTTGATAGCTTAACTACCCCTCGATCACGGTTTCTCAAACCATAAATTTGACATGAAGTCATTTCAAGACCCACACTACCAAACAAATAAAAAAATAATCTTTGTGTATCAATATTCATTAAATTAATAATATATTGAGAAAAGTAAGCTACTAATAGACACCCGGGTCACTAAAAGGTAACGTATATCAAACTATTTATGATGATATATTTATGAGAAAAGCAAAAGCCCACTAAAAAACTTTACGGGGTCAAATGTTAAGAAAGAGATTTAGGAAAAGTGGCGCTCCCTTAAATATTATTTAAATAACGATAATCATAACGTGCGATGGAGAACGGTGTGTTTTTATAAAACATCGATATTCTGTTTAAAATGAGTGGGGGCATTATACACACCACCGTTAGATAACATCAACATTTACGGAATAATCAAGTTGTCTAGTGTTAATGTATTTTGTAATTGATTAATCAAGTTGTTTAGTGTTAGTGTATGTTGTAATTGATGATTTATTTTTTAATAGGAATAATATATTATTTTTAAGTTTAATATTAAATTGATATAATAGAATATTTTTTTGTTTTTAGGATAAAAAAATTAATTTTAAATAATTATTAAATATTTTAAGGAACCGTTGGGATTTTATGAGTTTTTTCAATATATATATAAAAACACAAAAATCTATTTCCACAGTATAATCTATTTAGTTATTTATTAAGGGCAATGTTATTCGAATTTCATATTTGAATTGTTAAATATATATAAATTTAGTGTTGTGAGGTTTTTAAAAGTTTTGAAATTTTTTTACAATGAATAATCACAATTTCACCAAAATGTTATTGGAATTTCAAATTTGAATTGTTAAATATATATAAATTAAGTGTTGTGAAGTTTTTAAAAGTTTTGAAAAATTTTATGCATTTTATATAATGAATAATCACAATTTCACTAAAAATTATATTTTCTCATTTTAATGTAAAAAAGAATTAAAACAGTTAGACTTTCTAGTATTGATTGTCTTGTTTTTTAAACAAAATATATTTATTTGTTTTATTTATTATTCACTATTATGTCATTATAACATGTTAAAAAGAAGAAGAGAGAATTAAGAAAATATGCAAATTTATTTAATATACAAAAAACAATTATAATATGTTGATACTTATATATTATTGTATATCAAGTTTAATAATGCGGTTGTCTAACTATATTGTGGGAAAATCTTTCGGTAAATATCACATTAGAATAATTTGACCTAAATTATTCTGATGTGATTTTTACCGAAAGATTTTCTCACAATTTATGGATCACAGAAGCCAAATTCCTAATGTCTAACTATATTGTTTTTTTGCCTTGAAAATCATGGAAATTCTGGTAAGATTTTAAGAAAATTCCGTAGGGATTTTTGTAAATCCAAGTTATAGTTATCAAACTTCAATATTTTGGGTACCTTAGAGGTTTTTAATGGTGCTAAATCCATTTCCACCTACTGTAAGATTTCTTAATTTTTTTTTTCTTAAATTCTGATGAATTTCGATCATCCAAACAATTCCTCAACCTCTATAAACAACTCCCTTAATAATTGATTTGATATAAAAATTATACAGAAAAATAAATGTGATTTTAATGACCTAAAAACCTATTCAAAAATGCCAACTAACATATCAAACTTTTAGTTTTTAACTAGAGGAAAACATATCCAAATATTTTATTATCATGTTTATTCTTCATTGTTTTTAAACCTAGAGCATTATTATGTTTTTTTTTTCTTTTTACTCATAATATTTTTTCAAAAGAAGAGGAAAAGTATGTATATTTAGTTTATAATAATAATAAATTTATAATATATATATATATTGGATTGAAAATAAATATTATAGTCTTCATAAATAAATATAAACATTTAAAGGTTAACTTAATTAAATAATAATAAAAATTATATTATAATATTATAGGTTTTTTTTTATTAATAAAATTATAAATTTTTTTTTCAATAAAATATCATAATATACGTATCTCATTAAAATTAATTTAAACAATAATAATTCATATTTACAACTATTATATTTCTAAACATATAATTAATAAACATGACACTTGTGTGTTGTGGCCACATGGAAAAGAGAAATTGGACCTTTTCTTCCATCATCTCAATGATCAGTCTGACTCCATTAAGTTTACCATGGAATTCAAAGTGGATGGTAGCCTTCCCTTTCTTGATGTCCTTATTACTAGGAATGAAGAAGGCTCTTTCTTTCATCAAGTCTTTAGAAAGAAGACACACACTGAGCAGTATTTACATATGGGCTCTCATCATTTCCCTACTCAGAAGTTAGGAGTTCTCAGTACCTTAACCACTCGTGCCTTTAGAATTGTTGATGAGCACCACCTTGAAGGTGAGAAATCTCATCTCCTTAATGTTTTCCTTAGAAATGGTTATAGAAAGGTTCAATGTCTTAGAGCTTTCCAAAAAGCTGAAAAAAAGATCCTAAGGTTAAAATTGATAATTGTGATAGGTCATTTGGAGTTCACCTGCCTTTTATCCAAGGAACAACTGATAAGATCGCTAGGATCCTAAGGAGACATAATGTTTCTTCAACCTTCAAGCCACTCCGCACTATTCAGAGTTCGCTTAGATCGGTTAAGGACCCAATTTTCCTAAGGAGGGTAAGGGTGTTTACTTGATCCCGTGCTCTTGTGGGACACCTTACATTGGTGAAACTGGTCGATCCATCAGTCAAAGAATTCATGAACATGTCGCTGACCTAAAGCATAATAGATCTCACTCCTCTGACTTAGCAGAGCATGCTGAAAAGACAAAGCATCACATTTGCATTGAAGACGCTGAGGTTATTGCAAGGGTGGACCATTTCCACCATCGAAAGTTTAGGGAGGCCCTTGAAATTGAAAAGAGGCTGGTAAGCCTTAACAGGGATGATAGGTGGAGTGTGAGAAGATGTTGGATCCCTGCCCTTCATTCATAGTTATTGGGTTTCTTCCCTTCTGTTTTTCCTCGGGCTGTCTTTTCCTCTCCTATCGTCCCATTTCATTTTTTCGTTTTTGGTTCCTTATTATTGTTATTTATCTTTTTATTCATTTATTCTTTATTATTTAGTTACTTATTATTTATTTACCTATCATTATTATTTTTATTGTTTATTTTTAATTTCATTTTTATTTATTTATATTTAATTAATTAATGAAAAAAATGAAAATAAATAAATAGAAATAAAAAATTAGTTTCAAATAATTGAATTACATTCAAATAATATATATTTATTTATTTTCAATATATTTATTTTATTATTATCATTATTATTATTTGTATTTAAAAAAAATTATTTTGATTTTGATTTTTCTATGTTTATATTTTTATTATTTTTATTTATTTTTAAGTTTTGAATATAGGAAATTAAACATAATAATAATAATATGACTGTTGTTTTTTATTTTTTTATTTTTATATTTTTTATAATTAAACTAGCCGTTATTCTGCAACTGCTAATTGGAGCTTTATTATCTATTTAAGCTGAGTCATAGATCAGATTTCTCATCTTGTCCTGATGATGAACCACATGGCTGGTTGAAACGCGTCGACAAAAATTTCTTGAATATGATTTTCACCGAAAGATTTGACACATAATATAAAAACTTAATAATATATATATATATATATATATATATATATATATATATATATATATATATATATATATCATATAAATTAAAATTGTAATTCATATTCATAACTATTGTATTTAAGAATTTTATATTTAAATTTAACTAACAAACATACAAAAATAAATATTTACAGTAAATTTGTTTCTTAAATTATGTATTTATTTATATATTTATATATATCATCAATGTTATGCCTATTATATTAAAAAAAATCATAATATATGTCAAAGAAAAGTAAAATATATAGTTATATTATTGGGATTTAAAAAATAAAAATAAAAATACTTTTTAATATAAAAATGTGAAATTTATATAGATATGAATATTATTAGAGCCAATGTAGATCTCTTAAGGATCTACCAAGTGCTGAGACGAATCAAATTTTTGGATGTGCAATTTTTTCTTTTTGCACTCAAAAAGATGATCTCTCTTGGAGCTTGGTAGTCTTAGTTAAGATGGATCTATGCTAGTTAATAACAACCATGATATAGCGAAATTTATATATTGTTGCAAACTAAACATCACAATTAGTGTATGAATGTATTTAAAAAACATTAAAATTACAAATTAATGATCAATAATAAATAAATTAAAATAAATTAATAACTTATAACAATAATAATAATAATAATTTAAATATTGGTTTGTCGCCTTTGGGATATTGAGAAGGTTGAAGATGAAAAACACTTTCTTTTGAATTGCATATCTATTCTAATTTCAAAATCTTTGCCACACTACCAACCTTCTTGATTTGTTAAGTTAGCAAAACTATGGTGATCTAGGAATGCTTCTCTCCCTTCTTTTCGATCATAGAAATAAAATATTAAAGAATCTCAATTAATCTCTTACTTTCTTAAGGTCTCATAGCCCATATTGATCTTAGTGAATGTTAATCATCATCATCATCATCATCATCATATTTGTGAGACAAGGCACCTACTTCCATTTAACAATTTGATTGTTAAAATTTATAGAAGTGTATATACTCTATCCCCTCTAACATATAACCTTTAAAAAAAATATATATTTTCAACCATTAAGCAAACAATATGAAATAAATTATGAATCAAGCATACATTAAGATATTAAGTGCATTGGATGATGGTTTTACCTATCTTGGATAAAAATTAAAGGAAATTTGTTACCGAAATTCAAATTGGTAATAGATAATTGATAAATTTGAAATCAATTTAACAAATTGGACTTACAGGTGGTTGCAATTGGGAGGAAGGATGATCCTTATATAGTTTGTTATGTATAACCCAACGGTCTATTGGATGCATCTATTTCTATTACCCATATCGGTTATACAAAAAATAATTTTTATCATAGCCATCCTATGGTCCAGGGCTCGGGGAGGGAAAAAAATACACTTAGTATGCTTGATTGATATTTCTAGACTGATTGTTTGAGGTGGATGGGGCTTGCTAGATTTAAAAATATTTGGGTGGGCTCTGTTATCCAAGAGTTTCTAGAGAGCTATTTATGGAACACAGATATGGAAAATTATCAATAAGCCTAAATACATGAAAATTTTCTCATATGTGGAAAGGTATAGGTCTAGGATGAGATAAAAAAAGAAGGGCTCCCGCATTTGGCATAGTTTCATGAAAGTCAAAATTTGGATCAGCGAAAACTTACTAAGGGAGACTGGTATTGTATTTGTTTTTCAGGTGGGTATAGATCCTATTTTTGGAATGCACGACTCAATCACGTTGTCGACATTAAACATGTAACACCCTCTTCCCAAACTTACCCAAGCTACCCGATCCATTGGGGTAAACATGTGACGAGAGGGTTAATATGATCTAATTCAACCTCCTAGGCTACCTTAAGGAAGTGGAACCGACACCACACAACTACACAGAACTCCTGCACCTGCTACAGGACACTTAGGAGCCATCCAAACCTTCTAGGTGGCTAGCCCCTGAGACAAGTTGACCTTTTTGTGCACCAATCCCCCAGTCGCTCCCTTTATTTTGGGCAAGAGTGCGACTGGAGCCCTCCAGACACTCGCACAACATGGTCATGCATGCGACTGGGGACTTTTCTAGGTAATTTTGTGCTTGCAGCCCCGACTTCTATGCCACTTTTTCAAGCCTAGGGCTCAGGTCACTTCCCAGAACTCCATGACACTTCCAGAAATGAAAGATAACAATGAAATAATGATGTAAATAAAATCACTTAAACAAGGAATTTCCTGGACCCCTACTAGCCATGACAGACACGTCATCAAACATGTCACAAATATGTAATCTACAGGTTTAAAAAACAAATATGAGCATAGGGACCTCATACTTATCTGAGATTCGCTAAGAAGCATTTTTCCCTTATCACATTAGCTGCATTATCATATATTAGGTCATATATTCATTGCTCATTCAATTGCAAGTCAAAACATCATGAGAGCCATACATCATCACTATCAAAATACATGCTCATAACCAACATAATAGCAACATAAATACCAAGGATACAACAACCATAGAATCCGCATACAAACTAGTATATTACTCATGAGAGAACAAGGGAAAAGAACCTCGTATTAATGTATGCAAAGGCCAACCAGGTTTGGGACTTCCACGTTCCACCTGATCATAAATTGGTTGAACCAAATATTTATTTTAGCCTATCACCCTCGTGCCATATTCCAAGCATGAATGTGGGACTCATAAAAAAAATCAACCAGGGTTTCCCAAGGCTACACCACCTCACCCTCATCAATAGAACCAATCTTTACCGCAATCCACACTCGATCACTAAGACAAAACAATAAACATGTAACACCAGGCTTTGCCATGATCTCCACCATATCAGTAGGCCAAAACAAGCATGGATGCCATCAAATTTCTCTGCCTACATTGTGAGGAATTTTCCTATCACTTAGTATCTAGGATTTACCACTATCCACACTAGATCACTGGGCCCTAACCCAGACTCCACCCTCTATGCTTTACCGTATATCTCGCCATTCACCGTCAAGGATTCCTAGGCCTAATCAAGGGAGACCACATCTATGATTTACCGTATATCCCTCCATTCACCGACAAGGATTCCTAGGCCTACCAAGGCACACATTACCTCGATTTACTACAACCCACAGTCTCGTTCATGGGTCACTAGGCCAATGACTTTACCGCAATCCACAGTCTAGTTCAGGGATCACTAGGCCATGTGTTCTTCCAATTAGAGATCCACCTCACTCAACTTCAAATCCATCCGGCAATTTGGCTCAAACAAAACATGAGAACCCCATCGCACCATGGTTATCCAAGAATGGAAAGGCTTGGCTGAAAAACATTTTCACACCTAGAAAAATCCATGCCCATGACAACAAGAGAACCAATAACACAAATGCAACACCATGCATGCCAATTATAGCAAGGAAACCACACATGTAAAATGATACCTGCAAAGAATCTCGTTGTAATTTCTTGGTCCTGCTCTTCCTTGCTTTATTTTTGCTTCCTCTTTCCTTCTTTTTCCTTTCTTTATCCAATGCTAAAGTTCTTTGAGAAAACTTGAAGTGTCCAAGAGTGTGAGAGAGTCATAATAGATAGAGAGCTCCAAAACTAAACTGACAAAAGGTACCAACTGATCCTTAGAAGCCATTTTATCAACGAGGCCTCTAATTTCTTCATTTTCCATTATTTTCCTTCATTTTTCTCCTCACATGCAACATGTGACCTTTCACCTTCCTTTTCTCCTAATTTCCATTATTTTCATAAATAAATTTCCAAAAATGTCATTTTCCTTTCCAAAGCCTTTTCCATCGCCTTGTCCAATTTCCTTAGCCATAATAATTTAAATTAACACCCACACTAGGATTATTTTACGAAAATTGAGCTTGGAATGAGTGTTCCATAACTGTGGTTATTATTTTTCCTTTATCATAACTTTTACTACATGGAATTTTCACAAGGGCTATTACAGAACTCTCCCATTGGGGAAACACCGTCCTTGGTCTTCAGTGACACCTACAACCAACAAGAATATTGTAAGCACAACATACTACCCATGGAGCTTTATAACATATCTCATTGTAGTAATTACAATGATCACCCTGCTAAAAAGAAAACCAACATGACAACATAAAAACATGACCACCATAATGACATGATACCCATACCACTTATTAGAGCTTTATAACATAGCTCATGGCGGTATTTACATCCATATACATATGTACACATACCAAAACATCACACTAAAACATATGCCAAATCATATACCAAAACATGATACCAAAATTTCTTTGCATCAACCGAAAAACAATGAAGGGTACATAGCCCACATCTAATCTGCCATTTACCATGTAGCTTCATTGGGCCTAAAGTGTTTCCATTGCACTTTAACCTACTCAATTGCTCGGTTTTGGAGCATGAGTGTCTTTCTTTGCAAAATACACTGTGGTTCTGGCTAGAATTCTCCTTTTGGTTCCACTTGCAATATAGACCAGTCAATCACATGATCAAAATCTTTAAAAACAATTTAAGCAATGACACATGGAAAACATCATGGAATTTCGTTGTCGAAGGCAGTGCAAGTTGGTAGGCTGTTGGCCCAACCCTTTCAAGAATCTTAAAAGGTCCACAAAATCGAGGTGTCATCTTGGCACATGATCCAATCCACAAGGATCTCTTCTTTGGTTTGATGTGCAAGTACACATGTTCCCCAACCTAAGACTCCTTCAACAACCTGTTCCGATTTGCATAAATTGTATGTCTATCATGTGCTTCTTTTATATTTTTCTTGATTACCTACATTTCATGTTTCATCTCCTCCAACATGTCTGGTCCAATCAATACCTTGTTCACCATATCACTCCAATTGATGGGAATATTAAAAATCCGCCCATACAATGCCTCAAAGGGACTCATCCTCAATGATTCCCGATACCCATTGTTATAAGTGAACTCTACCAGTGGAAGATACTCTTCCCACTTTCGTTGTTGATGCATCACATACATCCTCAACATGTCCTCCAGCAAATTGTTGAGCATCTCAGTCTAATAATATGTCTGTGGATGATAAGTTTTACTGAAGTCCAACTATATACCTAAAATTGCAAACAAATCCTTCAAAAATTGGAAGTGAAATTTGCATCCCTATTTGACACAATATTGTTTGGAACACCATGCAATATGATCACATCTTTGATGAACACTTGTGCCACATCACTAGTTGAATATGTAGTCTTCATTGGAATGAAGTGCACAACCTTTGTCAATCTATCCACAAAAACCATGATGGAATCATGTTGTTTGGATGTCCTGGGAAAAATTGTGATGAAATCCATGGAAATGACCTCCCATTTCCAATTTGGAATCACAATCAATTGTAGTATTCCACTTGGATGCCTACACTCTGCCTTTACCTGTTGACAATCAAAACATATAGCCACAAAATCTACCACATCCTTCTTCAGATTTGGCCAACAATACAACTTCTTTACTACAGTCAATGTCTTATGATAGCCTGGGTGACTTGAATATGTTTTCGCGTGAAAATCCCTCAACATTACCTTCTTGAGCTCACTGTTGTCTGGAACATATATCCTGTCTCAAAACCTGACCAATCCAACTTCCCTAAGACAATAAACCACATCATGTGTTCTTGCACCTGTACATGTATCACTACATGTTCCTGTACTTCGTTACAATCTGTGCCTAAGCTCCATATACCTGACATCCTGTTGACATGCCCGCAAGATCCTATTTTGTAGATTTGTCCCATAGGAACTCATAGTTGATACATGATTCACCCATATCTGCCTGCTAAGAGAATTTGCAACCTTGTTATCTTTACCTTTTATATACTTGATCTCGAAGTCGAATTCACTAATTGTGGCCAACCATCTAGCTTGCTAGGCGTTCAGATTCGGTTGGTCAAATAGATACCTCAAACCACTTTGATCACTCATCAGTGTAAGCCTCCTTCCAAGAAGATAGTGCCTCCAAATCTTCAATGCATGGATGATCATTGCTAGATCAAGATCATGTGTCAAATAATTCTGCCCATTCTCATTTAGTTTTTGTGACTCATAGCACACTACTTGTCCTTCTTGCATAAGGATTCCACTAGGTACCCTCTTGCAAGCATTTGTACATAACACAAAATCTTTTTCTGGATCTGCAATCTTTAACGCTAGAGAATTTGACAACAATTGTTTTAACTGCTCAAAGCTTGTTCCACATTCCTCTCTCCATTAAAATTTATTACCTTTCCTTTGCAATGACATAATGGGATATGAAATCTAAGATAATTTCCTGATGAACCTCCTATAGTAACTTTCTAACCCCATGAATGATCTTACCTCTTCCACATTTCCAGGATTTTCCCACTCCATGATAGCTCTTATCTTTTCTGGATCTACTGTTATGCCTTCCTTGGATACCACATGCCACAAGTATTTTACCTCTATCTAAAATAAACTGCATTTAATGAACTTAGCATACAATAGATGCTCTCTCATCAATCTCAACATTGTTGCTAAGTGCTTGAAATGCTCTTCCTCATTCTTATAATATATCAAGATGTCATCAAATTATGAATACAATAAAAAAATTGTCCAGATACAGACACAACACACTATTCATCAAGCACATAAAAGTATTTGGAGCATTATTCAAACCAAATGGAACTGCAACGAACTCATAATGCCCATACCTGGTCTGGAAATTTGCCTTGTAAATGGCCTCTTCCTTAATGTGTAGCTGATGATATCCAGATCTCAGATTGATCTTCAAGATCATTGTTTCTCCCTTCAACTGATCAAACACTTCCTCAATCCTCGACAATGTATACCTATTCTTGATGGTCACCTTGTTCAACTTCCTGTAATCAATGCATAACCTAAGATTTCCATCCTTCTTCTTCACAAACAATACCGGTGCGCCCCATGACGATACACTTGGCCTGATGTATCCATTGTCAAGAATTTCCTTTAACTACAAATTAAACTCTACTAACTCTGGAGTGCCCATCCTGTAAGGCACCTTTGATGTTGGTACTGCTCCTAGTACCAACTCAATATAAAATTCTACTTCCCTATGACGTGGAAACTATGAAATTTCTGGGAGAAATAAATCTTGAAATTGTTCTAGAATTGGGTACCTGCTTAACACATTGGTATCATCAACTTCCTTACCTTTGTCACTAGAAATATGTACTAAAAATAACACACACCCTTTTGTGCGACTTCGATTTTCTTGTATAACCATCACCATCCTAACTGATGTCGCTTTCTTCTTACCTCGTAAGATTATTTGGTCTCCATTTTCCTCCAAGCACTCAATGGATTTTAATAACAATCCACCTTATTCCTTTGAAGATATAACCAGTCCATACCCAAAATAATACTATATGATCCCAACGGTAATAAATTCAAATGTGTTGATGGAGACATGCCATTAAACTCAAATGCACAAGCTCTTACCTAATGATGAAATATTTTTTTTGTACTTATAGCCAGTTGCACTAACCAAGTAAATGCATGCACTTCTTTATTCCAACCTCACTCATCCACCAAGTCAGGGTTAACATAACTATAATTATATCCAGGGTCAATAAAAATAGAAACAACTTGATCACAAAGCTTACCATCCATCTCAATGATAAATGTCTGTTGGTCTGCCTGCCTATTATCCAATGCTGCATAGATACGAGAAATACTTTGACCAACATCCCCGGTAGTTTACGCCTCTTGTGCACTATAAATCTGAGGCCTACCACCTTGATTCTACAGACAAAATCTCTTAATATTTTCTTTGCCACATGTCCAACACTCCAACTTCCATGTACCATCACCTCTATGTTGTTGTTGTGACCCATGTCCTTGTCTGGCTACATTGAACTTCTTGTATGGTGCCACATTTTATTTCTCTTTTGAATTTTGAGGCCTTGTTATTTTTGGCTACCATTTACCTTTACCTTTATCCTTCCCTTTCCATCCTTGTTGAGATTCATTATAACGCTGACTACTAGTAATAGTGATTCAATTTCCCAATAACTTCCTCAAGTGACTGAGGCTCATCATGCTCAATTTTATCTCAAAATTCTAATGGAAATCCACTAAAAAATCGCTAAAATTTAGCCTTCTCTTCTCATCTTTAAGATACGGTACATACCTCAATATCTCCAGGAACTTAGTCGTATACTCTTCATCTATCATTGATCCCATCTTTAGCTCATATCATTCCTTAGCTTTGTTGTCATAGCACCTCTTTGACACATACTTCTTTCAAAAAATCTTCTTGAACTCATGCCAACTCAAGTCCTCTGTCCTGATGTCTCTGACCCATTTCACATCTTCCCACCAAATTTTTGTTTTCCCTTTAAGGCTGAAGATAGTTATTATGGTCTTCATATTCTATGTGTAGTCGTGAAACTCAAAGAACTTCTTCATCCCAAGTAACCAAGCCTCTACATCCTATGAATTCTTTAAGACTCCATCAAAGGTAGATGTCTTAACTTTCTTAAACTCATATGGAAATTATCCCCTATTAGTCCTCCTGTAAGGACGATAATGATGACGATTGTAATGCTTGTCAGAACCAGAACTAGAATAGTATTTGTGTCCATTGCCTCTCCTATCCAGAGTATCCAACAACCTGTCATCTCTCATTGTGTAATCTCTATCTGACCTGTGCCCACCATGAGATCTACTGCCATATGCCCCATTAGTTATGTCCTCCTTCCCATGGATAATACAAATTTTCCCCCGTCGTTGCAATTTTTATAGAGTATGAAGGATTACTGCATTAACCTTTTCTTGTTTCTCTTGTGCCTGCATGATTTTTTCATTGTCCGCCTTACAACTCCTTATTTCTGCCTTCAAGCTTCTCAATGTGTTTGCCAATTCAGAAGTGTTCCCAACACCAAGTTTCTCATCTGACCCATAAGTATAATCTCGTGAATTGTAATATACGATCTTGTTATTCATCTTTATCTCTTTCCTACAAGGCATATTATGTCAGCTAAACCAAATCATAAACAAACCAACATACCTTATCATAATTCAGGGAGGATATCTCATCTGCAAGATCAACCAAATCGGTGTAATACATGCATAAACATAATCATAACATCATGTAGATGTATAACATATAGAAATATCAACATATAGACATAATTATAACCAGATTCCAGTCATCAATGCATAACCATATCACTCACATACCTTGACCTCATGCATGACAAAAACAACCATATCAATGTACATTGTCAACCTGTAAGCATAAACAACACATAACTAATCATACACTCATGATGACACATTCCACGACAACACCAACAACTATTACATGGTGACATCACTACAACCATGACTAACACCATACATATGAAACAAACATATAGACCACAAGGATGAGTAACACATGTGAAAACAACATGAATGCATGAACAACACATCGCCTATCTAGTCCAGTGAACCATGCTATGATACCACTTTGTGGTATCATATATCACACAAAGAGAATGGAAACTAGGCACCACCCAAAGAGAATGAAACCCGCTTTGATACCACTCTGAAACATCCTCTTCCCACATTTACCCAAACTACCCGGTCCACTGGGGTAAACATGCCACAAGAGGCTACTATGATCTGATTCAACCTCCTAGGTCACCTTAAGGAAGTGGAACCAACACCACACAACTACATACACCTTCTGCACCTGCTACGGGACACCCAGGAGCCATCCAAACCTTCCAGGTGGCTAGCCCCTAAGAAAAACTGAACTTTTTGTGCATCAATCCCCCATTCGTTCCCTTGATATGGGAAAGAGTGCGACTAGAACCCTCTAGTCGCCCGCACAACATGGGAATGCATGTGACTAGGGACTTCTCCAATTATTTCTATGCCTATGACCTTGATTTTTGTGCCACTTTTTAAGGCACATGGCTCAGATCACAGCCCATAACTCCATGAAAATTTCATAAATTAAATATAACAATGGAATAACGATGTAAATACAATCACTTGAACAAGGACTTAACGAGACCCCTACTAGCCATGATAATCACTTCGTTAAACAAGTCACAAATATGTAATCTACATGTTTAAACAACATATCTGAGCACAAGGGTCTCATACTCATCTGAGGTTCGGTAAGAAGCATTGTTCCCTTATCACATTAGCTTCATTATCATCTATTAGGTCACATATTCATTGTTAATTCAATTGCAAGTCAAAACACGATGAGATCCATACATCATCACTATCAAAATACATGCTCATAACCAGCATAATAGAAACAAAAATACCAAGGATATAAAAACCATAGAATCCACATACAAACCATTATATTACTCATGAGAGAACAAGGGAATATATCCTCTTATTAATGTATGCAAAGACCAACCAGGTTTGGGACTTCCACCTTCCAACCGACCATAGATTAGCTGAACCAAATAGTTCTTTCAACCAATCACCTCGTGCCATATTCCAAGCATGAATGTGGGACTCATAACCAAAATCAACCATGGCTTCTCTAGGCTACACCACCTCACCCTTATCAATAGAACTAGGCTTTACTGCAATCGACACCTGATCATTAAGCTAAAACAATAAAAATGTAGCACCAGGATTTACCATTATCTCCACCAAATCACTAGGGAAAAACAAGCATGGATGCCACTGGATTTATCCACCTACACTGCAAGAATTTTTCCTGTCTCCTAGTATCTAGGATTTACCGCAATCCACACTGGATCACTAGTCCCTAACCGAGACTCCACCCGCTAGGCTTCACTATATATCATGTCATTCACCATCAATGATTCCTAGGCCTAATCAAGTTCAAACAACTATAGGAATTACCTTATATCCCTCCATTCACTAGCAAGTATTCCTAGGTCTATCGAGGCACACATTACCTGGCTTTACCGCAACCCACAATCCAGGTCAGGGGTCACTAGGCCAGTGGCTTTACCGCAATCTATAGTTCAGTTCAGGGATCATTGGGCCATGTCTTCTTTCATTCATAGATCCACCTCACTCATCTTCAAATCAATCTGGAAATATAGCTCAACCAAAACATGAGAACCCCATCACACCATGGCTATCTAGAAATGACAAGGCTATGGTGAAAAAAATCATTACACCTTGCAAAACCCATGCCCATGATAGCAAGAGAACCAAGAAAAAACATACAACATCATGCATGCCAAATCTCTAAGCAAGGAAACCACACATGAAAATCGATACCTACAAATAATCTTGTTGTAGCTGATTGATCCTGCTCTTCCTTGATTGATTTTTGCTTCCTCTTGCCTTCTTTTTCCTTTCTTGATCCAATGCTGAAGTGCTCCAAGAAAAATCTAAGTGTCCAAGAGTGTGAGAGAGAGAATAGAGAGAGAAATCCAAAATTTAACTGAAAAAAGGTACCAACTGGTCCTCAGAAGCCTTTTATTAATGAGGCCTCTAATTTCTTCATTTTCCATGATTTTACTTCATATTCCTCCTCACATGAAACCTGTGACCTTTCACCTTCCTTTTCTCCTAATTTTCATTATTTTCATAAATAAATTTCCAAAAATGCCATTTTTCCTTTCCAAAGCCTTTTCCATTGCCTTTGCCAATGTCCTTAGCCATAATAACTGAAATGAACACCCACACTAGGATGTTTTTCCCAGCATTCATCTTGGAATAAGTTTCTAATAACCATGGTTATTATTTTTCCTTTATTAACTTTTATTACATGGATTTTTCACCAGGGTTGTTACAGAATTTCAGACACCTATAGGGGAAATGCATCATACATATTAATCAAATTGTGGAACCATTCCATGATATACATCCATTTATGAAATGGAAGGGGGAAGTGACATTGGACATTGATGGCGTAGATGCTTCAAATTGGGAAAGATATATGCACCATTTACAATGGATGGGGATCATGACTATACTTGAGGAGGAAAAACTAAGATGGAATGGTATTCTAAAACAAGGTGGTATATTTGTAGCGGAGATGTACCAGAATATATCTTCTTCCCTCTTAAGAATTCATACAAGATGTAATTTTAGGATCTTGTTGTCCTGGTCGATTCCATTGAAAATAAAAATCTTTAGTTGGTTGGTGTGGAGGAACAAAATACTCACTTGGGCGAATCTATGTAAAAGAGGGGTCATTGGCCCTGATTGTTGCTATTTGTGAAAAGGTGCATTGGAATATCCTTTTCACTTACCCATAAAATGTCCAATTGTCATTGCTAAATGGAATTGAGTTTTTCACTGTCTAAATATTCATATGAGGTTGTGTTATAGTTCCATGGATAAATCCATTGATAGATGGTTTAGTCATGTTAGGGAATATAAGTCTCTCCCTTTTTTCATTATTTGAGGCATTTGGAAGGGAAGAAATGTAGTCATTTATTAGGAAAGCACATAGAATTAACTGGGTTAGTGAGGGTATATGTGCCTCTTTTGAGGAACAAGGTCAACAAGAACATATGTATAGGCCAAAGAGAAAATTGGTGATCCCCAATTCCGCGCATAATCCTGTTGGATATTTCAATGGGGTTTCACAACTAGATGGTTGTTGTTGTGTGGCACAAACATATGTCTCAACATCATTGAGATATAAGTTCTATTGATGAGGTGGACAAGGCACAAATTCAAGAGTTGAAGTGTTAGTGCTTTGGGGGCTGCTACACTGTGTGTGAATGCTTGACATAGACTCTATCATCATTTTCAGTGATTCAAGGGTGGTAATTTACTGGATAAATGGGAATGTTGTTTTTGCTCCTCCTTTATTTGGTGGTCTGGATGCAGGTGTTAATGACAAACTTTCGAATCTCGTGACAATTTCCTCTAATTCTGGTGGAACTTCTTCACGGTCTTCCTTTCCAAATTCAGTCATTAACTTACAATTTTATAACCCAAAAAAAGAAGCATTAAAACCCAATTTTGGACCTTTTTATTAACTCAAACAAAGCCTTTACGCAAATGATGGAAACATATTATATAACTAATAATAATATGCAGTAATAATAAAATTACATCTAGCAAATGTTTGCGGAATGAATTAACGGAGTTAAAACAACATTAAACCCATTTTTATTTAGTTATCGCATCCATTCTCATTATTTGATCTAAAATTGTGTGAACAAAGTATTTCTTATACAGAGATTGACAGTAGGGGCTTTTACTGGTTATTTCACCTTTACTAGAAAGGATGAAACCAGAAGCTTCTAGCCCTCTTACTAGCTCTGCCTAAAGAAATATAATGTAAACACTAAATAGATCTGGCCAATGAAAGTATTTGTTTATGTATGCAAAGTATTCATTAACCAAAATTTTATGTGTGAATAAGCAAGTTCAAGTATTCTGCAATGGAATTAATGTGGTTTGAAGTGAAACTAATGAGTTGTAATCACTGTATAAGTCTGATTGGGAAAAGTGGACTTATGAAAAGTTACTGTTTAATGTAGTAAAATCTGAAATATAGCAGCAAAAATGCACATCGTAATAGTAAGCATTTGTTTAAGAAGTTCACCCCTCTCTTGGGCTACCTCTGCTGGGTCCAAAAGCCTCTAAATAGGATTTTCCCTCTTTCATTAATGCTCAAATTAAGAATTACACTATGTAGAAAGCATCAAAAGGAAAAATTAGCTGCAAATTCATAAACAGAGGACTAAACTCAGTATAAATCGACTATTCATTCACCTCCAATGGATGAGTATAGTCCAACACAGATGATCTTTCACCAAGCCCTGGTGGCTTCACAACCAAAATCGCTGATAAAATCACTGATAGAGTGCCCTGCTGGCTCTGAAACCTGTCCCAACAGCTCCAGAATGCTTCAATACCCTAAAATCAAAAAAAAAAATCGCTTGATTTGGACTTCCCTAGCCCAAGTTATGACTGAAACTGACTTTTGCCCAATTAGGGCTAAAAATCCTTCACTAATTGTGGAGTAACTGCAGATAAGGCCACTAAATTAGTGAGTGGCGCCAAAACAGGCGGAGTCTCCAACTTTATCTGTGCGGTTAGGCCTTGTAATAAATATTATGATTTTTTGTTTTGAGTCGGTCACATGTTTAACGGTGGTTATAAATGTAACCATATTCGCTGAGGATTGCGTGTTGATTGCTAGACTCCTGGTTCCCAGCTAAGGGTCATATGAAGTGGGGGTTGGCCCCCTTTCAGGCCCCACCCATATCAAAGGAAACGTTAAATAGAACCATGCGCCCAATTTTTATCAAGTACTGTGTGTGGCCCAATGGCTGGTACGTTGCGTTGTTTGCGCCCCGACTCGGTTTCAAATCCTGTCGCGTCCAAAATAATTTTTATATGCCATTTCGTTTGAATCTTGGGACCACGTGGTGGCCTCCAGGATGGCCACGTGGTGCCCTTTCATTGGCTGCATGCGAAATATTCCGCAGAATATTTTGTGGAATATTCCACAGAATATTCCCAGAATATTCTGTGGAATATTCTTTTTTTAATAAAAATGTTTTTTTATAAAGTCAAATTTTGGCCATTTTATAACTGAAATTGAGAAAATTCAAAGTTGAATAACTTTCTCATACGACGTCGGTTTTCAGTGCCATTCACGTCTACAGGATCGTTTTCCGAGCTCTTTCCAGTCGATCTAGTTTGGACCAATTCTGAGCAACTTCACTTTTGAGCATTTTTCTACAAGAGACTTGATCTCCTGATCATTATTAAACTCCACACATCTACATATGTGAAATCCGTTGGGTTAAAGACCTTAAGGTGAAAACCGTTGGATCTATTTAAGTGCTGGCAGACAGCTTCAATCATAAACTTGAATTTATGAATTTACCGGGTCCATCTGACCTCTTAAACTCCTTGCAACTAGAAATGTGATTTTCGTTGGATTTGAATCTCTCATGCGATGGTCATCGGATCAATTAGACGCTGGACAGTCAACTCAATTGATTTAAACCCAGTTTATAAATCGTCAGGTCCGACAAAACTCTTAATCTCCCTGCAACTATATATGCAATTTCCATCAGATCTGGGTAGATGCTACGATAACCATTGATTCTACTTAACTTTCTTCATGATTTTTGTTGTTCTCTATTTCTCTTTGAGCACTACAGAAATATCCTTTTACTCGATTATGCCAGAATAGGTTTTTCTTCTCAGAACCACGGTTCCATGCTTCAACAACTAAAAGTCTTTCACATTGACAACGCAAGCAATTTGACAATGCAAACAAACCATTCTTACTCCACGGTAGACATAGAATTTTTAATTAAACATTACCCATAGACATCAAATCCACAGAACTAGAATCGGATCCAATAAATTCAGAAATGTTTCGAAAGAAATAAAATTTCTTTGAATTATCAATTTCGTATACAATTTCAAAGGTCCAGAGGATTTGCCATATTATTCTATTTTTTATTAATTCTCTATCCAATCCTCCCCTACATCTCTATTTCGAACTTACAAAAAATATACATCTCAAACAAACAAATTGATCAAATCTTATGGATCAATTTGTCCAATTTTAGATAAAATCGTATTACATAATATTTGCCTAAAATTCTTCAACTAAAAACTAAATTCAATGAATCCAATACAAAGCTATCCAAATCCCTGAATACTAGTAAAATCTTATCTATCAAAATAGTAAATCGCAGGCTAAAGGATCCCACTCCTTTTCTTGTCAATTTTTTTTGTATTTTTGGAATAAAAAAAATGAAGTTTTTATCCCTCGAGCCTCATGCTCCTGCATCAGACTCCTGAGGACAGAATTCTTCATGGGCTCCTGTCCATGAGCTCCTTTACAAAACTTCTCAATTTCTGTAGCATGGTATATGTCATTCAAGTGGCTTCTGTAACTGGTTGATCTTCCCACCTAATCAAATACTCAAAGTATTCTCGTCCTCTTGTCTTCTTAGACAATCTTTTGTCTAAAATCTTATCTGGCTACAATGCTTTTGTTGTGGGTAACTGTCTCAACCATTCAATCTCTTCTTTGTATTCAGTTGTATCACCTATCTCCCTATCCTTATACCTGTACAAATCAACAACATTGAAAATTGGATATATTCCAATGTCATGGGGTAATTCGATTTCATAGGCATTTGCAGAAAATTTTCTCAATACTCTGCATGGCCCAATTTTCTTAAATTTCAATTTGTTATATGCCTTTTTTGGAAATATTTCCTTCCTCGGGTGTGCTAGAACCAAATCTCCAACTTCAAAATTAACTTCCCTTTTCTTCAAATATGCTCTATTTTTGTATTTGATGTTGCTGTCCTATAACTGTTGTTTTACCTATTCATGTATTGCTCGAATTTCTGAAGCAAACTCTTCTCCATCAACACTTCTCATCTTTGTTTTTCCCAAATTCCTTAATTCATACACTCCTCTTGGGTGCATTCCATAAACTATATGGAATGGACTTTTCCCTATACTCTTGTTAGGAGAGTCATTATAAGCATATTCAACCTGTGCCAAAATCTGATCCCACTATTTAGGATGTTCACCTGCAAGACTTCTCAGAATATTTCCCAAGCTTAGGTTCACCACCTCAGTCTGTCCATCAGTCCGAGGGTGATAAGCTGAGCTGAAACTCAGTTTAGTACCAATATTTTCCACAATGTCCTTCAGAAATGACCAACAAATCTAGTGTCCTTATCAGAGGCAATGCTTTTAGGTAACCCATGTAACCTTACAATCTCTTTGAAAAATAGATTAGCAACATGAGTAGCATCATTGGTTTTATAACATGGAATAAATGTGCCATTTTATAAAATATGTCAATTACAACATAGATTGCATCATTCCCTCTCTGCATTTTAGGTAAACCCAAAACAAAATCCATACTTACCATATCCCAAGGTCTATTTGGAGTAGGTAATGGAACATACAAACCTGTGTTTTGACTCCTTCCTTTTGCATACTAACAAACTTTAGTAATTCGCACATACTTCCCCACTTCAGATCTCATCTTTGGCCAAAAATAAAAATGACTCAGTTGTTCATAAGCCTTGTCTACACCAAAATGTCCTCCAAGTCCACCACTATGTTTCTCCTTAATTAGATTTTCTCTCATAGAACAATTTTGTATGCACATCTGATTTATTTTAAACAGAAAACCTTCTTGCAAGAAAAAATCCAGCCACTTACTTCTATCCAACAAAACAGGATTACTGCATGCTTCAAATGCCTCTTTAAAATTCAAATCTGTTTTATACAATTCTTTAAGAAAATCAAAACCCAACACTTGAATTTGACTTTCTTGAACCAAAATGCTTTTTCTACTTAAGGCATCTGCTACTTTGTTTGTTTGGAAAGTTATATGTTTCAATACAAAATTGAAACTCTGAAGATACTCTACCCATTTTTCATGTTTCTGATTCAGTTTTGGCTGTTGCATAATGTACTGCAATGCATGATTGTCTGAATAAAGCACAAATTCTTTAGACATCAAGTAATGTCTCCACTTATTTAATGCCTGTAAAATTGCATAAAATTCTTTCTCATAAGAAGAATATTTTCTTCTTGTCTCATTCAATTTTTCACTGAAATAAGCTACAGGTTTGTCTTCTTGACTTAACACAACTCCAATAGCTTCTCCACTGGCATCACATTTCACTTGAAAAGGATTGTTAAAATCAGGAAAAACTAAAATGGGCTTTTCTGTTATCTTTCTTTTCAATAACTGGATATTTTTTTTTGCTTCATCAGTCCATCTAAATGGTTGTTTTTCCTTATTTATTGTTTCAATAATAGGAGCATTGATCTTACTAAAATTCCTTATGAATTTTCTCTAAAAACTAGCAAGACCATGAAAGCTTCTTACCTCAAAAACACTCTTATGTGAAGGCCATTTTATGATTTCCATTATCTTCTCTGAGTCCATCTTCAATCCATCAGCAGAAACAACAAAGCCTAAGTAGACCCATTCTTCCTTCATGAATGAACATTTTTTTAAAATTTACCAGCAATTTTTCCTGATGCAACTTCCTTAAGACATAATTCAGTTGTCTCAGGCGTTCTTCTTTAGAATTTTTGTAAATTAATATATCATCTAGATATACTATTACAAATTTACCAATAAATTCCTTCAGCACTTCATTCATAAGCCTCATAAATGTACTAGGTGCATTTGATAATCCAAACAGCATTACCATCCATTCATACAATCCTTCATTTGTTTTAAAAGTTGTTTTCCATTCATCTCCTTCCCTTATCCTAATTTGATGATAGCCACTCTTTAAATCTAGTTTTGTAAAATATCTTGCCCCACTTAAAAAATCCATCAAATATTCAATTCTGGGTAAAGGAAATCTATACCTGATTTTTATTTTATTTATTTCTCTTGAATTAGTACACATTCTCTAGCCTCCATATTTTTTTGGACTCAACACCATTGGCACTGCACAAGGACTCAAACTTTCTCTGATCAATTCTTTATCTAACAGCTCTTGCACCTGCTTCTTGATTTCTTCATTTTCTGTAGGATTCATCTTGTATGCTGCTTTATTTGGAAAATTTTCTCTAGGAATCAAATCTATATGATGGCTGATTTTTCTAATAGGTCGTAATTCATCCGGAAAATCATCTACAATTATATCACAATAATTTTCCAGCATCTCTTGAATTTTAATTGGTAAATCAAAAATTTTAGTTGAAGTAATTACTACCTTGGGTTTGAAAATTAATGCAAAGTTTACCTCATCATATTCAATCTATTGCGGATATTCTTTTCCACTCAATAACAAATCCTTCAAATCAGATCTGATTTTGGATGCATCTTCTTCTTCTATCGCTAATAATGTATGATTGAAACCATCTTTACAAAACTTGTATGTGTTCTTCTTCCCATCATGCATACCTCCTCTATCATACTGCCAAGGTCTACCCAGCAATACGTGACACACGTCCATAGGCATCACATCACACATAATTTTGTCTTTGTATCTGCCCAACTGGAATTCCACTTCACACTGCTCATTCACTAACAGTTGATGTCCTTTCTGAAGCCATGACACCTTGTAAGGTTTTGGATGTTTCTTTGTCCTCAATTTCAATTTCTCCACCACTTTTTTAGAGACCAAATTATCAGTGTTGCCACTATAAATTACCATTTGACAGTATTTTCCTTGAACTTTGCACACACTTCTGAAAAAAGTTTTTCTCTGTGCTGGTTCAACAACTTCCTTTGCTGGTTTTAGCAAAACTTTGTTAACTAAAAAAGATTCTCCTTTCTCTGGTATATTTTATGCTTCTGGCACTTTTTCTTCTTCTGGAATTTTTGCTGCTTCCTTCTTATTCTGAGCAACAATAACATTCCTCTGATTTTTCCCCACATTCTCTAGACATTCATAAGCTCGATGTCCCAAATTATTACATCTATAACATCTGATTTCTCTTCCTTTGCCTCTGCCTCCTCTTCCTCTGGAAAAAATCCTTCTGCCACTTGCATCACCTTCTGTGTGTGTATGATGACTTGAGCTACTGCTAGCTCCTTCTCTCGATGTTGTAGATCTTCCTCTACCACATTGACTTCCTTTTCCTCGAAAAGTACCTCTACTTCTGGCAGACTGCTTCCTTATGAGTTTTTCTTCAGCCTTCAAGGCCATCTGATAAGCCTCTTCCACTGTTTTAGGAGAAAACAGACTTATCTCATCTTGGATCTCCATTCTAAGACCATATACATATCTTGCAATCTTCTCTACTGTATTTGAATTTGTCCTGCTCTTATGCTCACTTTATAAAATTCCTCTGTGTATTCTTTGACTGTCATTGATCTTTGTCTAAGATTCTGCATTTGTCTAAATAATGAAAGATGATAATCACTTGGAAAAAACTTACCTCTTAGATTTTCCACCATCCTTTTCCAATTATTTATTGGTTGCTTACCAAGTCTCCTTCTTTCTACCTGCATTCCATCCCACCAAAGCGCTGCATCTCCTTTCAATTTTGTGACAGCAAATTTCACTATTTTTCCTTCATCCATTTCTTCATAATCGAAGAAATTTTCCATGTCATTAACCCTATCTATCAATTCCTCTGGATTTAAGCTTCCTATAAAAAATGAAACATCAAGTTTGGTTTTAGATGTGGATCCCAACACTGATTTAAAAATTCTCATTTCAGGAGTAACTTTTGCAGGTTCTCCCTCTTCTGCAGATTCAACTTCAGGCTCGCTGACATCTCCGACATCTGCATCTCTTTGGTTTCCCATTTCCATTGCTTCTAATCTGGCTTGCATCTGTTGCATAACTTCCATCACTTCGGCATTTGCAACTGGTCTTCCTCTTCTTCGACCAGCACCACCTCCTCTTCCAACTCTGTAAGCCATGCTGGATTTATTTACCCGAACTTTGAGATCTCACTCAGTGTCTAAATTCTGCTCTAATACCACTAATGGTGGTCTGGATGCAAGTGTAAATGAAAAAATTTCGAATCTCTTGACAATTTCCTCTAATTCCGGTGGAACTTCTTCATGGTCTTCCTTTCCAAAATCAGTCATCAACTTACAATTTTATAACCCAAAAAAAAAGCATTAAAAATTTCTTTCACAAATTTTTAATTGCATTAAAACCCAATTTTGGACCTTTTTATTAACTCAAACAAAGCCTTTACGCAAATTATGGAAGCATATTATATAACTTGTTAACGCTTGATTTGGACCTCAAGCTGAAAAGGGAAATCAGGGTAACATCTAAACCACGCTCAGCCTTGTAGCTAGCCCTACAAGGTCAGGAGAGGGCTCTCTCCGTGAAAATATATTCAACAAAGTACAATTATAAACTAATTTTAGGCTAGATATAATAATGGGAAATGTTTAAATAAATGGATTTTCAGGGTAGTATGGAACAAATAGGACAGTTTGAAACTGGGGAATTAAATCAGGGATACAGGGTATTTCATAAGGCAAGGTAGGTAGGAAATTTTAGCAGTTAAGTTTAAATAATGATGGAATGAAAGACTGGTGAGGAGCTGAAAAGGGCATAAGAAATGGATCCTTTTCAAACAAAAGAAAATACAGAATATTGAATGATTTCCCAAAGCAGAGCATAAAAATGGATTCTACCTATCTATCTTGAAAGAATTCAACCATAAATGTTTATGGATGAAAGGTGAACATAAAAAATTTACATATGAACACAAACGCGAGAACAAATGCTAAAATTCATACCACATGGATCCCACAAATCAGAGCTGCAATTATTATTAATTCCTTGTCCAAAACTGTTACAGTGGAATGCAGAGCGTCCTCCTTGATTTCCACACTATTCCCTTAATTTCTGAGTTATAGACTGATTACAAATGATTCAAAATTACATTTAAATAGACCATAATATGAGGGAAATAGATCCACAAAAAGAGGAGTTGTTTTCCAGCTCAAGAACTGAAGTTTGATCATAGAAAAGAGAACCAACAATCTACCCCTGAAAGTAAGGAATAGCAATATGCTTTGACCACTTAGGCAGATTCACTGATACGCTGGATGGATGTAGAACAGGCAATCTGAAGTGCAGATCCCTATTTTCCTGTTGTTGTAGAAATCTCTGTCTCATTTTAGTTCTCAGCCCTTTGATTGTTTCTTTCTATTATTTCTTTGAAGAAAATTAACTTTTAATAAAATGCCTTTGAAACCATGGAAATGAAATGATGCCTTTCAGTGATGGGAAAAACCCATTTCGAATGATAAAGAGGGAAGGAAAAGGAGGTGGGGACCAAAATCGCAATCGCAATAGGAATCATGGGGGAGGAAGGGAATGCAACATATAATAGAACATTTGAAAATACATGTTGCGATGGTGTCATCGCAATCGGGATCAGAGGGTTGGATATATTTGGAGCAAGGCAAAAAATTTCTGATGCAATTGGAAAGGTCCGATGGGGTAATACAATAATAGAGCGGGGAAATCCCTTTGAAAACAAACGAAAATGATTTTTCGCTTTATATAAAGGGAAGAATGATTTTTCATTGAAAGGGCGGAGGGATTTTAAGGTGGGACCGGGGTATAAATCGCAATCGCAATCAGGGCTTTGGGGCGGGCATATTACATAATAAGACTACATCGATGCGATTGGGGATATGCGATGAGGGAATCCTTTGCATAAAATGAAATAAAACAAATTTAAGATTTACAAAGGAAAATGGCTTTTTAATTATGAAAGGGCAGACTTTTATGTGGTGGGCCCAAAGGTCAATCGAAATCGGGAGATCGGAGGAGAGCGGAGGCAGAGTCTTATATGAAATTGCCGATTGTGATGGAGCGACAGTGTATGGGCCGTCCGATTGGATGAACAGATCGATGGTGGAGGTGTAATCGAAGGGTGTCAATCGGGAGGAACTCAATCGGAGGGGATCATTTGAAAGCGCAGATTGCATACGAGCCGTCGGATCAGTGATTGGATCGACGGTCAGGATGACATCGAGTGGGGCTCAATCGGAGATATGACAATGGGGGAAGGTGAATCGGAGGAAGGGATTTATAATACTGAACCTTTAAAACTTTATTATAAGGTTTAATAGGGGATGTGGGGAAGTGGTTTTATTTAATCGGATCGGGGATTATCCAATCGCATCGGATTTTTTACAAAGGGCCAATCGGGGCGCATAATACGTATGGTGCGATTGTGATCAGAGGGGGGGGGGGGGTATTTATAATATAAAACTTTAACTTTATTATAAAGTTTCAAGGGCATGAGGGGAAGTGGTTATTAAATCGCATATGTGTTTAATAATGCGATTTTTCCATTGGATGGGGAAAAAGGGGTTTTATAAAGAAAGTATTAAACTTTAATAATATAAAGTTTAAGGGGAAGGTGGGAAAAGGGATTGTTTTAGGGTATAGAGGACTTTTGTTCACTTAGGCATAAATTTCAATCCAGAAGTCAGTTTTGAGAGTGTAATATACCGTTGGAAAGCTCTTTCCGGGCTCTTTCTGCTGAACATACCTGGAACATGATTTTGGATTGAAAATATAGTGCAGGACGTCTCTGAAAGGCAGGGTGGTGATGCAACTTTCTGAAGTGTGACTTATTACATATGATAACATAAAATTACATAATAAAAGAGAAGTATCATGTTTTCACCTCAAAACATGGTTTTGAGGTGAAAATTACATCAAACTGAATAAAACATTTCTTTGATCTTCCCAGGTGTTGTGACTTTGTGTTTATTGACTTCCTCATGACTTTGCTGATATTTATTGACACTTGACTTATTAATTTGACCATGGTGAGATCCTAGAACCTAATGAGACCCATCCTATGACCTACTGACATGACATCACAAAGTGAAAGTAGCTCATGACTAAAGACCATAGACAGGAGAATCAGCGAGTTTCACATGAGGGAAAACTGATGAAAAATCACTACCATCAATGAATCCATGACCTAGCAGAATGGTGAAATTTATTGGTATGGGACTCCTAATATGCAAATGAAAAAGAGCAATTTTGATCACTGATGGCAGTATGACTAGACTGACACTAACATTGGCTCCAAAGGGGATGGTAGCTCCATGGAGGTGCCAAGAACACTGTAGACCAAGTAGCCTTATTCATTGGGCACGGAGTAAAAATACTGAAAGCTGACAAAATGCAGAATGACTCTAACTCAAGACTAAGACTAAAACTAAAATAAAACCAAACTATACACATATCATCCCAGTTTTATAGCCTTCACCTCAGGCCCCAAACTTCAATGACTGTGTACTTGAACTCTGACCAAAAATAACATGGTATACACAATGATGGTGACATAGTTTCTGATCCATTATCTTCAACAGTGGTAGTGCTTCAAAAGCCTACCATTCACTGCTCCTCCAGGGAAATCTTGGCCATCCATTTCTGAAAGCAAGAAATAATTCTATCCCCTGTATGCTGAAATCCTGTATGGTCCTTTCCACAGGTTGTCAAACTTACCATGCTTCCCTTTGTCTTCATTTCTTGCATCCCATCTCAACACCACATCATCCAACTGAAAACTTTCTGCTTTGGTCTTTCAGTCATAGATCTTCTTTATCTTCTCCTGCAATTGAATAGCGTTCTGTGACACTTCCTCTCTTGTTTGCTGAAGGTGGATCATCTGATTGATCCTTCGTTGATTATCATCGTCTTCACTACCAACTTTTTCTAATAATCTCATAATTGGAACTGTAAGAGATGTAGGAAAGACAACATCAGTACCATAAACCAATTCAAAAGGTGACATACCTATGGATTTCTTATTGCTAACTCTGTCTGCCCACAATGCGTTGATGAGCTTTCGATGCCAGTTTCTTTTGTTTGCCTCTAGTATTTTCTTGATTATATTTATCAGAGATTTGTTCGATGATTTTACCAGGCCGTTGCCTTGTGGATAGTACACTGTTGAATGGCCCAGCACAATGTTATATTTTTCGCAGAATTCCACCATTTTCTTAGACTTGAACGTTGTTGCATTGTCTGTTATAATTTTGTATGGGCAACCAAAACGAGATAAAATATTCGATTCTAGGAATTGAATAATTACCGTATCTGTAGCTTTCCTTGCTGGGACGGCCTCGATCCATTTAGTAAAGTAATCCGTACCTGTCAATATCCGTCGATGCTGTGCTAATGATGCGGGATGGATTTCTCCTATGAAATCGAGTCCCCACTGCTGAAAGGGAGCGTTTATTGAAATTGGTTTCAAAGGAAGAGGAAGCAATTTTTTCTTCCCTTGGAAAATTTGACATTCATGACAACTCATCACTATTTTATACAAATCTGAAAATAAAGTGGGCCAATAATATCCTGCTCTCAACACTTTGTTAGCTGTAGTCTTCCAAAAAAAATGACCACCACAATCACCTTTGTGAAAGTCGTGCATTACCTTCTGAGCTTCTTCTTCAACCAAACAATTGAGAAAAATACCACCAGGATCTTTCCAATAAAGAGCACTATTTAAAATACAGTATTTAGCAGATTTAATTTTTAGTGATCTACCTTTGCTTTTAGACATTCCTGGACGTGGTGAAAGATGCTGAAGAACATAAACAATATATGAATACCATGGGGATTGTATAAAAATGTCTGAAATTGGAACAAGAAAACCTTCATCTTCATCCTCTGACATAGCTGTTATGAGGTTTATATCCAGGGCATGTAGATTTGATTGGGCCATTAATTTTTCCAAGCCTTGGCCTTTAATCAACTTTGTGGGCTTGATCTCCAAATCGTACTCCAACATAGCTGCTATCCACTTACCTCTTCGACCTTATGGATCAGTTTGCATCAGGACGTCCTTTACTGCTACATTAGGAACATATGCTATAGTATGTGAATGCAGAATATAGACCCTAAAATCCTTCAATGCCTTTATAAGAGCCAATGCTTGTTTCTCAATAATATTATACCTTAAAGCGTCATCTCTAATAGTCCTACTGAAAAAGCAATTGGCTTTTCAACCTAATCTCTCTTTTGAATCAAAACAACAGCCATAGTATGCTCTGATACAAATGAAAATATAATGAAATATTGAGTGTAGTCAGGACTAATCAAGACTGGGGAATTGGACAGAGCAAACTTTACCAGATTAAATGACTTGATAGCTTCCTCACTCCATTTGACTGTGCTATCTTTCTTCAACATGTTAGTCATTTCTCTTAGTTGTTCAGCCAAATTGGGTATAAATATGCGCAAGAAGTTCATCTTACCATTAAATTCCTGAATCTCCTTTTTGTTTCGTGGAAGATCTATGTGCTGAATTGCCTCTACTCTAGATGGATCAATGCGGATACAGTCTTTAGAGATGATATGCCCCAGCGGCTTGCCTTCATCCATGGAAAAGAGACTCTTCTTTGGATTGAGAGAAATCCCAAACTTTCTGCATCACTGAAACACAACCCTCAAATGGTGCAAATGCTCATCGTCAGAACCAAAAAATATTGTTAGATCATCCAAATAAACAACAAGAAAAACATCCTTTTCATTGGAAAAAGCAATGTTCATTGCTCGCTGGAAAGTGGCTCCAGCGTTCTTCAGTCCAAATGGCATTTTGGCGTACTGGAAGGTTCCCCGGGGTGTTGTAAAGGAAGTTTTGTCTTGGTCCTTCTCATGCACCAAGATCTGATTATAGCCTGAGTAGCCATCGAGTAGTGACATCCTTGATGCTCCAATTACTCTCTGCAGAATATGGTCCATCTTCGGAAGTGGATAATTATCCTTTAAGGATGCTTTATTCAAATTCTGAAAATCTATGCACAACCTTATCTCTCCTGTCTTCTTACGTACCGGAACCAAATTTGAAATCCAGTCAGAAAATCTAATGGGGACTATGATACCAGCTTTATACAATATGTTTACCTCTTTTTCAATGGATGGCAATAGATTTGGATTGATTCTTCTCAACTTCTGTCTAAATTTCTTCTGATCCGGTTTGATGGGAATAGTATGCTGGATTATGTTCTTGTCATACACCCTCAAATCTGAATAATCCCATGCAAACACATAAGAAAATTCAGAAATCAATTTAACATACTTTTCCTTTATCTCAGGGGACAATGCCTTTGACAACTTCACAAACTTGGGCTTGTCAGGTGTTCCAAGATTCACATCTTCAACTCCTTTCTCAGTAGGCACCAAGCTTGGTTTCTTAGCAACATCGTCTTGATCGAAAAGCTCCTCTAAAGGTATGAGACCTCTAGGAATTACATTGTCTTTCAGCTACAATATGTCCATATGATTTGTTTCAATTTCTTGATCATCAACCTCATAATCACCTTCTATTGGAGTATCCTTGAATTTTCCATCACTATGAAAAAAAGTGTTGATCTCATTGTCATCCCAAAACACTTTCCAATATCTTAAATTGTCAAGAATAGTAGGCCTATGTTTGACATAAATTTCAAACTTGTTACTGGAGTTCATCGGAATCTTCAAGTTGCTTGCAGTAGTGGCAAGAGAATCAGCAATGATGTTCTGCATCCTGGGCACCGCTGTCAAAGTGTACTCAGGGAATGTCTTCAAGATATCCAGGACTGCATTTCTGTATGCCCTCAATCGTGGATGCTTAGCTTGGTACTCTCCTTTGACCTGTTTTATTATTAGCTCTGAATCTCCATATACAGAAATCCTTTTTGCATTTAACTTCTTCAAAATTTTCAGACCTGGAATCAAAGCTTCATACTCTGCTTTATTGTTAGAGCAGTCAAAAGCCAAATTATAAGCACATACTCTAACATTACTAGGAACCTTTTCAGGCTGGAAAATAGGGCTCTGAATCCATATTCCTATACCAGCTCCATCCTTAACAACAGCTCCATCAAAGTCCATGCTCCATAGGCCTTCTTCTTCTTCTTCTTGTAGATGCTGAAATTTTGCTTCTTTTTCCACTTTATCTTGACTGATTTCTGCATCCTTCTACTATTCACTGTCTTTTTGCTGCTGGCAGGCAGGAGGCTCAGAAGTGCTTGTTGCTTTATTTTTTTCCTGTTTGAGGACTTCCCTAAAATTCTCTGAAATTTCAGGCATGTCATCTACTTGTACCAACTGAACATTTTCATCATTTAAACCACCATCTGAATATAATACAAAAGACTCTAAATATGTGTGGACAACATTAATGGGATGATTTACTGGCTTCTCTTTGCTAGTAATCATATATTTCATTTTATTCTCCCTATATAGTTTTCTCAACTGACCAAACACGGGAATGGTGGCATAAGAGAAGTCAAGCTGCATGGTTCCTTTAAGTTTTTCACCCCAAGACCTAGATAGAAGCATTCCAAACCGTGGTGGGACATCAGCAACAACTACATCCATCAAAACATTCATGGCTAGGATTTGATCTAAAGACACTACCAAGTCTTTGATAAGACCAATACAATGGACCCTACCTGAGTCAAAGGAATACAAATCATGGTATTTACGAGTAATATCAAGTCCTAACTTCTCCATGATGGCTTTGGGCATCAAATTATGTGAGGCTCCAAAGTCCAACATAGCATTATGCAAGATGAACTCATGTAATCTGACTCAGGTAGAAGGGAGGGACTTCACTTTCTTCAAATTGATCTTCTGTGGTTGGACCGAAGATGAGTCCAGGATAATCATCTTCAACATTAAACATATCTGAAACAGAGTCTATTTGCAAAATTCTAGACACCTGATTTTTATAAGTGTTATTTTTCACCAACTCAGTCAAGGGCATGGACACTTTCATCTTAGAAATTTCATTCTCAAAATTAAAAGAAGGGGATTTTTATACCTCTTTAACTGGAGGATCTTTCTTCTCTATTTGCTCCTTTGCTGCGCTCTGCTGGCTCTTTTCAATTGCAGTGTTAATCGCTGAAGGTGTTTTGCTAGAGGAAGGATTGATCGGCTCTTTCCCTTTCTTCTGAGAATCATTCTTCATTTGGAGCTCTTTTCTCCTCTGAATGGGACTGATCGGAACATCTCTGTTCCTCAAAGAATATTGCTTTTGTTGGGTTGATAAAGTGTTCATGTATCCTCTTTGGTAATCATCAGACTCATCTTCTAACTCCGCATCATTAGCCAAAATAAAATCTTCATCTTTTTGAATGTCTACAATCGTTGTATATTCCTCATCTTCAGTAAGAAATATGGGTGCACCATCTGCACTAAAGAAATGGTTGGCTTCAATCACAGGATCATCATCATCTATCTCTGTTCCTTGAACATAATTCTGTTGTAATGGATTTTTGATTTGTTGTTGTGGTGGCGCTTGGTCCTACGCTCTCTGTTCTCTCTACTTAATTCTGAATTGTGGCTGCTACCCTATGAAATTCGGATTCCTTATTTGTGCTTCAGGTCTATTTGAAATGGTTAATCGATCAACCATATTTTTGACTGTTCAGATCAAAGTATCCATCTTGCTGTCTGAAGGAGATGGTTCTTCTTTCACAATGACTCTCTTTTCAGCCCTAGTCCACACTCTCTTAGCTAGAAAATTAGCTTCTACGCTTACAACTATCTTCTGCATGTCTTCAAGCATGGTGGGATCTCTTTCTAGCAGCTAATATGCCATATCAGCATCAAAACCATCTGGAAATTTGAGCAAGGCTAATCCCATAGGAGGTTTCAGGTTAGCCAGAATAGCATTGTATATAGCATTAAATCATAGACAATAATCCTGTACAGTTTCACCCACATTTCTTTTAATATTTTCATACTCAGACAAAATTTAGAGTGGGTTTTTCTTTACCTCCCACTAGTCTAAGAATTGTGTATGTAACTCCTGCAAAGTGTGAATAGAGCCTACTGGTAAAGCTCTGAACCACTTTCTAACTTCACCTCCAAATCTTTGGACAAACAACCTTGTAGTTACATTCTCTGCCTCTACCTCATGAAGATCAAAAAGTCATTCATCTTATCAACATACTGCTGGGTTGTGATGCTTTGAGTGGCATCAAAGATAGGAATTTTACTTTGATAATTCGCAGGCATATCATTCAGAACCTGAGGTGAAACCAGGGGTGCATACCGGGTAGCCATGACTCGAGGTGGATTTACAACAATGTTTGTGCTACTAGGATTTAAGGGAGGTGTTGATGGAGGAGATGATAGCTGAGAATTGACTGATGGGAATGTTGATGAATTAGGAGGAGGGAATGATGTTCCTAATGACTCTGAAGGCTCGGGGATATTAGTTACAGTGATAAATTACTGAGGGTAATTCAAAATGTAGTCATCAATTGATGTATTTTCCCTTTGAATTTCGATATCTACAAGAAATTCTGAATCTAAAACTGTGTCATCAAGTGCAGTTTCAGACTTAATTTTTAACAAAGAAAGCTCAAAACTCTCATCAAAAGAAAGATCTTCTATAAACAACCACTCACTGGGCCAAGTATGGGATCTAAAGATAGGTCTAGGACTTAGTGATCCCTCTTGTCTTCTGACTATTCTTGGGATACGATTAGGATTCTCAAACACAGGGGGAGGATTTGGATCTTGATTGGCCCTTGTGTATCTTCTTGAAGCCAGTGTGGTTAAATTTCTACTGTACAAAATTCTATTTCAGCCTAGCAAACTCTGAACATCATCTTCCAGAGTCCAGGAATTTATAAGAAAAATATTACTGGGGTGATCTGTCTTTATGCTCTAATACCAGAAATATATTATGACTGTGGATCTTTAGAATAAGTGCTTGTAATTATATTCCCCTCCAAAAGCGCTTTAACAATGTTCACCTTGCAATAATATTTCAAAATTCTCAAACAAATCATTTAAAGGTTCATGCGATATAGGGGAACACACTTAAAACATTTAGGAAAACCTTATCACTCCTGTCATAATATCAAAATATTATAACAATGGCCCTATTCCTTTAAGAACCACCAACTTTCGAACTTATATCATAAACCCATTTATTCTACCAAACGTGACATACATTTCATTCAACGGGGGCACACGCATCCATATTTCTCCTTTTTATGAATTAAATAAACATATAATAATGCAAAAATGCCAGACCATACCTCGATTTATCGCTCGTGCACTTCACTGCGCGATTGCCGTCAGATCTAACATTCTCCAGATTGGACGATCCTCGTCAATATCACGTTTTTTCAAAGGCCGAGAGTTAACACATAAAAGTTGCGCGATATGGGTGGTATTTGGGAGATGACATGCCCAAATATTATTGGATCGCATTTTTTTGGCTTGGTTTCGCTCCGGGCCAAAAGCGGCGCGACAAAGGCGGTATGGTTTCCCGAAACCCGCTTCTGGTAAATGAAATGCGCTTTAACTCGGGTTTTTCACTGTGGTTAGGAACTTAACTCCTCGCGTTAACTCAATGGTTGGGTCCCACTAATATTTACTCCACTGGCAACAGAAAAAAGCCCTTTTACTTCAACAACAGAGATTTCAAAGGGTTCGTCGCGTTCTATATAACCAGGGTTTAACCTTAGACGAAGGTTTCAATATTCTGTATTCACAGTGCCTAACTATGAATTTCTTCAAAATAGAATAACACATTCAATTTGAGTGTCGAGAATATGAGCTCGAAGACAGTCAGATCATTCCCCAGTATGGTCGCCAGAAATGTTAACGCCTGATTTGGACCTCAGGCTGAAAAGGGAAATCAGGGTAACATCTAAACCACGCTCAGCCTTGTAGCTAGCCCTACAAGGTAAGGAGAGGGCTCTCTCCGTGAAAATATATTCAACAAAGTACAATTATAAACTTATTTTAGGCTAGATATAATAATGAGAAATTTTTAAATAAATGGATTTTCAGGGTAGTATGGAACAAATAGGACATTTTGAAATCGGGGAATTAAGTCAGGGATACAGGGTATCATAGAGCAAGGTAGGCAAGAAATTTTAGCAATTAATGTTAAATAATGATGGAATGAAAGACTGGTGAGGAGTTGAAAATGGCATAAGAAATGGATCCTTTTCAAATAGAAGAAAAGACAGAATATTGAATGATTTCCCAAGGCAGAGCATAAAAATGGATTCTACCTATCTATCTTGAAAGCATTCAACCGGAAATGTTTATGGATGAAAGGTGAACATAAAAAAATTACATATGAATGCAAAGGAGAGAAAAAATGCTAAAATTCATACCACATGGATCCCACAAATCAGAGCTGCATTTCTTATTAATTCCCTGTCCAAAACTGTTACAGTGGAACGTAGAGCATCCTCCTTGATTTCCACACTATTCCCTTACTTTCTGAGTTACAGACTAATTACAAATGATTCAAAATTACATTTAAATAGACCATAATATGAGGGAAATAGATCCACAAAAAGAGGAGCTATTTTCTAGCTCAAGAACTGAAGTCCGATCATAGAAAAGAGAACCAACAATCTACCCCTGAAAGTAAGGAACATCAATACGCTTTGAACACTTGGGCAGATTCACTGATACGTTGGATGGATGTAAAATAGGCAATATGAAGTGCAGATCCCTATTTTCCTGCTGTTGTAGAAATCTCTGTCTCATTTTAGATCTCGGCCCTTTGACTGTTTCTTTCTATTATTTCTTTGAAGAAAAATGACTTTTAATAAAATGCCTTTGAAACCATAGAAATGAAATGATTCCTTTTAGTGATGGGAAAAACCCATTTCGAATGAGAAAGAGGGAAGGGAAAGGAGGTGGGGTCCAAAATTGCATTCGCAATCGGAATCGTGGGGGAGGAAGGGAATGCAACATATAATAGAATATTTGAAAATACACGTTGCGATGGTGTCATCGCAATCGGGATCGGAGGGTTGGATATATTTGGAGCAAGGCACAAAATTTTTGATGTGATTGGAAAGGTCCGATGGGGTAATACAATAATAGAGCGGGGAAATCCCTTTGAAAACAAACGAAAATGATTTTTCACTTTATATAAAGGGAAGAATGATCTTTCATTGAAAGGGCGGAGGGATTTTAAGGTGGGACTGGGGTATAAATCGCAATCGGAATTGGTGCTTTGGGGCGGGCGTATTACATAATAAGACTACGCCGATGCGATTAAGGATAGGTGATGAGGGAATCCTTTGCATAAAAAGAAATAAAAAAAATTTAAGATTTACAAAGGAAAATGGCTTTTTAATTATGAAAGGGCATAATTTTATGTGGTGGGCCCAAAGGTCAATAGGAATCGGGAGATCAGAGGAGAGCGGAGGCAAAGTCTTATATGAAATCGCCAATTGCGATGGAGCGACAGTGTATGGGCCATCCGATTGGATGAACAGATCGATGGCGAAGGTGTAATCGGAGGGTGTCAATCGGGAGGAACTCAATCAAAGGGGATCATTTGAAAGTTCCGATTGCATACGGGCCGTCGGATCGTTGATCGGATCGACAGTCAGGATTACATCGGGTGGGGCTCAATCGGAGATATGACAATGGGGGAAGGTGAATCGAGGAAGGGATTTATAATACCGAACCTTTAAAACTTTATTATAAGGTTTAATGGGTGATGTGGGGAAGTGGTTTGATTTAATCAGATCGGGGATTATCCAATCACATCAGAGTTTTTACAAAGGGCCAATCGGGGCGCACAATACGTATGGTGCAATTGCGATCGGAGGGGGGGTATTTATAATATAAAACTTTAACTTTATTATAAAGTTTCAAGGGCATGAGGGGAAGTGGTTATTAAATCGCATATGTGTTTAATAATGTGATTTTTCCATCGGATGGGGAAAAAGGGGTTTTATAAAGAAAATAGTAAACTTTAATAATATAAAGTTTAAAGGGAAGGTGGGAAAAGGGATTATTTTAGGGTATAGGGGAATTTTGTTCACTTAGGCATAAATTTCAATCCAGAAGTCAGTTTTGAGAGTGTAATATACCGTTGGAAAGCTATCTCCAGGCTCTTTCTGCTGAACATACTTGGAAAATGATTCTGGACTGAAAATATGGTGGAGGACGTCTCTAAAAGGCAGGGTGGTGACGCAGCTTTTTGAAGTGTGACTTATTACATATGATAACATAAAATTCAATAATAAAAGAGAAGTATCATGTTTTCACCTCAAAACATGGTTTTGAGGTGAAAATTACATCAAACTAAATAAAACATTTCTTTGATCTTCCCAGGTGCTGTGACTTTGAGTTTGTTGACTTCCTCATGACTTTGCTGATATTTATTGACACTTGACTTATTAATTTGACCATGGTGAGATCATAGAACCTAATGAGACCCATCCTATGATCTATTGACATGACATCACAAAGTGAAAGTAGCTCATGACTAAATACCATAGAGAGGAGAATCAGTAAGTTTCACATGAGGGAAAACTGATGAAAAATCACTACCATCAATGAATCCATGACCTAGCGGAATGGTGAAATTTATTGGTATGGGACTCCTAATATGCAAATGAAAAAGAGCAATTTTGATCACTGATGGCAGTATGACTAGACTGACACTAACATAACTTATAATAATATGCAGTAATAATAAAATTACATCTAGCAAATGTTTGTGGAGTGAAACAGAATTAAAACAACATTAAACCCCTTTTCATTTAGTTATCACATCCATTCTCATTATTAAACCCCACACATCTACATATGCGAAATCCGTTGGATTAAAGACCTTAAGGCGAAAACCGTTGGATCTATTTGAGTGCTGGCGGACAACTTCAATCATAAACTTGAATTTATGAATTGATCGGGTCCATCTGACCTCTTAAACTCCTTGCAACTAGAAATGTGATTTTCGTTGGATTTGAATCTCTCATGCGATGGTCGTCGGATCAATTGGATGATGGACAGTCAACTCAATTGATTTAAACCTAGTTTATAAATCATCGAGTCCGACAAAACTCTTAATCTCCCTGCAACTATAATTGCGATTTTCGTCAGATCTAGGTAGATGCTACGATAACCATTGATTCTACTTAACTTTCTTCACGAATTTTTTTGTTCTCTATTTATCTCTGAGCACTACAGAAATATCCTTTTACTCGATTCTTCCAGAATAGATTGTTCTTCTCAGAACCACGGTTCCATGCTTCAACAACTAAAAGTCTTTCACATTGACAGCGCAAGAAATTTGACAATGCAAACAAGCCATTCTTACTCCACGGTAAACGTAGAATTTTTAATTAAACATTACCCACAGACATCAAATCCAAGGAACTTGAATTGGATCCAATAAATTCAGAAACGTTTCGAAAAAAATAAAATTTATTTGAATTGTCGATTTCGTATACAATTTCAAAGGTCGAGAGGATTTTCCATATTATTCTATTTTTTATTAATTCTCTATCCAATCCTCCCCTACGTCTCTATTTCGAACTTACAAAAAATATACATCTCAAACAAACAAATTGATCAAATCTTATGGATCAATTTGTCCAATTTTAGATAAAATCGTATTACATAATATTTGACTAAAATTCTTCAACTAAAAACTAAATTCAATGAATCCAATACAAAGCTATCCAAATCCCTGAATACTAGTAAAATCTTATCTATAAAAACAGTAAATCGCAAGCTAAAGGATCCCACTCCTTTGCTTGTAATTTTTTTTTTTTTTTTTGGAATAAAAAATTCAAATTTTTTATCCCTCGAGCCTCATGCTCCTGCATCATTATTTCATAACTAGATGAGGAGGATTATGATGCTAAAATCCACCTTCCTAGGGATCACATTTATACACATATACAGGGAAATTAATTATAATGCAGACTCACTCTCCAAACAGGGCATCAGGGCTTCGCCCGAGTTCATACATTATGATCTTTTTGAATGGGTATTTGATGCCAGGTGGGCAACTTTCCCATGGCTTAACTAATGGACTTAGGAAATATCATTTTTTTTGGGATGATGATAATATTCTCTAGATAGATGATGGGCAGTGGCATAGGGGATGCTCTAATTTTTTTGGATGCACAAACATTGACAGGATCATCATATGCACAAATGATGACTATATTTGTTCTGTTTTGATTAATTGTATACACCAAATGCAGTAGTAGTATTATTTTTTAAATATTTTATGAATGATTGTATTTGATAAACACTCAGATATTAGGTATGGACTTATACAAAAATTTTGAGACTAAACTATGTAATGATTTTTTATTTAATAGAAAACCCATTGATTTTTTTATTATGGGAAAAGTACATCAAATAGCAATCATTATCCAAATAAATATTTGAAAACTATTTCAATATTATTTAAAAATATATATATTATTTAAAAACTATGTAATGATTTTTCATTTAATAGAAAACTCATCTATTTTTTTTTACATCCAATAACAATTATTATCCAAATAAGCATTTGAAAACTATTTTAATATTATTTAGTATATATATAATATTTTAAAATTATGTAATGATTTTTCATTTAATAAAAAATCCATCCATTTTTTTCTTGGAGAAAGTACATCTTTTTTTTCCTCGGGAAAAATTTGTAACTTTTCATTAATATAGAAAAATTACATGTTACATTTTACTAGTAATATCCATTATAGAGCAAGGAAAAAATTGTATCCTCTCCAAGGATGCATGTAGTTCCATGTATCAGTGCAATATATGCTGCAAGTACCATGTGCTGAAGTAATAATCTGATCCTAGCTAGGTACATATATAAAAAAAAACAAAATAGCTTCAGATAATAAATAATAACATAGGAGTCACAGCGAAAAATATCTCCCAATAAGCATGTCTGTCAAAATGCAGTCAAGGAGTGACTGCTCCCAAATCCTGGAAGTCATCAATGAAAGGTCTGTGAAAATATCTGTAAACTTGTGCACCATCATGTTTAGTGATGAACCATCTGCTCCACTCTAGCTCTGCGGCTTCTTTGGAAAGTTTATCTGCCACTTGGTTCCTATGCTTGTAAATATGAGTGACAGATATAGTATCAAACGAAGTTTTCAGATGAAGAACTTCCCGCAATAATGATGTAAGTGTGTGAGTGTGGCACCGTGCAATAGAATTGAACCAGTTAATAAAAACAAGTGAGTCTCCAAAGATCTGAATATTGTTGCATTCTTTTTCACGGGAAAATAACAATAGAATTCGAAGACAGAGGAGTTCGGAAAAATTATTTGAACCAGGTCCCAACCCCATTTTGAGGTAATATTAATGAGTGGCGGATAAGAAAAGAACTGCCCCACCCCCACACCCATGTTGATTAGAGGCCCCATCAAAATACGCCCACGGCTAGGTTTGGTCAATACGTTCAGGAGTGATGACCTTTAATCAGTTGGGTTGAGTCGCTTTAGGTATGAGACTGTAAGTGGCAATGGTGACAGCGCAAATGCATTCCCAGTTCAACTGCAGGCCTTCAAAAATATGCCGATTACGCCCAGTCCATATGCCCCATGCAATAAGCAAAGGTAGATTTCGCAGTTTAATGCATGAGACAGTGTGCCACCACACAGTCCATGCCTCCGATATTGAAGTACCATGCCAAGTGTGTGCACACCCCAGTGCATAGGTGACCATATTCCAGAGTAATCAGATAGAGGGGCAATCAAGGAACATGTGTTGTGCATCCTCCTCATGAGCGAAACAAAAGCAACATCTAGATGGGCCATAAATGGCATGCCTATAGAGATTTTCCATAGTCGGCATGCAATTATGTAGAATGAACCACATTAGTAATCTAGTTTTATGAGGTGCCTGCAACTTCCAGATATTATGCCACCACCAAAGTTTTTCCTGAGGTTCTTTGTGGTGGGAAAGAGTGATATAACCAATTTTAGGAGAGTAAATCCCTCTGGGCGAGAGAGCCCAAATGAGTTGATCATCTTGGTCTGAGAGTCAGATATGTGATGCTTGGAGAGCTCTGGTGTACTAATACCAGTCATGGTAACCCTCCCTGGGGATCCCAAGCGCTTGTGTAGATAGCCATCCTTGTGTATGTGAATTTGACCAATCCGGATCAGCAACCTGAGCTAGATGGTGATATCCAGCGTTGGTCAGGTGATTAGTGATATAATTTGGCAATTTGTAATTCCTCCCGTTGCCCGACCACGAGTTAGTACCCACTCTGACCGAGATACCCGAACCAATTTTCCAAGTCAGCCCCTTTGGTATAAGGTGTGAATATTTGGTGATAGCCTTCCAGATGATGGAAGATCTAGGACATAATAGAATATTTTCTTGAATCCAATCGAGAGTGTTCCTAGGAGCGATATATTTAAGATATGGCAACCTGAGGTTTCTACACTGGTTTTCGGGTGGATTTGGGGCCATGGCATCTGGAGCTTAGTACTTATGGGTGGTATCGACAACTGTCGGTTTGTAATATCGACTCTTGTTTTTAGGGTCACATTACTATTTTCGCATTTCTCGAGGGGCATAATTTATTTTGTTTTGGTCTCTGCTAGTTTTTCTTCTCCATGAGAACTTTGGCAGTCACAGGCTTTTTGACCAATCTGTGGCATTGAACACTATCATGACAACACTCTAACCGACTACCAACGCTTGCTATCTGCGGTATCTACCTTAATAGTTGCGTGCCAGGGTTACTATGCGACACTTGCGGTTCACTCCACTTTCTGTTGGTATCCTACTTGCGCTCTGGATAGTGGTCGGAACATGAGGTGATTTTAGTAGGTCCCTGCGGTGGGGAACTGAGCGACATTTTCGGACGGACCCTGCAACACATTTTTACACTCATACTAATGTGTCCGTTACTATTTCACACCTTTCAGTCGGTCATGAGCTCCTACGAAGAAGAGGTCGACTATTCGAAAGACCCACTGGTGGGCATGGATATCTGGGGGTAGACGATTAGGGTTGAGGTGGAGGACATGGTGGACATGATACCTGCGCCAGTTATTCCCGCACCAGAGCTATCTGGATCACTTGACTTATACTATCCCATCACCATCTGTTATTAGCCTTTGGGAGTATTAGTATTTGAACGCACTTGTCCTTCCCAAGGCTAATATTGTTGAATCAGCCCCTCTGACGGCTGAGGAGCCTGAATACATTGGCGCCGCAACTCTTACCTTCAAGAACTTAAACAGTGGGGAAGGGCTTCCTATTACTTCACCTGCTGTGACTGTTCCGGTAGCGGCATCTGGGTGCTTCGTTAACATTCCTATTGATGCTCAGACGGCTAATCCTCAACCACCATCATATGATTCTGAGGTGTCTGGAGAACCTGGAGGTAAATCTGGTGATCTACACAGGGGGAAAAAATCGCGACCAGCCAAGAACCGGCACAATAGAAATACAAAATTTGGGCAAGATAGAGGAATGGCCATTTTGGAGGAAACGACTGCCACAATGCTAGGGGGAAAAGTTCACGGCCGCAAATATTCCACCGTGCGACTCAAGATTTGGACGGAGGAAATTTGGGGAGGTATTTTGGAGTAGCTTCCGGGTGTCACACTTTTGACCAAGGGATGGTTCACCCTCACTTTCTCTCTACTGGCACAGGTGGACTGGGTACTCAACAAGTACTGGCATATCGAGATGCATCCAGTTCTCCTGAAGCGATGGTTCCCATTATTTGATCCAAAAAATGAAAATTCGAGAGTAGGACCTATCTGGATGAGATTACCTGGGATTCCTGTTCAATTCTGGAACTAAATAGCTCTTTGAAGCATTGGGGAAGATTTTGTTCATTATCTTGACCATGACAGATCCTATTTAGTGACTGGAAATTGTGTTGTTGCTCGCATTCTGGTATTTCTGGACACCCGCGAGGGGTTGCATGACAATTACAACATGTTTTTCGAAGGGATGGTCTGGCAGCAGCTACTGGATTATGAGGGGATACCATTCAGATGCAGACGTTTCCATTCAGTGGGGCATATGTATGAGGAATGCCCACTTTTGGGTGCAGGGACCCTTCCACATAAGACGATTAAGCAGGCAGCCACCCAAATGGATTTGGTTACTATCTTGCCAACTCCTGAGGAGTAACCGTGTGATGCTGATCATCTGTCTGAGCCTATGTTACCTTCCTGGCCGATTACTCAGGCCCGAACCCATTCCTTGTCGGTTCATTCCACTCAGCGTCGCTCGTCTATGGTTCCGTGTACCACTCTATCCACCTCCTCCTATCATAATGTTATTACACCTGCATCGTATTTTACTTCACATCATGTTGATTTCTCTTTACATTCCATTAGTTGCTCTGTTGTATCTGCTCCCCCCTCCATCCCGCCCACCATTTCCCACACCTCTGCTGAGTCTTCTGGTCTTCCATCCTATTCGAATGCAGGTTCCTCATTTATCGGTCATCAATATTTCCTTCGATCCTCCACTCACCTGAGCCCCTTATCTGAACTCGGAATTGGATCGGGACAGGGTATACTACCAACTAGATCTCGTGGTAGACCATCTGCTATTTCAAAGGCTATCGAAAGAGCTAATATTGAGGTGGAGGCAGGCACTCAATCATCCGTATTACGGGTACTTAGAGCAAGGAAACCCAAAGAAGGGGTTCCCTCATGATTTGTCTCTCTTTTAACTGCAAGGGGCTTGCCAATCCTGTTAAAAGACTAGCTATTAAGGAACTACTGTTCACATCGCACATTGATGCTCTTTTCCTTCAAGAAACTTTGGGGGATGGTATTACCATTATCAATATCCTTAATTCTCTCCTCTCGAACTGGACATTTGTGACATTAGAGGCCCGGGGCCGATATGGAGGATGTGCATTGGATATCAACAACAGGACTACACGGATGTCTAATTGTTGGGGACGGGAAGGAGTCATTGGCATGGAGGTATCCATTAGAGATCTAGCACATTATTTCACCCTAATTAATGTTTATGGTTCTTGCATCAACAGAGAAAACTTCTGGACATATTTGCTGAGCTGCACGCTTCCTCAACACCCACATATCATTCTAGGTGTTGATTTAAATTTTTCTTTGGGGATATTGGAATCCTGGGGATCTCATGCTATTCCAGATCTGTTATTCGACTTTTTCACCACAAATCTAGAAATGGCCGGGTTGATTGACATTGACATGCCAAAGATGCAACCTACCTAAAGAAATAGACAGACCGGGGAGGCTGCATTGGTGCATTGTCTTGATCGATTCCTTACCAAACAGCAATTCCATGATCATCTAGTCAAAACCAGACAGTGGGTGGGTGGGGGAGGTATCTCTGATCACACACCGATATATATGGAATTCATGGATGGTGATCAGAAATCGCATCCACCTTTCAAATTCAATTCTAGATGGCTACATGACCCTGAATTTCATCATTTGGTTGCTCAGGAGTGGCAACATTGCCATCATTTCCCAGACAGAGAACCTGCTAGGGTTTTTAATGAGAATCTCAAACGTATCAAGGAAATCACTATCAAATGGGTTAGGAATAAAAAAAGCTTGAGGAGGAGGAGCTGCGCAGGGTTGAATTTAAAATATCTCAACTTAATGAATCAAATTATTTGGGTTTTCGATCAACGCCCACCAAAGAGCATCTGAATGCACTTGAAACCACCAGGTCAAACATTCTTCGCCACAAAGAAGAGGAGTGGAGATTAAGAAGCAAAGATATTTGGTTGAGTGTTGGGGATGAGAATACTAAGTTCTTTCAGCAGCACACTAAAGGAAGGCACAATATTAACACCATTTAGGAACTATCTGATCGCACTGGTTTTGTAGCCAAAACTCATGCACAACTCCAGGATCTGGGCATTTGGCATTTCTCAAGTCAATACAAAGCACCACTCCACATAAACCTACCAGAAATATTGAATATTGCTAGATATTTCAACATGTTTGTGGATAATGAACATGCAGAAGAGCTCAATGCACCGATCACCATGGGTGATATTGAGGGAGTACTAAAATGGTTTTAAAAAGATAAAATTCCTGGACCAGACGGATGGCCTATTGAATTCTACCTCTATTTTTTTGAGCTCCTGGAACGATATTTCCTCCTCGTATTGAAGAGAGCCTAACATCTGGTAGGATCTATGATGGTTTCAATTCTACCTTCATAGCCCTTATCCCTAAACATGATCACCTTGAATCATTCCATGACTACAGGCCTATATGTAACATTCCAAAATTGGAATGTCATAGCAAGCCTGTTGAAATAACGCACTCCTGGGAGATTGATGCATAGAAATGAGTTTACATCCCTTGGATCCCTTAGATCAGCAGATATAGAGTCTAGATCCAAAAGGGGAGAAAAAACAAATCAAACAAGGTGTGGTAAACAGATCTCCCACCACCTAGTCTAGCTGAAAAACACCCTACAAGAGGGGTTGCAGCTATGCACAAAAAACTGCTTCAGAAATAACGCAGTCTTGGAAAGCATGAGCAGGAGGCCATAAAATATGATCAAATTATGAATATACAACAGCAAATCAGAATTACAATGATGCTCTTACACTATACAGTAGAATACAGGAGGCAAGAGAGGAAGAAATCTTCAGAAAAGAAGGCTACAACACATATATAAACTACAAAATGGCTTAACAACGTTATTTTATGGAGCTACAATAGCTGAAAATTAAATCTCAGATCTAGGATAGATATGTGGAAAAAACATCAGATCCATTTCAGATCTATAATCTAGAAAGAATTATTTACAAGATCCCCTTAGGGTTTTGACCAAATCATGCATTACAAAGAGTAGATTTGAGTTTTGAGTTGCAGATCTGCAAAATGCTTCAGAAATTTCTGAAGATGAATTTACATTAAAAGAGATCAGATCTAAACATAACATGGATCAGAAATCTAATCCATGGATCACCAAAGTGAAAGGAAAATCCCAGCACCAGCGATCTCTCATCAATAATGGGGTCAAAACACCCTACAAAACCTCTACTGAAAATAACACAGTCCCTCAAGGAAAAATACGTTGTAGTTTTAATAACAGTGATGGCATGATGCCAAGATACAAATATGAAGCTCAAACAGTGGATTCACTCTTCCAGGAGGTTAAAAGACACACTCACTGAGAAGAGGCTCTAATACAAGCTAGATCTAAGCAGATCTAGAGTTCCACTTACTGCAGCCTACAAAAGAAAACAAAACCTCACTGGATCTGTGTTGAAGTTGGAAGTAGAGCTTGGCCCAAAGCCTGATAGTGGATCAATTCAGCAAAAACTCCTCCAAGAATCCTCAATTGAAGAGGTGAAATCCCTACATAGGAACTCCAAGTGCTAAGCAGAACAATTCTCCACTAAACAACAAAGAATAGTATTTGTCTAAACAGACAAGATACTCAGAAATATCGACAATCAACAACCCTCTCTTGTTGCCTTCCCCTTCCTTTTATAAGATGAGAGCCTTTGCAAACCCTAAACCACCTAGATGAGTTAGCTCCTTTCACATGAGGGCCCTCCTTCTAGAACTGTGTTGTCCCTTCATGAGGTACATCGAATCTAGACAACACTGTAGATTTGGTCAAGGTTGACCCAGTCTCACAGCTCAAACCCCTTTCACACCTGCAAGTGATTTATTTACATAGCCCTGATTTATCCTTGTTCATATGGCCATTGATTTATTCTTTTCAGGAGTTTTACATGTCCTCCATTATTCATTTATCCATGCAACAGAAAGTAAAACAAAAATTCATATTCCTCTTAGCTCAGGAAAGTAGGAATATTATAGTCCTCCCCTCCAAAATTTTTCTTGTCCTCAAGCAACTAATAGGGTGAGAGCTGTAGTCCTTCCCCTCCTCCATTGATGAAATCATCAATGATCAAGTCCTCCTCATAAGACAAGTGCTCATCAAGTCAATACATTAGGAATTGTTCCTCCAAGGTCAACATAAGATGTGCATAGTCCATCCCACAAGGAGTGAAAATTTCAACAAAAATAAACATGGCTGGAGCAATGCTTTCTCTAAAACATGTAGCATGAGGCACACAGAGAAGTTCCAATCCATGTGGTACATACAAGCTATCCATACTTCCTCCATACAATCCCAAAAATAGTACAACTATGTCATCCACGTATGGGAGAAAAACTACATATATGCAAACATAAATTTGACCTTGAAGAGGGGGGTCAAATTCCCACATGTGATGCCAGCTCAGTGCACCTCCTGCCTGCATTAGATCAAGGTGTGGCAAGTGGCATTCCCTCCACACATTTGCTGCATAAGTCATATCAACATAGCTAGAGATATCAGATATGTTTAGTGCCTTTGGGAAGCACCCATCATGAAAGGAATCCCCCTTTGCACAACAAGGGAGTGGCCAAGTTCAAAATTTCTATTGGCCCTCAAAAAACTATGAGATCCACATGATCTATCATCCCCTTTAGGAGTCATATCCTGTAAAAACATGGCAAAATAATGTGATAAATCAGAAAATGGATCTTGCTTATAATGATCAGATCCTTTACCATCATAGTTCTTCATACACATGGGGTTGTGCATGAGCATTTCCCTCCTCTCAAGCAAAGGAAGAACTGGTTGAAATGACTCTTGCAAAGAGTCCATTGGCTGCCCCAATCCTCCATAGCTAATGCACTCTTGAAAGTGTTGATGTAGGTCCTCTCTCATCCCCTCCCAATCAAAGCTCCTCATGATCAGGGTGTGGATCTTCATGGACTACATATGGCTGAGAAGGAATTATTTGTGTGCCCTCTATAGTATCTTCTTCTTGAGCTCAGAAGCTCTAGACAGGCAGATCCTACCATGAAATTAGATGACTCCCCCTTGGAATAAATAGCCCTCTTCTTGTTGCAGGTCATCTAGTATCATACCGGTGCGGAGATCTTTGAAATACTCTACAAGCAGTTGAGATTTTCCAGTACAGATTCACACTGCTCAACAAAGACAACGCTGATGATACCTCCAAGGAAGTGTTTGTCATCCTGCTGATCTCTTCTATGACATTTCCAATGCCAAAGATGTGTGTTGGAAGGTTTATCCTCCCATTATCCTCCTCCCACAGTGAAGATCTATAAAAGAGAGAAGGTGATAGTGATATAGTGAGAGGATTCCCCTCACTCTTGAGCTGTCCCAAGCCCTCTAGCGCTGTAGCTTGGCCCCCCATTGCTCCAATCCCTCCTCGATCTACATTTGGAGCAACACTTTGTGAGGCTTCCCCCACAAGATATGAATCTGGTGGCCTCCCAGGTGGTTTGCCACTAGATAGGAATGTCCTATGCATAAAGCTCATGAACATCAGTGAAGGAACTGTGAGATCCTTGCTTCCAACACACAAATCCATCTCTGTTGTTTGTGTGGAAGTGCTAGGTGAAGGATAAGTATGCATGCCATGGATCATTTGGGGCTTACCACTCTTCATGTCCACCCACTCCATCTGCAAAGCCTTCCAATCAGTGGTGACCTTCCCCAATGTAATCAACCATTGGACACCCAAAATGATATTGGTGTCTGGTATGTCAACTACAAAAAAGTGATCCACCAAAGTGTAGGACCCCATAGTGACTGAGAGTGATGGGACATATTGCATGCATTTCATTGTCCTATCTCCTGGGACCAAAACAGAGAATCCCTCAAAAGTATCAGTGGGGATTTCTCTCCTCTGCACAAGATGAGCATTAATAAAGTTGTGGTTGCCCCAATGTCAATCAGCACAGATACCCACTGATTCATGATTGAACCTTGTACTCTTAGGGTCAAGTACTTAGGCACTCCTCTCAAAGATGCAAGAGTTCCACCTATTGGAGAAAAGGTTCCATCCCCATCTCCAGATGGTGTTGGATCTCCCTCAACATTATCAGCGTTGTGACCCCTCCTTGGTTCATCATCTTCATCTTCCTCCTAAAAATCTGAGAAGACTTCTATGTAGTGTGCTTTCTCAACAACACATCTATGTCCAGGTTCCCATGACTCTTGGCAAGTGAAACATAGTCTCTTCTTCCTCAGCTCTCTCCTGAGTTCAATATCAAGAGTCTTCTTGATTGAGCTCTCCATGGAAGGAGCAGTTTTTTCTTCCTTCCCTTTAGAAAAGTGAGGGGCCTTGTTCTAGAAAGTTGCCTTTGCTTTTGGCAAGGCATCTTGGAGGTATCTAGCCCTCTCAATGGCATTATGCAAAGTGATGGGCTTGGTAGATTTAACCAATCCATGCAAAGGTTCATCCAAGCCATCGATGAACATGTACACCCTTCTTGCTGCAGACAATTAGGAACCATAATTGATAATCTCAGAAACTCAGAGATATAAGTTTCTGCATTTCCCGATTGCTTTAACTTTGCAAGGCTCATGAAAGGTGCTTCTGGATCCTTTCGGTCAAACCTCTCCACCATTATTCTAGTGAATTCAGAGTAGGCAGTCACATTGGCATGGCCCAATGTAGACAACCCATGGAATCACCAATTGTGTGCTTCACCTTCAAAATGTAGCGCTGCAATCCTGATGGCTTCAATCTCGGGGAATTTGTTCAACTGAAAGTAGATATCCAGCTTCTCTACCCATGCCTTGGCAGAACTGGAGGATGACCCATCAAAATTGGACAAAAAGAATCTGCCCATAGAGTGGTGTTTATCATGATTATGAAAGAACCCACCATCTCTATACTACTGCCTTGGTCTTCTTTTGTCCTTGAGGTGACAAAACTCTTGGAAACTCAAGTGGTCTCTGAATATCTGATTCTAAGATTCATATTCCACAAAGTATTCTTCAAGGGATGCTTGCTCTTATGGTCCTTCATTACCCACAGCCAAGAAGGTAGGCATAGTGGAGCTTGTAGGGCATGTGGCTGGTTCACTGGTTGACCAGTCCAGTGGTGAGACATGTCAGAGATTTCCCCCAGATGAAATCTCCCAGGAGATTCCCTCATTCTGTCCCTGACTTGCAGTCTTAGGGGCTTTACCCTTGTCTTGATCATCAATAATGTAATCAAACTTCTTGTGACTTCTTTTCTGATACCTCTTCTCCCTCTCAGTAAGAGTTTCATCTTCTTCTGAATGCAACATGGCTGTGGTGCTCCAAGGAAAGCACGGGTTGTGCCAAGAAAGGAGCTCTGATACCACTGTAACATTCCAAAATTGGAATGTCACAGCAAGCCTGCTGAAATAACGCACTCTTGGGATATTGATGCACAGAAATGAGTTTACAGCCCTTGGATCCCTTAGATCAGCAGATCTGGAGTCTAGATCCAAAAGGGGAGAAAAAACAAATCAAACTAGGTGTGGTAAATAGATCTCCCACCACCTAGTCTAGCTGAAAAACACCCTACAAGAGGGGTTGTAGCTATGCACAACAAACTGCTTCAGAAATTACACAGTCTTGGAAAGCATGAGCAGGAGGCCATCAAATATGATCAACTTATGAATATACAACAACAAATCAGAATTACAATGATGCTCTTACACTATACAGTAGAATACAGGAGGCAAGAGAGCAAGAAATCTTCAGAAAAGAAGGCTGCAACACATATATAAACTGCAAAATGGTTTAACAACATTATTTTATGGAGCTGTAGCAGCTGAACATTACATCTTAGATCTAGGACAGATCTGTGGACAAAACATCAGATCCATTTCATATATGTAATCTAGAAAGACTTATTTACAATATCCCCTTGGGGTTTTGACCAAATCATGCATTACAAAGAGTAGATATGAGTTTTAAGTTGCAGATCTGAAAAATTCTTCAGAAATTTCTGAAGATGACTTTACATTAAAAGAGATCAAATCTAAACAGAACGTGGATCAGCAAGCTAATCCATGGATCACCAAAGTGAAAGGCAAAGCACAGCACCAGAGATCTCTCATCAATAATGGGGTCAAAACACCCTGCAAAACCTCTACTGAAAATAACGCAGTCCCTCAAGGAAAATTGCGCTATAGCTTGAATAACAGTGATGGCCTGATGCCAAGATACAAATCTGAAGCTCAAACAGTGGATGCACTCTTCCAGGAGGTTAAAAGACACACTCACTGAGAAGAGGCTCCAATACAAGCTAGATCTAAGTAGATCTAGAGTTCCACTTGTTGCAGCCTACAAAAGAAAACAAACCCTCATTGGATCTGCGTTGCAGTTGGAAGTAGAGCTTGGCCCAAAGCCTGATAGTGGATCAAATCAGCAAAAACTCCTCCAAGAATCCTCAATGGAAGAGGTGAAATCCCTGCATAGGAATTCTAAGTGCTAAGCAACACAATTCTCCACTAAACAACAAAGAATAGTATTTGTCTAAACATACAAGATACTCAAAAATATCGACAATCAACAACCCTCTCTTGCTGCCTTCCCCTTCCTTTTATAAGATGAGAGCCTTTGCAAACCCTAAACCACCTTGATGAGTTAGCTCCTTTCACATGAGGGGCCTCCTTCTAGAACTACGTTGTTCCTTCATGAGGTACATTGAATCTAGACAGCACTGTAGATTTGGTCAAGGTTGACCCAGTCTCACAGCTCAAACCCCTTTCACACCTGCAAGTGATTTATTTACATAACCCTGATTTATCCTTGTTCATATGGGCATTGATTTATTCTTTTCAGGAGTTTTACATGTCCTCCTTTATTCATTTATTCATGCAACAGAAAGTAAAACAAAAATGCATATTCCTCTTAGCTCAGGCTAAGTAGGAATATTACACTATATCTCTCTGTAACTGTATCTACAAGATTATTTCCAAAATCATTGCAAATAGCATTAAACCCATCCTCTCTAATCATATCGCAAAGGAGAAATTTGTTTTTCTTCATCATAGGCAAATCCATGAAGCTATTGGTACTGCCCAGGAGGTCCTGCATTCCATTAAAACAAAGAATCTCAAGAGCACCATCCTCAAAATTGATCTTGCAAAAGCTTTCGATCATGTCAATTGGAATCACCTCCATCTTATCCTCGTACAAACCGGTTTTCCCCCACCCTTTATTAACTGGATTATGGGTTGTATCAGTAATGCATCTTTCAGCATTTTCCTTAATGGGACTGCATCTGATTTCTTTCATGCTGGTAGGGGTCTTAGGCAGGGATGTCCCCTCTCACCTTTGCTCTTTGTCCTTGTTATGGAAGGCCTCTCGGCTTTGATAAAAAAGGCAAAGGCTGATGGTGACCTCCATGGTATTAATCTAACTGAGATCCTGCAGTTGAATCACTTATTATTTTTGGATGATGTGCTTATTTTTCTGGATGGTTCTTGTCAGGATTTTTTTCATTTTTAACATATACTTCAGATGTTCTGAAGAGCTACGGGCATGGCTTCCAATCACAACAAATCCACCATTATTATGACTAGATGTTCTGCACAAGAATAGGGGATGGCTACTACTAAATTCTCATATGTGCGTAGCTATATTGGGGATGGATTGAAATACCTTGGTTTCCACATCAAGCCAAATGACTACCAGATAAAAGATTGGAATTGGCTAATTGCCGAAGTGGAGCGCCAGATCAACATCTGGCATCATCGGTGGCTCTCGCGGGTCGGAAGATTGGTATTAATTAAATCTGTCCTAGAAGCCATCCCTGTATATTGGATGTCCCTTGCATGGCTTCCTAGAAGGGGTCACCAACCGAATACAGCATATATGCAGACAATTTCTCTGGAGAAACTCGACCAATGAATGTATCTTTGCCTGGGTGGCTTGGGATCGGATCAGCGGACCTAAACATTGGGGTGGATGGGGCATAAAGGATCTCCATGTATTTGCATCTGCTCTGGCGACAAAATTGGGTTGGCACCTTGTTACTGGTCATAGCCTGTGGAGAAAGTACATCTAATAACAATCATTTTCCAAATAAATATTTAAAAACTATTTCAATGTAATTTAAAAATGGAAAATTAAAATTTTCATCTATAATTTGAAAATTATAATTATAATTTGAGAAATTATTTATCTAATTATAATTTTTAAAATTTAAAAACAATAAAAACATTATTTTTTTAATATTAATAATTTAAAAATAATAATACATCAATTATTAAAAGAATAATAAATCAATTATAAATTTATAACTCACGGACAGTTACAATCCGAACAAGGTAAAAGAGGAAAGATGTCATTGCTAAATAAATCAAGAGGTGCAACTATGAGATAATAAAAAAGAAAAAAAGAAAAAAGGCAGACCTACTCTTTTATGTTTTTCATCCATTTTCATTCAGCCATTCATTTATCATCGTAGTGAAATAAAATAGCAACGATTCATAAAAGAGAGATAACTATAAAGTAAAAGAGAGCGCGAAAAAGTCGTTTGAAAATTTTAATTAAAAATTGAAGTAAAATAAATCACATATAACATAGTTTTAAAATAAATAAATTAATTTAAAAATAAACAATAAATAATAGATAAAAATAATAATGAATTAAATTAAAATGCGAATGAAATGAAATAAAATAAAGAATGAGATTATTAGAGATTAAATTAGAGGGGGTTTCATTATAATTAATAATTAAGTTAGATTTATTTTATTTTTAGATTTGTTAAGTAATGAGAAGGATTAAAAAAAATTGAGATACAAATTTAAATTATTCCTTTTCTTATTTTTATCAAACTTTTTCTTTCTTTGCATATGTTGAAAAATATTTAATATGTGTTCTTAATCTGAATGGAAATCACATTTTTTTTTGTAAATTTAATTATATTATTTCAAAAAAATAGATTACATCAAATATTTAGATTACATCACAAAAGTCTTACTATTTCCCTGGATTCAAACCAAGGTGAGTCATGGGTTGTTTTCCCCTTTCTTCTACAAAACATCAGTCCACCCTACAGAAGTATCTATTACAACTATGGCTAAAGTCGATTGCCCATTTTCTTGAGAGATTTTCCTTGCTACTGGACTAGCTGGATATGGCATGTCTTTCTCACCATCAGACTAGTCTGATTCATGATTCTTCTTTTGCCCACAAACAACATGCAAATGTGAAGCTGGAGAACTATGTTTCTCCCTTGGAAAAATAATTTTCTCCATCGAGGGTTGATTCAATACCATTGGTGATTTCCCTCCATCTTGAGATGTTACATTGTCCATTGTTGTCTTATGTTGTTGGGCGTTAGTTTTCTTTCGATCCACATAATTCTTAGGACCTTAAATTTTCTTTGGATCTCTCCAGCCATGATTATTTCTCTTCTTCTCATGTGAGTCGACAATCCTTTTTGGAAAGGGACATGCATGATGAAGGTGTCCAAGTTGTTCGCGAGTTCTACATTGGAACGGAGTGTTTTCATAGTCCAAAGGTTGGGAGTACTCCTTGTCTCCCCACTGGAGGACAATTTTTTCTGGAAGACCTTCCCTGAGGTCCATTCCACATAAATGTGAACAAAACTTATGAGGCCCTTTGAAAATATTTCCTCGTCTACCTTGATAAAGCGGCCTATGGAATCTCTGATGTCCTCTAAGATTTCTAGCCAAATCTATTTAAAGGACCAATTTGGGAGTCTAACCCAAACAAGAACCAGAAAGCACATCATGGTGAGCGAATTGAACTCTGAAACTGAATTGAGAGATAGAATCTACCCCAAAACCAGGGACCTTGATCTAGAACCCTCTTCCTGTCTTCAAGAAGCTACAAAATAACCTTTCGAACAAAACAACAAATCAATATTCAAGGACTATTTCTAATGAACCTAGTCCTACAAAGCAGATGATGAGGGCCAAAAGTCATTAAAGTGGTATATAATTTCCCGAATTACATAATTTGTTGTTCTTTTCCTATTAATGATTTTGTTTACCTCTAGCATTAGCTTTTCCAAGGAATGTTCGACCACAAACATCAGGTCTGAAAATTCCTTGGAAGTCTATGTATTTGGATCTTTCTTTAATGATTATTTAAAATACATGGGCTTGGTAGAAGAAGATTTCCCACCTCTCTTGGCACCTCCTTGCAGACCAACCACTAGGGATATAGTGGCATCCTTTTTAATGCCATAATATTTTGCATCCCTCGCCAGCATCAATACCCTCCCTTCATAAAGAAGCCTATTTTCTCCCATCAAAATCCTAGTAATCTGATGTAATTTGTTAGCTACTAAAACTATCATGTACATCTCCTCTACCATGAGTCACAAAGAATGATCAGACAAGGGCCTAATAAATATGGGTAAATTTTGTGCAATCACGTCCCCATAAATCTGCTTAACCTAGTATAAATCATTAGTGAAACCCAATAATGATACTTCGAATGAGAGAGAGTACCCAGGGCATTCAGATGAACGTTGTCTCCCCAGAAAAATTCTCCAAGGGAAGTGACGACACATCCCTTACCCTGTGTTGTCGCACTTTCACATTCATGCAACACTTCTCAGTTTTTTATGGATAATTATACAAAACATTCCATATTATCCTACTCGTCAAATTCCTTCACAAAACCCATTTGTCATTATAGTCCTCCACTACTCTATTACCACTCACAAGATAACCTTGGCTTTAAAACTACCTTTGCTTTATATCAGAGATAAAAAACACTCATCCACTCCTACTTAAAAATAGCAATCTTTACTATGGTTTCCTTCTCCATAGTGTCTTTTGCACCATGTTTACCTTCCTTTGATATAGATTCCACTTCCCCATTTAGTTCCCAAATATGAGAGGTATGTGTGAGAGAAAGAGAGTGAGATATTCTTTATTTTTTTCATTATGTATTTGTTTCTTTACTTTTAATTGACAAACATATATGTTGCACATATCTCTTATATTTGATTGTAGAATAGATCTCACCTTTGTAGGTGCAATGAAAAGTGATGGAAAGATAAAAAGATGAGAAAAAAAAGAAAGACCTTGGAAAATTCACAAAAAAAACAAAAGCAAAACGAGCTTTTAGGAATAATAGGAAAGGTGAGGAAACACATGGGACAAGAAGGAAAGAGAAAGATGAGAAAAGGGTGATTAATGGTTGTGAAGATGGTTGATAATAAGTTGTCAAAATTTAGTTAAGTTGAATTCCATGTTCACAATTAGGGTTATTGGGTTCTTTTCAATTCCAACAAATTCTCTAATAATCTTGGTGAAATAGGGATACCAACATTATGGTCTTTAAGCATTGTTTTAATGGAACAAATAGTTTAACATATATGAGAGACTTGACTAGAATAAGGAATATCGTAGACTTCTTCGTGGAGGAGGGGATTAGTTTATCCTTCACATTGTTGAATAAGTTTTTAAAGGTGATATTGGGTTTAAAAATAGTTTTGATGTTCTTCTTTGTGAGAATTTTAGAGATTTTAATAGTAACACCTTAGTTGAAAGCTAAATAGTCTTTGGTATTGGTGATTAGGAATTTTAAATAGGATAAGAATTTAGGTTGCTTGCTTTATGGAAATATATGTTTATTTGATAGTTTGAATTCCACTAATTTTTTTTTAGTCTAACTTCACCTAAGAAAAAACCATGAGAACTAGAGATGAAAAATTTAACCATGTTTTGAGCCATTATCTAAAACAAAACCATGTCACATTTTCATTGAACCAATCAAACACCATGGCCATGTCAGTCAATGTAATTGTGAAATAATAACTATGTTATGGAGGTATTGGAAGTGCTAGTAAGGTGAGATAATTAGAAAAATCATGTGTAAAAAATAATACTTAACCTAATATCAACTTTACAATTCTTGGGGATCTTAGTGCTATCAAAGATATAAAAAAAAAGAGGCACAATAGTATTCTAACATCCATCGATTTAAGCTAGTTGCATAATGTTGTGAATGTTAAATGGTGAACCTGTTTAAAACACCAATAGTGGAAGTTATCTCTTGATCTCAACACATAGGACATTTTTTATCTATGTAATCATGCTTAGTCAAGATTTTTCTCTAGCACCTCGTTCCTCCTCTCCCTCCAATCACCACACTCCTACTAACCCATATTATCTGATAGACCTTGCGTTTTAATTGCCCTCCTCTCCACCTATAAAGAAAATAGGTGAGTGCACTACAAATATCTCAAACATCCTACCATTCTACACACTTGGGGTATTGATCATCACTTATCCATTTCTTCCTCCACTAACTCATTGTCTTAATAAAAACCTATAATAATTATTAATTTATATTAGAAATCAACTTAATCTACTTTAACTATTAAGAAATAATTGACTCCCTCATTCCTTAGAGAAACCCCATGGAAACACATATAGATCTCACACTCTCTACAAGACACAACCTCATGACCTCCTTATCTAAATCTGCCATATTTATCCACACCATAAGATCCTATCAAATATATCCTCATATGATCCCTCTCATATTTATTCCTACATCAATCACACTAAAGACACATAGATGTCGCTCCCTCTTACTTTTGACCCCTCTATAACATACATTGCTAACAAACCAAAGACAAGTGCACCATATCCCATCATGTTGGAGTTATTTTATCTCCTTGATTTATAGATAATTATCCTACCAATAATTCCTAAATTAATAAGGATCTTCTCCTTGTAAATACCCATACCCCCATTTTTAAAGTACAACCAATCAACATTAACTTTCTCTCTTCTCCTCAAAGGGAAATTATTGCACATATGCCTTCATCAAATCCATAAAAATTTCCTACTAGAATGAATGAAGTTTTCTTTAATGCTTCACCCTATGCCCCAAAGAAAATTGATAGGATGATAGTTCCAATCCTAATAATATGCCCCAGCATAATCATCCAATTTTATTTCAAATGAGTAAAGCAACATGTAGGAATTCAACCCATCAGCAAAAATAACTAGAGCCAATCCATATAGACTTTGCAATTGCTAGGATTCAAAGTTGCCAAACAATGTGCCAACCACTCTAGAAAGTGCTTGCTAGGATTCAGAGTTTCCAAACAACATGATGGAATAAAATAAGAAAAATATATTGAGATGGAAAATTCCTTTGGTGCATTGTATAATTTGGAAAGAAAAATGATTGATTCAGGTTAAAGAACAAATCATTGTTTTCTTATTTGTTGGATGGAGATAATTATTTTCTTAGCAGGGTCAAGGATACGGAACAAGACTTTATACACAAGATTTCCAAGTTGTGAATATGGTAGGATATTGCAATGTAGCTCAAACCAAGGGACATAATATAGATGTGAACCTCAAAGACTTATAGAAACTTGTTCATTAACTTTAGGTTGATAAAGAAACCTTATCCACAAGACTGCAAGAAATAGGAAGTAAACTTCAAGTCACTCATTGACGCAACCATATTGTAGAACTAGAGTGTTCCGAAACCCAAATGGAAAATGTGCTCAACAAATATTTAGCAGAATTAGAGAAAAATTTTCACAAGGTGTTAAAAATGAATTATAATTGCACTTATATCTAGTATTTAGCCATATTTTGATAATAAATGTTGACATAGGTTTGATTAGACACTTATATTAGTAGGCACACCCTTTTTAGACAATGCACAACTTATATGCAAGCACATTAGGTTCAAAAAAATGCACAATACCTTGTACAATTGTCTCAAATAGAAGTATGAGTGGAAAAGTCACATGGATAATGTTTCTTGTAACTTGAGGCCACCAAACAACAATTACACTTGCATTTCCAACCATCATCTAATGATTAGGTGTATTCCTATATGGATATGTTTTACATTTAACTTGTTGTTATGCTTGGCCATATTCATAGAAATCCAACTTGGTACAATATCTATTAGCCTCTGTGTTAGTGGAAAAAAAACTTCATTAACATGTGTTGGACACCTTAGCTATGGAACATAATAAAAAGTACTTCATCAATTATGTTGGACTATACAATGGTTCCATATTCTACTTAAATATAGTTGTTGTACAGTTATGGCTTCCATAATTTATTATGATTCCCCCTAGATTTAGTGATTCAACAACTTGTGGTAAATAATCCACCATTTATTGTGCTTTTCATAGTAGTTTAGCACCCTTCCACAATTTACAAATGGATATACACTTCGATGGAATGATTACAATTGTTCTTGCTTTATAATAAGGAGCCATAAATCAAATAAGTTGTTAGCGTTACATAAGATTTTTGAAATTATTAGCTCAATGGTGTAATTTAAATTACCATCTATTGAAATTCCTTGAGTATATAGACTGATTTGTCTTCTAATGGAAATCATGGAAATTTCATTCACCACTTGTAGCGTTTGTGACATGGATGTTTGGTGGGAAACTCTTTGGGAGTGGGGCTGAAAATTGTTTGTGCTTCACTGACACGGTTGAAGGCTAGAAGCCTTCCATATGTTTTTGGAATCTCATGAGATCCTTCTCCATCAATTATCTCATGAGACTCAACAAGTTTCATATTTTAAAGTGATATAGTTGATGTTCAATGAAATAATCCCAAAATTAACACTTGCTCGACCCTCCCTTGAGGTGCTACAATGAAATCAATGCCATTGATTTGAAACCCATCCGATAATGGTCATGGTAATTTACAAGCACATTATTAACTACTATCCTCCCACTATATTCCATGTATTTCCTTATGATTACAAATTGGATGAATAGTCCACTCCTCCTCAAATTGGGGTGCATGAATTTGTTCACACTAAGGAATACATGATCAGAACAAAACCTGCAAACTTGAATTAGAAATATTTTGGTTGTGTGATATTTCAAATTCTCTAGGGATGGTCATGCACCATAATCCCTTGATAAAGAAAAGTGGCCAACACCATGGTGAATTTAACCCATACAATGATCATTTTCCTTAGTCAAATTCAAATACAAAAATCCATGTTGAATTCTTCAAAGTTACATGTTTCCAATGAACTAAATATTATTTAATAACCGTCCCTTCCACACTATATTCTTTATCATCCTTCATGACCTCTATTGCCTTATATTTTCTATTTGTAGCCTACCTTGTTATAGACACATTCCTAGTATTTGAAAATTTCTTTCTAATCTTCATTTTGTGCTTCAAATTTCCTTGTGGCCCCTCATTCTTGGCTTGATCTAGCACACAACTTCGTAAAATTGTTGTACAATGCATATGGAGCTTGCCTTCTAATTTTCTCCTCCATTTTCACAAAGATTTTCTCCTCTGCAAATTTATTCTGCTTTTGCAAAATAATGATACAAAACTAATATTTGGATTCTCTTATTCCCTTAAAAAATTATTAATTGGACATAACATTACTTTATTATCTCCTCTTTCTTCCTCTATGTTTGGCAGACAAATCTTATCATGCTCACAAGATATATCTCCCTAGGTTTGGAAACCAAGCCTAGAAATAAACAAACAAATGCATGAAAACATTTCCTAATTAATGATTGAATCACAGATACAAAGAGGGTGCATAGCTCATACCTTTTCATGAAATAATTGATGATGATCCTTGATCTTGTCCTTTGTATCTTTCAACCTTTATCCCTTGATGCCCCAAGGAGAGACCTACAACTATAGAGACAAAAAATAGATCAAAGAATAAAATACAGAAAATATTCAATCATAAACCATGTAAGGGATTAAGGAGCCTTACAATATACATTATAAAAAATGCTTATGGGAAAGAAACAAGTATTTGTATTAATAATAAACAGTAGGAGAATTTAAACCAGGTGACTTGATGTTGGAGTCTCCTTGCAATGATCCTTGACCCAAGCCTTTGAAATTAAAACACTCCAATGGAAATTTGAGTAGCATATAGGTAAGTTTAGATTTCTAAAATGGAAACCCAAGTCTCTTTGGATGCATTGCACTTATAGGAAGGAGTGGAAGTTGAGATATCCATGAAGGGAGGAGAGAGATCCACAATGAGTGGGATGGATCCACTATAGGAGGAAGGAGGCTTGGGATATGGGGAGATCAAGCTAAATATCAATAAATTTGGTTTAGATACCAACCACGAGGCTTCTAGAAGAGTAATCTTTGTTTAATATTTTTTATCTCTATAAAAATATCATTGTGACCTTGACACAGGAAGACAATGATGACATCACTCTGTGTTTACTATGCATCACATGTCATCATAGGTTGTAAAATGATGAAACGCGATGACCTAAAAAATTATGGTTTATTATATATTTAATCCAAGATTATTATACACCATTGAAAGGTATTTATTCCATATTTCAAGGGGAATTATGACCATAGTTAATCAGATTGAGAAAGACCCAGATTTGGCATCATTTGCATAAGTGTGACAAATTGATGTGTAACACATTTCCCCCTAAAGTAAAAAGTTAAAGTTGGTATGATGGTTGAAGTGATTTATAAGGCAAAGGCAAGGATCAAGGAATCATAGGTTGAAGACCTACAAATCAACAACCAAGTAATTACAATATAATATCATCATATGATCATCACTGAGGTAGGAATTTCCATACTCAGAGTACAAGTATATCAAAGAACGAGTATGGAAATTTACAAAGATCCATGTCAATAAAAGACTCAGTATGGACACAACCATCACATAGAGTGGATCAATTTTACAATCAGGAATACTCAATACTCCACGCAACCTAGATATATCAGAAAAGATCTTGGGTATTCATATTCATCTTTATCCATCTATTAGTATGAATCTAATCACGTGAATAAATGTCTTGAAGTAGAACATGGTAAAAACCATATGATTAGTAGATGATGATGAGGATTGTTAACATATGCGAGAGAAACCACCAATAATGAAAATGGTTCTTAATGTACTCTAGTACAATATATGAGGAGTGAATAAATGTCTTGAATTCAAACACCCATAGACTCATTTGATTGAAGGACAATGATGAGAACCCGTCATCTAAAGAAAGAAACCTTACATTGAGGCATGTTGGCTCCAAGGTACTAAAGGAGGCTTCTAGATCAACTTCCTAGATAATGAGCTGAAGTCGATTGGAAGTGACCCATCGCAGGAAGGATTATTACATGAAACACATGTTACGCTTTGAATAATAAATTTGGAGTCATTCCTGACTTAATCAGGGACGGACAACATGATTGAAGGAAAATATTTGTAAAGTAATTTTAACTGAGGTTACACTTCTCTTGAACATAATGATGACACGACATTTGAATTGGCGACATTTGACTCAAAATAATACCATATACCAATATGAATACCTTCAATGAGGTATTATCAAAAGAGAGGCAAGTGGATTCCCCAACCCTAACATGAAAAGTGATGGAGTGTCATGTTCAAGAGCAACATACTGCCTTTCAAACTACAAAAATTAAATGTTCCTTTCCCATTCCCCCCCACCATTATTGGCAAGTACCTATTTATTTTTACACAAGATTGAGGAGGATAACATATATTTTTCATGTAATCTCATCCCTCGGATGAGTCCTTCAGAATATTTGTAATGAACCCAAGGATGGAGTGGCTCAAACTCATCATGATTGACAAGTCCTATATTGTTTATGTTTTACGAGTCCAATACATGGGTAGCTTGAATTATTTTTCATGTTTTGAGAGTTTGAAAAAGAAATGAAAAGGTAACTTTGTAATGTCCTTTTTCGTAAATTTAGTCCCCCAAGGCAAAAAAAGGTATAAAATAATACAAGGGAGAACTATTTTAGCCATGATTAACTAAAGTATATCTCTTTCGTAAAAATTCTACGTAGTCCGTAAAAGGGGTAAAATTATACTAGACATTAGAAATTTCTTCACATACTTTTACGAGAAATAAAGAAGCAATTTTACTCGACAATATTTTCATATTTCAAGAGTCTAAAAAGAGATTAAAGAGGACTCCAGGGGGTTCCTTTTTTTGTTCATTTTTAACAAGTACAAAAAAGTGATAAAGGTATACTCTTGCCATTACGTTATATTTCAACATTTCAACATGTTTAATGTACACTAAAAATGAAGAAATCATCAAATATTCTCAACAAAATGATAAAAGGGCTCAATTTTGGTTAATTTAGGCAAAAATAGGTAAAAATGACAATTTAAAATAGTTCAATTTTCTATAAATAACCAAATACTCATTTGATTCTTACCAATTAAAGAGTTTAAAAACCCTCTTTTCCCTTCAAACTTCTGATGCAGATTGTGATCAATCCAATCAACGATTTTTGGTATTATTTTTTCCTTGCAAAAAATCTCTCCTTCCTCTTCATTTTCACGGTTCAATTTTTGAATTTTAATAATGAATTTCTTGAATTTTTGCTTGCTAAGCAAGCTACGTTGCGTGAAGGATCATCATGGTTTTCCTCTTCATACCCGCAATGACTGCGGGTTTTAAGAGGAAAACTACGATGACATCGCTTTGTTATAAAAAAAAGCGCGATAGAAAAAAAATGAACAAGAAATTTTGAATTTATCATGAAATTGCCTCAAATTTTGGTTTTCTTGTGATCTAATGTTTTCCTCCTTTGATTTTAATAAGGTTCTCATTCATAATGCTGATTGAATGGAGGAAAATATAGCATGAAACTGATGATTTCATTGCAGCAAATTACCCAAATACTATGTTGGCACTTTGGTGGTGTGGTTTAGTTAAATTATTCCTAATTCCTGGGATGAGAGCTTAACTAGAGCTCTTAGAATTCTTGATAATGACATGGGACACCAATGAGAAATGTTTTCAAATTGGTTCCCATTCTATTTCAATTGAAATAAAGGAAATCTATTTTCTAACTAGATTGTCCAAGAGAGGAGCTATATTTTAGCAAATTGGCCATCATGTGGTGGTGAAAACACCGACTATTACATTTCTCAATATTGTGTGTAAGGATCTTATAGAGTGAGTAGTGGAAAGATCAAGATCAAGTATGTAGAATACCTTCCCTTGAATATTATCACATTTACCATGTCTCAAGTGGACGGGAGCACATATCCTTATGTTTCCATGAAGTATCAGATGAAATATGTTATTGAGTGCATGGAGCCAAAAGTATTGAACTAGCATGAGGGCTTGTTGATCAACATGAAAGAGTAGTTGAATAAGTGTAAGACATGTCGATTGAGATTGTTTGGATATATGCTCTATTCTGGCATCCTTCTTCTTACAACAGGTTCCACTATTCTAGTATCAGAAGGTAGATTTGGATCCTTCTAAGTTTAGAGATTCATGCATGAGGAGATGGGTTGACCTAATAGACCACAGGAAAATGAGGTCATTTAATTATCCTTTCTTTAGATGGCTTCATCGACAAATTATCATGATCAAGGACTAACCATATGTAGGAGCAATCATAGATCATTTCGACATCAAAGCATTGTTCCTCACAGCAAGCTACGATGAGCGCAGGAACCAAGAAAAATTAAAATATTCTCAAAAGCTCATACAACTCTAAGGTTCCAAAATTAATGCAGGTTGACTAAAAGACTGAGAACATAGCTCGACATTTCAAAATCAAGGGAAACTGAAAAGCATTTCACTCCCCAGTATGGTCGCCAATTTATTTGGAAGACAAATTTCATCCTGCGGATAGGACAAATATCCCTATGCTTGGAAACCAAGCCTAGAAACAAACATACAAATTCATGAAAACATTCCATAATTTATGACTGAATCATAGATACAAAGAGGATATAAATATCATACATTTTTCATGAAATTCTTGATGATGATCCTTATTTTTGTCCTTTGTATCTTTCAACCTTTCTCCCTTGATGCTCCAAAGAGATACCCACAAAGACAGAGACAAAAAAGAGATCAAAGCATAAAATATATAAATATTCAATCATAAACCATGTTATAGAACAAGGAGCCTTACAATAGACATTATAACAAATGCACATTGGAAATAAACAAGTATTTTTATTAATAATAAAGAGAAGGATAATTAAAACCTGGTGCCTTGATGTTGGAGTCTCCTTGCAATGATTCTCAATCCAATCCTTTGAAATCAAAACACTCCAATGGAAATTTGAGTAGCATATAGGTAAGTTTAGAGGTCTAAAATGGCAACCCAGCTCCCTTTGGATGCATTTCACTTATAGGAAGGAGTGGAAGTTGTGAGATCCATGAAGGGTGGAGAGAGATCCATAGTGAGTGGGATGGATCCATTATAGGAGGAAGGAGGACCAAGATATGGGGAGTTAGAGCCGAATCTCAAATTTGAACTGGATACCAACCACGATGATTTTAGAAGAGGAGGCTTCATTTAATTTTTATTTTTTACCTATGTAAGAATATCATCGTGACCTTGACACAGATAGAAAATGATTACATATCTTTGTATTTATTTTGCAACATGTGTCATTGTATGTTGTAAAATGATGAACCGCGATGACCTCAAAAATTAGATATTTCTTATACACCATTGAAAGGTATTTATTCCATCTTTCAAGGGGACTTATGACCATAGTGCATCAAATCAAAAAAGACCCGGAATTGGCATCATTTGCATAAGTGTGACAAATTAATGTGTAACACTCCATAAAGTGCATTTTACTCTAGTCTCTTATTATTCTCATAAAACCGTCCCCCCACCTATCACTTTGGAATTCCCACCATGCCCACCAATTGGGATTCCCTCACTTAGCTTTTATTATTTATGTTGTGTCTTTGAATGAAATACCACTTATTGTGTGGTAATGAAATGCCCATCTATCACTTAGGAATGAGAAGGTAATCGATGGATAAATATTCGCAAGTAATTGATCTATTAGTTACTTCTTGAATCATTTGTTTAGTTGGGGTAATTGCTAAAAAAATAATATTCTTCTCATTTTGAAATTATATTATATTCTTTTTGTGGGGTAATATCTTGGCAATTTTGCATGCTTGTACTTGGACTGACATTTTGCTTTCTTGACCTTAGCATTGGCATTACTTAGTTGTTGTTTCTTGGCCTTGTTGCTTGTGTGCACTAACTAAGGCAATAATATGTTAGTTAGTGTGTTATAGCATAAAGGATTCTCGATTGAATATGTTAAATAATTATCCTTCCTACTTCGTCATCTTTTTAGACTAACTTCTTTAACTTTAATGTATATAAGGCAATTGCTAGTAAAGAAAGTCTAGATACTTACCATATTTGTCACTTTATGTAGTCCAACATTTATATTATATTACCACAATTTCCCTAATAATATGTGATACACATATATTGAAAAAACATTATATAAAACTTTATTCAAACAATCTCTTATATAAAAAACAGTCCCAAGTTTCTTAAAAATAAAAATCTTATGCTCCTTTTACATCACCATAGACACAATAAAATGAAGTGTACACTTACTATTTAATTTATATCACTACTATCTATAATTAAATTACAAAATTTACCAAATTTACCATAAAATTTGGCTTTGATATTTACCTTTAATCTTATACACATTAATATGAACTTTCAATTTAATTTATATTTTTGTCATCTAAAATTACATTAGAAAAATTACTTCCAAACTTACATGTGATATTGTAAACGTTCTTTCTGTACTCAGGTTTCTTCTCAACTTCTACTTATCCAATGGCAACAACACGCTTTATAACATCATACATGCACATCATAGTCCCACATCCACACCAGTCACTTGGTCATCTAATCTTTATGTGAAAGAATTGTTAAATGTAAAAAAGAGGTTGGAGGTAGTAGAAGCTAAAGAGCAGGAACGAGATTGTACAATCCATATAATAATAGCTGAAAACCAGGCTTTAGCAGAAAGCAATAAAGTTCTGAAGGAGAAAGTGGCATTGCTACAAGAAGTTATCCTGATAGGGGGGACAGAATGGAAACACTTGAAGGCGAAGGCCCAAAAATATGAAGAAATTTTCAATGGAGAATACAGAGGTGATGAATGAAAAACCATCCCAGGATAAGGGGAAAGTAGTTGCCTAAATAGACAACCATGAAGAGACATCAAGAGAAGAAAGGAAAGGAGATTCCAAAAAACTCTCCAAAACTTGGGCTCAAGTTATTAGCAATTCTGCTAAGAGGGAAGGAGAAAAAAACATTCAGGTTGACAACATGCAAGATAGATCAAGCAAGGAAAGACAAGATAGAGAAACAAACATAATTATTAAAGGGGCGAGAGATTATGGAAAAATTAATGTACTCTTGACCTTGCAAGAGACTTCTTGAAATACAAGCTGCAATGGCAAGGACAAATATGCCAATCATGGAGAGTAGGGAAAATTAACGGTGAGAGAGCTAGTCCCATAAAAGTCATCATGCCTAGCTTGCACGATAAAAATATCATTCTAAGAAAGAAGCAACTCTTGAGGGGTTCTCATTTTTTTCTAGAAGAATATTTAACTGTAAGACAACAAGAGGAAAGGAGGGACGAAATGAAAAAAGTTAGGGAATCAAGAGATGAGGGAAAGAGAGTATGGATTTATAAAGGTAAAGCTATGATAGCGCAATTTCGACCTCCTTCCAAAACAAGGCAGTAAAATGTTAACAAAGAAGAAGAAACAAACTCTTCAGCAAGAAATGAGGAAGCAAGGTCAGTATGGGCAAGCAAGGACAAAGACTCAACTGTGAGTCTTGCATTTAAAAAAAAATAGCAATCACATCGTACCCAAGTTTCCTTAAGATTATTTTGTTGGAACTACAGGGGTTACCCATGGAGACGAGGACCTAGTTTAGAGCCTATTGTGGAAGGGAGAGACATAATTTTCCTCATATAAACACATGAGCATGAAGGGTGCAAGAAACCTTTGTTTGAAGGGTACTGGAGGATAGCAGTGTGGAAAAAGGTAGCAGGGAATGGAAAAGGGCACAGGGGTATCATGGTATTAGTGAGAGAAAAAGAAGGTTGTTTAATTTAGGTAGAAAAAGAAGACCCAAATAAGAAATTTTTCTAGCTTAAAATATTAGAAAATGAAAATCATATCAGAATTTCAGCATGCTATTTTGCGCCACAAGTTTCAAAAATCTACAAAAGTAGAGGGCTTGACCACAAATATCCCTTTGCAGCCCTAAAAGCATATATTGCAATATATTCTTAGCTAGGTGAATTCCTTGTAGTGGGGGATTTCAATTCTAGAACTGCGGGTGATCAAGCTAGCATTCTTTGTTGTAAAGAAGACTGTGACCCTATATGGCTTATGGAAGAGAGTAATCATCAGTGGGAAATAATTTCAGAGGATAAAGGCTGTAATATCTTTGGAGAGCAATGTATTACGCTATGTGGGGCTTTTGATTTAGTCATTTTTAATGGTTTGACTAGATGGGAAGAGTCCGCTAATTTCACTTGCAATACTTACAATGGAGCAAGTGTAGTAGATTATGTAATTTTCTCGCATAGTTTGTGTGATAAAATGGAGGAATTGTTGATTGGAGATCAAATTTGGGACTTAAAATCATATCAAAAGCCAATTTATTTAAGTTTCTCTTGGACGGGAAAGAAGCAATTAGGGTCAAAATGTTGTGAAACCAGCTCCTAAATTAGAAGAAAAGAGATATCAATGCCTTATAAATAAGCCACTTCGAGGGGGCAACCTCCAATACATTACATGAATGAACAATTATTGGATGATACAAATTACAAAACCTTCTTTCTATATATAGGAGTCCATGGGGCCACAATGTAATCCTAGTGGGGCCACAATGTAATCCTAGCCGACCTAACAGTAGTAATGTAAGGGCACAGTAATAACAATATGGGTGTTACAGGGGTACAACAATAACAATATGGGGGGCTACACTAACATAAAAAGGGACTACACTATTAATATAGGGACTTAACATGCCCCTCTCCTTCACACAAGTGTTGTCCTCAACGCTTGATTATTTCTTGATGCTTCTGTATAAAATTATCATCCTCCCATGTGGAATCTTCTACAGGAAAGTTCTTCCACTTGCTGAGATACTCTGAAATTGATCGTACTTGTCAAGTTCTTGTTTTTGTGACTGCTTCAGAACTTCTTTTGATGTGATGTTGATCTTCCTGTTGTTTCATTAGATTTTGCACCAAAGTTAGGTTATCCTTTGAGAGTTGGATAACTTGTTGTTGATGCTCGATGTGATATTCCACTAATTTTTTTATGGCATAAATCTACCTCAGGCTGAGAAAGGAAGAATCTAGGGTAACATCAAACCACACTTAACCTGGTAGCTAGCCCTACCAGATCGGGAGAGGGCTCTCTCCTTGTAAATCTCGCAAAAAATGATCAATGAGGTTTGAGATGACTTGAATGAAGACTGATTTTAGGCTAGGTATGTATGAAAAAGAGTTTGATTGATTTTCAGGGTGTTTTTTTGGCTCAAATGGAAAGGCAAATTTTGGGTTTGGGGAATGAGGCTCAGTTTTGCAGAGATCTGAATGGGGCAAGGTAGGAAATTGATTTGACACTTCAATTTGAAATAAATGGAGAGTTAAGACAGGCGAGGAGTTGAAGAGGGCAAGAAACCTTCAGGGATCCTCTTCAAACAGCTGAAAACATAGAAAATTAAACAAACCCTAGGTAGAGCACTGCAGATTTTAATGAATTCTACCTTTATCCTTGTTTGTTTAAGTTAAGAAGAAATAAGAGAGAAAATGGTATACATAAAACACCACTAGACTCACATTTACAGAGAGAAACACACTATCAAATCAAAATGCCACATGAATCCCATAGAGTGCTGCAAACCCTGGTCTATTCCTTTGCCAAACTACAGAGATGAATGTACAATGATGCTCAAAGCATTCCCAAAAGTCCAACCCATGCTAATGACTGAAAAATTACAAGATATAAGCAACCAACAACTCATCCTAGCCTCTAGGGGTCGAGCTCATAATATTAGGAGTTGTTCCAACAAAATCTAAACTGAGAACTAGAAATTAGGCAGTGGAATAGCTTGCCACTAAAAACTAGGAAACTGATTCATCCAGTTGCAAACTACCCTTTGATGGATGAATCTACCTTTATGAGTGAAAATTTAGAAAAATTACATCAAAATCCATCATGTCACATTAAATTACATTATGAGTTTGACAACTAGAAGGAAAAAAGTCAAACTTTGAAAAAACTAGGTGAAAAACAGAGTTTTTGACAAAAAATGAGCAAAATTCCTCCAATGCGCCGCACCTGATTTCTCTATGCCTAGTTCCTGTTTACAGCTGATTTTGGAGGCCTTCTCGACATCAAAATTTGCTCCAAGTGGGCTTGTTGGAAATTTCTGCCTGTCTACTTTCCAGCACAAGTGGAATTTTTGAATTTGGCCTCCATTTGCCCCTCCAAAACTGAGTTCTCCCAAGACTTCTTCCTGTGTGTCAAAAAAGGGGCAGAAAGGTCATTTTTGGGGTGTTTTTGACCTTTTTGGAAGCCCAAAACCTGTCAAAATTTCTTGGCCATTGGTAGGCATGCATATTTTTCCATGAAAAATACAAAAATTCTGAGTTTCATCAAAAGGAGTCGCCCATCAAAAATGAGCGCCACGTGGCACGGCGCATAGGGTAGAAAAGTCTGTTTTTTGAGGCAAAATTTCCAAAATTACAAAAAGTGGCCCAATTTTTTTGAAATTTGAGCTGAGTTTCCTCCATTAAGTGCTATTCTGGGCCAAGGAAGCTTTGGCCAAGATCTGAAGTTTATCTTGCACTTTTTGCCTCCTTGATGCCTTCTTCAACTTAGCCTTCAAGTTCCTGATTCTTGCTTTGCACACCTTGTTTCTTGCCAAGTAGTGGTATGCCATGTTCCTCAACATATTATTCTCATTGTTGGCCTTCTCCATCATCCTTTCCCAAGTGCAAGTTTGTTCTCTCAAGCCAAGATTCCTGGTCATGTTCAATCTCTTGCTCATGCCCATGATCACTGTCTCTTTCCTTTGTTTTCCTTTGGTTTTGAAAAATGTGGTTGTACATGGATGGTTTTGTGGATAACAGTGTGAAAATATGGTGGAGGAATGAAATGGGTAGAGTGTAAAAATGTATGTGTGAACAGAGTTTAGGGATGGGAGTAAGAGTTTTAGGGATGTGATTAGGGTTTGGGGATTTTGTAGCTACGTTTTGGGATAATGGGAATTGGGGATAGGGGTGAATGAATTTAGGGATATGGGGGATAGTAAAATGGGTTAATGAAACTAGAAAAGAAGTGAGGGAATAAAAAGGTGAGGGAGAGATGGCCACAAAAACAAATTTACAAGTCCTAAGCAATCATGTCTTGAGCAAAAATTGCAAGGAAGTAGAGTTTGAAATTATTTTACTAAATCATCATAAACATCTTAAGACACACTTTCATTGGCATTTACAGAGTTTTTGACTTACTTTGGACCGGAGGAAACCAAGAAAATTGGGAATTTGGATGAATTTGTGGTGAAAATGGCTTGTAGCTTTATGCACTACGCCACAAACCCAACGTGCTGCGCCTGTTATATGTGTCGCGCCAGTGTATTTTTTACACTGTGGAGGCCGGCCCAATGTGCCGCGCCTCTCACCCAATGCACCGCACCCTTAAACTTTTCCCAGTTTTCATTCAAACTTGCTCCTTATCTCCAACACGACCCTCTCCTGCTTATTTTTTCTCCTTTGAATGCAAATAAGCTTTTTTAACATGACCAATGAGTTTATATACATATAAACCCACCTTTATAATGTTTTCCTTGTAACTTACTTTTTTAACTCTGTTTTGGGTAGTTTGCTTCATTTGTGCCTTTGATGAAATGAATGACTTGATTTTTGTTTGCCTTGCAGAGGATGGAGCTGCTGAAGCCTAGAAAGGTAACCAGGGTTTCCATTGAAGTTATTTACATATGAGAGAACTGAAATTACATCAAATTTATACATAAAAACCTAAAATACTCTGTTTGTCCTCAAAACAGGGTTTTGAGGAAAAATACATTTATGAGCATGCGATTATGAAATTTATTGGTACTGGAACTTTATTCAACTTCCTCATGTGCCTGCTGACCATTATTGGACATTTTGAAGACCTTTTTGATGAAACCCTAGAGGTGACTCTTACAAATTTAAAGACAAAAAGTGACTACAGATGATCTTGATGAATGGAAATTGGCCAGCCGGTAAAGGACATGAGGGAAAATGTACAACAAGCCACTACCGTCAGTTGATCCATGCTCCTAATGGAATGCAGCTGACTGAGCGAGACACCTAATATGCAATGAAACAAGAGAATTTGATCACTAACGGAGGGATGAAGATACCGACACTAACAAACTTATCATCCATATTAGCTATTATTTTATCCTTCAAACCATCCAACTTAGCTTCCAATTCTTCTTTTAAACCATCTATGTCATCTTCGGTTTCTCTTCGTAAGATCAAAATTTGTTGCACTTGGTACCATAATATTTATATCTCATATTGCAATTCTTCCTCTTCATGCGTCATTGTATAGATTTTTGAGGGCTTAATGGGTATGGAATTATTTTTTTGAGGCATTATAGAACCAAATAATGATAAAAATTCTAAAATATTCCCTTGGAATCACTTCACTTTTTCAAACAAGCGTTATGCAATTTTAAAAACCAAATACACACCTTTTTCTTGCTTTTGAGAAGCACGATATTGAAACTAAATTATATCTGTGATTTTGGATCTTCAATATCTGAAATTTGGCCCTGAGGTAGCCCTCTGAATCCTATTTTGAATGCCACAGGTTTGACCTGATTTGGGTTCTTCAAGGCAAAGTTATGTCCAATCTCCCACAATGACCTAATTATGGATTGGTTTAGTAGAGTGAACTTGTACGACTTGCCACGTGTCACTGTTTTCTCCTTTGGCTCTAAAATTTATAGATAGGAAACTAAAATCCATTTTCTTCCAGTTAATTTTTACAGAATTCCAATCTGATGCTCAGAGAGAGATTTATGAAGATTTTCCCACGATTACCTATTTGCGATGAAATTTTGGAGCCTGAAAAAGACCTAAGTTACACAGATCATATCTCCGAAAATATTGCGAACCAAGATCTGAAATTTTTCCAGGAGGTTCTTCAGGAATTCGGTTTCACTCTGTAAAAATTTCAGCTTCTGAAACCTCGTAGAAAAATATTTATAGTGAAAATTCCTCGATGACCTTTTTAGGTTAAATTTAGGAGCTTGCAAAAAGCCCTAACTTCCACAGATCATATCTCTGAAAATATTTCTAACCAAGCTCTGAAATTTTGCAATGATGTTCCTCAGGAGTTCGGCTTTGCACTCTAAAAATTTCAGCTTCTGAACCTTCATAGAAACAATTTTATAGTGAAAATGCCACGATGAACTGTTTGGTGTAGCAAAACCCTAGAATCCAAAGCTTTGATACCAAATGTTGTGAAACTAGCTCCTAAAATAGAAGCAAAGAGATATCAATGCCTTAGAAATAATCCAATTTGAGGGGGAAACCTCCAATACATTACATGAATGAACAATTCTTGGATGATACAAATTACAAAACCTCCTTTCTATATATAGGAGTCCATGGGGCCACAATGTAATCCTAGCCGACCTAACAATAATAATGTAAGGGCACAATAATAACAATATGGGGGTTACAAGAGTACAAAAATAACAATAAGGGGGGATACACTAACATAATAGGGGATTACACTATCAATATAGGTACTTAACACAAAAACTCAGTGTGTTGAACAAAATCCCCTAAAGGGATCAGAAGAGAAAAGTGCACTTGCTGAGTGAAAAAGAGAAAAAATTAAGAATTCTGAAAAAAAATTCTTTCTAGTTAATGCTTGGTTTGATGAGGAATGCAAAAAGGCAAGGAGAACGTGGAAGGAATCAGATATGGATAACATAAAGCTCAAATATTACAAGCATATATTAATAAAGAAAAAGGTTGACTTCATGGTTTCGAGGAGAGAAGAACTAATCTTCCTTGGGAAAAATAACCCCAAATTATTCTGGAAGGAGCTCCAACCGAAAAAGGTGCAAACTCAAAACAACATTACAACTTCTAAATTGTTCAACTATGCAAGACTACTTTATCAGCAGGATCCCAAGGTTTACCCTCCTCCCTTGGTCAACACAGACACAAAACTATTCATGGTGCAAGAGGTAGAGATGGGTATCAAGAAGTTGGGTGCTGGAAAAGCAAAAGACTTAGTTGAACTCCAAGCAGAGTATCTAAAGTGGGGCTTAATAATTCTTTCACCTCACATCACAAAAATTTTCAACAACATCATACAATAGGGGCTCTCCATAGATTGCACAAATAGTATGGAAATACCTCTTTTCAAGAGCAGTGACGTCAATAATCCCTCCAATTATAGAACCATAATGATAAACCCCTTGTTTGCAAAGTTATTTGGAAGAATGTTAGAAAATAAAATCAGCAAGTGGGCAGAAGAAAGAGATAAACGTGCTAAAGGGAAAGCAGGTTTTAGACCTAAACATTCCACAATTGATCATTGTATAAAGTTTAAGGCACATTATTTAAAAAGTTTGGGAAAAAAAGAAAGAAGTTTTTTGTTTCTTTGTTGATTTCAGAAAAGCCTTTGACACGGTTCCTAGGGATAAGCTTTGGTGGAAGAACTCAGGGTTCCCAGACATTTGAGAGTAGTTGTGCATAGTTTGTATGAACAGGTGAAAGTCAAAATTGGAACTTCAGCAGGAATTTATAAAAGTTTTAGAAGCGATATCAGGGTCAAGCAAGGTTGTCCATTGTCTCCTACCCTTTTTGGTTTATATATTGACAAGCTTGAAGAGTGGCTAAATTCGCAAGGGGTGACGACATCCATTTGGGAAAGTTTGTTATAAGGCTTCTTTTGTAAGTAGATGACCTTATACTGATTGCTAAATCGGCTCTTGGTTTGTAAGAGCACTTACGTTCCCTTGAGAATTTTTGTAGAAGGGTGGGGATGCAAGTCAATATTAGCAAAACAAAAGTGGTGGTTTTATCTTACAAAAGAAAGCATAAGCAACATAAGTTCAACTTTGAAGGAAGTATTCTGGAAGAAGTTGCAGACTAAAAATACCTCAAAATTGACTTCAATAGAAATTTAAGTTGGTATGGGTGTAGAAAGAAAAGAACTTTGGGGGGTTGCAAAGCATTTTATGCTCTTCAAAATAGGTGTAGAGAGGCAGAGTTGTAGGACTGGAAAACCACTCTAACTCTTTTTGGGCTTCTAGTGATTCTGGAGATTCTCTAAGGTTGTGAACTGTGGACGACCAACACAACTCAGATGTAGTGGAAACAAATTGAGAAAATTCAGAAGTGTTTGGTTACAAACAAATTCAAAATTAAAAGTGCAATTCCTTATGCTATCTTGTTAAGTGAAACAAGGGTTGCTACAATTGAAGCAATTCCTATAGTGCGAGTCTAATAGGTCCCTATATTACTAGTGTACTCCATTATTGTTGTTAGTGTAGTCCCCTTATTGTTATTGTTGTACCCCTGTAACCCCAATATTGTTATTATTGTGCCCTTACATTATTATTGTTAGGTCGGCTAGGATTATATTGTGACCCCCTGGACTCCTATATATAGAATGAAGTTTTGTCATTTGTATCATCCAAGAATTTTTCAATTATGTAATGTATTGGAGGTTTCCCCCTTGAAGTGGCTTATTTCTAAGGCATTGATCTCTCTTTTCTTCTATTTTTGGAGCTGGTTTCATAACATTTGGTATCAGAGGTTTGGATTTTAGGGTTTCGCTGCTCTAAACAGGTCATCGCGGAATTTTCTCTATAAATATTTTTCTACGAAGTTTCAAAAGTTGTGATTTTTACAAAGAGAAGCTGAAATCCTAAGGAACGTCATGTAAAAATTTCAGATCTTGGTTCCCAATATTTTAGGAGATATTATCTATGGAAGTTAGGTTTTTTTAGGATCCCTAATTTCACCTAAATAGGTCATCGTGGAATTTTTACTATAAATTTTGTTCTATGAAGGTTCATAATTTGAAATATTTACAAAGCGAAGCTAAAATATTGAGGAATGTCGTATAAAAATTTCAGATCTTGGTTCGCAATATTTTCGGAGATACGATCTGTGTAGGTTAGAGTTTTTTCAGGCTCCCAAAGTTCATCTTAAAGAGGTGACCGTGGGAAAATCGTCATAACTCTCCCTTTGAGCATCGGATTGGAATTATGTAAAAAATGGCCACACGTAAATGGAATGTAGTTTCCAGTGTATCAATTTTAGAGCCGAAGGAGGAAACAATGACACGTGGTACGCCATACAATTTCGCTCTACTGAACGAGTCCATAATTAGGTCAGTGTGGGAGATTGGGCATAAATTTTCCTTGAAGAATCCAAATCGTGTCAAATCTGTGGCATTTGAAAGAATATTTAGAGGGCTATTACAGGAACGAATTTCAAATATTGAAGATCTAAAATCACAAAGATAACTTAGTTTCAATATGGAGCTCTTCAAAAGCAAGAAAAATGTGTGTATTTTTTTTCGAATTACATAAGTCTTGTTTGAAAAATTAGTTTGAATTTATTCCAAGGGAATATTGAAGAATAAATATCGGTATTGGATTCTAAAATGCCCCCTAAAAAGAATTCACCACCCATTAAGCCTTCAAAAGGCTCTACTATGACTCATGAGGATGAAGAAATGCAACATGAGATATCAAAATTACAAGAGAAAGTGCACCAAATTTTGCTATCACAAAGAGAAACAAAAAATGAAATGGAAGTTTTGAAGAAAGACGTGGAAACTAAGATGGATGGCTTGAATAATGGCGTGGAAGTTAATATGGATCGTTTGGAAGCTAAGATGGATGGCATGGAAGTTGGAATGAAAGCTAAGATGGATTACATGGAAGCTATGATCGATTTAAAAATGAAAGACAACATGGAAAACATGAAGAATAATATAAAAGTAGAAATCAAAGGTTTCACAAAGTTGATACAAGAAATGTTTCCTAATGGCGAAAAGATAGTAGAGGAAACTCACGATGAGAACAAAATAAATGTTAATCGTGATTTCATAAACTCTAATGTTGGATGGAAGAACCACCATATGCCAAATATGGACATGAGGAAGTTTGATGGCAAGGATCCTGTAACATGGATACTACATATGGAGAAATATTTTGATCTCAATAATGTGCAAAGCACACAAAAGGTACGCATTGCAGCTTTACATCTAGAACAAAATACATTTGTATTGTATCGCTGGCTTTGCTCCCGTAAAAAAAATTTCACTTGGTAAATTTTTACGGAGGAAATGATAGCACATTATGAGGATAAAAAGAGAAACACCTTTTTTAGCCAATTGATAAATCTCAAGCAAAAGGTTTCAGTGGTGGAGCACATTGAGGACTTCCAAAAATTGAATATAAGGGTAACTGATATTCCAGAGGAACAGAGGATTGATGTCTTCATAGGGACTTTAAAGGATAACATCTAACATGAGGTTCACGGTTGGGAACCTGATTCATTGGAGAAGAATTCCAGGTTGGCAAGAAAAATTGAATGCAAAATTATGGCGACAAAGAAGACTACCACTCACATCTATAAAGATGGAAGTTTTGCTACTCCTATACTTCCACAACCTACAAGGTTGACACCACAACAATTGGAAGAAAAAATGGCAAAAGGGCTTTGCTACAATTGTGATAGAAAATACACTAAAGGTCATAAGTGTGTTGAGAAGAAATTATTTTACATAGATTGTGAAGAGGAGGAAGAAAATGAACAAGAAATATCAAATGAAGAGGATATACACCAGGAACCAACCCTAGAAGAAGAAGAAATGAGTCCTACCATATCGTGTAATGCATTGGCAGGAATTACCACTCAAACTCTCAAGATAGAAGGACATATCAAGAAGAAAAAGGTAATAATGTTGATTGATTCGAGTAGTGCCCATAATTTTATTCATTGTAAGGTAGCCAAGGAATTGAATTTCTTCCTATACCCAACACCAGAATGTCAAGTGATGGCTGCAAATGGAGAGACTATAAATTTATTTGGAAAATGCCATAATATCAAGCTAACCATGGGGGAATATGTATTGAATAGTCCAATTCTTTCCATTTCAATGGGAGGTGATGATGTTGTACTAGGAGTACAATGGTTACAATCTTTGGGGATGATAGCTTTTAATTTTCAAGAACTTTTCTTGAAATATTTTTCAGAAGGAAAGGAATTCGAATTACGAGGTATCACAAGGAAGCCGGGAACTATAATAACCTCTAATGTCATGACAAATCTTCTGAAGAAAGTACAACGAGGCGTAATTGCATAATTATGCTCACTAGAAGTTCCAACATCAAAATCTTCTATTTCTCTAGATCTACAAAAAGTCTTGGATAATCATTCCAAGGTGTTTGAAACTCCCAAAGGACTCCCACCTATTCGTGATCATGATCATGCTATTCATTTAATTCCAGGAAGTGTTCCTCCAAACATCAGGCCTTATAGATATCCTTATTTCCAAAAGAGCGAAATTGAACGTATGATTGCAGAAATGTTTGAGGCTGGTATAATTCAACCTAGTCAAAGCTCGTTCTCTACTCCAGTAGTATTGGTGCACAAGAAATATGGATCATGGTGCATGTGTCTAGATTATAGGGAGCTCAATAAGATCACTCTTAAAGATAAATTTCCCATTCTTGTGATTGATTAATTATTGGATGAATTAAATGGAGAAATTTATTTTACCAAGTTGGATCTTCGTTCAGGATATCATCAAATTAGAATGAAGGCTGAACATATTCCAAAAACAACATTTCGAACTCATGAGGGTCATTATGAATTTTTGGTCATGCATTTTGGCCTTACCAATGCACCTTATACATTTCAAGGGTTGATGAATTCAATTTTAAAACCCTTCCTTAGAAAATTTATGCTAGTATTTTTTGATGATATAATAATCTACAACAAGTCTTGAAAGGATCATGTTCAAAATGTTGAAAGGGTTATCAAACTGTTGGAGGAGAAACAATTATATGCAAAAACATACAAATTTTACTTTGGAATACAAGAGGCAGAATATGTGGGTCATATTGTATCTCACGAGGGTGTTAAGGTAGACCATAGAAAAATTCAAGCCTTTAAGGAATGGAAAGTCCCCATAACAATAAAGCAGTTGCGAGGATTTCTCAGGTTAACAGGGTATTATCGCAAGTTTGTTAAGAATTATGGGAGAATAGCAGCACCTCTAACAACATTATTGAAGAAAGATGCATTTTCATGGACTCTTGAGTCAACTAAGGCCTTTGAACATCTTAAAGAGGCAATGTGCCTAGTACAGGTCTTAGCTACGCCAGACTTCAAAAAAACCTTTATTATGGAATGTGATGCCTTAGGTAATGGAATTAATGTTGTTTTAATGCAAGAAGGAAGACCCATTTCTTTTGAAATATGTCCAATCAAAGGAAAGTATTTACAGAAAGCTATTTATGAGAAGGAAATATTAGCAATACTACATGCACAAAAGAAATGGTGGCCATACCTAATGGGAAGACACTTCAAGATAAAAAATTATCATGATAGTCTTAATTTTTTTTGGGAACAAAGACTATCTTCAGAAGAGCAGCAAAAATGGGTCACAAAGATGTTGGGTTATGACTTTGAAATCATCTACAAAAAAGGGAAGCTAAATTTTGTTGCAGATGCACTCTCAATAAAGAATGAAGATGTGAAAGCATTGCTTTGTGCCATTGATAATATCCAACCAGATTGGATAACCTAACCAAGGGATGAATGGAAGAAGGATGAAGAAGTGTGGACACTCATTCAAAAGTTGCAACAAGATCCTAGTACATCTGATACAGTTAGTTGGAAAAATGATTCCTTATGGTACAAAGATTGCTTATATCTTTGTAAGAATGCCCAACTAAAACAAAATATTCTTTTGGAATTGCACACTTATCCATTAGGAGGACACTCAGGGATTTTAAAAACTTACCACAGGGTGAAGAAATAATTTTTTTAGGATGGCCTTAAATATAATATTCAAAATTTTGTGGCAGAATGTTTGGATTTCCAACAAAATAAAGTTGAGACAATTAAGACCTCGGGTCTTCTACAACCTTTATCCATTCCAAGTCAACGTTGGGAGGAGATTTCGATGGATTTTATCACAGGTTTACCTATGTTCGAAGGAAAGGTGTCATCATGGTGGTATAACACTTCCTTCCATATTGCAGCAAAAATGACCCCATTTATGGCACTTTATGGATATCATCCACCGTCCATCACATCATCTTTAAGAGAAAATTCTAAGGTTCAAGCAGTGGAAGATCACATCGAACATCAACAAGAAGTTCTCCAACTCTTAAAGGATAACCTAAATTTGGCACAAAATCGAATGAAACAACAGGCAGATCAACATTGCAGTGAGAGAAGTTTTGATGTAGGAGACTAGGTATTTTTACGGCTACAACCATACAAAAAAATGCCCCTCAAGCAAGCTAAGAAGGATAATAAATTATCGCCAAAGTAATATGGTCCATACAAGGTGTTACAAAATATTGGTACTATGGCATACAAATTGGAGCTTCCTCCTTCGTCGCGAGTGCATCCAGTCTTCCATGTTTCATGCTTAAAGAAAGTTATAGGTGAAAAACTTCCAGTTCAAACAATATTGCCAAAACTTGATGAGGAAGGAAAAATCATATTGGAACCTGAAGCAGTCATGGAAACGAGAACTCGACAGCTACGAAATCGGTCAATTTAAGAGTATCTCATCAAGTGGAAGAACTTACCCACTGAAGATTCTACATGGGAGGATGATAATTTTATACAAAAGCACCAAAGCTACTGAAGCGTTGAAGACAACGCTTTTTTGAAGGAGAGGGGCATGTTAGGTCCCTATATTACTAGTGTACTCCCTTATTGTTGTTAGTGTAGCCCCCTTATTGTTATTGTTGTACCCCTGTAACCCCAATATTGTTATTATTGTGCCCTTACATTATTATTGTTAGGTCGGCTAGGATTATATTGTGACCCCATGGACTCCTATATATAGAATGAGGTTTTGTCATTTGTATCATCAAGAATTTTTCATTTATGTAATGTATTGGAGGTTTCCCCCTCAAAGTGGCTTATTTATAAGGTGTTGATCTCTCTTTTCTTCTATTTTTGGAGCTGGTTTCATAACAGAGTCATAAGGTACTATTTGAAAAAAATTGAGCAAATGGAAGAGGGTAGATGGCCCAAGGTTGTGTTTAATGACATATTGTGAAAAATCAAAAAGACTTGGATGCGAAAAAATAACAAATGGTTTAGTAAATGGGGTATTTTTATGAGCATGTGTTCTAAAAATAGTAAAGAGATAAAAACTTTTTTATGGATAAGTTCCACAAATGTACTTGGGAGAAAGAGCTAGGGAGAAAGAAGAAGTACTACATTGAAGAGTTTAACCCCACTCATAATCATCAGCGAAAAACGTACATAGGGGCCAATATTTCGTGGAGATCTAAAATTCTTATTTCTCAATTAAGGACTAATTCTCGTCAACTCCATCGTGAAACACGACGCTGGATAAGGCCAAAAGAAATGTGGGAGGAAAGAGTATGTATTTTTTGCTCTTCCGAAAAAGTGGAAACAGAAAAAAAAATTAGCTTTAGAATGTAAGGCTTTCAAAGACAACAGGGAAAATTATGCAGGTATCCTGGTAGCTAGCTCTTGGGATAATCTATTCAGCAAAGAGTTTGTCAAGAAGTTGGGAGCATTTATTGTAAAACTCCACAGAAAAAGGGTCGAGTACAAGAGGCAAATGGAGAAACAATCTGTCCCATTAGATATTTTTAGCCTCGTGGACGTTAAAAATACTTTCTTTCTTTCTTTATATCATTATGTTTCTCAAAAGGATATATATATATATATATATATATATATATATATACTCACTTTTTCTTTTTAAAATTACCATAATTACCATGATTATAAGTAAGTATGATTATGTACCTTGTAAGTTTTAATATGTGTATTCGGTATATATGATTCACTATATAATCATAAAATATTACTTAAAAAAACCAAGTGGTCGATTGCTCGCGTTTCAATAAGGTCCCATTTGATGAAGTTTGATTTTTTTTTTTTTAATAATACAAATAAAATTTATTGAAGAATTTTATTTCAATAAGGTCCCATTTGACGGAGTTTTATATTTTTTATTTTATTTTATTTTATTTTTATTTTTATATAATACAAATAAAATTTATTGAAGAAATTTACTAAAATAAGTATAAAGCATGTTTATTTACTTTATTGTTTAGAATAATTAGATTTGAGCATATTATTTAATTTTGTTTGTTTATTTATTTATTTTCATTTTATTATTACTATGTTTTTAGTTTTATTGTTTAGAATAAATAAGTTTGAACTTTACTTTAGTTTTTATTAAAATAATAATAATAATACTAATAATAAAATTAATTTAATTCTTTATTTACATCTAATTTCCATCTATTACTTTATTTAAATTAAAAAAATTATTAATTAATTAATGCTAACTTTTTAGTCAAAAACTAGTTGTTATATTATAATGGCTAGAAAACATCTCTCTTCATCTATTTAATCTAATGTCATGGTCTCGTTCTCCATCTTGTTCTTAACATGAACCACACTCGATAGTTCCAAAGGCATTGACTAAAATTTTTTTATGTGATTTTTACCGAAAGATCTCTCAACATTCATAAATTATAATTATAATTTTATTGTGTTTTTATAATGTTTTAGAATTTTTTTAAATAATAAATATATATTTTTTCTACTTTCCTATAATATTTCGTTATTTTATTTTATAGTATATATTATTGTTAAATTTTAAATTTCAAAATAAATAATAATTAGATCATATGCATGAAATAAAATCATTATTATTTTACCCCCAAAGGTTAGCTCAATTGGTTGAGTTCCCGTCGCTAAAGCACCTTGTTAAAGGGATGTCACGAGGTCAATTCTCCTCGATGACCTTGGGGTTAGGCTATGCTAATAAACTGATGGGATGTGATCCCTTCAGGTGGATCTGCCCAGATATTTCCTCGAAAAAAACCTTGAGGGTTAGCTCAATTGGTCGAGGTGACACTGTTAAAGCACCTTGCCAGTGAGAGGTCACAGGTTCAATTCTCCTCAACGCCCTCGAGGTTAGGCTCATATTAGTTTTTCGGGAGGTGCGGTCCCTTCAAGTTGACCTACCCTGATTTCCAAGGGAAAAATGCTTAATTTAATAATAAAATAATTTATAAGAAGTTTGTGAAAGTTCTTTTTTTTTAAATGTATTGAAAAACTTTTCACTTACCTATTAACCATAACATATTAGGATTTACTTATAAAATACATTTCAATTAAGTAACAAAATACACTTTTGAAATTTAATAAATATTTTATGCATTTAAGTTTTCTTACATAATGTCTTTATAATGACTTAATTATATATATATATATATATATATATATATATATATATATAAATTGGGTTTATCTCAAGTGGTTAGGATGAATGATTATTATTTTCATTACCCATGTTCAATTTCTGCTAGTGACATTATGAAATTTATTGTAATGAATTTGAGCATTGTTGTTGAATTTGAGTCGTCCCTCGAGGACCAAAACATGTATATTCCTCATATGTATGTATGCATGTATGTGTGTTTGTGTGTGTGTGTGTGTATAAGAAGAATTGAGTCTGAGTCTCCAACCACTCAAAGGAAGTCTTGAATACTTCAGTATTCGAAAACTATGGTTGATTATGTTCCAAAGAAAAAGACTTCCTTTCTAGCATCCCTAAAATGGCTCCCAACTTCACATATACTCTCAGTTCAAGGGTCAAATTAAAGGATGAATTTCCCTCTAACGATGTTATGACCGTTGTTTCTTTGAAGATATTTCTTGGATGGAGAAGTGTTCCAAAGCATCTAAATATGGATTTGATTCAAAATGGATGATCAATGACTTAAACCATTTACATGTACATAATCCAAAAACTTAAATATTTCTCAAAGCGTTGATCCCAATATTAACAACATACAATCCTTTAAATTCTTGTAATAGATGAAAGAAGAAAATATCTGATAACTAAAAATCCTTCCTGAAAACTTGAATTATCCAATATAGTGAAGGCATATAGAAATATTTCTATAGCTAACATATCTATATATATATATATGTATATAAGAGATGACAAAAGGCTACAATTTGTTGATGCAGAGGTACTAATTTAAACCAAATTTTCAATTAGCTATTCTCATTAGTGATAATAACTTTTAGGTGGGTTAACAGGGAGGTTAACACTCAACCTAGCCTTAGCTAATATTTTTATGTTACCTCAAATATTTGAATAATAACATAAATGATTACGTGAGACTCACATGAACACAAATGATGCTAAAAGCTGAAGCCAAAAGCCTTTGATTATCTTCAAAATTTCCAAAATACAAAAATGCCTTTTGGTATTATCAAAGTATCAACCCTTCTTCATTTGAATTACAAAGTACATATAGAGTTTTTCTCAAAATATCAAACCTATTACAATATTTTCATGAGAAAATAAATACTTATCCAAAACTATTTTCATATTTACAACAAAATTACTTAAAAAATAAATCATTGACTAATTAATTGGACACTGCACACCAATTAAGGATCGATTCTTCAATTGTTGGCTTTAAAATTTTCTTTTGCTGATTGTGTTCCTGATTGATCTGCATTTTGCCAAAATTATACCTCAAGATCTACTTGTTGTTCAACTGATAAGTTCAACGAACTTATCCCACTAATCATCATATGGGAATGAAAATTTTATTACCTTTTTTTAGGCCTCATCTACCTCAGTATATTTTTCAAAAGTGATTTGATAAAAAAAATATGATGAATTTCATGTGAAACAAACAAATCATCTTCTATACCTTGAAGAATTTTTTTACCACCAACAATTCCTTTAACTTTGGAAATTTTATTTGTCTGTTGCTATATCATGTAGCCTTGGTTGATAGTCTTTCTATTGGATTAGTTCACCATGAGAATCCCTCAATGATGGGAGCCCTTTCTATTCAAGAACATAAATTTTTTTATGAAACTTCTTGATTCGAACTTCTAAATTTTGACATTAGTTCTCGAGTTTTAGCATCAAATTCCTTTTAGACAACATATTCCTTACTTCAAGGACTGCATATTTCTTATATTCAATCCCCGCATCTTCCATCTCCTCCCTAGTTTTTGAATTTAAGACCTTGATGATTCTAGTTGCTTCTCCAGGTTTATGATCCAGTTGTTCTTTAATTTCTTCGATGGTTGCTTTTTCCTTGTTAAATAGTTGTTCCTATTCAAAAATAATTTCTATAGATGTCCAAAAATCTAAAACAGTTGAATTAATGTCTATCCAAATTTGATCCCTGGCTTCTGATAAATTTTGGGCACTGACTGATTCATCTATATATTTTTCAATTTTTTTTGTAAGATTGAAATTATTCTACACCTCTGAGATATGAATTATTTTCTTTAATTTGATTTTCTTCTTCCCTTTTCAATGATGTTTTCAAATTTTCAATTTCCACATTTTGTAATATCCCAAATTGGAAACTGCTAGCAAGGCATGACTGGAAAATGCATTTTCCAGTAATGGCTACTACAGTAATGAAATCCAGCACTTGGATCCCTTATATATGAGTATCTAAGTCCTAAATCCAAGTGGACATCAAAAAGAAATCCTCCTAGGTGGGTTAAACAGATCTCCCACACCTAGTTGTTTTCAGAAATGCCTCAAAGAGAGACTGTAGCAATAACAAAGAATTCTTCTTGGAAAATAATGCAGTTTTTGTAGAGCAGTGATAAGAGGCTCATAAAATATGTTTAAATAGTATTTACAACAACAAATGAGTCTTACAATTCAATCCATCAAGTACATAGCTGAAAATACAAGGCATAGATAGAAGAAATCTCCTCAAAACAGGGTTGCAACCATATGTTTGACAAAATTTTGCCTTGACAACGTTATTTTTATTGAGTTGCACTGTTGCATGTTACATGTCTAATCTAGAGCATATCTGTGCATAAAATGTTAGATCTATATCAAATCCATGCACTAGAAAAGCTCCTCTTTCAGATCCCCTTGGAATTTCGGGGTTTGCACCAAGCATGAGCAGTAGATCTGAGATCTAAGAAAGCAGATATTCAGAAATATTCAGGATTACTGAAGAATTCAAATTATGTAGATCAGATTTGTAAGAAAGCATATCTGTAGAAATATTCAGGATTACTAAAGCATTCATATTATGCAGATCAGATCTGAAAGGTACAAGTATAGATATCCTCCACAAGATCTCAAAGTGAAGACTAGAACCTCAACACTCCAAAACCAGCTCTCCAACTGATGCACCCAAACCCCCTGCAACACCTCCTACAAGAATAACGCAGATCTAGAGCAGAAATTGCGTTGTAGGGGTTAGAAAACTGATGGCCTCCTGCCAAGATCTGAAATTAAGGCTCTTGCACTCCAATACACTTCCTCCAATAGAGTAGAGGCCTCCTCCACTGACAAAGAGCACCGAAATGACTTAGATATGAAAAGATCTGATCTCCATGAAAATAACGCAGTCCCTCAAGGGAGACTGTGCTGCAGCTTGATTAATTGAGTTGGCCTGATGCCAAGATGCAGAACTGAAGCTCAACAATGGATGCACTCTTGCAGGAGGTTAAAAGACAAACTCTTTGAGAAGAGGATCCGATACAGGCTAGATCTTTGCAGATCTAGAGTTCCACTTGCTGCAGCTCACATAGACAACCTAATCCTAAGCATAACTGCGTTGTAGATGAAAGATGAGGCTTGGCCAAATGCCGGATAGTGGACTAGGAAAACAAGGCTCCTCCAAGATCTGCTCAAGGGGGGAGGTGGGAGTTCCTAAACAAGAAACCCCAATAGATGTGTGTCTCAACAGACAAAACCTTCAAAAAATAATAACATAAACAACCTTCTCTTGTTGTCCTCCTTCTTCTTTTATAGGATGAATGCCTTATCAAACCCTAAACCACCTCAATGAGTTAACCCCTTTCACATGTGGAGCCTCCATCTAGAACTGCACTGTGTATCCATGAGGTTCATTGAACCTAGATTGCGCTGTTGATTTGGTCAAGGTTGACCCAGTCTTGTGATTGAAGCTCACTCACACATGCAAGATATTATTTACATGGCCCAGATATGTCTCTGTTTACATGGGCATTGATTTATTCATGGTTTTTAGGAGTTTTACATGTCATCCTTCATATTTTATTCATAAACATGAAATGCAAGATAAAATAAGGAAAAATAATATATTCCCATAGGCTTGGCCTAAATGGGAATATTACAGTCCTCCCCTCCAAAATGTTGCTTGTCCTCAAGCAACTGATAAGGTGAGTGTTGCAAGACTTCTCCTCCATTGGTGACATCATCAAAGATCAAGATTTCTGAATAAGTTGAGTGTTCACGAATCCATCATCCCATGAGTTGTCTCTCCAAAATCATTATGAGATGTTCATGATCCATCCCATAAGGTGTCAAGAATGCCATTGAAACAAACATAGCTGAACCCCTAATCTCCATAAAATATGTAGAAAAGCATACAAAGAGAGCCTCCATCCCATGTGGTACACACATGCCTCCTCTCCTCCCTCCTTACAATCCAAAAAATAATACAAGTACATCATCCATGTATGGAAACAAAACTACAAATGCATAAGCAGAATTTGGAACATGAGGAGGTGGATCATAGTCCCATATATGGTACCAGTGCAGGGAATCTCCTGCCTGCATCAGATCAAGATGTGGTAAGTGGTTTTCCCACCACTTACTTGCAGCCCATGCCATCTCACTATAGTTGTATGTGTGAGATATGTTTGGTGCCTTAGGAAAGCACCCATCATGAAATAAGATCTCCCTTTGACCAGCACGGGAGTGGCCAAGTACAAAAATAGTTGTGGCCCAAAATTTTCCATGAGATCGACAAGATAAAACTCTCCTCCATGGAGTCATGGCCTGCTTAAACTAGGTGGAATAATACATATAATTAGAATAGAAAGTACATGTATTAAGAGCATGCTCTCCACCAACAATTATCCTCCCATCAATGGAGTGGTGCATAGATCTACTCTCTCTCTCAAGAGGAGGAAGAGAGGGCTAATTTAATTCCCCCTTAGAGCCATATTGCTGCTCCAAATCCTTGACATCCTCCATGTCCAAGGTATATGTGGGAAGGCCAGAACTCCCATTCTTCTCCTTTTTTACATTTTCCATGCCAAAGGTATGAGATGAAAGGTTGCTATTCCTTCCTTGCTTCCCTCCTTGCTCATGCACATGCTTCAGAGAAGAAGGAAGCTCTTGGGAATTAGTTTTCCATGGAAGGCTATCATCTATCCAAGGTCTCTTTGTTTTGGCCACAACATGCATGTGAGACCACCATCTCTCTTCCAGCAGGGAAGAGTGTTCTTCAAACAAGTTTGTCCTCTGATTCAAATTTGGCCTCCCATGCTTCATGATGGTGTCATTTTCTTTCCTTGTAGCATACCTTCTCAACGCAATTTAAGAGGTGAGAATGGATAATGATGTCAAAGGAAAAATTATTTTCCTTTCTCTGTACTTCCCCCATACTCTCAGCATTGTAGCATGGTCTACTAGTGCTCCCTTCTTCCTTGGATCTATGAAAGGATCATCAATGTATGAGACATCTTCCATCAAATATGATTCAGGTGGCCTCCCAGATGGTACACCATAGGATAATAATGTCTCATGGTCCATCCCCATGTAAACAACAGATGGGAACATATCTTGACTTCTTCCACTGCGCAAATCCATCTCTGATTGTTGTGTGGAAGTACCATGAAACTTGGAGACGCCTCTTCATGGTGTAAGAGTGCCTCTGATTGGATCCCTTGCCCCATTTTCAAATAGTGGATCAGCTGTGTGACCCCTCTTTTATTCTGTCTCATTGCCTTCTTGCAAAGACACATGTTTCTCCTGCCCTCCATATGGAAGATCCTCTGGAATTCCTTGCAAAGGTGCAAGAATCCCCTTAAGGGAATCCATTGCCTCATCTCCCTTTTAAAATAAATCTCCTCCTGCTTGCACAACGTTGGAGGGTCTTCTTTGCTCTTTCTCTCCCTTCTCCCCATTAGTGGGGAATGCTTCATCATCAAGAAATCCTTTGCTTTGACTTCTTAGTGAGGAAGGAGTCCTCAAGTTTTATCTTTGGGAAAAGAGATCTTACTGAATTTGGGCCTTTGCCTCTAGTACAAGGTGCAACAATTGTTCAACCCCTTCAACAATGTTTAGGACTAGAGTTGGCTCCATGGAATCTCCCAACTCATGCAAAGATTTAGATTTCTTGGGCTTGATCTGCTCCCCCCAAGAAGTCCCAAAATGTCTCTCATCAAATCTTTCCACTAGTCTCCTAGTGAGTCTTTCATAAGAAGAGATGTTCCTCCATTTCAAGGAAGAAGACTCAAACAACCACCAAGCATAAGCCCTCCCTTGAAGATGCAGTGTTGATACTCTCAAGGCTTCTTCTTCTGATACTTGAGGCAACTAACAGTATGTGCCAGTCTTCTTTACCCAAGGCTTGGCTGAGTCTTTAGGTGATCCATCAAATGTAGGTAGAGAGAATCTACCCAAAGTGTGCTGCATGCACCCTTTCCTTCCATTGTAGCTACATGATATTTCTTTTTTGAGTTGACAGAACTATGGGAAATTGATATTCTCTTTGAATCCCTCTGATTGTGATCCATATTCTTGGAGACATTCACCAAGAGATCCCTCCTTCGATGCTTCTCCTTATCCTCCTTCCTTTTACAAGAAAGTAGGTGTGCTACCATGTTGTGGACCAGATTGTGTAGCTGGATGCTCACACACATCATATGAAGTAGTGGGGCTATCCTCTTATGAAAACCTCATCAAGAGATCTGTTGATATTCCTTTCCTTACTCCCCCAATTTCTCCCTCCAGCTCATGCAAAGCTTGGGAAAGAATGTTAGAGAACTCTCCTCTTTTTATTATTTCAATGGTGTAACCATTTTTCTTCTGTCTTCTCCCATGATACCTCTAATCTCTATCATTGAGTGGTTCTCCTCCCTTTAAAGAAATATTGGCTCCAATAATGTACAAGCTATGCTAAAGATCTTGCTCTGATTGGATCTGAAATCCATAAGCTGAGCCAAGATGGCAGCTCTGATACCACTGTAATATCCCAAATTAGGAACTGCTAGCAAGGCATGACTAGAAAATGAATTTTCCAGTAATGGTTGATACAGTAATGAAATATAGCACTTGGATCCCTTAGATCTGAGTATCTAAGTCCTAAATCCAAGTGGGCATCAGAAATAAATCCTCCTAGGTGGGTTAAACAGATCTCCCACACCTAGTTGTCTTTAGAAATGCCTCAAAGAGAGACTGCAGAAATAACAAAGAATTCTGCTTGGAAAATAACACAGTTTCTGTAGAGCAGTGAAAAGAGGTTCATAAGATATGTTTAAATATTATTTATAGCAGCAAATGAGTCTTACAATTCAATCCATCAAGTACATAGCTGAAAATCTCCTCAAAAGAGGGCTGCAACCATATGTTTGACAAAATGTTGCCTTGACAGCGTTATTTTTATTGAGCTGCACTGCTATATGTTACATGTCAGATATAGAGCAGATCTGTGCATAAAATTTTAGATCTATATCAGATCCATGCACTATAAAAGCTTCTCTTTCAGATCCCCTTGGAATTTTGGGGTTTGCACCAAGCATGAGCAGTAGATCTGAGATCTAAGAAAGCAGATCTGCATAAATATTCAAGATTACTGAAGCATTCAGATTATGTAGATCAGATCTAAAAGGTATAGGTATATATCTCCTCCAAAATATCTCAAAGTGAAGAGTAGAACCTCAACACTCCAAAACCAGCTCTCCAACTGATGCACCCAAACCCCCTGCAGCACCTCCTACAAGAATAACGCAGATCTAGAGAAAAAATTGCACTGTAGGGGTTAGATAGCTGATGGCCTCCTGCCAAGATCTAAAATTAAGGCTCCTTCACTCCAATACACTTCCTCTAATAGAGTAGAGGCCTCCTCTATTGACAAAGAGCACTGAAATGACTTAGATCTGAAAAGATCTGATCTCCATGAAAATAACGTAGTCCCTCAAGGGAGACTGTGCTGCAGCTTGATTAACTGAGTTGGCCTGATGCCAAGATGCAATTGAAGCTCAACAATGAATTCACTCTTACAGTAGGTTAAAATACACACTCACTAAGAAGAGGATCCGATACAGGCTAGATCTTTGCAGATCTAGAGTTCCACTTGCTGCAGCTCTCATAGAAAACCCAATCATAATCAGAACTGTGTTGTAGATGCAAGATGAGGCTTGGCCAAATGCCAGATAGTGGAATAGGCAAACAAGGCTCCTCCAAGAGCTACTCAAGGGGGGAGGTGGGAGTTTCTAAATAGGAAACCCCAACAGAGGTGTGTCTCAACAGACAAAACCTTCAGAAAATAATAACATCAACAAACTTCTCTTGTTGTCCTCCTCCTTATTTTATAGGATTAATGCCTTATCAAACCCTAAACCACCTCAATGAGTTAACCCCTTTCACATGTAGAGCCTCCATCTAGAACTGCGCTATGTATCCATGAGGTTCATTGAACCTAGACTGCACTGTTGATTTGGTCAAGGTTGACCCGGTCTTGTGATTTAAGCTCATTCACACCTGCAAGATATTATTTACATGGCCCAGATATGTCTCTCTTTACATGGGCATTGATTTATTCATGGTTTTTAGGAGTTTTACATGTCCTCCTTCATATTTTATTCATAAACATGAAATGAAAGATAAAATAAGGAAAAATAAGATATTCCCATAAGCTTGGCCTAAATGGGAATATTATACATTTCCAAAGAAAAATCAACCATTGTTTTAGATAACTTCTCTGTTGAATCTTGGTTGGTTGATCTTGTTTCCATTATTAAAGTCCCTACACTAGTTTGATGTTCTTTCTCCTTCACATGTTTCTCCATTTCTGATTCCATTTTTTGTATCTGAAGGTTTTGCTCAACAATCATACGTAACATATTCTCCTTTTCATTTTCTAAATCCCCTACCTCCTGAGATTGAGGATGATCTATAGTTGGTAACTTTAATCTTTTCCTCAATGCTTGAATATATGTATTTTTGTTCTTAATGATTTCTTAAGCTACATAAAAATTAGTAGGATCCAACCCTAATTTGATAACAATATCTTCTATGGATTAATCCTTGTATACTAGGCCAAGGATGACATTCTTTCCAGCTTTAGCTGAGAATGAATGTTATTCAAAGAAGTTTGTAGTTTTGAAGCAGCCATAACAGATTTTGTTAGAGAAGAGTATATCATTTCACCAACTTGTTTATGTATATTTATTTGATCTATATGATGGATTTGTCCTGTCTCAAAAGAGAAAAATGAGGTATTTTAATCCTTTGCAGATTTTGGAACTGGAACTTTTCACTCAAGAAATTCTAACTAAAACTGTCCTATGTCAGGATCTAGTGCTGAAAATAATCCATTATGGGTGGAAGAAGTATTTTTCCATAACTGAGAATAAGTGGTAGATTTAAGTATCTCGTTTTTCTTCTTCATTTATCTGAATTTAGTAAAATTATTTTTTCCACTAGAAGAAGGAGAAGCATATGTATCAGGGATTGTTTCTCCAATATGTTGTAAAGTGAAAATCGGATCGCTTGATACCATTAATGTAGTAGACACCTTTGTGTTCCTTGATTCAAATTATTCTTCTTTTGTATCCCTTATCTTTCACCTTTTGAAAAATCTAAATTATGTTGATTTAGAGCCTGAACTAGCAGGATAAATTCTCCCACTTTTTCTTTTTAATTCCTTCTCTTTGGGTCTATGAGTTTCCAAGGTTGTTTCACTGTAAACCTACTCTTCAACTTCCTGCAAAGTATTATCTTCCCAAAAATCCTGATTAACACACTTTTCAATACCTGGTTTGGAAAAATGAATATAAGGACCGTATTGTTGCTCAAGTATAATATATCAAATCACTCCCAATGGGTTACAAGTCTAACTGAAATTTAAGTTAAACTCTCTACTTCCTTATCAGCTGATCTTTGATTTACTATGAAAGAACCAATTTAAGATTTTAGTTTGAATTATGTCTTTTGTTTCCTGGATAAAAAATGAAATTCATCTACATTTAGACTCTTGTCTTATAAATTCCAAAGAAAAAAATTTGATTGGTAGAAATGTAGGTAGTTTGTAAGGTGATAATTCATTGTCGTAGACTCTAATCTTTGTAAAATTCTAGTATAAGTACCAATATCCCACCTTTGACTGCTCACTCAAATGTAAAATTCTCTTGATATCTGTCGATATCCTTAGAACTGTATCACTCATAAGAAGACATAATGATAAATATATAAATTGACCTACAAAGTCACTAAATTAATAATCCTTTGAATTATTTATGACAAGTGAAGTCCAATGAACGACAAATTGTGGCCTTCCCTATGAATCTAGAGTTTGAAGTGGCATATTGAACCTTTTAGCTTGGTGATATAAGAATAAGTAAGCTAATATAAACTGGTGCTTGAAAGCTCTTTCAACATTAAACTTCAAAAATTGTTCATGAATTTTATCTGAAATGTACTGGATAAATTTTAACCAAGTTGGTGGATTCTTTCCTAATGAAAACACTGGTAGAAAACCTAGAATAACCTCATCAAATGATCTGGGTCTGTCAGTTATCATATTCACCCATGATATTTTACTTATGTGATGTTGGGAAAAATACTGAGAGGGGGGGGGTGAATCAGTATTTAGAGCTGACTGAAAACTTTTTACTTTTTCTTTGAGCATATTTCCATACGCAGTTTTTATGAACTTAACTAGCGTATGCATGTGGAAATACAGAAGGAAACTAGCGCATACTGATTTATCTTTCAGATTTAGAGAATTAGTCTTTTAAACAGATTTATCAGTTATGAATAAGGCTAGATAATCTGAAGTTATGAGCAGTAAACAACAGTATAAATCATCACACACATGAACACCAATATTTAAGGTGGAAACCCAAATCGGGAGAAAACCACCGCTGCTGTCGTCTCTGTCTTCAATATTTATTATATAGAAAACCTTTTACAACATTGTACTGATGCATACTTATACCAGTACGCAGGCTTCTACCTGCAGAAGGCTGCAACCTTCTCTCGTTTTCCAGCTACAACTGGAAGGGAGCTCCAACCCCTTGATCTCGTTTACCAGCCTCTCCTGGAAGGGAGCTTCGACCCCATGATTTCAACACCAGCTTCTACTGGCTAAAAGCTTCTACTTTCATAATAAAGGCTTCAACCCTCAGATCCACTGTAGACCATGTTTCATCAATTTTCATACTAGATAAAAATAGGTTCAACACAACCCCTTAACATTAACAACCATAATTTACCCAAGACTTCAATCAGAACAGTAAGACCACTGTAACCAGAACATCAGAAATAACCTAGACTTCAAAAACAAATATGCAGATACAAACTCAACTCTGAACATTCATCAATTCAAATAGCATACGCTACTTCTCTTTACTGAAGCCGCGTGTATACGCGCTTCCCTGCTCACCAAATTGCGTATGCCTCTGTGCATACTATTTTTCATAACATGAACTGCATACACTACTTCTCTTCACCGAAGCTGCGTGCATACGCGCTTTTCTTCGTATCAACCTGGGTATACTTCTGAAAATACTGATTTTCAGAATGTGATCAATCTCAGATATAGATCTGAGGCTTTCAGTCAAACACCTTCTCAGCAATGCAGAACCTTTAGACAGTCAGTCAAGTTTAACCATGTTTTCTCACTCATCCTTCATCATGTTTTCTCAATCAGTGATTAGATTTGTTCATTATCAAATCAGCAGCATACTCCATATTCAATCAACCCAAAACTTCAAGTAGACTTCATTGACCGATAGCAGAGAGAAAATAGAAATCACAGAAGTAATATCTGTAAATAAACTTCAGAAACCCTAACTTCCATATGTGCTTTTCATTAAGTGAACCCGCGTATATACGTGATTTTACCAAGACAAAATAGTGTATAGATCTGTAAAAGATAAACTTGCAGAACGGACCAGATCTATAAACTTACCCAGATTTCTTCAATTTCTTCATCAGACTTGCGCCAGGTCTTCATCATTTCTTTTGCAGATCATCCTAGAGATTCAACATTTCTATATCTAGAGATCTTGAACCTTCATCATATCCATAGGTGCATCATAGATTCAGATCTATCAATTAAGAACAGATTTCAACCATGCAGATATCTCTTAAAGAGATTTATTTATTAACAACCCTTACACCTGCATGCATTGCACTATGATCCTCTTCTCCTTATATAGTTTTAGCCTTTATCAATACCATGAACCAAAACCACACAAATTCCGATGGTATTCTTGGACGGAATCAAATAAACCATACAACGCTCAATACTGTGTGCCAAAACCATGGTAATTCCCCTTGGTATTATAAATTTGGAGCGGAAAAGGGCATACGCGACTTGGGACATACTTATCCGCGTGCATATGCGACTTGGCCTTTACAAACTCGCGTATACATTGTGACATATTATATTTATCATTTCTCCAGCACTTACTAGAATTATTATCTCTGTCACATCTGTAGATACATCATTCTTACATCTTTTGCTATCCAAAGACAACTTCATCAAGTAGGTTTCCATCAAGGACAACACATTGCATCATATTGCCAACAATCTCCTACTTTGGAATTGATGGCAACCATGATGGTGTTTGATCACCACAACAGATAGATACATTGAATATAACCATTATTCAAACACCCATTATACTCTCCCCCTTTGACATTAAGGGCAAAGGGCGGATCAAAACCAAAACAAGTTTTTTCTTCTCTTGTAGAAAGAAGAGCTCTGTAGATATGACGTGCACTGAAGTGACCATGCTCCCCCTGAGTTCACGCTGAATCTTCAAACATATTTTTCAATGAAGTACATGACTCTATGACCTTTCCTATCATCAAGGACTCATACTTACATCAATGATCCAACCAAGTGGATTTACATATGTGAATCAAGTACCCAACCAAGTGGTTTTACACATTTTGACTCAACTACCCAACCAAGTGGGTTTACAAATTTGAACAAGTCCTTACATGACTGAATATTTCAATTTTACATCATAGGTCTCAACATGACCTTTTTCATCAATTACAAAAATGACTTATACAATCAAGATCAAAGATTCTCAAGCATGAGATCAGACTACAACAAATAATTAGAATGCCAACAATGCATCCTTTCCACATGACCAATGCTCCCCCTTAGCCTGTGCATCCTGAACACTTTCAATAGCAAATCATCAAGGCATCTTCATCAGAAGCATTAGAGAATGAAACAAAAATAAGAGAGCTGGAACATCACCATAGATACCCAACAACACTGCAACTGTGCTGAAGAATGATGACCCAGAAAATTTTTGTCAACAAACACCCATACGCGGTTTTCTGTCTATAAACTCAAGTATATACGCGACTGTCCTTCAGGAAATCCGCGTATCCAATTTAATCTTCTGAATTTAAGAAGATCTAATCTTATGAGAGGCAGAGACAACTCCCAGCTTCTGTCTGAGATATTCGAATGCTTCCCTGGGTAAAGGTTTGGTAAATATATCAGCAACTTGTTCTTTGGAGGGAACATACTCCAACTTCACCTTTTGTTCAAGCACTTGTTCAAGTAAGAAGTGATACTTGATGGAAATGTGCTTGGTCTTGGAATGCATAATAGGATTCTTTCAGATACTGATGACACTTGTATTATCACACATAATTGAGATAGGAGGTGAACATTTGATTTGAATGTCTTGTAAGGTTTGCATCATCCAAAGAAGTTGAGTGCAACATGATGCGGCAGCCACATATTCTGCTTCTGCTGTAGATAAGGCAATAGAGCTTTGCTTCTTGTTGAACCAAGATACTAACCGGGGCCCCATATAGAATGCACCACCACTAGTGCTTTTCCGATCATCAACATTTCCAGCCCAATCTGCATCAGTGTAAGCATGAAGAGTAAGATCAGCATTCTTTGGATACCATAGTCCAAAGTCTTGAGTTCCTTGTATATATTTGAATATTCTTTTGACAGCTTGAAGGTGAGACTCTTTTGGATTAGCTTGGAATCGTCCAACAATCCCAACTGCATGCATAATGTCTGGTCTAGTCCCAGTGAGATAAAGTAGACTTCCTATCATAGATCTGTATTCTGGTTGATTCACCGCGGGAGAATCATCATGAGAAATGAGATTACATCTGGTTATCATTGGTGTACTTACAGGTTTGCACTCTTCCATGCCATACTTCTTCAGAATTTGCTTAAGATATTTTGCTTGTGATAAGAATATGCCATATGTTGCTTGTTGCACTTGCAAGCCAAGAAAGAATGTTAGTTCCCCAAGTAAAGACATTTCAAATTCTTGCTGCATAACAAAAGCAAATTTCTGACTCATAGATTCTCCATTACTTCCAAAAATGATATCATCAACATATACAACCATAATTAATAGTTTATCATTTTTCAGTTTTTGTGTATAAGTTTCTATCAGCAGACCCTTTTGAAAATCCTTGTTGATGAAGATATTTGTCAAGACGATAATACCATGCCCTTGGAGCTTGTTTGAGACCATATAGAGCCTTTTTAAGTCTACAAACAAGTTTTTCATCAATTCCCAAAATGAATCCTTCTGGTTGTTCTATATAAACTTCTTCTTCTAGATCACCATCGAGAAAAGCATATTTAACATCCATTTGATAAAATTTGATTTGTTGGAAGCTTGAAAAAGAAAGAAACATTCTTATGGCTTCAAGTCTAGCTACAAGAGAAAAAGTTTCTTCAAAGTCTATACCTTCTTGTTGAGCATACCCCTTGCAAACAAGTCTAGCTTTATTTCTTATAACATCCCAATTCTCATTTAACTTGTTTTTGAATATCCATTTAGTTCCAATGACATTTTTGTCATGCGGTCTTGGTACTAATTCCCAAGTGTGATTCTTTTCAATTTGATTAAGCTCTTCATTCATGGCTTGAATCCAACATTTATCTTTGCTAGCTTGATTGACATTGTGTGGTTCAATAGTGGATAGAAATTCCAGATAGCTAGAAGATCCCACAAGAGTCCTTCTTGTTTGTACACCTGATCCCTTTTCTCCCAAAATTTGAGATTCTGGATGATTCTTTTGAACAAATATGGATGGATCTTTTTCAGATAAATCATCTTCGTCTTCTTCATTGGGTTCACTGTCTATATCATTTTTATTTGATGTAGAAGGATATATGTCATCATCGTCTTGATCTGTTGTTTGTTTTTCTTCTTTTGGAGCTGCAGGAGACTCATCAATAACAACATCAATACATTCAACAATCTTCCGAAGTCTTTTATTGTAACATTTATATGCTCTACTCCTAGAGGAGTAACCAAGAAGTATTCCTTCATCTACTCTGGGTTCAAACTTGCTAAGTTTTTCATCATTATTTTTGATAAATAATTTTCTTCCAAAAACTCTAAAATGCTTCACAGTGGGAGGATTACCATACCAGAGTTCATATGGAGTTTTATCACTATTTACACGAACATGTGCCTTGTTAAGAATATTTACCGTTGTATGTGTTGCTTCTCCCCAAAATGTGTCAGGTGTTCCGGAATCATCAAGCATAGCTCTAGCCATTTGTTGAACTATTCTATTCATTATTTATGCTATGCCATTTTGTTGTGGAGTGCCAGCTACAGAAAACTGTCTTTTTATGCCATGTTGTTCACAAAATTCAAGAAATTCATCTGATGTATATTCTCCTCCTCGATCAGATCTGAGACACTTGATATTTAGATCTAATTCATTCTCAACTAGTGCTTTGAAGATCTGAAATTTCTCAAATGCTTCATCTTTGTGTTTAAGCAGCCCAATCCAACACATTCTAGAGAAATCATCAATAAATAAGATATAGTATTGTTCACCACATGGTGAATTTTTCCTCACAGGTCCACATATGTCAGTATGAATGAGTTCAAGAGGCTTACTTGATGATCCTTCCTTGGCATTAAATTTCACTCTGGTTTGCTTACCGAATTGGCAATATTTGCATATGATACTTTCAGGTAGAGTAATATTGGGAAGATCACGAACAGCTTTAAGTCTGCTTGATTTGTTGATTTGAGAGAAGCTCAGATGCCCCAACCTTCTATGCCATAGCCAGTTTTCTGAAGATTTACTCAAGTAACATTGTTCTTTGTAGTTCTTCAATACATACAGATTTATTGGAGTTCTTTTTCCTTTTATAATTGTTTTACCTGTATCAAGATCACGTACCATACATTCTTTTGAACTAAAGACAACTTCAGTTCCTTGATCACACATTTGACTTACACTTAACAGGTTATGCTTTAATCCATCCACATACATGAAATTATTAGCTTTCACCTTTTCTTTTAGAAAAACATACCCTTTTCCCTTAATGACAGCAGGAGTATCATTTCCAAATGTAACATTCTTTTCTTTTTCTACCGCACTATATGAAAGAAGTTTGTTTTTTTCACCTGTCATATGTTTTGAGCATCCACTATAAATGTACCATTGATTTTATTCACCTTCTGCAAATAAATCTATGCCACAATTTTCAACCTGTAATTCCTTTTTTTTCCACACTTTGGAGCTTGAAGGAAACTGCTCTTTTGGCTGGACTTTGCTCCTGCATTCATATTCTTCATGGCCAAAGTTATTGCAATAAGCACATTCAACTTCATTTTGAAGAGAAGAAAAGTTGTTATAGGTATTCTTCTTTGTTCTAATATCAATCCTTTTCTTTCCTTCTTCTCTTGTCATGATGGTTTTATATGCAACACATTGAACAAATTTATGACCAAAATTGTGACATGAGAAACATTGTCCATTGAAGAAGAAATTTTTGCGATCATGAAATATTCTACTTGAATTTACCTGTTGATTGGTGTTTCTTTGAAAGGTATTCCTGTTAGTGTTCTTTGAATTGAGATGGTCATGATTTACCTGTAAAGATTATTTATTCCCTTGCTGAGTGGCAGAATGTTGTATACTAGCTGTAGCTGCTTTTAGATAATTTGGTGTTGAAGCCTGAGAAGATTCTCCGATATATCCAAGACCTATATTTATAAGAGGAGAACGTTGTACCTTGATAATCTCATCTAAGGTTTCAGATCCTTTAGCAAATCTAAGATTCAAAGTCTTCACTTTCTCAATTTCTTTTCTTAGACTTACTATTTCACATTCTAATTTCTCATTGTGTTTCTCCTTTTCTTCAAGCTGATTTTTCAGAGTTTCTATGGATATTTTAATTTCTTCTAAGCATATTTTACTTTCTTCTAAGAATATTTTGAGTTGATTGAATTCATCAAGAAAATCATTGTCCTCTAAAGCATCCATAAAAGTATCTTTTTATTCTCTAGATTCTTTTTCAAATGCCATGAGAAGTCTAAGATCTTGTTCACATTCTTCCTCACTGTCAGATAACCCATCACTGTTTTCATGAGTATATTAAATTTTTCTAGTGCTAAACTGATTCTTATTCCTTCTTGCTACTTCCTTCCCTTTTTCATGTGTTTCTTTGTAAGGACACTTAGCAGCATAATGACCGACTCTTCCACAAGCAAAACATTTGAAAGGAAGCTTACCTTTGAACAATCCTGTGCCAAGTTGGAGTTTCTTTACAAAATTTACCTCATCTTCTTCTGAGATATACCCTGATCCTTCTGTCTCTTGTACTTCTTTCCATTTTGTAGAAGCTCTAAAGACGGCTTCTTTGACTTCAGATGGTCCTCCTCTTCTCATTTCACATGCAGTTAGTATGCCATGAAGTTGCACCACTATAAGATTTTGAAGATCTTGCTTTTCTTCAAGAGCAGAAACTTTTGACTCAAATTTTGCCGTTAGTGATCTTAAAAATTTCTCAACCAAAGTAGATTCGGTTATTGTTTCTCCCAGATTTCTCATACGGTTTACAATATCATCAAGACGTAAAAAGAAACTGGCAATGCTCTCCTCATTATGCATTTTTAGATTTTCATATTGAATTCTGAGAGTTTGGAGTTTAGCACTTTTTACCTTTGCATCACCTTCATAACTTAGAATGATTTTGTCCCATATTGCCTTTCCTGTATCTAGCTGCATGACTTTGACAAATTCTGATTTAGTTAGACTTCCCAATAGAGCATTGACCGCTTTTGCATTTGTTTCATAATTCTTTCTTTCCGTTGGATCTGTTGGTACTGCGGCTAGATATTGATATCACCCTTCAACAATAGCCCATAAATCTGCTCCTAGATACTGAAGATAGGATCTCATCCTTGTTTTCCAGAAGATTAAATTGTTTCCGTTGAAGAGCGGAGGCCTGATAGATGCTGTTCCATCTTGATTGCTCATCTTGATTGATCTTCCTTCTAGCGGCTAAGCTTTTTCAGAAGGACCTGCTCTGATTCCAATTGTTGGGAAAAATACTGAGAGGGGGGGGGGTGAATCAGTATTTAGATCTGACTGAAAACTTTTTACTTTTTCTTTGAGCAGATTTCCATACGCAGTTTTTATGAACTTAACTAGCGTATGCACATGGAAATATAGAAGGAAACTAGCGTATACTGATTTATCTTTCAGATTTAGAGAATTAGTCTTTTAAACAGATTTATCAGTTATGAATAAGGCTAGATAATCTGAAGTTATGAGCAGTAAACAACAGTATAAAGCATCACACACATGAACACCAATATTTAAGGTGGAAACCCAAATCGGGAGAAAACCACTGCTGTTGTCGTCTCTGTCTTCAATATTTATTATATAGAAAACATTTTACGACATGCAGACTTATACTAGTACGCAGGCTTATACCTGCAGAAGGCTGCAACCTTCTCTCTTTTTCCAGCTACAACTGGAAGGGAGCTCCAACCCCCTGATCTCATTTACCAGCCTCTCTTGGAAGGGAGCTTCGACCCCCTGATTTCAACACCAGATTCTACTGGTTGAAAGCTTCTACTTTCACACTGAAGGCTTCAACCCTCAGATCCACTGCAGACCATGTTTCATCAATTTTCATACTGGATCAAAACAACTTCAACACAACCCCTTAACATTAACAACCATACTTTACCCAAGAATTCAATCAGACCAGTAAGACCATTGTAACCAAAACATCATAAATAACCCAGACTTCAAAAAAAAATATGCAGATACAAACTCAACTCTGATCATTCATCAATTCAAATAGCATACACTACTTCTCTTTACTGAAGCCACGTGTATACGCGCTTCCCTACTTACCAACTTGCGTATGCCTCTGTGCATACTGTTTTTAATAACATGAACTGCATACGCTACTTCTATTCACTGAAGTTGCGTGCATATGCGCTTTTCTTCATATCAACCTGCGTATACTTCTGAAAATACTGATTTTCAGAATGTGATCAATCTTAGATACAAATCTGAGGCTTTCAGTCAGATAGCTTCTCAGTAATGCAGAACCTTTAGACAGTCAGTCAAGTTTAACCATGTTTTCTCACTCATCCTTCATCATGTTTTCTCAATCAGTGATTAGATTTGTTCATTATCAAATCAGCAACATACTCCATATTCAATCAACCCAGAACTTCAAGTAGACTTCATTGACCGACAACAGAGAGAAAACAAAAATCACAGAAGTAATATCTATAAATAAATTTCAGAAACCCTAACTTCCATACACGCTTTTTATTAAGCGAACCCGCGTATATACGCGCTTTTACCAAGACAAACTAGCGTATAGATCTGTAAAAGATAAACTTGCAGAACGGACCAGATCTATAAAATTACCCAGATTTCTTCAATTTCTTCATCAGACTTGCGCTAGGTCTTCATCATTTCTTTTGCAGATCATCCTAGAGATTCATCATTTCTAGATCTAGAGATCTTGAACCTTCATCATATCCATAGGTGCATCATAGATTCAGATCTATCAATGAAGAACAGAGTTCAACCATGCAGATATCTCTTAAAGAGATTTATTTATTAACAACCCTTACACCTGCATGCATTTCATTATGATCCTCTTCTCCTTATATAGTTTTAGCCTTTATCAATAGCATGAGCCAAAACCACACAACTTCTGATGGTATTCTTGGACGGAATCAAATAAACCATACAACGCTCAATACAGTGTGCCAAAACCATGGTAATTCCCCTTGGTATTATAAATTTGGAGCACAAAAGGGCATACGCGACTTGGGACGTACTTATCCGCGTGCATACGCGACTTGGCCTTTACAAACTCGCGTATACATTGTGACATTATATTTATCATTTTTCCAGCACTTACTGGAATTATTTTTTCTATCACATTTGTAGATACATCATTCTTACATCTTTTGCTATCCAAAGACAACTTCATCAAGTAGGTTGCCATCAAGGACAACACATTGCATCATATTGCCAACATGTGATGTGGTTATAATTGAATTGAAAAGAGAATTAAAATAACACATATGTGTGCTTTAAGCAAGAGGAAACAAGACAACAATCAACAACATAAGAACATGAGACGTTGATAACAGAGTTCACCAATTGTGGGCTACGTCTCCGGGCCCGGTGTCAAAATGGGGTAAGCTGCTTCATATAGTGCGAGAAATGGTGATTATGTACATGGAATATGTTTTCTATCATACAAGGATATATGCCCTCAACATGAGAGGCTTGTCTCTCCACGATATGTTCCTCTACAGGAACTCTCACTCACAATAGGCCTCCTATCAACATGACATAATATGACACAAGGTGACGATGAGGATCCCTGCAACAAGGTTACATAGGGATCATAAAAATCCATGGAAAATACATCTCACATGAAGTAGAAACATAGATCCCACAACATACATCAAGAAAGGATCTAAAAAAACATATTACATTACATAAAAAATGATAAAAGAGGCACATGATATCAATGCTGCATATACCTCAACCCATGAATTTTGCTGAAGAATTAGATGCTCAAATGTTGAATCTAGCTACACCATCGAATTTGTGGTGTCGAGAGGCATAAAATCGACTGTACACACTTGGGAATCTGACACCGTTACTCAAATCTAGAAAATTTCGGAAAATGGGAAGCTCTACGACTGAAATGGACATCGCCATTGGATTCCTGTCGCTGAGAGGTGTAAAATCGACATAAAATTTGTCAAATTCTGACTCTGGCAAGTTCAGGACCTCAAGGAATATTTTTAATGCCCCTTAAGATTCTGTGGGCAAGGTTCCGCCCCTCTGGCTACTCATGGTTCCACACCTACAATAAAAAAATATTATTCTTGAAGAATGCGCCAGTTTGCTCCATATTTTTCCTCCGCTCTATTCATGGCTCCATTGACCTCCCTGTGCCCTCATCTCTCATGTATTCTCCATCATTCTCCATGGTTTCCTTGAACCATTTGAATGGCATTTTATAACAAAGTGTCAGGGTGAATAATACAAAGTGTGAGGTTGGCACATTGGTTGGAATAATCATATTAAGATACTTTTTGTTGGGAGGTTTTGGGTTCAAATCCCATTGAATCCCAATATTTCTTTAAAGCCCAATTTTAGTTTTAATATAGTTTTTTTCAAACTATATAATATATGGAATTTGTCATGTAACATGTCATCCATATGTACAAAATTCAAACTGCAATAACTTTCTCATATAAAATCGGATTTGAGTGTTGTTCATGCCATTGGAATCGAGGCGACGAGCACTATAATGTTGTCCTAGTTCGAAAGAATTATGACCACTTTTAATTTTGAGCATTTCTAAACCCTTTTGGTCTCCTGAGGGTGTCTGGAGCCACCTGGATCAATCCTTCCCAGTGAGGTGCTTTTGGTCCACCAAAAGCATGAAAACAATCTGCAGCTGCTTCATACCTCATTTGCACCACAAGTGTCCTAAAAGGTCACCCTTCATTCTCCTTCACCTTTGTTCTTCAGAGCCATAAGCGATGAGTTGACACCTGCATCCTCTGCAAACCTGTAGTACAATATTCTTAAAAATTACCTACTTAATTACATGACCAACTATGACCCAAGCATCCCATACTTGCCACGAGTTTATAACACACACTATGTGGTCAATTTTACATCAAAATGGAAATCAATACCCCAGATACAAGGCTAAAACATCATTATCGCTTAACAAGTGATAGAAAACACATCATCACACTTACATTTTTAATTGCAACACATGATTTACAAAGTAAGGCCAAAACAAGCTAACACATCTAGAAAAACCATATCTCACGTATCAAAGTGAATGGGTTATCTTCCTGTGGTAGATTTTCTTGTCGAACAACTGTTTCATTGGGTTCATGCACGAACACTTTGTCTTTGAGACATTGCCCTGGATGGAGACTCCAACATGTGGCTCTTTGATGGTCACTTCTGTCACAATGACTGGAATGAGTTTTCTTCCTCCATACCTACTTTACCTTCTTCTTTTTCTGTGGTGGAGAAGGCCTTTCACATCTCATCCTCTTTCGTGCTTCCATTATTTTCCAACACTCAGCGAATACATGTTATGTAATGCACAAAAAATACATGTATGTCAACTCCATGATTTATGTTCATTGTTAGCGACATGCTTGTAATCAAAATGAACACTAGAATACCCAGACTTGTTATACCTTTCTTGTTGGTCTCTGGTGCAATCATGGTGACAAGATCTTGCCTCAGCTCTTTCTCTGCAATGTGCGCTTTCATAGGATGATTTTGAAGTTTTCCCATCATTCTATTTCCCCAATAGTTTTAACCATGTATTGGAAGATTCTGACACCTCTGAGCACTGTCCTTCAGTGAATCCCAAACATATGAATCGAGGTCTTTGCACAACCTCCAATGGCTGAGTTATACCTTGGCCATTAACACCAAGTCCTTCTCCTTTGTACCCCATTTTGGTAAGGATTCTCCTACCAGTTCCTGTAATGGGTATCTCCACATTTCCAACATAAATAATAGCATGTGAAGATAAAAATTAAGAGCAATCAACATTGTTTACCTCAAATTTTGATTCGAAAATAGATGATGATAACTTCCTTAAGCCTTCGTTGAAATTCAATTCCTCCAAAGACTCTTTCATGACTTGCAACTGAAGCTTAAATATTTGCTTCTCCTCTTTCTATTCTCATAGTATCCTCCTTAATTCAAAATTTTCTTCTCGAAGACTCTATTTGATGTCCTCATTCGGATGATGAGAAGACGTTGAAGGTGAAGAAGAAGATGCATAAGCACTAAAATATGTGGACAAAGCATCGTTCTTTGATATTTCTTTCTCCTCTTCCGCTATTCTCTTCTCATAAGCGTCATACAGTATGTCCAACAATTTGGAAATCCTTAGCATGGCCTAATAATGTATTTCTCATCCCCCATTGCTGTAGGTTCAATTGTTGTTCATGCTCGCAATTCACATAAGCAAGAAGATCGCTTAGATGCCACTTGATCTGGGTCTGTCAACTACCAGATTTACCCATGATCTTTTACTTCTGTGATGTGGTTAGAATTGCACTGAAAATATCATTAAAATAACACATATGCATTCTTTAAGCAAGAGGAAACAAGATAAGAATCAACAACATAAGAACATGAGACATTGATAACAGAGTTCACCCAGTCTGGGCTACGTCTTCGGGCTCGGTGTCAAAATGGGGTAGGCCGCTTCATATAGTGCTGTAAATGGTGGTGATGTACATGGAATATTTGTTCTTTAATATAAGGATATATGCTCTCAACATGAGTGGCTTGTCTCTCCACGAGACGTTTCACTACAAGAACTCTCACTCACAATAGGTCTCCTATCAACATGACATAATCTCACACAAGGTGACGATGAAGATCCCTTCAACAAGGTGACATAGGGATCATAACAATCCATGGAGAATACATATCACATGAATTAGAAACATATATCCTACAACATACATCAAGAAAGTATCTAAAAAAACATATTTCATCTCACAGAAAATGATAAAAGAGGCACATGATATTAATACTGCATATACCTCAACCCCTGAAGTTGGACGAAGAAGTGGATGCTCAACAGCTGAATCTGGCTGCACCATCAAATTTGTGGCATCGAGAGGCATAAAATCAATTATCCACACTTGAAATCTAACACCGTTACTCCAATATGGAAAATGGCCAAAAAATGGGAAGTCGTGCTGCTAAAATTGACATCACCATTGGATTCCTATCGTTGAGAGGTGTCAAATCAACATAAATTTTTCAAATTCTGACTCCGACAAGTTTGGGACCTCTAGAATCTTTTTGATGCCCCTTAAGATTCTCTGGGCAAGGTTTTTCCCCTCTGGCCGCTCATGGTTCTGCACCTGCGATAATAAAAAAATATTATTCGTTGAAGAACACGTCGGTCTGGTCCATGTTCTGCCTTCGCTTTGCTCATGGCTCCATTGGTCTCCCTGTGCCCTCATCTCTCATGTATTCTCCATCATTCTCCATGGTTTCCTTAAACCATTTGAATGGAATTTTATAACAAAGTGTGAGGGTGAATAAGAAAAAGTGTGAGGTTGGCACATTGGTTGGCATAATAATATTAATATACTGTTTGTTGGGAGTTTTTGGGTTCAAATCCCATTGACTCCAAATATTTCTTTAAAGCCCAATTTTATTTTTAATATAGTTTTTTTCAAACTATATAATATATGGAATTCGTATGTCCATATTGTAACAACTCCCAAAAACATGAGAATAAGACAAAAAATGGAGGTTGCACCATCCAAGGCCACTTGGGCCTAATTTGAGGTGCCATTTGGCACCATGTGATTGGGCCATGTGGCAAGCCCTCATTGGTCCACATCATATGCCACCTCTACCACCTACTTGCCATGTGTCGACTTGTGGTGTTGCCACATCACCTTTTTGTGGGTCCATATGTTTTGTTGGCTGGGCTACCACATTAGCTTTGTGGGTCCCACTAGGCCTACCACATGTCATCCATATGGCCTGCCACGTTGTAGAATGTTGACTTTGACTTTTTGATGTTGTTGCTTGGAACAAAATTAAAATTGCAATAAATTTCTCATATAGACTCAGATTTGAGTGTCGTTCACGCCATTAGAATCGGGGTGACGAGAGATACAACCTTGTCCTAGTTTGAAATCATTCCAACCACTTTGAATTTTGACCATTTCTGAGCCCTCTTAGTCTCCTGAGGGTGTCTGGAGCCACCTGGATCATCAACCCATTCATCACTTTGATAGCCTAATAAAAATCAAAGCATAGAAATTATTTTTCTAAACAATTCGGGAAACATGGTGGAGGAATAATGGGGATTATGACGAGGTAATTCAGATTCCTCTAGTAAAAATGACTCAAAAATGTTGGTTCTTTCTTGAAAGGTGAGTTCCTGATAGATTTCCATTTGGGATTCAACTCAAAAAGAGTGTAATGAAGTTGGAGGACTGACTTGCAGGGCTTGGACAATAGATTATGGTGTGACATGAAACATTATTTCACCATTTATGGATACTACTACTCTTTGACTAGGAAAATAACAATTTTCACATTAGGAGACAAATTCAAGGAAATGATAGGTTTGAGGGAATACGAATTGAGGTAACATAGATTACCAAAAACTAAAATCGATGCTGGCATCTTCAAATTTATGGAAAGCCCAATTATGTAATTCAAGTAAATTGAATTCAAATTTGGTCTCAATAATTTTAAACTCTTCATCAACTAGAGGAAACTCTTCTAAATTTGGGGTTGCAGGAAACATTGGGTTCTCGACTGATCTCTTACTCGCTCCCTTATCATTACTCATTTTGAATTAAAAAGAGAGTAGGAAATTATGAATACTTGGTGAGTTCTTAGATGCTTGATAGGTTCGACTGCAAAATTCTGGAGTTTTTCCTGCTACTAAGCGCCTCTGCAAACAATGTTGGTATGAACAAAATGATGGGGAAATAGAGGATAGTTTGGCTTTAGAGAATGTTTGAATATTCGTTAAAGAATTAAATGATTGGTGCATCCGAACATATATTGTAACGTTGGCGGTAATTCATATAATAATTTACCGATTTTTTGTTGGCAGATAGTGGGAAGATAGTGCTAACTATTTTGGCGAATAATTAGCAGGAAAATGGTTGAAGCATAAAATAGTAGGAGTAATAGCGAAGGTAATGACTAGTTGCAATATGGTTTGTGGGGGGAGGGGGGTTCTTTCACAATACATGAGCGCCCTACACGGATATTTGAGTGGTTTTCGGAAACAATCATTTGCAGACCCCCCCCTCCCCCCCCTGTTAAACTTCGAGAATGCAGGGGGGGAGTTTGATCAGGAGTTCATAATTTTTTTATCAAATTTCAAAGTTACAGGATTGGGTTGAAACCAAGATGGTTGCGTATATCTCGTATTCCAAATTCAGGCACCATGAACGGTTCGAAAAACCGATGTTGTATGAGGAAGATATCGCGTTCTGATCGAAATGCCAAACATGTAAAATTGTGAGAGTTTGACCAAGGTTGACTGGGATGCACAGTCAACAAGGTGGAGGTACAATCAGTAAAGGGGAATATTCCTTAGAATATTCCTTTCTCAGGACCAATTGTTGGAGGACAAGTGTCAGTTTGCTATTGGTTATATGGATTGAAGGGCCAACCAGAAGGTGCCACGTGTCCAACCCTGAGGCTGCCACGTGGCCCTAAAACCACATATCAAATTTTTTATGAGGGTCTGCAAGAATCAACCCCTAGACCTCTTGTCGGTCACATGCATGGTTTACCATCTGACCTACACGAGTTTCTTAACCATATACGTAGTCAGGTTGTATTTATTTTTTAGTGAAATGACACATGGGGGTTGGTAACCACCGACGGTCCCAACCCGCTAGTGGTCCCACAGTATATTCACATGGCATACATTTAACAACTCCAAAACGTACAGTCTATGTTAACCCACCAACATTCAACCTTTTTTTAACCCTTTCAACTGTAGTTACACCGCGAGTTCCGCTAACAACCACCATAACTATGGTTTTGGGGGTGCGCATGTGGCCACCCTTAACCGAAAACATTTAATGAAATGGTAAATATGGTGGAACAATTAGAGGGCACACAAAAATTGGTTTCTAAGCCCCATTTTAACTCCAGTTAAGTGGAGTTCTCCACTTTTAGTGGAGCTTTCCTAGGTGAAACTGGGAAAAAGTCTAGGAGACCCAATTTTCGACCATTTTGAGTGAATGAAGAGTCATTTTTGACTAATTGGAGCATTCTGGAGCCATTGGTGCAGAGGAAAAAACCATTAGAGCACTATAACAACATGTAATAGCAAAATTTTGAGCATAATGAAAGATGGAAATGCCATTGGGAGCCGTATCAACATATGTAGCTCAAGAGGGGTGAACTGCTTCATCATGTCTATTGTGTAAATTTCATGTAGTGACTTATTTCTCTATTTTACACTGCTTTTCATTGTTATTTAAACTTTTTTTATTCTTCTAATTCACTAAAAATCATCTATAATTCATGGTCAAACTCCTTAAACCTTATGCAAACTAATGAGACAAGTATGCACATGTTTTTAAATTGAAAAGACATTTAGTACAACAAAACTAATACAGTAATTTCAGAGCATATAGGTATCAGAGCTACACTTTATTCTTTGGTGTTGTTTAGTGCAAAGAATTGTTTAACTGTTTGCAAGTTTTATATGCTTACAAGGCTCAAGCTCAAAAGAGGAGAAGGAAAATTAGTGGAAGCAGAAGGGTCTCAAAAGGAGCGAAAGTAAAGGAGAGAAATATTTCCACAATCTCCACCACCTAGTTCACCTCCTAAAGAAGAAGAAGTTCCATTAAGCATGTCTCATGAGGAAGGAGAAATCCATGAAGAAGTTGATCCCAAGGAGGAAGAAAGAGTGTTCAGGAAAGCATTTCTTGATATGACTGAGATGGTTAGAATCCTTTATCAAGAAAGAAATGAGAGACTAGAAGAAGGATCTAAACTTCAAAAGGAAGGACAAGGATATTCAGGAGGTCAACATGATGAAGACAAGTCAAAGAAGGGAAATTGAGGAAATGGAATCAATGGAGAGCCATCATCCTCACCCTCATCATAATCAACCTCTACTTCTTCTTCAGTACATCAACCACACAAGTCCAAGAGCACTGGTAAAAATCCTTTTTTAAAACTTGATGTTAAGTTCGAATTGCCAATGTTTAATGGCGAAGTCAATTCAGAAAATCTTGATAATTGGATTAGACAATTGGAGGTCTATTTGAGAATACAGAACCTTCAAGATGATGATACAAAAATTCAATTAGATTCTTTGAGAATGGAAGATGCAACACTTGTTTGGTGGGAAGCCAAGACAAAGGAGGAAATCAAAAAACATCTTAATATTATTCTATCATGATCATATTTCATTAATGCTATTAAAAAATAGTTTTATCCATTAGCTCATACGCAAAAATCCATCATGAACTGGCATAACTTTAGGCAATTAAAGGGACAAAATGTGTAAGAATACACCCAAGAATTTAGGAGAAGAGCTCTCTTATTAGGGGTGGTTTTGCAGAGCCAAGATACTTTGATAAAGTACATAGGAGGCTTACATAACTACCTAAAACATATTATTCTCATTTTTAACCCAACCAATCTAGATGAAGTTTGTTTTCAGGCCACACATCTAGAAGCTAGAGGGAAGAACATTTCTAAAGAGGGTAGAATGAAAAATTTTAAGGGTAAAGCCAAGGAAAATACCTCAAAAGGTAAAAACAAAAAGAATGCATCTATTAAGAAAGAGGGATAAAAATTGACTTGTAAACATTGTTCAAAAGAAGGCTAGTGATGAAACTCATTGTTGGAAATTACATCCAGAAATGAGGCCAAAGAAACCCAATAACAAAGGGAAACAAAAAATTGCTGCTACAACTCAACATGATTTAGGATATGATTTAGGTGATGAAACTAAATTACAGCCATGGGATTGAAGAACATGAAGGGAAAATAAATTGAAACTAAACCCAGTACCAATACATCAAACTGTCACATAAACACTCCAAATGAAGAAGAAAGAATAGAATTGTTTCATGTGAGGGTCATATCAAAGAATACCAAGATTGACACATTGTTTGACAATGGGTCACAAGCAAACTTAATATCTGAATATTTGGTCAAGAAACTTAACCTTGAGACCATACCACATCCAAAACCATATCCATTGGGTTGGATTTGTAAGGATTCAAATCTACAGGTTTCAAAGAAATGTATATTGAGGTTTGCAATCACTACAATCTTTGTTCACATAGTTGAATTAGATGTGGTTCTGCTTGACATAACCGATATTGTTTTAGGGATTCCTTACTTGTATGACATGAAAGTGATCTTCTATCGCCACGAGAACAAGTATCATTTATTAAAATATGGCAAGGAGTTCATTGTTAGAGCACACCGCAAGAAGACAAACATTGCTTTGGTAAATGCTGGACAGGTAAAGAGGCTGGTAAATTCAAGTAAGAATTTTTTTCTTCTTATGATTAAGCCTAAAGCTAATATTAATCATGAATCATTTGAGGGATTTGATCCTAAGTTGAAATCAGATTTATATGATGTGGTTAATGGACATCATGAGATGTTTTAGGAGCCAACAAGATTGCCTCCAAAAAGAGAAATTCAACATGAGATTTAGTTGCAGCAGGATTGTCATCTTCCAAACATCGGTATGTATCGCATGTTGATAAAAAATAATGCTGAAATAAAGAGGAAAATAAAAGATATGTTGGATAAAGGAATCATAAGGCCAAGCACCTCGCCATGCAGTTCACCCATAGCCTTGATACCAAAGAAATATGGGATTGGTCACGTGTGCATATTTTCGAGCTTTCAACAAGATTATAGTAAAAAATCATTACCCACTCCCAAGAACTAATGATTTTCTTGATCAATTGAAAGAAGCAAAGTTTTTCACTAAGTTATATTTATAAAGTGGATATCATCAAGTAATAATTACAGAAAGTGATATATGGAAAACTGCATTCAAAACCAAACAAGAACTCTTTGAGTGGCTAGTTATGCCTTTTGGTTTGTGTAATGCACCAGCAACTTTCATGTGAGTGATGGATAATGTTTTACGACCATTATTTGATGAATTTTTTATTGTGTACTTGGATGACATTTTTATTTTCAGCAAAACAAGAGAAGATCATGTCTTGCATGTGAATAGTTGATATTTTGAAGAAAGAGAAATTGTTTCTTAAGATGTCAAAGTGTGAGTTTGGAAAGACTTATTTGGTCTATTTGGGACATATTGTAGGTGGAGGAAAATTGATAATTGATCCCTCTAAAGTGGAGGCCATTGTGAATTTTCCCACACCCAAAACATTTACCGAGGTAAGAAGTTTCTTAGGTGCAGCTCAATATTGGAGGAAGTTTATTGCTAAATTTTCTTCCATCGCAGCTCCTATGCATGCAGTGACAAGTGTGAAGAAAGGATTCCAATGGGGAGGAAAAAAACAAGCTTTCAAAGCTTTAAAATACAATATCAGTTCAGCTCCAATCCTTGCATTACCAAATTTGAGACAGCCATTCGAGAAACAAACCAATGCTAGTGATTATGCCATGGGCACAGTAATTTTGCTACATGGTAAGCCTATTGCCTTTCATTCAGAAAATTTTAATGGTGTTGTGAATAATTATCCTACATATGAAAAATAAATATATGTGTTGGTACAATGTGTCAAGAATTGGAAACACTACTTGATGGGTAAAGAGACTATTGTGCACACCAATCACTAACCATTACAGTACTTGCAATCACAAACAAAATTACAACAATCAAGACATTTCAAGTGGATGAGATTTCTTCAACATTTTCACTTGGTTATAAGGTACAAGAAGGTATTTTCAATAAAGTTTCAGATTTTCTTTCAAGACCAATCATTAGTGCTTCTACTTTACTCAAATATGGTTATGTTGTACATGAGGGTTACATAGAACAATATGCACATGACATAGATTTCCAATATGTGTATGCTAATTTGAGTGAAGGGAATCAAGTTGAAGAAAAATATTATCACATGCATAAAATTTTTTTGATTCATTTGGGAAAGCTATGTATTCCACAAGGAGAGAGGCTAAGTGTCATGAGAGAAGGTTATTCTCCTCTTATTGCTGGAAACTTTGGGGTAAGAAAAACAGTGGCGCTGTTACACGTTATTTTGTCACCATGAAATTTGAATATCTATATAGGTTCATCACTACCTATATTATGCTCCCTTAGAGGTAAAAAACCCTAATGTTCCTAAACTAAGTCTTGGAATTGGAGAAAAGCTCATTAAAAGCCTTAAAAGTCTAACTCTGCACTTTTCCTAGCTCTTTTCTATGGATCTGCAGATATTTTTTCTATAGCCTGCGGCACATCCTGCACGTTTTGCTTATAAAACTTGCAAACCCCCGTAAACAGTCAGATAAAGGAAAAATTAAGTTCTAGAAGCCTAGATAGATGAATATTATCCCAACTGTAAGCTTCTAGAGGCATTATCAGTTCAAGCTTTATCCCTCCACTCATAGAGCTCTATCCCTTCACTCATGGAGTTTATCCCTTGGTATATGGAGCTCAAATCCCTTCATGAGAGGAATCCATCCCCCTCTTCATGGAACTGAAACTACCTCCATTTCCCTATAAATTGAGCTTATGTTTCAGTCTCAAGGGTAGATTTTAGCTTGCAGAAGGTAATTTCCGAAGAAATTCTCAAGAGAGCATAATCTCTATGTTAGCTCCCAAATCCACCTTAGGCTGAAATAAGGCAAAAGAAGGACAACACCAAACCACGCTCAGCCTCATAGCTAGCCCTACGAGGACAGGAGAGTGCTCTCTCCGAGTCAACTCAGTAAACGATGTTCAATAGGGTCTGAGATGACCTATAGTAAATGCTGATTTTAGGCTAGTAAATAGATATGAAAGAGGTATTTGATTTTTAGGTTGGGTTTTCTGGGTTGTATGGGACCAAGGAACAACATGAGCAGAGAAGTTAAATCAAAGACACAGATTATTTCGTGAGGCAAGGCAGGCAGAAAGTCTAGCAATTAGATTTGAAATAATATGAAGTGAAAATATTGTTAAGAGGGTGAAAAGGGCATAAATACATGAATCCTTTTCAACAGAAGAAAACATAGAACGTGAACACTTTCCCAAGGTAGAGCAGTAAACTGAATTCTACCTTTCTTACTTAAAAGCATTCAGCTGGAAATGATTATGAATGAAATGTAAAACATTACAAGATACATATGAAACAGTAAGAAAACACTTATGCTAAACTTATACCACAGGAATCTCAGGAATCAGAGCTGTATCATTTCATTAAAATCTCTGCCAAAATTGTACAATGCAAACGCTAGGTTTTTCTTCCACACGTTTCCCAGAACTTCCCCCCCTTTACAAAATGATTTACAATACAATAAATAAGCTCAGAGGTGTGATAACAAATTGATCAAAATAGGGCGTTGTTTCAACTAAAATTACAAGAATAGAAAAAGTCATCCATTTGTTCTAAAAACAGAACATCGTTCCCCTTGAATTCCTCTGATGGCCAATTGAAAGACAAAAAATAGAGCGTAGACCCTTTGAAATGCAACTGAAGTCATAAATAGGAAGTCGAATCCTTATTTCTCTGCCCTGGTGGATGTCTAGGCGTGCTTTCCTATTTTACATTTTCCATTTAAATAAAAACTAATTTTTAAATGAAAATGGCTTTTATAATCCATCCTTCTTGTCATTGGATAATATTTGACCTGTTCAACAAACTTTTCTAATTTTGACACACTACCATACTCTCGGATTCCTTGATATAATTGGTAACTCAGCAGTTTCCATACAACTGGAAACTTCCCTACCTTGAGCCTGACTTGCTCAGTTTCTTCCATGGGACTGTCCAAAGTAATAGAGTTTCAAAAGGGAAATAAAGTCTTGATTCCAAGAAGCCAAGGAAGGAATCAAAGTAGATGGCATGTGTGACCTTACAGCCAAGTGAAAACATTTGCAGAAAGTCAGCAGTACATGTACATTTTCCACCGCAATGCCTTTGAATGCCACTGCCTGTTCTACAAAATGATGCAAAATTCCATATGAAGGAACAAGGATCAGCTTCAATTGTCCAGGGACAGGTTCCCTCGCCACTTTTGGTTTCAAGAAGTACTGGAAAGGTTTAATGATTGTTTGAAGAGCTAAAAGTGCATTAAGCATATTCCATTGTAAACCACTCGCTGCATTCACCAAATTACTATTTTAAATTGCTGACATAAAAAATATAAAGATTTCTTACATGGAAAAACCATCTGTGGTAATTTCAAAGCCATATTGGTGGATTCACTTTCAGATACTCTTAGACTTCTTCAAAATATTCTTAAAATTAAAATACTCTTTCTTCAGCTCACTGTGCTCAGGATCTAAACGCAGCCCTTTCTGATAGTGCCTCATGGCAACATCATGATCTGCAAGGTAGTAATAGCCTTTTCCACGTAAGAGTAATGCCTCAAAATACTTGATAACGGTTTGTGAATGGTGACCTGATGAACCAGCATAAATAACTTCGCCTCCCGGCTTCATTAGTAGTATTTCATCAAATGCTTGAAAATGTCAATACTTGGCTGGTGAATAGTGCCAACTGTTGTCCACTATATTCCGCACTGTTTGCATTACTATAGTCGCAGCGCGTGCATCCAAACCTGAGGTAGGCTCGTCCATGAATATGATAGAGGGATTTTTCACTGCAATAGTCAATCTTTGCGTTGCTCAGCAGATAAACCACTAACATCAAGAATGCTCATTAGAGCATCTTTCAGGCCATCTAATTCGACCAGCTGCATGATTTCACTTACAAAATTTTTTTTGATCTTTGAATCTATTTCAGGTGCAAGGCGCAATCAACATGAAAATATCTGTGACCCGTGGAAGGTAACCTGTGGAGAATGTATGTCATTCTGCTCATATAAAGAACATCGCGGAACATGTTTCATATGCCTATCAAAGATTTCCATCTAGATTTCCTTGGTCTCTTCAATTCTTCGCTCCATGATGATTAGATCGCCCAACATCGAAAGACGCTCCAAAATCATTAGCTGCTTTAAGCAACAACTCTAAAAATTGGCGCTGAAACTCCACTTCAATAGGAGTGAAAGAGTTGAAGCTGTTTTAGGTTTTTTTTTATGAAGACATGACGAAACTCTGTCTGGAGGTTCTGTGCGCCATGTGCACTCCCAGTGCACCGCGTTGGTTTGGTGCGCCGCGACAGTTATAATTCACACTGTAAAATTTGACCCAATGCGCCGCGCCTCTTTTGTGTGCGCCGCGCTCAGACTTTCAACACAGTCATGGCTTTAATACAACTTTGTTCTTCCAATATTCACACTCGACTTCTCTCTTAAGCTTTTGATATCTCATTGAGTGCAAATGAAATTTGAAAGTGGACAATATCTCATTGAACCATGAATTTTGATTTTTGCTTTGTAATAACCCACTTTGTACAGCATGTAGAACTTTGGCACTTTGACAAACTCTGTCTTTCATTTCCTTCTCTGAAATTCTTTAGCTGAAATGATGGCTCTTCTGTTGATTGTTTTGTAGGGATAGGAGCTGTTGAAACCTGGCAAAATGACCAGGGCTGCCTGAAGAACTGTAAAACTTGGAAAACCTTATCAATAATGTATTAAACAAACTTAATGATTTCTTCTTCAAAACAGAGTTTTGAAGAAGAAATGTCCTTCAACATTATTAATGATGAGAATCTTGAAATAAAAACTTATTAAAGCTCCCTTCTGGCCTGCAGGCGTCATTGAACATTTTGAGAACGACAATTTGCGAACCCTAGACCTAATGATCAAGTTTGACTGCAAATGACGTGAAATGAACTTTGGTGAATTTTGACCAACCCAGCAGGTACAAATATGAGGGAAACGAGAAAAAAAAATCCTTCTGTCAGATATTAGCATGCCCCTAGAGGAATGCAGATGAATGAGCGGGGTGAGACACCTAAAGATTAAAATGCAAAAATAATTTTTGATATCTGATAGAGGACTGAACAGACCGACTCTAACACTCTACACTAGTTATTATTGGTATGAGAATGATCACACAATCATGTTCATAAATTCATGCTAGTTCAGAGCGAGGAAGACTTGTCAATATGAAGGAGGAATGATTGTTTAGGACCCTGGGAGGAACTTGTATGACATCAAGGCATCAGGCTGTATAGTTACTCTTTTCATTCAATATAATACATATGGATATCCTTTTCTCATTGAGTTGTTCTTGTGCTTATTTGAATAATTCAATACTTAGATTCCTTGATCACTAAGCTACATTATTTGTTCTTAATTATTAGATGTTGCAGGTGGTTTTAATTCTTTTGTTTGTCTTTGATTGTAGGTTCTACTTACTGAAGAAACCTCTTTGGAGCGACTGGATAAAAGACTGCACTGAACGTTTGATTTCAAGGTAGGGGCATGTCCTCTTTCTTTGTTTATAATAATTCTGAGTTGAAAATCATCTAGAGAAAATGATTTACAAATGGATGTTTGTTTCTAGCTATTCGTAGGATACTAGGAGATCACCCTTGTTCGCAAGAGGGATTTATCCGCATAACAAAATGGTGAATCCACTGGGGAAATAGAACTTAGTTTTCCTTTTTATTTTTCAGTTTGAATTTTAATAGTTTTCTGATTTTGTTTAGTCTAAAAATGGGTTGGGTAGATAACTTATCAGAATCCCTGAAGGGGAAATCTGAATTTTTATTTTTTCTGTACTTTTCTTGGCCTCCTTAGTTTTTATTCAAAAACAGTGTGGTAGCCTCCACGGTTTTTAGTTAAGAATAGTGTGGTACCACACTGTTATCCATTAGAACCTGTGGACTAGTGAAATTTTTTGAAAAATTAAGAATTCTCTTTTTAGGATCCAGATTACTAGATTCTCTGTGTTTGCCACAATTTGTTTTGACTGTCAAAATCTTATGTGTGAATTCCTTTCAACAACTTTTGCGTTTATGTGATTTTTTCATCTGATTTGCATTTTATTAGTAAGTGTTTTCCATACTTTCTTGCTGCTCCATATCATAAACCTTCATATACCTTAGCTTACTGGTATGATGTTGTTTTCTTGTTGAGCCATTAAACTCGTTGCAAAACTTACTTTTATGAAAATTGATGTTCATTTTCATTTGCAAATTTAGAAGGGATTTTATCTTGTTAAGGCCTGATTTTCACACTAAAAAATTGTTAAATGTTTTCATTTCTGCTGAGATAAGTAGAAATTCTTCTTGGTTCAATCACAATCTAAGAGAAAACGCCCTCAAAATTTCTAAATAGATTTCAAAATTAGAGTTTCTTCTTTTGGTTTTGAATTTTATGTTTTTAGGAGTTTTAGATATGGTTTTATTTTTGGAAATGGTTTGTTAAATGATTTGTAGTTTCTAATATGATTGATAAAGGATTTCATTTCAAATGAGTAATTTATCATTTTATGAAATTGAGTTCTCAAGAAACCGTCTTCTTTTCAAAGATTTTGTTTAGGAATGAAAGAATATTCGATGCTTTAGAAAATTGTTAAATCTCTCAATATATCCCTTAAATAAAATTCATTGAAAAGAAAAGATTCATTTAGCATATTTTTGAGTCGGGTCATTAAACATCATTGAAGTTTCACTTCCATACCTTCTGTCTTAAGAAACAACCAAATTATAAACAATGCTTTAATAAATCAATCTAGATATTTTACATTTTCTAGGGCTCTTTTCCACCAACATAGCTTAGGCCAGTGTCTTGGAACAGGTTGTAATTAACATTCCAAGACAGTTCAAACAAAAAAGTAGCAATCTTGAGTTAGGAAAAATCCAATTGTAGCATTTGTGCTCTGGGAAGCTCTTCTTAAAATATTCAAGCATGAGACCATGTCCGAACCAGTGAGGTAATCGTACCTATCTCATTGGGAAAGATAACAGATGTGCACGTATTAAAAACGGTAAACCTCGGATAGACCATTGTCGAGGAGACTGGGGTCACTTGTTGGTAAACCTTGGATTATAATAAGGAGCCTTTAAGGGGATTGAGCTGGTTACTCTGCCCTTGTGTGTATATCGGATCGTAGACTGTTCCCCCAAGTAAATTTGTTCCCGTTGGTGACCTTAGTGGCTATAAAATTTAGGATTTTTTCCCAAGCTGACGGTGGAGGGAAGGTCCCACTGTACCTGGAACAGATGTTGACTAGACTCACTTGGAATTTTCGAAGCTTTACTCTTCACTTCGAGATGGTATAAGTGGAGAGACTTTCACCAAACTGTTTCATTAAGCAGGTTGTCAGGGTAATTGTTCCAACCACCATTTTCACATTAGAATTCTATGACGTTGGATTTCATCACCAACTAGTGTTTTTAGTGTGGGAATCTATTATTTGTGTGTGGATTTCTCTCTTAGATTTTGTAGGCGTATGATCAATTTGATTGTTTCCTTAGAGACTTTAGGATATTTTGTTGGGAAAAATACTGAGAGGGGGGGGTGAATCAGTATTTAGGGCAAACTAAAACTTTTTACTTTTTCATGCTCTAAAACCCATACGCTACTTTGCTGAAGCCAACTAGCGTATACACGTGGATATCCTTCATAAAACTCGCGTATACACAGAGATCTAATTATGCCATTAGTTCTTCAGTTATATCATTCCATCATTCATTCATTAGATGTTCTATAAACAGTAAACATGTGCAGTAAGAACAGAATAAACCATCACACATAAGCATCACACATGAAAACCAGGATTTTTTGGTGGAAACCCAAGTCGGGAGAAAACCACCGCTGCAGTTGCTCAGCCTTCAATATTTTATTATAGAGAAAACATCTTACAACATATGTGCTGGTGCAGACTCCTACCAGCACGCAGGCACCCACCTGCGCTCGTTTACCAGCCTCTCCTGGAAGGGAGCTCCAACCCCCTGACTCGCTTACCAGCCTCTCCTGGAAGGGAGCTACGACCCCCTACTCTCGTTTACCAGCCTCACCTGGAAGGGAGCTACAACCCCCTAACTGAAGGCTACAACCCTCAGCACCTCTATGGACCACATTTCATCAATTTTCACACTGGATCCACTCCATACTTTTAAGCACAGCCAACCATGAAACAGATACATATAACTCACTCCATTTGCATATCGCAAAACCAACCGTAATCGCATCGATTTTCTTTACTACGTACTTCAGCAAAACCTAGTTTGCATACGTGCTTTCCTTTCACTGATGTCGCGTATATACGCGCTTCCGTTCACATAAACCATCGTATAATTCTGTACATATTACAGAGCTCATTTCATTGCGCATACGCGCTTTCTCTTCACTGAAGTCGCGTATATACACGCTTCCTCTGCGGCGAACTAGCGTATAGATCTTCAACCATTATAGAGCAGCATAATTCTTCAGATCAGATATTCAGTTCAGATTTACCCTTTTACTTCAGACAGTTGTTCGCCTCATCTCAGATCTAAGCCTTTCATAAATAGATCTAGCAAATACAAATACATTCCAGATCTATATTCCCTTCTTCATCATTTCTTTATTGGGACATCGTAGATTCAGATCTATCATCAAACCTTTACCCTTTCCATACAGATATACTTCACAGAGAAGTATTCATTCAAGCTCAGACATCTTGCACCCACGCTCATGATTTGCACAATGAATTTCTTCTCCTTATATAGGTTTACCCTTTTTAAATACCATGAGCCAAAACCACATTACTTCCGATGGTATTCCAGGACGGGGTCATTTAGACGAATCATTACCCAATACAATGGGTCAATACCATGGTGGTTACCCCTGGTTTTGCACTTTATGAGCGCTTTTTACCATACGCGACTTGGCACGTTGTTTCCCGCGTGCATACGCGACTTCTCCTAGACATATCTGCGTATGCCTTGAGACATACTCTTTTCACCATAGATTTAGCACATGATGAATTCCTTTCTTCATTGCCTTCTGTACTCACTGTAGATGCATCAGATTTAGTTCATCAAGACATATTCTATCGAGCACAACTTCATCAAGTAAGTTGCCATCATCTTCATCAAGTGGGTTGCCATTCGAGGACAACACTCAGCATCATATTGCTAACAACCATCATTTCATATTAGATTTACATCATTTACCAAGTCCATCAGGTCAAGAATAACATCATCAGGTGGTTTTCCATCAAGGACAACACATGTCAACAATCTCATGTCTTCATCTTCATTCAGTGGGTTGCCATCAAGGAAAACACTCGGCATCATACTGCCAACATATTTTTTTGAAATTTTCTTTGATTTCACGTGTTAAAATTTTTAATCGTGGCTGAATTACCTAAACAATCCTGTAGAATGCAGGGGAAACCCCCTGAGCACACACCAAGCCAGTTAGAAAATATTAAATCTGAGAAAGGACAAACATCAGGGACTGGATCAACTAAACACAAGGAAACATCAGTAATTAATCATCTTGATTATGAAATAGATCAACCTCAAACAACAGATAGTTCTCAAAGAAAACTTGAAATTTCTGAACTAGTTGAACTTGCTTCCACAACTAGTGAATTATCAGCTACTGAGCCTAAAATTTATGAACCAGAAACTGAAGCTGCTATGTCTAAGCCTGCTTCAGAATTCATCACTCCAACCCATAGTTGTCCTGATTCACCCAGAGTGAAGTTTCACATCACTAAGAACCTTCCTCCTAGTCTCATTAGCATTGAAGAAGTTACTGACACAGAGGAAGAAGTTGTTCTTCCTTCCCATCAATAATATTTAGATCTTAGGCCAAGTTAATCGATTTAATATAGCCCTCTCAAACAAGATCTTTAGTATTCTTAGTTAATAGACTTTCTACACAATTGTGGTCTAAACTATTCGCCACCCCGAATTCCTTTTTGCGCCATACCAAGAAGTAGTTACATACCTTCATTAAACATGTCTGGTGAGTCATATATGTTTTCTGAATCACCAGAATCATATTTTTATGGTGGTTCGTTTGTTCCTGCGGGATACTAGTCGCTTTCTAGTACTTTCTCAAGAGCAGCTCCTCCTCCCGACAAACTTATACCATCACTTGGTCCAAATGAATCACATACAAAAAATTTGAATGCAGAACAAGTTTACATGATGTCTGGAAACATTTCTAACCCTGACCCTCAAGGTATTAATTTACTGCCTGGGGGGAAACCTCAAGGACAATACATACCTCAGGGACAGTACATACCTCAAGGCCAGTACATACCTCAAGGAAAATATCAACCCCAAGGGTAGTACTTAATTCAGGGTCCGCAACCTCTTCAAGGACAGTACCCTATGCCATGGAAACCATCTTTCCAAGGACAAAAACCTCATTTAGGGCCACATTTCTACCTGGAAAAAAAAAATTTCAGGGAGGTCAATCTTTCAGTGGGAATTATCCAACCAACTATCAAACATACGTTCCAAATTATCAACCTAGTTATGGTTTGTCTTATGTAGCACAACCTTCAATGGGACCTCCATATCCTGGAGTAAACGCATGGTGGGCCATCACAAACTCAAAAAAAATTGCAACCTAACGTGTAAGTACCATATAATAAACCTGGTCAACCAATTGGTTACAGTCAAATCCAACAACTTTTCCAACTTACGCTTCAAGTTATACCACAGGTATCTGTACCTAGTTTTGTGCAGCAAGTTGGTACGAGTACACCTATGACTCCACCTCAAACTGCTACACCAACTTCTGTTCAAGTTATCATACCTATTGCTGGAATTTCTGCAGCTCCTATTTCTATAGCTCCTAAAGTATCACAACAAATCCCTGTAGTCACTGCAAAACAACCTGGACCCACAGTTCAGACTACTGTTCAGATGCATGGGGGACAACCTGGTACAAGTACAATTGTAAAAATCCAACCTCAGTTTGTTTATCAACCGTATCAAGGGAAATATCAATATGGACCTGTAGCACAAAATCCAGTATACCAACATCAACCGTACCCTAGGTACACGTATAAGATACCAGCTCAACCCCAATATGGTCTGACTAATCCTGGTTATTCGGGAGGCATTCCAATTCCAAATGCACAGGTTATTCTAGGATATCCTGGATATCCTCCTCCTGGTACTGGTATAGTTCCACAAGGTTATAAATTTACTCAACAGGACCCTAACCATCGGTTTCCATTCATAACAAATTTTTATTTACCTAATTTGTCACTCCTAATGAATGATCCGATCTATTATCTTCCGTATTGGCTGCCAATGCCGAATAAGTTACCTAGTGATATTCTTGAGTTCGAAGGTAAATCAGGAGAGGACCCTTCCAACCATGTCATGACTTACCACCTCTGGTGTGCATCCAACTCTTTGATTGATGATTCTATTTGATTACAACTCTTCCAGAGAACACTAATAGGTTTAGCTACAAAATGGTATATTGAACTACCACGTGGCTCATTCAAAAATTTCAACGCGTTAGCAGCAACTTTCTTAATTCACTTTCAGTTGCGAGTCAGATACGAAAATGGCATGGAACTCCTGAACTCATTAAAACAATCTATTTCTACATACATATCAGATCACATCCATGAATGGAGATGTAGAAGATGTTTAGTGAAAGTCTTTATTCGGGATCAGATCTTGGTAGAATGGTTCATCAAATCATTACTTCCAAAGATCACTGAAGATGTGGCTAAGCAAGGGGTTGTTATAGAAGAACAAGTCATTGCTCAAGCTCAGTACTTAGACCTTGTATATATACAGTCTGGTACTTTATACGAAAAAATTCTTGACTTACCACGTCCTGCTCAAATAACTGCAACTCCTTCAGGGTCTCATGCTACAGACGGTGTAATTGGTTTAGTTAGCGCGAATAAGAGTAAGAAGAATTCTTCAAAAACTACTTCTCCTATCATAACTTTACCAGACTCACCGAAAGGAGATTCTTCCCTTGAAACTTCTGCTGACATTCATGTTGTAGATTCATCTACAGCCAAATCTAAAACCAGTAATAAGAAGAAAGGAAAGAATAAAAATAAGGAGACTTCGTCTCCCAAGGAGAAAACCGAAAAGAATGAACCCTCTGATGATAAACGAAAACCTCGTTATCCTTGTCTTATCTGTGATGAGGATAACTTTACCAAAGAGTTTCCGCATTGGTCTGAGGTCTCTAAATTCGTCAAAGGTTCACCCACACCCACTGTCTTGAAGGATCCTTTCCCTACTCAAGATAGAAAAATGATAGCATCTTATTCAAATTCATCAACAGATATTTTAATGATGTCTGAGGTTATGGTTGCGACACGCAATCGCAAGAATATGGAAGTAAAAATCCTGTAACTGGTAAAGAGATAGAAAATTCTAATTCAACACCAGCTAAATCTCCTTTAGTTTCTGATCCACTTCATATCGAGAAACATAATCCCGATCTAGTAATTAAACCGCCTGCTAAAGGTGTACTTCGAAAATTAGTTTTCAATCCACATGCGAGAGCTGCTCTAAACTACAACATTGTTCAAGACTTGGAAATTTCCACTTCAGTAATGTCGGCCTTAGAAGTGCTACAATCATGTCCAACACAAAGGAAATTAATTCTATTAGCTATTGGAGCCATAGATCCTTAGGATTCTAACCTCATGGTCTTCAATTTAGAAAATTTTACACCAAGACTCCCTCATCAGATGGCTTTTCAGATTCCATTATTAGTAAAAAATAGATGAGTTTTTCGTACTATAATTGATAAGGGGGCATCAATGTGCATAATGTCTTTAAATTGTTGGAAAAATCTTGGTTCTCCGACACTCAACCAATCTCTGACAATCCTTAAAGCCTTTGATCGAAGAGGATTCCATCCTTTTGGAATACTTCAGGATATACCTATAGAAGTAGAAGGAAAAATTGTTAATCTAGATGTGGAAGTAGTTGATGCCCCTTTGGATTACAACCTTATTTTGGGTCGAAGTTGGTCTTATGCCATGACTGCTGTTGTTTCATCTATCTTTCGGTTAATCATGTTTCCTCATAAAGGAAATATTGTGAAAATCGATCAGTTGCCATATTATTCATCTGATCTGGCTTCTACAGACAATATCCAACATGTTAGAAAATAGAATATCCCATATGAAGATGTTGGTGTAGGTTTAGTAGAGGACTTCGCTTTGATGGGAGCTTTCTCTATGCCTCCACGCAATGTACTACATACCATTGCCAATATCAATATTATTTCATTAAGAACTATACCATTCGATGACACTTGGATAGTGTCTTCAAAGTCAGAAATGGATTCTTTCAATGGTGATATGCCTTTGAGTCCTTTTGAGATGGAATATGAAGCAGTACAGTCGTTTTCTAACACACTTTCAACTAATCCCGATCCAATGAATGCGATCACCGAAGAATATTCTTCACTATCAAGCTCAGCCTTGACATCAATCTACAATCCTTTTCAACAAGTGTTTCATACTGATGAAATTATTCGAGAATTTTTATCTATGGATGAATTACCCTGGGATGATCTACATCATAGATCTTAATTTTTACCTGACCTTGATAGGTTTGAAAATGATTTTTCGTCTATTTTTACAATTGATTATGTCAAGGAACCACAGAATCCCATATCGATTACAAATTCAGATTTTGAGATTAATTTGGGAAACATTTCTACAACTGTTCCTATTGACATATCAGTTAAACCTAGAATTGTTGAAAACATTCATATAGGTGCTTCTTGTACAATTGAAGAAATTAATACATATAAAGCCCTATTTCAAGAATTCTGATACATATTTTCCTGGTCTTATGAAGAGATGCTAGGAATCGATCCAAATATTATCGTTCATGAAATAAAGACATGCCCGGATGCCAAACCTATTAGACAAATATTACGTCCGACACATCCACGAAAAGTTGCTACTATTAAAGATGAAGTTGAAAATCTACTACGAGAAAGATTTATTTATCCAATTCCATTAACATATTGGGTATCTAATATAGTTCCTTTTACCAAGAAACAAGGAACTATACGAGTATGTGTCAATTATAGGGATATTAATAAAGCATGTCCAAAAGACAATTATCCTACCCCCTATATCGACCAAATCATTGATGATTGTGCCGGAAATGAAATCTTCCCATTTATGGATGGATTTTTTGGATATAATCAAATCAACATACTCCCTGTTGATCAACCAAAAACAAAATTTATATGTCCTTGGGGAAAATTTACTTATTGCAAACTACCTTTTAGATTAAAGAATGCTAGTGCAACTTTTCAAAGGGAGATTTCTTATGCTTTTCATGATATCAAACATATTGTAAAACCTTATCTGGATGATTTAACTGCTCACTCATTACACAGAGATGATCATCCTACTCACTTACAAGGAATTTTTATGAGATGTAGGCATTACAATATTCGTTTGTGTTGGTGTTCCCATGTTTTGGTCAGGTTGACAAGACCAAAAGATGAGACAACATAGAACCACTTTCAGACCTTAGGATCTAGCCCTCCTAGGTCCAGAGAGGGATCTCTCTATATGAGTCAAAGTGTATATCTTTAAGGCTCTAAGTTATGATTTCAGGCTAGTTATATGCACAAGGTTTGTTTGTTTGTTTATGTTTGGTTGTTGGGAATCAGGAAAGGAAGGTCCAATATAAGACAAGAATGAGCATAGAGGGAATTAGGCTAAGACAGATAACTCAGGGAACATCAAGGCCATTGGGAAATGGAGTCAAGAAAGGATTTACTTGTGTTCAATGTGCAAGCTTTCAGTTGGGATAGTCATCCAGAGCATTTGGATCTTAGAGATGATATTTGGGAATGGGACATTAAGGACTGAAAATGAAAGGAGAAGAACCGTCCAATTCTGTCTATAGATCAGGTCAGAGGTCATTTAACTCTAGACCTGCTTGGGAAAAAATCAGAGGCAATACAAGGGATCTTAGAAAGGCTTAATTGGGATGGAAAGATCCTAGCAAGGCAAAGACCGGGTTCTAGACCTCCCAGTGTTCTCAACTCATCCAACTAAATCCTAGCAAGAACATCTAAACATAGATTTCATTAATTCATACATCAGAGAGCAGGAAACAACATCCACTACACCGGTTAAATCAGTTGAAATCAATATTCAGATACACATGTAAGCAGAAAACATAAAAGGCTGGGAGAGCAGCAGCATAAGGTACCTATCAAGGGTAAATCTTATGCCAAACTTCTGATGCGAGCCAGTAGAAATGGAATGAAATGAAATAAAAAAAAAGAGATAGGAAAACATCACCAGCTGCTTTAGATCAGGATCCAAAGAAATATGCTTGTCATATTAAAAACAACACCAATCAGGTACATCATTTCCCACAGCTTGAACATTCAGTCTGAATACATCAAATCTCAGCCTATCTTACAATATTACATAGAGAACTTGTCTCAAGATGAAAATGCTTGCATTTCTCTAATATCTCATCAACAACCTTTACAATAATTTCCTTTTCTGTTTTATAGCAGAGGACGAACAGAAGATCGACTGAGGAGGTAGGTGAACACTAAATACTGTATTAAATGTCTGAAAGAAAGAGGGTCGAGGCCCATCCTGCTTGTATGCTGAGTATTTAATCTCTGTCACCCCTTTTATGAAAGAGTGATCTTCTTCAGATATGATTTTGACATGTTTCGGCTGCGGTGGTGTACTTGTGGTGAATAAACAAAAGGAAAATGAACCACTGAGAAGTCTGCTACATAAATGTTCTAATAGCTTTGAACTGCTGTTAGGGTGGAAATTCCTTCAGTGACACGGTGCATAGTAAAAGCTGGATGGACGCCCTGTACTTTATGAAGGAAAACATTCTGCTGGTGAATAAACCCTGATGTTACCTTTTACTTGTGCCCAGGACCTTTGATCGATCCTCGGGGTCTTCAAACTGGTACTTTGCTTCTTAAACCACTGATTTAAGGCTTAAGATCATCATTAGTGTACCTTAATCTCCTCTGCTTTGTACTGGAACACTCTGCTGCTTCATCTCTGCCTCTGACAAGTTAGCTCGAGATTTTAATGGTGCTGGAAGGTTTTCTACAGAGTCTGAACCCTGTTCCTTTAATGAACATCCCGTCTCCACCTTCCCGGGTCATTTTTCATAAATTATGCCCCTATAAATGAACTTCTTTGATTTCTCTGTCCTTGTAGTAGAGATGTGCATCGTGGCGGCCATTAACTCTTAATAACCCTGCAAAACAACAAATTTGTCAAGAAATCCATGGGTGGGGATGATGGATGTGTTGTGGATGTAGATAATGGTCATGCAGATGATGAACTGGGAGAGAAATCACGAAAAAAGGTGACAGATCGCTCTTGTGGGGGTCTGGCGGTCCGTGGAGTGAATTTGACTGAGAAAACATTAAAAAACATGAATTTGGACGAATATGTGGGATAGAATAGGCGGATGTACGGTGGATACACATGGGGTGACGTGGCGTATGGAAAAGACACTTGAGCGGATGATGTGGAGGCCCGGGCGACAATGAAATAGTCAACAGCGTGCGGACGGATCTGGACCATCGATCGTGGCGGAGATCGACGGCGGAAGGGCAACATACGGTGGGCCAGCAGGTGTGGTAAAAAGGGTTAAGCAATGCATAGCTCGGACGAATTCCGACCGTTGGATGAGAGTTTCGAGATCTGACGACTGTCGTGGATTTCGCTACGCGACCTAGACCGAAAGATAATGCGCGGGGGATGGGCGGTTTTTCCGTCGTACCGAAGACACGTGTCGGCAGATGTATGGAATCGCTAGGTGCTCGAAGAAAACCACCGGCGGGAGGACTGTGGACCGTTGATCTGACGGGGAAATGAACGGCGATCGCGCGATAAGAAAATGGACGGGGGAAAACGGAGGGCATCGAGATTCACGCTCACCGTCCGATCAACCAAGATCGATGGATGGAATTTCGCCCGATGAACTCAGTGGATAGGCACCTTTTGTTTCAGTGGGTGGTTCAGGCACTGGATCACGTGGAGGGAAAAGGCATGGGAGCTTATGCGGAAGGGGTTAGGCCTGAATATAAGGTCCAAAGTGGGTTTTTAACCCATTTTTAATGTGTTCTGAGACCCAAAGGGTAACGATAGGGAGATGGAGGGGGAATTTGGGAAAACAAAGGGTGTAGGGATTTTTAGAGGGGATTTAGGGGGTTAATAGGGAAATCAAAAGGGAAAAGAGGGACTTTGTCAAAGGGGATAGGAGGTGAAAATGTGGTGCTTTGCAGGAGTATGAGGGGCAATGTTGGTCAATTAGGAGCAGCATTATAACCAGTGAGGCCTTAGATGGGAAATCAGCAAAGGGGTTTTTATTGAAAATCAAAGGCCTGCAGAAGACCTCAAGGATTATGTTTCTTTAGGGGAGATGCATTCCTTGAAGGTCTCCAAAATAATATAGCCCCCAGCTTGCTTGTCAAGAATTTCATAGGGGGGCTAACAGTTTGAATCAGCACAAATGTGTTTTTTGTGTGCAATCAAGACGATTACTGGGATTTGTTGTTTTGATAGATGGAATTCGTGTCGACCCCTCGAAGGTTGAGGCCATCATAAATTTACCTCCTCCTTCCACACCTCACCAACTCTAAAGTTTGCAAGGGAAAGAAATTTTTCTACGTCGATTTATACCAAACTATGCTGAGTGAACAAAAGGTTTTACCCGGTTGTTGAAATTGAATGTTCCTTTATTTGGGATGAGATTTCTGATCGATATTTTGATGCTCTAAAACATGGGTTAACCCATGCACCGTTATTACATCCACCCAATTACGATCAGGACTATTTTTATACCTAGCAGCCTCTGATTCCACCATTGGAATGGTTCTAGTTCAAGAGGATGAATCTCACATTGAGCATGTGATTTACTATTTAAGTTAGAATCTGAATCCGACAGAAATTAAATATTTGCATGTGAAGAAATTGGCCTTGGCAGCAGTTCAAGCTGTCCAAATATTTCGTCAGTACATATTGTTACGAAAGATAATTGTGATATATAATTGCAACCCGATGATGTATATTTTGAAAATACAATTACTCGGGGGAAAATACTCTAAATGGATTGTTATCTTACAAGAGTTTTATTTTGAATTCGAGAAATCTAAATCAAAGAAATCACTGGTTTTTGCAGAACCTATGTGTGACTTTCCCAATACTGAAACGGAAACCATTGCAAATGAATCTCTATTTCTTATCAGTACATTAGATCCATGGTATGGAGATATCATCATTTATCTTCAAACCAAAACCTTTCACCTAGATCTTTCACATTCAAATCGAAGGAGAATCCGTTATCAATCTCAACAATACAATATTTTTGCAGACACACTTTATCGTCATGGTGCGGATTCTATTTTTTGATGTTGTATAACTCACGAAGAGGCTGAAAATGTTTTGAATGACTATCACTCTGGAGCGTGTGGTGGTCATATGTCTGGGTTTTCCACAACCCAAAAGATATTGCGCACTGGCTATTTTTGGCCGCCATTATTCAAAGATTGTGTTATTGTGGTCCGGAAATGCCACAAATGCCAAAATTTTGATTGAAATATGTGTGTGCCTCCAGCTCCTCTTCACCCAATAATTTTTGTCGATCCTTTTTCAAAATGGGGCATTGATTTCATTTCATGTAACCCTCACTCGACCGAGGGGCATGGGTATATTATTCTTGCTGTAAATTACTTTACTAAATTGGCCGAGGCGATGCCTACATTTGTGACAGATGGAAAAACTGCAACTACGTTCGTATTCAATCATGTGATTTCTTGTTTCGATGTACCCCAAGCTATTATCACAGATCATGGGAGTCATTTTCAAAATATAATGATGACCGAAATTTCCGATCAACTTGGCCTGTGCCATGATAACTCTACTCCATATTACCTGCAAGCTAATGGTCAGGTTGAAGCCATTAATAAAGTTTTAACCACCATGATTAAACGAATTATTGAAACTCACAAATTGAATTGGCATACCATGTTTTTTTCGACATTATGGGCATACCAAACCTCAACAAAAACTGCTACAGGGTTCACTCCTTTTCAATTGTTTTACGATTTAGAAGTTGTGTTACCCATTGAATGTGAAATATTGTCACTCCAATTAGCCATAGAGTTACTACTAGCTACCTCTGAAGAGGAAAAACAATTTTTGTACTTAGCACAATTAGATGAAACTCGGCACACCATTGCATTAGCTGTCGAAGCTCATAAGAAACATGTGAAAGCTCAGTATGATCAAAGTGTTACACCTCATGTTTTTTCAGAAGGTGACTGAGTCTTAGTATATGATCAAGCTAATGATAAGATAGGAGCTGGGAAATTCGAACCAATGTGGCATGGTCCTTACATTTTCAAGCGAGTGCTTGCCAAAGGGGCCTATTAATTGACTGATTATGACAGGGTCTCTTTAGATAAGCCCATAAATAGTCTTTATCTGAAGAGAGATATTGCTTGATTCTCATGTGAATATCTCACTTGTATCTTAGTTATTTTTCTAGTTAGTGTGCCTTATATTAGATAAGTGTGCCTACTTTGATTTTGTTTTTACTACTATCACTGCTTATCTTGATTACTCTTGATATTTCATATTTCGACATCCCTTCAAACGTACATTGGTTTTGCTGATGGTACCTGTCGTAGTACATATAATATTTCTTTCGCAACTTGGGTTATCTATTCACCCACTAATGAGTTAGTTTATATGCATGGTGTAAGACTTGGTCAAACAACAAACAATATTGTAGAATATAGCGTAGTAATTGAGTTGTTATCTGATGCCATTTCATTTGGTATTCGACATTTTTTCATTAGGTTAGATTCAGAACTCATTGCATTACTTTTAAACAGAGTATACACAATTAAAAATCCAGTGTTATTGATATTATTTTTGAAGGTTCGTCTCTTGGAATGACAGTTTGATTACATCGAATATTAACACATTTCAAGAAATTTAAACACATTGGCCGATGCATTAGCTAATCATGTTCTATATAGACATTTGCAACATTAAAACAGTAAACCAAAACAACATTCGATACATGTTGAACAAGATACTCAGAGAAAGTAGTAATATCATGTATAGGTTTATTTTCAAAAAATATTACATCGTTTGTGATCACAGGTTCAAACACCTTATGATCTAATAGATACTAATACAAAAAAGCAAAATATGTCAATTCAAAATGATCATCCACTATCCGTGATGATGATCATGGTAGTAGACTATGGCACGTGCCACCTTGCGCAGGAATCTCCTAAACTATCACGGTACACCTGTAACATGTCTCTGAAGCCGGAGAGGAATGTCATATGTCCCTGTCTCGGGAATATCTATGGTTAACCTCTCCAGGTTGTGTTCCATATCAGTTAGGATATCTGTTGCCTGATCCTGTGGTGGCACTATAGGCTCTTCTTGCTGCCTTTCAAAGTGATGGAGTGTATCTGATCGTCATGCACCAAAATCTGCATTTAAATTTTGTTTTCAGTATTGGAAGATAACAAACAAATAAAAATTATATTTAAAAAGCATCAAAATGGTGCGCTTACCTGATTCGTCCCACTTTGTCCCTGGAGGCAAGGACATCTCAGGATCACCTCTGAAATCTATACTTGCATAGGGGAAGTCTTCGATCGTGAAGACTTGATTCTTTAGCCACATAAAGTACACCGGAGTGAACTGAACCACTGAACTCCTATCGCCACCATGGAGGGCCATTAATGCAACCCAACGTACCATTCAAGGTTTCTGATGTTCCCCATGATCCACTGGAATAGGTTGAGGGGAAAGAAGTAGAATTATCTCCAAAGCAAAGGAATTCAAAATGGCGCCATAACCAAAGTTTTTTAACTTTGCGTTCTTTGTTCTGGTTAGTTGGCCTTTCATATTAGCCAATACCCCTTCAACTGGTGCCTCTAAAACACTCCACCGCGGTCTGCATTTGAGATTTAGTCACAACATGTGGAGCCACATTTCCACACAACCTGGTTACCGTGAATGCAATCACTTTAAGATCTAATCACAAGATAGTTTTTATGTCTATGCGATTATCCCTTGGATCTGTCGCATCACTGCAAAACTGTTGTTTGTAGCTAGCAATGGGTAGGCCACCCTGTCTAGCTCCAAACAAGGATATATTTTCTCTTGTTCGAGACAATCCAGTGAGAAAATAGATATCCTCGAGCTGGATTGCGAGTCGATAGTCACCAATGATAAATCACTTATCTTGAACATCCCATGTGTTTAGTAAACATGTCATTAGCTCTACTTGTGCTCTCATACCCTGAATCACCCAAAACTTATATAAACCACATTTTTTTAACACTTGCATTGTTTGAGGATTATTCATGGCTTCATTGTCTGTATCTTCATGCTCACGTTCTCTCCACTCTAGCATGGTGAAATAACCTACAAAAGAACACATTTGAAGGTTAGAAAACATTGGAATGAAAAAATTTAACCATTTCTAGGAGAATTTGTAAATTTTAAAATGCTCACGGCGCCTCCGCAATTTTTGTGCAAAGATAGTGCGGACGTCCGAACGGGCTCCACACAAAAACTGTGGTAACCCCATAATTTTCCTTTTAGGAAATTATCGGGGTCTGCAGGTAGCGTGCGCATGACCTGCGAACCCCTGAGGGCGCATTTTTTAACATAATTTCTCCCTAAAAAATGAAATTAAAGCCAGAAAAGAGAATTGAAATGGATAGAAATGAAGAGTAGAGTGATGTGGATTATGTGGTTCTGACGAAACATGATTTGAATGGCTGGTTCTCCTGTTATTGGCTCCAGAACTTTGTTTCCAAAAGCTCTCAATTTGTTGCTTTGAAGATAAAAGGTGAAAATAATTTTCTTAAACTCCTTTTTATAGTTTTTGAATGAATAAAATATTATATTTTATTTAATTTTCACTTTAAAAAGGCTATTTTTCAATATTTTTACTTCTTTGGAACATGTAATTTTTATTTTTTTATTTTTTTGTGCATATTACAGGTTTTTGGTGAAAAAGAATTATTTTGATGATGAGTATACTTTTATCACTTTTTAGGGCTCTTGAAAATTATGAAAAAAGTGAAACCCTAGAGTTCTCTTTTAAGCCCTTTACAGACTCTCTAAACATGAAAAGATTGCCGAGTACTTGACTATTTGAACTCATTAAAGGAAATGAACAGTCATCCTTTCAGTATAAGTTTACCCCTTTTCCGGACTGAAATAAGCTATTTACAAAAAATGTATACGTTGACTAATCATGTCTAATAGAGTTCTCTCCTATATTATTTTATCCTTTTTCGGGCTTGAGAGACTAAATTTATGAAAAAGTACAACCACAGAGTTTACTTATGTTTTTCTTCTGACTCCCTAAAATTGAAAAACGTCGAGTTTCTCCTATACCGGACTCGTTAAAATTTAATAGTAAAGGACCTATCGATTAAAAACAGGAACGAACCACTCCTTCTTAGGGTTCGATTTTAATAATAAGATGGAATCATTCGAAAGGATGAGCTTACACAACAAGCAAATGTTATCCTCCTCAAGCTTGTCAAAAATAAAGAGTTACTTGTGAGTAATGGTGGGGGAAAAAAGAGAAAAGGAATCAAGTTGTCACCCTTGTTTTAAAAGAAATATACCACTCTTGAACATGACACTTTTTTCACACTTGTACCTGAGTTGGGAAATCCTTTGTCTAACAATTAATCAAACCACATTGAAATTATTCAGCTAGTTTCTGGGTATTAGCTTTAGGTCAATTGTTACCAAACCATCTACAGTGTCATTATGTGTTCAAGGGACAGTTCAAATAAACCATTCATTGCAAAAAATTGTCTCCATTCGCGTTGACCATACCTGAGTCAGTCCTTGCAAAAATTTCTTCAAAACTTGATCTAATGGTTTCGTGTCATAGGATTTCCTACCATGGGTCACTTTCTATCGACGACAGTTCATCATCTAGAAAGTTGATCTAGAATCCTATCAGTACCTTGAGATCTGCATGCCCTAATAACAGGTTTCTCGCTTTCGACAATAGGTTGCATCATTGACCTTCAATTGAATAATTCTGTGAAGTGTTCGACTGCAAATAATTCATTCACACTTCATGGATTGTACTTATTACTTTGAGAGCCATTATCATTATTGGTGGTTTCTCTCACACTTGTTAACAATTCACATCATTGACTGGTAATCAAGTTGTTTCTACCATGTTCGACTTCGACACAATCAATCGCATGGATAGAATCGTACTAGTTCAGGAAGTGGAAATTAAGACCTTGGATCTAGTTTGCACCATCCAGGCTGTGAGGAGTTTTATTATTCATGATATAGTATACTAATTATGAAAGATGGCTGCGTCCATGCTGTGTCTACTATTGATGTAATTTAAAATCATTTCTGTACAAGAACATTTAGTGAGTTTTGATCTGAGTATGGGAATGCCTACCTCAGCAATGATATATATATATATATATATATATATATATATATATATATATATATATATATATGTATATATATATATATATATTTGTGCTTGCATTGAATGTTTTTACAGGTTTTCAACCGGTGTGTCGACAATCCAATCCTCGGAATGATAAAGCACTTCACTCTTTAGAACTACCTCAAACTTCGCACTTTAGGGGGCAATTTTTTACACGTTATTTTTTCACCATGACATTTGACTATCTATATAGGTTCATCACTACCTATATTATGCTCCCTTAGAGGTCAAAAACCCTAATGTTCCTAGACTAAGTCTTGGAATTGGAGAAAAGCTCATTAAAACCCTTAAAAGTCTAACTTCGCAGTTTTCCTAGCTCTTTCCTGTGGATCCGCAGATATTTGTTCCATAGCCTGCGACACATCCCACATGTTCTGCTTATAAAACCTGCGGACCCTCGTAAACAGTTAGATAAAGGAAAAATTAATTTCTAGAAGCCCAGCTGGACGAATATTCTCCCAACTAGAAGCTTCTATAGGCACGATCAGTTCGAGCTTTATCCCTCCACTCATGGAGCTCTATCCCTTCACTCATGGAGTTTATCCCTTGGTATATGGATCTCAAATGCCTTCATGAGAGGAATCCATCCCCCTCTTCATGGAACTGAAAATACCTCCATTTCCCTATAAATTTAGATTATGGTTCAGTCTTAAGGGTAGATTTTAGCTTGCAGAAGGTAATTGCTGAAGAAATTCTCAAGAGAGCATACTCTCTACACTAGTTATTATTGGTATGAGAATAATCACACACTCATGTCCATAAATTCATGCTAGTTCAGAGCGATGAAGACTTGTCAATCTGAAGGAGGAACAATTTTCAGGACCCCAGGAGAAACTTGTATGAAATCAAGGCATCAGGTTGTAAAGTTACTCTGTTCATTCAAGATAATACATATGGATCTCCTTTTCTCATTGAGTTGTTTTTGTGCTTATTTGAATAATTCAATATTTATATTCCTTGATCACTAATTTAGATTAACTATTCTTAATTATTATATGTTGCGGGTGCTTTTAATTCTATTGTCTATCTTTGATTGCAGGTTCTACTTACTGAAGAAGCCTCTTTAGAGAAACTGGATAAAATACTGCACCGAAATTTGGATTTAAAGGGAGGGGAATGTCCTCTTTCTTTGTTTATAATAATTATGAATTGAAAATAATCTAGAGAAAATGATTTACAAATGGATGTTTGTTTCTAGCTATCCGTAGGATACTAGGGAGATCACTGTTGGGGCCCTTGTTTTTTATTGGTTTTGAAATCTTGGTTAGAAAACTTTGAATTTTGACCTTTTTGAGTTGCGGCATGAAGACACATGGCAATCGCGACTGCGTCGCAACTACCAGGAGTCGCGGAGCTACCAAGGTGGCGCGGAAGCATGGGATAGCTAAAGATAGAACACGCACAAGTACAGATGAAGAAAACACACAACAGAAGACAGAAAGCGGAACACGCAGATAACAGGAGAGAAGCTGGGAGAAGCTGAAGAAAAGACACAAAGGAACTGATAGTCGTGAGAGCGGGTGAATAAATAACAGTCACCCGGCTGGAAGAAGGAGGCTGAAGAGGTTGCGAGGCTCATATAGGGGAAGACGCACAGATCGACTGCAGAAGAATCATGCATGACCTTCCTAGGGTTCCCAATCTTCTCTATTCTACCTTTCTGTTTCGAAATCTATCTGTATCAGATTTGTAAGCTATCATTGAGAATGCCATGTAATCATGTGTCTGGCCAAGAGATTAATACAATGGAAGGTTGTTGTCTCAATAAGATGTTTATGTGCCTGTAATGTGTTTATGCTGGTTTAAAATTTTATTTGCGAATGTCTGAATGCTTATTAAGTGGTCTTGCATATATAACTCTGTATATGTAATCGATGCACTGTCCTTCATGAGTTGCGAATTTTTTCCTTGCCATTGATCTCATCCCCTTCTGCATGTGGTTGCGGCACGCCTCGGGTGAGACTCACTGCTCTCCGGAGCAGGGTGAAAATGCCGGCGTGTTCCTAGACTACATCGGACCCCTTTGTTGGCCACAACTCTTGAACCTGGGTCTTGTCCGCGAGACCTGACTTCTCGCCAACAAATGGTTCCGTTGCCGGGACCTGCATGTTCTGAGGGGATCTAGATCATGGTATCGAGGATTTTTGAAGGAGTGATACGGCGATGGTGGGATGATCATCTTGACCAGTTCATTGCTCAGCAAGCAGAGCTGACCAAGAAAAAGGAGGCGGCGATCAAGGAGCTTGTTCTTTTCTCTGACTCAGCCAGTGATACGTACGAAATTTTCTGGGGAAGGTTCCCTACGGACCTTTACAATTGGTTGCGAAGGTTACGAGCAACGGTGCCCCAAGAAGGCTTGCGGAAGATAAACCGCAGGTGGGCACACGAAGATATGGTGGCACTACACTGGGTGGACACTGAACTGACCCGCGCGGTGGATTTCTGGGTAAGGACCACGTTGGAAGGATACACTGTGGAGTTTGCTGCTGAGTGATACCAATCCTTCTCGAGAGCCGAGGCTGTTTTCCACTCAAGGCTAAGAGGGAAGCTGCTGAAGGAGATTCCGCTGTGGATCAAAGCTCTGATGGTGGACGAAGGGTTGATTGAATTCCACAAAACGAGTATGGAAGCGTAAACCACCCGTGCTGGGGGAAGGGTTGAGGGGACCGATGCTGTGTAGAATGTGAAAGTGGGGAGCGGGGAATGGATGTTGAGGCCGCATGCAAGTTGCGGAAGCGACGTGCGCATCGGCGGGCATAGATCGCCGATAGGTGGCGAAGAAGAGTAATGCGAGATTTGAAGAGAAGGGAGATCGAGAGGAAAATTTAGAAGGAGGCGCCTCAGAGGAAAGGAACTATGGGTTTGGATACCTGGGAAGAAGACGGGATAGCGGTGGAAGTGCAGTGGGTGCATGGGAGCCCAGCGACGCGAGAAAGAGAGATAATGACTAGAGAAGATAATGGAAAGATGTAGCCCGAAGAGAGTTTCGATGATCAATGGCACGGCGTGATGCAACGAATGTTTCAAGATCAGACGACACCCACCCCTCCAGGCAGCCCTACTTCCCACCTTCTGCATGGCCAGGATCCCAACCTTCCCCTGGTATTGTATCAACCTTTAAGTAATATTTTTATTCAGTTACAAGAATTGATTTAGTCATACAATAGTTCATCAGCGTCAGTAATGTCCGGTAACATCAACATTACTAGTAGTGGTATTTTTCCTAGTGGGACCGTTATGCAACTAGGACCTGGAGGATTTATCCTGGTCAATTCTCTGCAAGCACACATGGCTGGATCTTTCATCCGGTATCCAGAGTTCTCTGGCCGAGGCAATGATGATGTAGAGCAACACTGGTACCTGTGCGAAGCCATCTGGAGGGCTCTCCAGACGCCAGATGCAGGGAAGTTAATAGAATTCCAAACCACGCTCAGAGAGAGGGCTCTGCGATGGTTTATTAAGTGGTTCGAGGCTCATCCTAACCCTGTAATTGCGGACGTGAAGCGAGATTTTGTCCGCAAATTCAAGCTTCCCCAGACAGACCAGCAGGGCCTGTCAGAGCTATGGGAAATTAAGCAGAAGGAAGGTGAGACCGCGTGGGAGTTAATGCGGCGATTCAAGGACGCGATCGGGAAACTCAGCTACCCGATCGATCCAAACCACCAGAGGGACTGGTTCTTCAAGGCTCTGCTTCCCTTGACACGAACCCCTCTCACTCAGCAGAAGATTGATAATCTGCAGGACGCTTTGGAGCAGGCCATGAAGATTGAAGCCATGGCGGGCTACCCCCAGGAATATCGGGGGGGGGGGGCCGGCCTCGCAAGATCCTTCTTTGGTAGGGTTGCAACACCAGATTTCCAGCTTGACTGAGAAGCTCAAGGAGCTTCAGCCGGTGAGACCAGTGCGACCGAATGTTTGGTGTACTCATTGCCTGGTCGAGGGCCACGTCGCAACCGAGTGTCCTCGGTTGCGCGGCGCAGGGGCAGGACCCTCGGTCGCAACAATCCAGGAGGGTCCACCACCTGGTGGTGGCGCGGCGATGAACCCGCAGGGAGTCTACCAGCCGCAACAGACTTACGCGGGGTTCCCACCTCAACCAGGTTCCTCCACCACAGAGTACTACGAGATTTGCCTGACGTTGGGGCATCCTCCTCGGATGTGCCCGATATTACAGAAGTACTCCACGGTCCCGAATAATGTGTACTACGAATTTTGTGTTTCCACGACTCACAACACTAAGCAGTGCAGGGCACTCGACGCACTTGTGGATCGATTGGATCGTCCCTCCTACAGGGTGAACGAGGCTCCAAGGGGAAGAGGTGGCATGAGGGGAGGCTGCACGGGCGGACGTGGTTCGGTAAAATGTTACAACTGTGACCAAGAGGGTCACGTGGCTCGAGAATGTCCCCTCCCGCGATGACCCTGGTGTTCCCAGTGCCGGGTCAACGCCCACGCTACAGAGGACTGTCCGGAGCTCATCAAGAAGTGGGAAGAACGGGCGAGGCAGAGGGGAGCGAATCTGATAAACTCAGAGCCGTGAGGGACCGCAACCCCAGACTTGCAGAACGTCGCGATCGTGACGAGGGGCGGAAAGAAGACTAGGGAGGATGCCCACGGGAAGGAGCCAGCTCGAGTGGTTCGACCGACATCCTCGAAGAAGTTGATCAGGCCCGAAGTCCAGAAGAAGTATTTCCAGGAGGCAGTTGAGGCGTTCGCCTAGTTGCGGAACGAGGGAGGTTTGGAGGAGCCCATGCTGCCAGAATCTGGGGCGCAGAACGTCGCAGGTACTGTGGTCGAGGATTGGCTCCAGCTATTCCTCAGGATTGTTGACAACGCTGCGCTGCGGCAGCAGCTCAAGCATGCTTTGGAAGGAGCACTGCAGGGGCGCACAGAACTTAGAGATCTGGCGAACGCTGGCCCTCAATACGTGCAGTGCATGAAGCGGAACAAGCAATGAACAGGCAAAGAATTCTGGCTTAACACGCAGGTCGCGGGATTCTAAATCAGCGACACCATGTTGGACTTGGGGTCCGACGTCAACATTCTGCCACGGAAGACATGGGAGGCTCTTGGAAGGCCACGGCTAGCCTACTCACCAATCCAACTCAAGATGGCGAACCAGTACTGCATTCTGCCAATCGGCCGGCTCGAGGGTGTCGAGGTCGACGTTGCGGGGGTGAAGACATACACCGATTTTGAGGTTATTGATATCATGGGCGACAAGGATCCCTATCCTGCCTTACTCGGCATTGATTGGGCTTTTGAGAATTACGCCATCATCGACCTTAAGAAGGAGCTGATGATCTTTGAGGATGGGGAGGTACGGGTCACCCAGCCTCTCGACCCGTATCAGGGCCCGCGATATACAGAAACGGTGGACAATCGGGAGGATGCTCAGATGATGGACCACCTTTATCAGATGACCGCAGGAAAGCGGGACGATTATATTAACCCGACCGTGACTGGCTCTGTCAGTTGGCGGAGTGTGCAGAGCTCGGAGCTTGGATCCAAACTCGCTTGGGAAGACTGGCAGCAAGGGGGGTATGAGACCACCATGCGGAGATGTCCCTCCATTGCCCAAGTCCGATGGGTAGGGACTGAGATCCGCGGATATCCCACCTTGTCGAACATGCAAGCAGTCAATACTTTTATTACAAAGGTGGAAGACCTGGTCCCAGCTGAAACCCGGATGCCACTTTTGGATGTGGCCTTGCAGTCCACGTCGGCCCGATGGTGGAAAAATCACCGCAACACTCTGTTGCGATGGGAGTGCGTGGCGGATGCTCTGCGTGCACGCTTTAAAGAGGACGAAGGACCTTGCAGTACGCTTAAGTATCATGGAACTTCTGACCCGCGACACCATTTGTGGGCCTGTGAGGAACAGTGGCGTAGCACCCAGTACCCTGAGGAACTGTGGGTCCACCGGTTTGTCCACTCCCTGGGTACAATTCCCCAGGCCTGGTACCTAGAGGAAGAGTGGAAACGGGGAACCCGCTCTTGGCAGGAAGTTGCGGACAAGTTCGTTCAGTGCTTCTTGTTCGAAGGGGAGACGACGCAGGAATCTCAGGCCCTACAGGCAGTCAAGGAGGTCTTGTTCTTCCGCCATCCCAAGCCCGACGGGGGCCCAGTTGTGTCATGACCTGAGGTCAGGCGTGAGTTGGTTTGCCACCGGATTGACGGCGATCCGGACAACGATGGTCTGGAGGACCTCAGGCATCTCTACTTTGACGAAAGGGAAGGCAAGCGGAGCATTAGTGAAGAGCCGACGACTGAAGGAGTCCATTTACAGCCACTAAAGACAAAGAAGCTGAACATTGGAACGGACAAGAAACCCAAGCTCGCAACGGTGGGAGACTACTGGGACGAGGAAACGAAAAAAGAAATTTTCAGCCTCCTCCGAGAATACGAAGATTTGTTCCCGTCCTCGGTTGCGGACCTGAAGGGGATCAAGGGGGACCTGGGCGAAATGTGCATCGCGCTGAAACCGGGGGCCAGGCCGGTGAAGCACCGACCCTACCGGTTGAACCCACGTATCAAAGAAAAGGTCAAGATGGAGATCGACAAGATGCTGGCTGCAAGTCTTATCTTTCCAGTAGAAGAAGCAGAGTGGGTGAGTCCCATTGTCATCCAGAACAAGAAGGAAAAAGCGGAGATTCGTGTCTGTGTAGACTACCGGAGCCTGAACAATGCTTGCATCCATGACCCGTTTCCCACTCCTTTCAGCGATGAAGTTCTAGACCATGCTGCGAGAAACGAAGCTTATTCCTTCACTGATGGGTTTTCGGGTTATCATCAGGTGCGCATCGCCGAGGAAGACAAAGCAAAGACGACATTCACCACTGAGTGGGGATCATTCGCATACCACGTTATGCCGTTTGGTCTGAAGAATGCGCCGGCTGTGTTTTCCCGGATTGTCATTGCTGCTTTCCGGGAGTACATTCACAAGTTCCTGGAGGTCTACATGGACGACTGGACCGTCTACAGCCTACTGAAGAAACACGCTTCCCTGTTGCGCGTTATGTTTGACCGGTGTCGTCAGCTGCAGATTTCCTTGAACTTGAAGAAATTTATTTTTGCAGTTCCATTCGACACACTCTTAGGCCACGTGGTGTGCAAGCAAGGGGTCTGCGTCGATCTCGCCAAGGTCGCGGTAAGCATTCACATGGAAGCCCCTGAGACCGTGAAGCAGTTGCGGGCACTGCTCGGGCACACAGGATATTACAGGCAGTTTATTCGCAACTACGCAAAGATTACGACCCCTCTAGAGAAACTGTTGCGGAAGTCAGAGGTGTTCCAGTGGATAGCGGAGTGTAGGAAGGCACTTGACACCTTGAAGGAAAAGTTGGTGACGGCACCCATACTTGTTCATCCCGACTGGGATAAGTAGTTCCATGTGCATATTGATGCGTCCGGTATTGCACTCGGGGCTGTATTGGCGCAACCCAGGGAGACGACAGTTGACCACCCCGTATACTTCGCCAGCTGCCGGTTATCGAATGTGGAGAAGAATTACACCACGACCGAGCGGGAGGCGTTGGCGATGGTGTACTCCCTCCAGAAGTTCCGCCACTATCTTCTGGGCGGAAAATTCACATTCTTCACGGACCATTCTGCATTGAAGTATCTGGTGAATAAGCCTGTGTTGGAAGGACGGATCTGTCGCTGGCTTCTACTTTTCCAGGAATTCACGTTTGAGGTGATTGTCAATCCCGGCAGGTTGAATGTCGGTCCCGATTATTTATCCAGGTTGGAGACGGGAGAGAATGACGGCTCGTTGGATGATCAGCTGCCGGATGCCGACCTCTTCCGGGTCGAAGCAGTACCATATTACCTGGCTGACGTTGCCACTTATCTGACCACGGGACAATGCCCTCAGGATTACACCTCGCTCCAGAAACGCCACCTGGTTTTCCGGGCGATCGACTACCAATTGATCGCGGGGCAGCTAAACAAATTGGGCCTTGATGAGGTGTTGCGCAGATGCGTTCTTGACCACGAACGGGAAGCAGCGATGTGGGAATGTCACAGTGGTGTTGCGGCAGGGCATGTGGGTGCGAAACCCACTGCAAGGAAGGTGCTCCAAGCTGGCCTGTGGTGGCCAACGGTACATGCCGACTGTAAGGCCTATGTGAAGCGTTGTGATGTTTGCCAGCGGATGGGAAGGCCTTCGCACCGGGACGAGCTTCCGCTACACCTAGTGCATGTGTTGCGGCCATTCGAAAAGTGGGCTGTTGATTTCGTAGGTCCCATCAACCTGGTCGCTAGACACTCCAAGGCCCAGTACATCATTACCGCCACGGATTACCTCACCAGGTGGGCCGAGGCAGCAGCGGTACGCGACTGCTCGGCAGAGACCGCTGCCCAGTTCATTTTTGAACACATCATCAGCCGGTTTGGCTGCCCACGGAGCTTGACCAGCGATCAGGGTACGCATTTCATTAATGCCACGGTCAAGTCACTACTGGACACATTTATGATTCAGCATCATAAAAGCAGCCCATACCACCTGCAGGCCAATGGTACTGTGGAAGCATTCAACAAGATTCTCGAAAAAGGCTTGACTAAAATTTGCAATGCTCAGCGCGACGATTGGGACGAGCGTCTCCCAGCGGCATTGTGGGCCTACCGGACCACGGTGAAACGTTTGACCAACCAGACACCATTCCAGTTGGTGTATGGTCGAGAAGCTGTGATTCCCGCCGAGTTCACTGTACCCAGTCTTTTGATCGGAACGTCTCTTCAGTTCTCAGAAGAGGAGTCACTTCGGGAACACCTCTAGGAGCTACAGGAGCTGGACGAGGCCCGATTCCTGGCGGAATTCCACCAGAAGGTTCAGAAGGCCAGGCAGAAAGCGTGGCACGACCGCCACATCAAAACCAAAGCCTTCCAAGTTGGCGGCAAAGTTCTCTTATATGATAGCCGGTTCCAGAAGTTTCCAGGCAAGCTCCAGATGCACTGGTTGGGACCCTACTTTGTCATCGAGATCCGCGACTCAGGAGCCGTTCGGTTGGCACAGCTGGACGGTACAGTCCTCTCTCGATGGGTGAATGGCGCACACCTGAAACCCTACCAGGAGTAGGTCCCTTTCACTTTTCATCAATAACTCTCGCAACTGAGAGAACCCGTAGAGTAGCTTAGTCGAATAACTCTCTCACAACCGGGATGAGCGTAGGGAGTCTTTTCCATTCATAGGTAGTCTGTCAAATAACCGGTCAGTTGCGGGTACATTACCGCAACCGACTGTGGTCAGGGCGGACCAATCCAGCGTGTCACGGCGCTAGTCCAGCCTGCCGTCCTTGTAGGATCCATCCCCGTGCCAGTGTCAGTCCAGGTCATTTCCGTCAGTCCTTTTGTCAGTCCGTAGGATCGCCCAGATTTGCATCATAAATTACCATAAGTAGACAGTAATCGTACCATAATAATTTTCCATCACCCACAGTTCCCTCAGCCGTCACGTCTGCCCATCTCCCCATGACGCCGTCAGAAACTGTCAGATTACACATAGGCATGCGATTGATCGCACGATTATCGCAGGCAAGAAGGATAGCAAGAATTAATTGTCGTTATGGAGTCTCATCAACTCCACTCGTGCCAGGAGATGACATAACTTGCATGGAGACCAACAGCACGAGAATGACGGACCAGTTCAATTTGGCAATTGTAGCGACTATAGAGTAGTTGAAGCCTCAAAGCGCACTGCACCCAGAAGGAAGCTCCAGAAGAATTCTCTAGGTTTACCAGTGCCGTGCCAAGATGCCGAAGGCTCTCTTATCCGTTGCTGAACCAGTGATGGATAGCCGAATCCACCGAACAGAGTCGCTGGTTGGCAAGTATGATAGTGCAGCGTTGATGGACGCCAACCTGTCCGACCCAGCCGAATTCCCCCACCTCCATTGGCAAACATACATGGAGCATCACTAGACACCAGGCAGTAGCTCCAACAGCTGAATGCGACAATAATACAGGGGCCTCCAGCAATCGTCCTTGATGAATTTAAGGACTCTTCCTGTTTTTGGAACTACAGGACCGGCCCTGCAATGCACCTGGTTCCTCCTCAGTCGAATAAAAAATGGGTCCCTGTGGCTCAACGAGGAAATCCACATTCATGCCAAAGACATTCATCGGCTTACAGGGCTGTCTCAGAATGGCGCAGATGTCTCCGCTGCCAGCCAGACATCTTCCAAGCGCGCCTGAAAGTCAGGTGACATAGACCTGTACACCAAGTATGGCACCCGCTGGGGGGGGAAAGGTGCCAAAATTTATTTGATTAATAAGTCAGAGATTCGGTTCGCTTGCTACCTCATTGCTAGCAAGACGATGTGGCACTATACCAAGGGAGAGTGCACCTTGGATACAATCTCCATTTCGGAGCACTGTATCCAGGGCACCAGGCTGAATTGGTGTTCTTTTGTGCTAAAATAACTCTTCGCGGCCTGCGAAGAGAACTATAAGCGCACCACCAGTTTCATTTACGGTTACTTGATTGTAGCTTTCGCCATGTGGAAATGGCACATTCCTCCTGTCTGAATGCCAGCAGAGACTACCGCGAGCCAGCCTCTCGCGATGAATTTCACCCCGTGGCACTGCACAGGAACTGCCTGCAGCACTGGTCCCTGTCGTACAACACCTTAATGCCCAGGTACGAAATCTTAACGTGGTAACCCAAGTTGTTTCAAGTGGTGCCCCTTTGTTTCCCTCATTTTCTGAATTCCAGCTCAGTCGGTCCCTTGCTCCCTCCCATACCGCCCCTCTCACTTCTCCCATCCCCACCAACTTATTCACCTCTACCAGCCCTATCATCACCCCGATGGGCGAAACGGGCCCGGGACCTGATCCATCAGACCCCCCTCCATCCAAGAGGGCCTGCACTGCTGTCACAGATCCAGTGGTGGACCTTACTGATGATGATCCACCATCCACTCCACTCACAGGGACGTTGATTCCGGAGGAACCCCTGATCGATCCGTTAGAGTTCCTCAACATTTGCCTCCCCCATACCTCTTTCACCCCGTCCACCGTTCCCTCCACCGGCCGTCCACCTGCCACCTCCTCCGCTCCCTCCAACTCATCAGCCACTGTATCAGATCCTCTCATCCGAGAAATTTTCGGAGGATACCACGGGGTGGAATTCACCTCCAGTACTGAAGTCGTAGTACCGTCGGTTGACCCCGTGGCCACACCCCAGGATCCTGTCTCTACTATATCTACCCAGCTGGCCACTGTTGGGGTTGATTCGGCTGACCCTCCCCCAGACCAGACCACTCAGCAAGACCGGCCGGAGTTCGATATGGCCACTTCAATGTAGCAGCAGACACCGGTCCCTCCTCCTCAGACCTCCAACCGATCAGTGGCCAGTGGCCAACCTTTGCAGGAATGGATGCCGGAGCAGGGCGCTTCTGGCACGGCCAACGTAGAAACATGGGGTACAGGGCAGATGTACCTACTCATTCAGCGGGCGGCCCTAAAGGCCGAACATATTCATTCAGAGCTGCAGCAGCGGTGCACTGAGCAGCACCACCAAATCACAGCGCTTACTGAACAGCGCGATCAGCTGACCAGGGAGAAGACCTACCTACAGGAGCAGGTCACCATTACTGCTCAGGCATTCTCCGGCCTATGGCCCGCTGCAAGGGCTCATCATGCCCCACTTCCTGACAATATAGCGGAGGAAAGTGTAGCAGCTCAGGCTTACCACCTTCGGACTACTTTCACTGGTCTATGCAGGGAGAATCAGGAACTCCAAGCAGCGTTAGCTGCACGGCCTACCCTTCCTGATCCACAGATTGTCTACTCATAACAGGTGGCTGCCAAGCAGACTCAGGTAGCTTGTATGCAGGCGACTCTTCATTCCACTGCGGGCGAGGCTTACGCCCTCCTGTGAAGTCTGCAGGAGTGCTCACTCTCCCTCACTGTCAAAACGCAGTCTATCTCTGCCCAGCTGCAACAAATTTCCCGTGAAATTCAGGAGACCGCGGAACCAGCACGGTTAGATCAGCTATATGCCCAAGCGGACGAGCTTGAAATTCAAATACAACAGACTGAGGTTGACTCGGCGGCGGCCAAAGAGGTCATTCGGGAAATTCGTCCGCCCCTTCGAGCCAGTGCTGAATCCATTCAACAGCTGGATGCCAAGGCTGAGACCCAGCTTGCCACGATGTTCAGGGCTGTCCCGATGATGATAGAAGAGGCCACCGCCACCAGGATCTCTAAAGAAGCAGACTTGCTCATGCAGGAATGGCAGCAAGCGGTGTCGGACTTCACTGGGCTTAAAGATACAGCGCTCCGTAGGGTCCCGGAGTTGGGGCCCTTGTTTGAACAACCGCTTGGCGGAGCACAGCAGGAAAGGGCGCGGGACAAAGGCACAGCAGAACAAGGCACGGGAGCCAGCGGGGCAATGGAAGTGGAGACTGTTATTTGTGATTGACTCGGGGACGAGTCAAGGAATTGTGGTCGGGGCCTGTTGGGGCCCTTGTTTTTGATTGGTTTTGAAATCTTGGTTAGAACATTTTGGTGCAGCCTTTTGGTTGCGGCATGAAGACACATGGCAATGTGAGCAGCGTCGCATGCGAGTCGCGGAGCTACAGGTGGCGCGGAAGCATGGGATAGGCTGAAGATAGAACCATGCAATCGAGATGAAGAAAACACAATGAGAAGGCAGAAAGTGGAACACGCAGGATAGCAGGGAGAAGGGAAAGCGGGAGACGTTGAAGAAAGACAATTGATAGTCGTGAGGCGGTGAATAAATAACGGAGTCATCGGAGTGGAAGAGGTGAAGAGGTTAAAGGGCTCATCGGGGAAAGACGCCTGTGGTGGCTGCGGAAGAATCATGCATGACCCCTTCTCGTTCCTCATCTTCTACCAATCAATTTGACATTCGAGAAATCTATCATCGATTTGTAGCTATCATGAAAATGCCATGTAATCATGTGTCTGGCCAAGATGCCAAGAGAGATTAATACAATGGAAGGTTGTTGTCTCAATAAGATGTTTATGTGCCTGTAATGTGTTTATGCTGGTTTAAAATTTTATTTGCGAATGTCTGAATGCTTATTAAGTGGTCTTGCATATATAACTCTGTATATGTAATCGATGCACTGTCCTTCATGAGTTGTGAATTTGTTCCTTGCCATTGATCTCATCCCCTTCTGTATGTGGTTGCAGCACGCCTCGGGTGAGACTCACTGCTCTCCGGAGTAGGGTGAAAATGCCGGCGTGTTCCTAGACTACATCGGACCCCTTTGTTGGCCACAACTCTTGAACCTGGGTCTTGTCCGCGAGACCTGACTTCTCGCCAACAATCACTCTTGTCTGAAAGAGGGATTTATCCGCATAACATGCGCATCTATAGAGATATTGTTATTGGCCTTGCATGATAGATAGTGTGTCACGTTTTATAAGAGGTTGTTCTATGTGTGCAATAAGTAAGCCTAGTAATAGGAATCTTGGATTGAACACGTCACTACCGGTACCATCAAAGCCATGGGAGAGTGTCTCCATAGACTTTGTTGGAGATCTACCTATGTCAAGAAAGCAACATGATCATCTTTTTGTAGTTGTGTATAAATTCAGTAAAATGTGTATACTTATGCCATGTAAGAAAACCATTACTGCTGAAATTTATTTTCAAAATGTTTGGGTTCATTTTGGATTGCCCACTTCTATTGTTAGTGACAAGGATTCTGGGTTCATTGGGAATTTTTGGTCAAATATATGGAGAATGATGGACACAAAGTTGAAAATAGTACCACTTTTCATCCACAAACAGATGGACAAATCGAGGTGGTGAACAAAACAGTTGTGCATCTATTTAGAGAATATTACAGAAAATATCCTAAGTTGTGGGTGTTGGGTGTGGAGCTTAATTATATTGTTTATTTTGTATAACAACGTTGGACCCCTGTACCTTAATGGGGCAGCAACGCCACCCAAAATTAAATGCTGCCAAGGGGGTCCAGGGGGGTGAATGCGTCTTTATGGAGACCCCCCCTGGTGGGGGGTTTCGGGGGCAGTGCCCCCGAAGCTTAAAACAGATGTAAAATTGCCTTGTAAAAGTACAATAATTTCTAGTCAATCTGGGCCGTTCATTAGGCAGATGATCTGACGGTAGAAGTTATGTTTAGTTTAGGGTTTTTTTACCTAGAAGGCAACCCCTCGCTTTGTATGAGGGTATTGTATTGCGGCTGTGTATTGTATGTGTATTCTCAGAGCGAGAAACAGATAGGGAGACTGTGAGAGAGAACAGAGGATATTACAATGGATTTTTTGTAGGTTGTGTCTCTTCATTTTGCTGGATAATAGAAAGGAAGGATTGGCTATTCGGGGTGGACGTAGCCCAAACTGGGTGAACCACGTATATCTGTGTCTCTCTGGTTTTATGTGTTTTGTGTGCTTGTGTTTTCCACATATTTTATGTGTTTCATTGCTCTGAAATATTTAATTTTCTAACAGTGGGATGAACAACTGCATTACATTCAACACACTTACAACCGGGTAAAGCACTCCTCAACACAAACCTCACCTTTTGAAGTATGCTTTGGGTATTTTCCAAAATCACCATTCGACTTCATCTTTGGGAAGGATGTTATAATTCATGGCCATAGTGACATTGATAAGGCTCGAAAGTTCATTGAGAAAATTCAGATTATACATCAACAAGTTCAAGAATAGCTTGAGAAAATTCAAAGAAGATATAAATATAGGCATGACAAACATCGGATTGATCACAAGTTTCATGAGGGAGATGAGGTATGGTTTCACATTAGCAAAGAAAGAATGCAAGGGGAAGGTAAAAAGATCAAACCCATTCGCTATGTTCCTTTCAAGATCATAAAGAAAGTTGGTAATAATGCATTCCAACTTAACTTGCCTTCTTACATGCAAATATATTCATTTGTTAATGTTGAAAAATTACACTTGTATGAGCCACCTTTGATCGATGATCAAGTAAGTGATGTTTAGATACCTTCTATTGAATATTTCTCGCCAGAATTTCTAGATGAGCTCAAAGAAGATACAATTCTTGACAGGAGGACAAGAGCATCAAAGAGGGGAAGTGTTGACTACCTTCGAGTTGGGCTCAAAGGCACTAAACCAAGAAAGGCAAAATGGATGAAGGTTGGAAAGGTGAGGGAGTTGTACCCTCGTCTATTGAACATGTAATCAAGTCTTTTGAGGTCCAAAAGCTTCCCAATGGGGAGTAATGATAAGGAGTTCATAATTTTTTCTCAAAATTCAAAGTTATAGGATTGGATTTAAACTAGGATGGTTGCGTAGATCTCATCTTCTTGATTCCAGTGTCACAAACGGTTCGAAAAATGGATGTCGTATGAGGAAGATATCACGTTCTGATCGAAATGCCAAACAAGTAAAATTACAATAGTTTGACTAGGGTTGGCTGGGATGCACAGTGAGAAAGGTGGAGGTACAGTCAGCAAAAGAGAATATTCCTCGAAATATTCCTTTCTCAGGATGAATTTTTAGAGGACAAGTGTCATTTTGCAATTGGTTGTACGGATTGAAGGGCCAATTAGAAGGTGCCATGTGGCCAACCCCGAGGCCGTAATGTGGCCCTCAAACCACATATCAAAATTTTTGTGAGGGTCCGCAGGAATCGACCCCCAGACCTCCCGTTGGGCACAGGCATGGTTTACCATCTGAGCTACATGAGTTTCTTAACCATATACATAGCCGGGTTATATTTATTATTTAGTGAAATGACACATGGGGTTTAGGAACCGCCGGTGGTCCCAAACCACCAACTATCCCATAATATAGTCACATGGCATACATTTAACAACTCTAAACTGTGTGGTCTATGTTAACCCGCCAACATTAAACCTTGATTTAAACCCTTTCAACTACAATTACACCGTGAGTTTCTCTAACAACCACGATAACCACGGTTTTGGGGGTACACATGTGGCCACCCCCAACCGCAAACATTTAATGCAACGGTCAATATGGTGAAACAGTTAGCGGGCAAGCCAAAATTGGCAGCTAAGCCCCATTTTAACTCCACTTAAGTGGAGTTCTCCACTTTTAGTGGAGCTTTCCTAGGTGAGACTGGGAAAAAGTGTAGGAGGCCCAATTTTCGACCATTATGAGTGAATGAACAGTCATTTTTTACTAATTGGAGCATTTTGTTGCCATTGGTGTAGATAAAATAGCTATTAGAGCACTGTAACTACATGTAATAGAAAAATTTTGAGCATAATGAAAGATGGACATGCCATTGGGAGCTGGACCAATAGATGTAGCTCAGGAGGGGTGAATCGCTTCATCATGCGTGCTGTGTAAATTTCATGTGGTGACTTATTTCTCTATTTTACACTGTTGTTCAATGTTATTTAAGCTTGTTTTATGCTTCTAATTCAATAAAAATCATCTAGAATTCATGGTAAAACTCCTTAAACCTTGTGCAAACTAATAAGACAAGTATGCTCATTTTTTTAAACTGAAAAGACACTTAGCACAACAAAACTAATACAATTATTTCATATCAAATTCCCACAATGAACTACAACTTTTGATCTCATCGGAGTAATATTTCACCCATTGAAACATGTGCAAACTTTATTGAGCATTGGTAGAAAAAAAATTATTATTTTATTTTCCAAAATTGAAATTAAAAGAGGCATAATTATGCAAGCCAACTTTTATTAGAAAGTGAAAATGTGTATATAAATATTATATTTATAGAAAAATATAAAATTTAGAAGAAAATTGCATAGGTATATAAAGGTTACAACATCATCTCCATTTGGGGACTTATTCCCCATGCAATATGCAGAGAACATGAAAATCCATGTGTCTTCTCTGTAATATTCAAATTTTCCATCAACTAATTGGAATATTAGAGTTCTTACTTTTCTTATTTAGTTAAGTAAATAAAAGAGTGGGGGGACCCATAAACCCAGTAGATGAATAAAATCCACTTCTATAGTGTGAATGTGGGTTAATTGAGTAGTGGATTAGCATTATGGAGTAGTAGAGCATCATAATAATGAAGAAAAAGTGGAGGTCATAGAGCATTAATGAGGAAGATGATGGAGATAGTGGAGAAGCAATTTCCAAGATGATGGAGGAAGTGGTGCATTAAATGCACACATGATAGAGGAAGTGGACAATAATTGCAGCATTGATGGAGATCATGGAGGCAATGCAATATTTATGGAGGCTAGTGGCCACATGTGCAACGCAGTTATGAGGTGGGCCAAGGCTAGGGAAGGCTCACAACCATAAAATGAAGACGATGGAAGCAAAGAAAGGGGAATCTGGATTTTTATTGTTGAGTGTCGTAAGACATTTCTTTGCACACTTCGGTTGTTTAGCTAAGTCTATTATGTTGTTGAGCACCGGGTGTACCCTTACCCATGGGGGACTTCGAGTGCCTACTCTGGGAAGGTTTTCTTGGGAAACATTCATCATCCATTAATCAGTGCCACATTCATCCACTCTCATCCACACTTCCAGCTACAGGGATTACACATTCTTGAACTTGGGTTTGAGAGTTGGAAGGCTGTTCTCAGTAGTTCAGCTGAGAAACCTAAGGAGAGATCGACCCTTCACAATGTGGATCTATTCCAGTATTTTGGGAGCTCCATTTTCATATCCGGCATCAGGCCATCCATCTATTCTTCTATGCAGTAACATTTCTTGATCGAATTGCGTAATTCTGTAGTGAGGGTTTGAGGAGAAGAGGAAGTTCCAAGCAACTCATCTTGGAATCGTGTGAGGGTTAAATCCTTCACCCCGGGGATCACTTCAGAAACCTGGGATCAACATTGTATTATCTATCAGCAGGCTATATCATCATCCCTCCTAGACAGTGTAGTATTTCCCAGCAGTTATGCATGCAACAGCTGCATATTCAGTGGAGGAGCTAGATCTCAAGTTTTGAGCTTGGGAATCGGGAGAAGGGACAAACCCTTTAGTTATTGAGTTGAGTGGGTGCTATTTCAGTAGATATATCATTATTTCAGCCCCAGATCAGAAATTATATCAAGGGAGTGTGTAACTCAGCCAACAATGGTGCAGTGTGCAACCTAAAAAGGGCCGAAATTCCAAACTCAAAATCTGGCCAAACAATTTATGGGTGTTTCGAGTAGAGTCCATGGTTGAAATCCTGGATCTTTATGAGCACCCTAACATCCTCTCGCACATAGATATTATTTCTATCAACAACAGTTTCCATCAGCAACAACAATTTTTACTTTCCAGTAGAGTTGTTTCAACCATATTTGGATGGTTTGAGTGCATACCTTTTTGAACAACTATGTACATTCATTTTTTGTTGATACATAATGATATGGCTCAGTTTTTTATGTATTCCAACATTTTTCTAGTTTATATGTTTTATTCTTATTTGGAATTATGCATATGTTCTATATTCCTGTCTTTCCCATTTTTTGATATTATAGTGGTATCAAAGCATGGTCTTTGGCTTAGATTTTGGGCATTTCATGACATCATAAGAATAAGAAGAAGAAGCAGAAAGAGAAGAAGTCTACAATGGCAGAAGGATTGAATATTGCCACACCTCTCTTCAAATCTATGCAGGATCTCACCTTGGAGATCAAGAAATGAGAAGGGAAAGGAAAAAGGGAAACCTCAAGAGGGTTTCAAAATGGAGAAGGTCTGAGCACTTCCTATCAGCAGTATAAGCAACTGGCAGTGCAAAAATTTCCACAATGGCCTACTATGCCGACTTTCCTTGCAGAAGGAAATGAATGACATGGAGATGGAGGATATTTGGAGTATGAGACTCCAAATCATTATCTTGCAGAGTAAAAATCTCAATCTAGTGTTGGCATGTGTTTTCCTTGATGGCAACCTACTTGATGAAATAAGACTATCGGCGATATGATGCAATGTGTTGTCCTTGATGGCAACCTATTTGATGAAGTTGTTCTTGATAAGCAACATGTGTGTTAAATATGTAAGGATGATGTATCTGTGTATCTACAGATCAGATCAAAAGGAACAGAAGAAAGGAAGTGCCAGAAAAATGATAAATATGATGTGTCACAAAGCATATGCGGGTTTGTTAAGGCGAAGTAGCGTATGCATGTGAAAAAGTACGTGCTAAGTCGCGTATGCCCTTTTGCGCTCCAAATTTAGAATACCAAGGGGTGTTACCATGGTATTGACCCATTGTATTGAGCGCTTGATTATCTATTTGGTCCCGTCCAGGAATACCATCGGAAGTGGTGTGGTTTTGACTCATGGTATTGATAAAGGATAAACCTATATAAGGAGAAGAAGATTATTGTGCAAAGGTGTGCATGTGTCTGGCTATTGAATGAATACTTAACTTTGAAGTATATCTGCATGATTGAACTTTGTTCTTGATTGATAAATCTGAATCTATGATGCACCCATGGATCCTTAGATCTGATGATGATGAATCTCTAAGATGATCTACAGAAGAAGAACTGATGAAGATCTGGCGCAAAGTCTGCTGAAGGTAATGAAGAAATCTGGGTAAGTTTATAGATCTGGTCTGTTCTGCAAAGCTTTCATTTACAGATCTATACGCGAGTTTGTTGTGGAAAAAGCGTGTGTATACGCGGATCTAATCTAATAAAAGCACGTATGGGAAGTTAGGGTTTATTGAAAAGTGCACAGATGTATACGCGGGTTCGTTTGATGAAAAGCACGTGTATATGCGGGTCTGATTAACTAAAAGCACATATGGTATTTGAACTAATGGTTACTCATGGTTGAATGTGTTTCTGCATATCTATTCTGAAATCTGGGTAATCTCTGATATTCTGGTTACAGTGGTTTCACTGTTCTGTTTGAAGCATTGGGCAAAGCATGTTTGTTGAAAAATGAAGGGTCGAGTTGAAGCTGCTTGATCCAATTTGAAAATTGATGAAACGTGGTCTGCAGTGGTGCTGAGGGTCGAAGCCTTCAGTAAGGGGGTAGTATCTCCCTTCGAGTGGTAGCTGGTAAACGAGTGCAGGGGGTAGTGGCTCCCTTCCAGGAGAGGCTGGTAAACGAGAGCAGGGGGTAGTGGCTCCCTTCCTGGAGAGGCTGGTAAACGAGAGAAGGTTGTAGCATTCTGCAGGTGGGTGCATGCGTGCTGGTATGAGTCTGCGCCAGTACATAGTTGTAAGATGTTTTCTTTATAATAAATATTGAAGACTGAGACGACGGCAGCGGTGGTTTCTCCCGAATTGGGTTTCCACCTAAAATCCTGGTGTTCATGTGTGATGCTTATGTGTGTTGATTTATTCTGTTCTTACTGTACATGTTTACTACTTACTAACATCTAATAAGTGAATGATGCAATAATCTAAGATAAGAATTATCTGCATAATAAGAGATCTGAGCATACGCGAGTTTCCTTAAGGATATCTGCGTATATACGCTAGTTTTGTTCTGTAAAGTAGCGTATGGGTTTTTGAGAAAAGAAAAGTAAAAATTTGATTGACAGATCAAGATACTGATTCACCCCCCCTCTCAGTATCTTTCCCAACAATTGGTATCAGAGCAGGTCCTTCTGAAAAAGCTTAGCCGCTAGAAGGAAGATCAAGCAAGATGAGCAATCAAGATGGAACAACATCTATCAAGCCTCCGCTCTTTAATGGAAGAAATTTAATCTTCTGGAAAACAAGGATGAGATCCTATCTTCAGTCTATGGGAACAGATGTATGGGCCATTGTTCAACAAGGATATCAATATCCAGCTACAATACCAACAGATCCGACTGAAAAGAAGAATTATGAATCAAATGCAAAGGTGTTCAATGCTATAACGGGAAGTCTGTCTGAATCTGAATTTGTCAAAGTTATGCAGCTAAATACAACAAAGGAAATGTGGGACAAAATCATTCTAAGTTATGAAGGTGATGCAATGGTAAAAAGTGCAAAACTCCAAACTCTCAGAATTGAATATGAAAATTTAAAAATGCATAGTGATGAGAGTATTGCCAGTTTATTTTTATGTCTTGATGATGTTGTAAATCGTATGAGAAATCTGGGAGAAATAATAACCGAATCTACTTTGGTTGAGAAAATTTTAAGATCTTTGACGACAAAATTTGAGTCAAAAGTTTTTTCTCTTGAAGAAAAACAGGATCTTCAAAATCTTACCGTGGTGCAACTTCATGGGATACTAATTGCATATGAAATGAGAAGAGGAGGACCATCTGAAGTCAAAGAAGCCATCTTTAGAGCTTCTACAAAAGGGAAAGAAGTGCAAGAAGCAGAAGGATCAGGATATATCTCAGAAGAAGATGAGGTAAATTTTGTAAAGAAACTTCAACTTGGCACAGGACGGTTCAGAGGTAAGCTTCCTTTCAAATGTTTTTATTGTCGAAGAGTTGGTCATTATGCTGCTAAGTGTCCTTATAAAGAAATATCTGCAAAAGGGAAAGAAGTAGCAAGAAGGAATAAGAACCGGTCCGGTCTAGCACTAGAAAAAGTTACTATACTCATGAAGATAGTGATGGGTTATCTGATAGTGAGGAAGAATGTGAACAAGATCTTAGACTTCTCATGGCATTTGAATCTAGAGAAGAAAATGATACTTTTGTGGATGCTCTAGAGGACAATGATTTTCTTGAAGAAAACAATCAACTCAAGATACACTTAGAAGAATGTAAAATACTCTTAGAAGAAAGGAAAATAACCATAGAGACGATGAAAAGGCAGTTTGAAGAAGCAAAGAAACACATTGAGAAATTAGAATGTGAAGTGGTAAGTCTAAGAAAATATTTTGAGAAAGAAAAGACTTTGAATCTTAGATTTACTAAAGGATCAGAAACCTTAAATGAGATTATCAAGGTACAACGCTCTCCTCTTGTAAAGACAGGTCTTGGATATACCGGGGAATCTTCTCAGGCTTCAGCACCAAATTATCTAAAAGCAGTTACAGCTGGTTTACAAAATTCTGCCACTTGGAAAGGGAATAAAGAATCTTTACAGGTAAAGCATGATCATCTCAATTCAAAGAACACTCACAGGAATATCTTTCAAAGAAACACCAATCAACAGGTAAATTCAAGTAGAATATTTCATGATCGCAAAAACTTCTTCTTCAACGGACAATGTTTCTCATGTCACAATTATGGTCACAAAGTTGTTCAATGTGTTGCATATAAAACCATCAGGACAAGAGACGCGAGAAAGAAAAGGATTGATATTGAAACAAAGAAGAATACCTATAACAAATTTTCTCCTCTTCTAAATGAAGTTGAATGTGCTTATTGCAATATTTTTGGGCATGAAGAATCTGAATGCAAGAGCAAAGTTCAGCCAAAAGAGCATTTTCCTTCAAGTTCCAAAGTATGGAAAAAGAAGGATTTACAGGTTGAAAATTGTGGCATAGCGTTATTTGCAGAAGGAGAATAAAATCAATGGTACATTGATAGCGGATGCTCAAGACACATGGCAGGTGACAAAACCAAACTTCGTGCATATAGTACATTAGAAAAGGAAAAGAAAGTTACTTTTGGAAATGATACTCCTGCTGTAATTAAAGGAAAAGGGTCCGTGTTTCTAAAAGATAAGGTGAAGGCTAATGATGTCATGTATGTGGATGGATTAAGGCATAACTTGTTAAGTGTAATTCAAATGTGTGATCAAGGAACTGAAGTTGTCTTTAGTTCAAAACAATGTGTGGTTCGTGATCTTGATACAGGTAAAACAATCATAAAAGGAAAAAGAACTCCAAGCAACCTCTATGTATTGAAGAACTGCAAAGAACAATGTTACTTGAGTAATCTTTAGAAAACTGGCTATGGCATAGAAGGTTGGGACATCTAAGCTTCTCTCAAATCAACAAATCAAGTAGACTTAATGTTGTTCGTGGTCTTCCCAATATTACTCTGCCTGAAAGTATCATATGCAAATCTTTCCAATTCGGCAAGCAGACCAGAGTGCAATTTAATGCCAAGGAAGGATCATCAAGTAGGCCTCTTGAACTCATTCATACTGACATATGTGGACCTATGAGGAAAAATTCACCTCGTGGTGAACAATACTATATCTTATTTATTGATGATTTCTCTAGAATGTGTTGGATCGGGTTGCTGAAGCACAAAGATGAAGCATTTGAGAAATTTCAGATCTTCAAGGCGCTGGTTGAAAATGAAGTAGATCTAAAACACAAATGTCTTAGATCTGATCGAGGAGGAGAATATACTTCAAATGAATTTCTTGAATTTTGTGAACAACATGGCATAAAAAGACAATTTTATGTAGCTGGAACTCCACAACAAAATGGCGTAGCAGAAAGAATGAATAGAACAGTTCAACAAATGGCTAGAGCTATGATTGATGATTCTGGAACACCTGACACATTTTGGGGATAAGCAACACATACAGCGGTAAACATTCTCAACAAGGCACATGTTCGTGTAAATAGTGAAAAAACTCCATATGAACTCTGGTATGGTAATTCTCCATCTGTGAAGCATTTTAGAGTTTTTGGAAGTAAATGCTTTATCAAAAATAATGATGAAAAAATTGGCAAGTTTGAACCTAGAGCAGATGGAGGAATACTTCTTGGTTACTCCTCTATGAGTAGAGCATATAAATGTTACAATAAAAGACTTCGAAAGATTGTTGAATGTATTGATGTTGTTATTGATGAGTCTCCTGCAGCCCCAAGGGAAGAAAAACAAATAACAAATGAAGACGATGGTGACTTATGTCCTTCTACATAAAATAGAAATGATATAGACAGTGAACCCAATGAAGAACCTGAAGATGATTTATCTGAAAAGGCTCCATCCAGATATGTTCAAAAGAATCATCCAGAATCTCAAATTTTTGGAGATAAGGGATCAGGTGTACAAACAAGAAGGACTCTTGTGGGATCTTCTAGCTATCTGGCATTTCTATCCACTATTGAACCACACAATGTCAATCAAGCTAGCAAAGATGAATGTTGGATTCAAGCCATGAATGAATAGCTTGATCAAATTGAAAAGAATCACACTTGGGAATTAGTACCAAGACCTCATGACAAAAATGTCATTGGAACTAAATGGATATTCAAAAACAAGTTAAATGAGAATGGGGATGTTGTAAGAAACAAGGCTAGACTTGTTTGCAAGGGGTATACTCAACAAGAAGGTATAGACTTTGAAGAAACTTTTGCTCCTGTAGCTAGACTTGAAGCTATAAGAATGTTTCTTGCTTTTTCAAGCTTCCAACAAATCAAAGTTTATCAAATGGATGTTAAATCTGCTTTTCTCAATGGTGATCTAGAAGAAGAAGTGTATATAGAACAACCAGAAGGATTCATTTTGGGAAATGATGAAAAACTTGTTTGTAGACTTAAAAAGGCTCTATATGGTCTCAAACAAGCTCCAAGGGCATGGTATTATCGTCTTGACAAATATCTTCATCAACAAGGATTTTCAAAGGGGTCTGCTGATAGTAACTTATACACAAAAATTAAAAATGATAAACTTTTGATTGTGGTTGTATATGTTGATGATATCATTTTTGGAAGTAATGAAGAATCTATGAGTCAGAAATTTGCTTCTGTCATGTAGCAAGAATTTGAAATGTCTTTACTTGGGGAACTAACATTATTTCTTGGTTTGCAAATGCATCAAACTACTGATGGTATATTCTTATCACAAAAAAAATACCTTAAGCAAATTCTGAAGAAGTATGGCATGGAAGAATGAAAACCTGTAAGTACACCAATGATAATCGGATGTAATCTCAGTTCTCATGATGATTCCCCCATGGTGAATCAACCAGAATACAGATCTATGATAGGAATTCTACTTTATCTCACTGGGACTAGATCAGACATTATGCATGATGTTGGGATTGTTGGACGATTCCAAGCTAATCCAAAAGAGTCTCATCTTCAGGCTGTCAAAAGAATATTCAAATATCTACAAGGAACTCAAGACTTTGGACTATGGTATCCAAAGAATGCTGATCTTACTCTTCATGCTTACATTGATGCAGATTGGGATAGAAATGTTGATGATCGGAAAAGCACTAGTGGTGGAGCATTCTATATGGGGCCCCAGTTAGTATCTTGGTTCAGCAAGAAGCAAAACTCTATTTCCTTATCTATAGCAGAAGCAGAATATGTGGCTGCCGCATCATGTTGCACACAACTTCTTTGGATGATGCAAACCTTACAAGACTTTCAAATCAAGTGCACACCTCCTGTCTCCATTATGTGTGATAATACAAGTGCCATCAGTATTTCAAAGAATCTTGTTATGCATTCCAAGACCAAGAACATCCCCATCAAGTATCACTTCTTACGTGAAAAAGTGCTTGAACAAAAGGTGAAGTTGGAGTATGTTCCCTCCAAAGAACAAGTTGCTGATATATTTACCAAACCTCTGCCCAGGGAAGTGTTCAAATATCTCAGACAGAAGCTGGGAGTAGTCTCTTCCTTGCAGAAAATCAGAACTACTTAAAATTCAGAAGATTAAATTAGATACGCGGGTTTCCTGAACGAAAGTCGCGTATATACGCGCGTTTATGCAAAGAAAACCGCGCATGGTTTGTTGCTGACAAATTTTACTTGGGGACAACATTCTTCAGCATAGCTGCAGTGCTGTTTGGTATCTCTGATGCTGTTTGGTATCTCTGGGGTGGTTCCATTTTTCATAATTCTGTTTCATTTCTCTGATGTCTCTTGATAAAGATGCCTTGATGAATTGCTGTTGAAAGTGTTCAGGATGCACAAGAAAAGGGGGAGCACTGGTCATGTGGAAAGAATGCATTGGATGCACAATTTCAGGGGGAGCATTAGCATTGCTGAATGTAATGCATTGTTGGCATTATGATGGTTCTGAAATATGATCTCTCTTGAAGTATTTTTGGTATTGGTTCTAAAAAGTCATATTTGTAATTTGATGAAAAGGTTATGTTGAAACCTATGATGTAAATTGTAATATTTAGTCTTGTAAAGGGCTTGTTCAAATTTGTAAACCCACTTGGTTGGGTAGTTGAGTCAAAATGTGTAAACCCACTTGGTTGGGTACCTGTGTCACATATGTAAATCCACTTGGTTGGATCATTGATGTAATTATGAGTCCTTGGTGATAGGAAAGGTCATAGAGTCATGTACTTCATTGAATATTATGTTGAAGACTCAGCATGAACTCGGGGGGAGCATGGTAACTTCAATGCACATCAGATCTACAGAGCTCTTCTTTCTACATGTGGAGAAAAACATTGTCTTGGCTTTGATCTGCCCTTTGCCCTTGATGTCAAAGGGGGAGAGTAGCATGGTGTTTGAATAGGGGGAGAATATCATGATGTTTTCATAATGGTTATAATCAATGTATCTATCTGTTTTTGTGGTGATCAAACACCATCATGGTTGCCATCAAGTCCAAAGGGGGAGATTTTTGGCATGTGTTGTCCTTGATGGCAACCTACTTGATGAAATAAGACTGTCGGCGATATGATGCAATGTGTTGTCCTTGATGGCAACCTATTTGATGAAGTTTTTCTTGATAAGCAACATGTGTGTTAAATATGTAAGGATGATGTATCTGTGTATCTGCAGATCAGCTCAGAAGGAATAGAAGAAAGGAAGTGCCAGAAAAATGATAAATATGATGTGTCACAAAGCATACGCGGGTTTGTTAAGGCGAAGTAGCGTATGCACGCAGAAAAGTACGTGCCAAGTCGCATATGCCCTTTTGCACTCCAAATTTAGAATACCAAGGGGTGTTACCATGGTATTGACCCATTGTATTGAGCGCTTGATTATCTATTTGGTCCCGTCCAGGAATACCATCGAAAGCGGTGTGGTTTTGACTCATGGTATTGATAAAGGCTAAACCTACATAAGGAGAAGAAGATCATTGTGCAAAGGTGTGCATGTGTCTGGGTATTGAATGAATACTTCACTTTGAAGTATATCTGCATGATTTAACTTTGTTCTTGATTGATAAAACTGAATCTATGATGCACCCATGGATTCTTAGATCTGATGATGATGAATCTCTAAGATGATCTGCAAAAGAAGAACTGATGAAGATCTGGAGCAAAGTCTGCTAAAGGTAATGAAGAAATCTGGGTAAGTTTATAGATCTGGTCTGTTCTGCAAATATTTCATTTACAGATCTATACGCGAGTTTGTTGTGGAAAAAGTGCGTGTATATGCGGCTCTGATCTGACAAAAGCGCGTATGGGAAGTTAGGGTTTATTGAAAAGTGCACAAATGTATACGCGGGTTCGTTTGATGAAAATTGCATGTATACGCGGGTCTGATTAACTAAAAGCGCGTATGGTATTTGAACTAATGGTTGCTCATGGTTGAATGTGTTTCTGCATATCTATTCTGAAGTCTGGGTAATCTCTGATATTCTGGTTATAGTGGTTTCATTGTTCTGTTTGAAGCATTGGGCAAAGCATGTTTGTTGAAAAATGAAGGGTTGAGTTGAGGCTGCTTGATCCAGTTTGAAAATTGATGAAACGTGGTCTGCAGTGGTGCTGAGGGTCGAAGCCTTCAGTAAGGGGGTATTAGCTCCCATCCAGTGGTAGCTGGTAAATGAGTGCAGGGGGTAGTGGCTCCCTTCCAGGAGAGGCTGGTAAACGAGAGCAGGGGGTAGTGGCTCCCTTCCAGGAGAGGCTGGTAAACGAGAGAAGGTTATAGCCTTCTGCAGGTGGGAGACTGCGTGCTGGTATGAGTCTGCGCCAGTACATAGTTGTAAGATGTTTTCTTTATAATAAATATTGAAGACTGAGACGACGGCAGCGGTGGCTTTCTCACGAATTGGGTTTCCACCTAAAATCTTGGTGTTCATGTGTGATGCTTATGTGTGTTTATTTATTCTGTTCTTACTGTACATGTTTACTGCTTACTAACATCCAATAAGTGAATGATGCAATAATCCAAGATAAGAATTATATGCATAATAAGAGATCTGAGCATACGCAAGTTTCCTTAAGGATATCCGCGTATATACGCGAGTTTTGTTCTGTAAAGCAGCTTATGGGTTTTTGAGAAAAGAAAAGGTAAAAAGTTGATTGACAGATTTAGATACTGATTCACCCCCCCTCTCAGTATCTTTCCCAACATCTAGAGCATTCAAATAAAATATGACTTTATAGTATTTTTTCCAGATTAAAGAGAACCAGAGACCCCAAAAAAATAATAGAAGAAGAGGGCATATGTAGAATAGATTCTTTCTTCCTACATTTGATGGGTCATCCAAAAGCATGACAAAGACTTGGATGGAGAAGTCAGATGATTTCTTCCAGCTACACCCAGTAGCGGAAAAGGAAGCCATTAAGATTGCAGCATTGCACCTTGAGGGTGAAGCAAATGATTGGTGATTCAGAAGATTAAAACATGCAAGAGTGATTGTGTATGCATAGTTCACTCAAAGGTCGGTAAAGAGGTTTGACAGAAGAAAACCGAAGGCACTTTCCATTGAGACATATTCTGACATTGGTGAGGAAGTATATGAGGAGAAAAAGGAAGATGTCAACGTGGATACTCCAGGCGAAGAACAACTACTACCACCACTAGCTGCAATAGAGGTGCTTGCATCAGTGGGAGGAGAACTTGAATGTTGGCAAGATGTTCCCAAGACTTCAACATTGAGAGTCCAAGGCATGATTCAGGAGGTGCATGAGGAAGAGGAAGCAGATACCATGAGTAGAGGAGAAACCATCACCATCACCAGCAGATGGAGAAGAAATTTCTCCAGTTGGAAGAACTCTTGTAACTTTGCAAGATGTTCCCAAGAATCAGTTGATCCAAGGTATGCAAACACTTCCATCGTAGGTTGTTTCAGCACATCATCTTGAGATTTGTGGGGTCATGCAATCAGGTAAATTGCATGGCCAAGGGTTGGAGAACATTGTTGATTTGGAGCAACAAATTGTTACTGCGCAGAGGATCCTTTACTGGTTCAAGGAGAAGATGTATAGCTATCCAAGTTTGACATTGTTGATCTGCACATAACACTTTGTGTTGGATTGTGGAGTTTATGAGGATGGGATTAGCACAGTCCTAATGCAGGGAAGCTATTCAATAGCTTTTGAGAACCGAAAGTTACTGTTGCATTAGATGTCATATTCTATTTATGACAAAGAGATATTGGTTATTATGCATGCATTGGTCAAACTCCAACAGTTTTTGATTGTCAGTAGATTTCAGGTGAATACCAACCACCATAATCTTCGACATTTTTTTGAGGAGGAGAAGGAGCTACAGAAGTGGCAACAACGGTGGATCAATACAATGCATGACTATGAGTTCAACATTGTGTATGGAGAAGGCCATATGACAGCAGATGCACTATCATGGAGATCAATAGTGCTATCACTGAGGAGCAGTGATGAATTGAGGGCCCAACTATTATTTGAGCATTTTGATGACTGCTTCATTTATGAAGCATTGGATGGGCAGATGGTATATGGTAGACATCATGTAATGGATAACATCTTCCATTATCAGGACAAAGCCTTCTTGATGTGTACCTCACACCTTAAAGAGAAGTTTCTGCATGCAGCATATTCAGAACCTCATAGGTTCTACCAGGCCATTGGTGAGAGGTTCTCATGGAGAGACCTCAAGGAAGATTCACTTTGACAAATCATGGAGTGCAAATATTGTCATTAGATTGTGGAGGATGGTATTGTCGACATTGATCCACTCTCGAGGTATGAAAATTTCTTCGACATTTTCACAAAGTACATCTCTTCACCCATGACCATATTATCTTTTCAGGATGTCTTTATGCTTCATGGTCTTCCCAAGGTCATCGATAGTGATGGGAAAAATTATTTTATGAGTATTTTTTGGCCGGAGCTTCTCCATTGGGTAGATACCGGGCTGGTGCATGATATGGGTCATCACCCACAGTTGGATGGATGGATGGAGATGATGAGCAAGTGGCTGAAAAGCTACTTGTAGTTCTATGACACGGGGCAGTAGGAAGCATGGTTGTGCTGGCTGCTCTTGAGTGAGTATGGTTACCACCCAACATTTCAGATTGGTATGTTCCATGCCTTGCACAGTAATGAGGTGATGCAGCAGAATGAGGCATGGTTGCACTGGCTACTCCTGGGAGAGTATGGCCAAGACATTTCATTTTATATGTCCATTGGTATATCATTTTTTCCTACCTTGCACAGTAGTGATGAGATGCAACAATTGGAGGCATGGCTGTGCTAGTTACTCTTGGGAGAGTATGGCCACCATATGAAATTCCACATGTCAATTGGGATGTCACTATTTTATACTTGGCATGATGATGTATTGTGGTAGCAGGAGGCATTGCTATGTTGGCTTATCTTGAGGGAGTATGTCTACCATACTTGGTATGATGATGATGTGGTATGGAAGTAAGAGGCATTGCTGCAGTGGCTAGTATTGAGAGAGTATGGTTTGAAATTTCACATGTCAATCCATATATCTCTATTTCCTACTTTTCACAGTGTTGAGATAATTCTTAGAGCAAGCAAGGCCACTAGGGCCAAGGATTGGAGCATGGAGAAACACAACATACTCCATGTAGCATGGGTTTGAGAGATAATTTATGAGTTGGGACTTTCTACTTGGGGAAGGAACCACTACACTTCATATTTCTTATGTAGAGAAGAGGCTCTTGGACAACATATGGTTGTCACTTGGGGACTCATTGATGATGAGAGGCATCTAGCTACACAACTGGAGGCCATTATAGACATTCTAAAGAGGCAACTATGGATCTGGGCATTCATAATACATTGGAGCATATGGGGAAAACTTCCATAGGAGGATGCCACTTGGGAGGGAGATGGATTTCTACAGCATCCACTTTTGCAGTTGCTTGAGGACAAACAAAATTTTGGCGGGGAGGACTGTAATATTCCAAATTTTCCATCAGCTAATTGGAATATTAGAGTTCTTGCTTTTCTTATTTAGTTAAGTAAATAAAAGGGTGGAGGGACCCATAAACCTAGTAGACGAATAAAATCCACTTATATAGTGTGAATGTGGGTTAATTGAGTAGTGGAGTAGCATTATGGAGTAGTAGAGAAACATAATAATGAAGAAAGAGTGAAGGTCATAGAGCATTAATTAGGAATATGATGGAGATGGTGGATAATCAATTGCAGAGATGTTGGAGGAAGTGGAGAGTAATTAATGGAGATCATGAAGGAAAACACAGTCTTTATGGAGGCTAGTGGCCACATGTGCAATGTAGTTATGAGGTGGGCCAAGACTAGGGAAGGCTCACAAACATAAAAGGAATATGAGGGCAGCAAAGGAAGGGGAGTCTCGATTTTTACTGTTGAATGTCGTAAGACATTTCTTTGCACACTTCATCTGTTTATCTAAGTTTGTTGTGTTGTTTAGAATTAGGTGTTCCCAAGCGAGAATCCAACCCTTACCCATGGGGGACTTCAAGTGCCTACTTTGGGAAGGTTTTCTTGGGAAACATTCATCCTCCTAAAATCAGTGCCACATTCAACCACTCTCATCTGCACTTCCAGCTACAGGAATTACACATTCTTGAACTTGGGTTTGAGAGTTGGAAGGTTGTTCTCAGTAATTCAGCTAAGAAACCTGTGGAGGGATCATCCCTTCACACTATGGATCCATTGAAGTCTTCCAGGAGTTTCATTTTCATATCCGGCATCAGGCCATCCATCTATTCTCCTATGCATTAATATTTCCTGTAGGAATTGCGTAATTCTACAGTGAGGGTTTGAGGAGAAGAGGAAGTTCCAAGCAACGCAACTTGGAATCCCGTGAGGGTTTAATCCTTCACTCCGGGCATCACTTCAACAGCCTGGGATCAAAATTTTATTATCTATCATCAGGCTACATCATCAACCCTCCTAGACAGCGCAATATTTCCCATCAGTTGTGCATGCAACATCTGCATATTCAGTGGATGAGCTAGATCTCAATTTTTGAGCTTGGGAATCGGGAGAAGGGACCAACCCTTCATTTTTTGAGCTGAGTGGGTGCTATTGTAGCAGATAGATCATTATTTCAGCCCCAGATTAGTAGTTGTCTCTAGGGAGTGCGTAACTTAGCCAACGGGGTTGAAATGTGCAACCCAAAAAGGGCCGGAATTCCAAACTCAACACCCTCTCGCACATAGATCTTATTTCTAGCAACAACAGTTTTGAGCAGCATCAACAATTTTTACTTTCCTGTGCTAGTTTCCAGTATAGTTGTTTCAACCATCTTTTGATGGCTTGAGTGCATCCCTTTTTGGAGCACTGTGTACATTCATTTTCTTTTGATAAATAATGATATGCTAAGCTATTTATGCTCATATGTATGATGTTTTGATGTATTCCGACATTTTTCCTGTTTTATATGTTTTATTCTTATTTGGAATTATGCATATGTTATATATTCCTCTCTGTCCCATTTTGGGATATTACATTCTCCTCGAGATATGGAGTCATTGTCATAGAAAATCACACTTGCTTTGAAAAATGTAAATCACACTGACCATTTACAATGATAATGAAATAAACTTCCTCAATATTGAATGCAATGTTTCAAATATTTCCCATTGACTAATAATAAGCAATATGCTTCTTGCAGATTCTAAAGAATGAAAGTATTTTTTCCCTTGATTTCTGGAATTTTGAAAGGTCCCAACTAGAGGTAGTCAAACATTCCATGTTTTCATTTTTCTTCTCTTCTTGCATCCCATATTAAGACTAGGTCCCCCTGCCTGAAATCTCTCTCCTTGGCTCTCCTATCAAATAAAATTTTCATTTTATCTTAATATTTGAGGATTTTGTGTTGGAATTATTCTCTGTCTTGATTAATTTCAATAATATGATTTATTATTTTTGAGAAATCATCAATTTTCTCATAAGAATCTTGCAAGAGCTTCATCACTGGAAATTCCATTTGAGTAGAAAAATAGCTTCAGTGCCATTGACTAGTTAAAATGGAGATTTATCAGTAGAAAATTTTGGTGAAACTCGGTTTGCCCAGAATTTATACTTCAAGTTATTGTCCCAATTTATTTATGATTTGTTAACACCTTCTTGATAACTTTAATCAAACTTTTGTTTGATGACTATGTTACTCCATTCCCTTGTGGATAGTATGTTGTAAAGTGATGTAAAGAAATTTGGTATTTTTGACAAAATTCAATCATTTTAATGGAACTGAAAGCTTGAGAGTTATTTATAACTATTTGTATTGGACAACCAAACCTGGATAAAATATTTCCTCAATGAACATGAGAAAAAAATAGTAACGCCATCCTCCCACATTTACCTAAGCTAATTGGTACATCAGGATAAACATGTGATGAAGAGTTACTTTGATATGATTAAACTCCCTAAGTGTAGTTAAGGAAATAGAAATGACAAACCAACCCTTTACACACCTCCCTCAGGTGCTACAAGACCCCCAGGAGCTAATCCACCACTCTAGGTTCCCAACCCCTGAATTAACCTAGCCTTTCAATGAATTAATTCCCCAGTTTCTCCCATGACAAGGCCTCCATGCGACTAAACCCCTCCATTCACTCCCATAATGTCTGCAAGGGAGAGACTGTAGTATTTTTCAACCAGTTTTGTGCCAGAGATTGCGAGATTTAAGCCACTTTTCAGGGCTATTATTTAGACCACTGCCCAGAACATGATGAGATTTTCCAAGACAATAAATGAAACCAATACAAAGCCTAAAACACATAACTTGATCAAGTACTTCACCTAACCAAGCCTAACCATGAAAGACATTTCATTAAACATATCATGAACATGAAATATAAAAGTCATAACAACATATATGAGCATAGGGGTCTCATAATTATGTGAGATTCATAAAGAAGCATTGATGCCTTATCACATTAGTTGCAGTATCATCTACTAGGTCATATATTCATTTTTCATTCATTTAAAAATAAAAACATGATAAGAGCCATACCTCATCATTTCCATAAAACATACTCATAACTAACATATAAACAACATAAATAACAAGGATAAAACAACCATAAATGCCATATATGAACCAATGCATTTTCACATAAAAAACCAATGAAAGGAAATCTCATTAAAGAATTCAAAATCCAACCAGGTTTTGGACTTACACGTACCACCCAACCATATATTGGTTGAACCAAATATTTTTTTCAGCCAATCACCCTTGACATGCCATATTTCAAGCATGAATGTGGGACTCATAACAAGAAATAAACCAGGGATTCTTGAGGCTAAACCACCTCACCCTCATCAATACAACTGGGATTTACCACAATCCCTATCACATCACTAGGCCCTAAACAAGCATGGATGCCACTGGATTTTTCCACCTACACCATGATGAATTTTCATGTCTCCTAGTCTCTAGGCTTTACTGTATCCCACCATTCACCAATCAAGATTCCTATTCCTAATAAAGACTCCACCCTCCATGATTTACCATATATTTTTCCAATCACTAGTCAAATATTCTTAGACCTAATTGAGGGAACCCACCTCTAGGATTTATCATATATCCCGCCATTCACCAGTCGAGTATTCCTAGACCCACCGAGGTAAAACAAAATATGGATTTACCACAACCCATAGTCTGGTTCAGGGGTCACTAGTCCAAGGCTTTACTGAAATCCACAGTCTGATTCAGGGATCACTAGGCCATGTGTTCTTTCTTTCAAATACCACCTCACTCAGTTTCAAATCCATCCGACAATACAACTCAAACAAAACATGAGAATCCCATCACAACATGACTATACAGAAATGGAAAGGCTAGGTTGAAGAACACTATCACACCTGGAAAAACCCATGCCAATGTTGGTTTGACGGGTCTTGACCCAGGTTCGGTTTTAAGGTTTACCAACAAACCCTTGTACTATTGGCCCTTTCAGAAATGGCCTGCTTGTGCAGGTCAAGGTCTCACCCGAAGTAGTATGGGAGGGTGATGGAGCCAGGGTTCTGCACCCTGAGAGAGAGAAATTTAATTGGAGTGGGTCCTTTCAGATCTAATAGACCTATGCTAGAGAAGCCCTAACACAGAAACCCTTAAAGATATATCGATGGAATAACTTAAGAAAAGCTCATCAATCATCAGATAACATGCTAACAGAAGTAAGGTAACCAATAGTAACCAAATATATGCATTCATTCCTTCTTACACTATCACATCCATGTGTGTATTCATAAATAATTAGTATTCAGCGAACATATATAATCACATAAATAACATAAAGCACAACCAATTACTGTAACACAGAACCACTTATATATCACAAAACAAACTTTCTCATTCATTCACATGAGATGCAACTTACAGATGATATTTACTAGCCTTTTCACACAGCCAGCGTGGTCCACACACATCAGGACCTAGGGTCTCTGTGCACATAGCCAACAAGATCCCTTACTCAAGAAATCGACACAAAAGATCCACAAATTTGTATCCAAGCTTGATCCAAAACTTAGCCTACCTCTAGACTCGATTTATCCATCTATTTATAACATATTATCCCGCACTACTCTATTGTTTGCAAATCTTGGTTTGCAGACTCTTGGTCTACCCTTTGACCCATTATAATTCATTGGGGGCTTTGACTCGCCCAAAGCTCCTGCGCTAGACTAAACTATTACAAAATATTACAAAATTGTTCCAAAATTTCCGCTAGGGGACCCTTCTCCAATAGGCACCCAACACAATCTTGTGACTTGTCTCGAGTCACAGTGGCAGTGGGGTCTTCATCTTCTCCAAGAGTTGTTCGACAACGGCGTAAAAAGGGGGTAGGATGCCTTCGCTCTGCGTGGCTACATGCATGATGTCAACTAACTTTTGTGAAGTTGGTCCTTCAGTAGCTGTGGTGACGCTCTCCAAGGTCTGGTTCAACTGCTTTACTGCCACATCTAATTCTTGTGAAAGTTTGAGAGTTGTTGGAAATAATGAGAGGGGGGGTGAATCAATATTCCTTTCAATTAGAGCATTAGTTAATCTTCAATTATTATCAGTGTTTGTACAATGATATCAGTAAAAAAAAGGAACACAAATGCACACAGTTTTTAAGGTGGAAACTCTCTCCGGGACAAAAAACACCTGAATGATTTTCTAATAATTCTTTAATATTCAACTCGAATTTAAAATAAAGCTCCAACTTCCTAGAATCTAGAAAAGCATTCTTGTCCAACTCCCATTGGATGGATGCTCCAATGTCTGATATTCTTCAGTAGTCAACTGAATGGATGCCCCAACACCCAATGATATATAAATCACCCTAGCGCCACCCTACCACCTTAAATTTTTCAGAGGCTTGAACTTGTTGGTGATTTCATGCACCAGCCTAGCACCACCCTACCACCCTATAGAAGAATAAAACAAGAATGAACTCCCGTACCAGGGAAAATGGTCCACTTTAAAATGATATAGAATGATGTAGAAGAAGAAGACACACTAGACCATAACCCCAACTATGACACAAACACCTAATGATGATCCTAGACCTCCCGACACCACCTCTTCAACTCTTGGAAGATAGACACTTATACAATTTTTACAATGATGCATTTACAATGACTTAGGAAAATTATACCTTTACAATGGGTGTATGCAGTGCTGCCCACTTGAAGACTTCATGTGTTGAAATTATTGCTGTTGTTCTACACCTTGATTTATGCTCTTGTCATGCTACCCTCTGCTACACCTTGCTTTGCTTTGCTGCCCTAGAAATTCTGGTCCTTTGCAGCCCTTGAAAACACATGATCTAGCTTTTTCTTGCCTTATATGATCTCCATATTGAATCTGGTGTATCTATGTTATTTAAGCTCCCCAATATGTGATTTTCGGTTCTGTAGTAGTATTATGAGGCTTCTTTCCAATGCAATAGGTTTGATCCAATTTGGATTTTTCAAGAGAGAGTTATGTCCAATCTCTCACAATGACCTAATTATGGACTGTTTCAGTAGAGAGAACTTGTAGGGCGTGCCACATGTCACTGTTTCTTCATTTGGATTTGAAATTGATACAACGAAAAAATACAGTCTGTGCAATATCTTCCATGTTTTACATAATTCCAATCTGATACTCATAGAGAGAGTTATGACAATTTTCCCAAGGTCACTTCTTTTAGATGAAGTTCAGGATCCTGCAATAACACTTACTTCCACAGATCATATCTCTGAAATTATTGTGCACCCTGATCTGAAATGTTTAAAGGAGGTTCCTCAGGATTTTTGATTAACCTCATAAAAATATCAGCTTCTGAACCTTTGTAGAAAAAAATTTAGAGCACAAATTCCACGATGACCTGTTTCAGGTAGCAAAATCCCTACATTAGGAGGATATGAGGATCACAATTTATATAAATGCTTAGGTTAGGAGGGGATTCCACAAGTAAACGTGGGAGGGATTTTAGGAGCTTAAAAATTATTAATTATTTACTTTTCAATGACCCATGCCACAACCCCATGGGTTTTTAGCCCACTAACTCGGGTTACAAACTTCAAACATGAATATCTCTTAAACCGTGAAGAATTACATGGCGTACCATATATCAACGGAAACATCTTGACAAGTAGAAACCATAAAAATCATTCTTGACCCAAAATAGAGTAATTTGGTAGGTCAAAATTCCCATGCAATATTAGGGTAGCCCCTGGTGCTGCTTGGGTTGACATCAATGACAACCGCTGATCAACAATCTCCCCCTTTGGCATTGATGACAACAAAAGTACTCCCCTTGTGATCATGACACCTCTTCTTACAATATTCTCTCCCCCTTTGACATAAATGGCAAAGGTTAAATCTCCCTAACACACAACCATCCTGCGGACCTATACACACTTCCACTCCCCCTGACACACAACCATCCTGCGGACCTGTACACACTTCCACTCTCCCTTTATATTCTGAATAAGGAAAATCTCATGAGAACTTGGGAGAATCCCAAGCTTCTGGCGAAGATATTCAAATTCTTCATGAGGTAAAGGTTTAGTGAAGATATCAGCAATTTGTTCTTTTGTACCAACATACTCAAGTTTGATATTCTTTTCAGCGACTTGTTATGTAAAAAAATGATATTTGATCGGAATGTGTTTTGTTTTTTAATGCATGACAGGATTCTTGGAGATGTTGATGGCATTGGTGTTGTCACAGAATATGGGAATAGGCTCACTGAATTGTACTTGAAGATCTTGCAAAGTTTGTTTCATATAAAGGACTTGAGTACAACATGCTTCCACTGCAATGTATTCTGCTTCTGTTGTAGATAACGAGATTGAGGTTTGCTTTTTTCTCAACCATGATACGAGACAATCACCTAGATAGAATGTTGCTCCACTAGTATTCTTACGATCGTCAATGCTTCCTGCACAAACTACATCTATAAAGGCTTGAATAATGAGATTGTTACCCTTGGGATACCACAAGCCATATTCTTCTGTGCCCTTTAGATATCGAAGAATTCTTTTGACAACAATAATATGTGATTCTTTTGGTGCTACTTGGAATCTTGCTACTTGTCAAACTGATTGCATAACATCTGGCCAGGAGGCTGTTACATATAGAAGACTACCAATCATATATTTGTACAACCTTTGATCCACATCCTTAGATGAGTCGTCTATGCTCAATTTGCAACCTGTTACCATCAAAGTAAGGACGGGTTTGCAATCTTCCATTTTGAATTTCTTGAGTATTTCCTTGATGTACTTGGCTTGAAATATATTTATTCCTTTCTCTTGCTGAGATATTTGAAGCCCTGAGAAGTATGTTAGCTCACCAATTAAAGACATCTTGAACTCACTTTGCATATTTGTAGAAAATTTCTTACTTAGTTGATCATCATTGCTACCAAATATTATATCATCCACATATACCTCAACATTTGTTATATTATATTTATCTATTTGTACATATAGATTGCTATTAACAGTACCTTTCTTGAACCCTTGTTGACATAGATATCCATCAAGACAAGAATACCATGCTTTGGGAACCTGCTTGAGACCATATAGAGCCTTCTTTAACCTGCAAACATAGTCTTCTTTTTATGATAGTAGAAAACCTTCATGTTGTTCAATGTAAACTTCTTCTTCCAATTTGCCATTCAGAAATGCTGACTTAACATCCATTTGGTAGAATTTGATTTTTCTTGAACATGCATAAACAAGAAACATTCAGATGGCTTCCATTCTGGAAACTAGTGAAAATGTTTTGTCGAAATCAATTCCTTCAACTTGTGCGTAGCCTTTGCAAACCAATCTTCCTTTGTTTCTCGTAACCTTTCCATATTCATTCAATTTGTTCCTAAACACCCATTTAGTCCCAATGAATTTTTTATCTTTTGGTCATGGAACTAATTCCCAGGTGTTATTCTTCTCGATTTGATCCAATTCTTCATTCATAGCTGCTACCCAATGTTCATTCTGGCTGGCTTCCTCAAAACTACTAGGCTCAAAGGTTGCTAGAAAATAAATGTGAGCTTGTTGTGATGAACGAAGCTATCGACCTTCATTTATGTCACTAATTATTTAATTTGATGGATGGTTCTTTTGAATCCATTATTTTTTTATCTTTGGAGGAGCTTATTGTTGTTGTTCTGGTATATCTTGATGATCATTATTTACTTCTTCCTAGTTGATAGTTGCTTCTTGTTCTAGAATTTTCTTTGTGTCTTTTTCAGCCTTTGTCTCAAGTTTCAAATATTCTATATCCTCATCATTATTTGTTAGAACACCATCTTCGTCAAATGTAACATTTATGCTCTCCACTATCTGTTTTCATCTTATATTATAGCATTTATAGGCCTTTCTTTTGTGCGAGTAACCAACAAAGATACCTTCATCAACACGTGATTCAAACTTACCCAAATTTTGATCTTCTCTTTTGATATAAAATTTTCTTCTGAAGATTCTGAAATGTTTTACATTAGTTGGTTTTCCTTTCCATAATTCATATGGGGTCTTGTTGCAATTATTATTGAGAAGACTTCGGTTGATAATGAAGACTATCGTATCAATTGCTTGAACCTAGAAATTTTCATCCAATTTTGAGTCCTTCAATATTGTTCTACCCATTTCCTGTATAGTTATGTTCTTTCTTTTAGAAACTCCATTTTGCTGAGGTGTTCATGCTGTTAAAAATTGTCCTTTTATTCCATTTTCATCACAGTATTGCTGAAATAATTTGGAAGTGAATTCTCTGCCATTATCTGATCTTAGACACTTTATTTTAAAATCATTTTCATTTTTGACCAACTCCTTGTAGATCTTAAAGCACTCAAATGCTTCAGATTTTTTCTTTAGGAAACTAACGGTTGTCATCCTGGTATAGTCATATATCATTAACATGAAATATAATTCTCCATCGAAGCCATTTATTATCTCAAGACCACATAGATCAGTATGTATCAATTCCAATGGATGTGATGCAAAGTGTTCTCTTGTTTTAAATTCCACTTTTTTCTACTTGCCATGCCAACAAGCCTCACATAGTGTGTTGGAAGGTTTTGAGATTTTTGAAATTTCTCGTACTGCTTCCTTTTTGCTTATCCTAACAAGATTGTCAAAGTTTATGTGACCCATTCATTTGTGCCATAACCAACTTTCATCTTCTTTAGCTAGTAGACATGCTTTAGTTGCTTCATCCATAACATATATGTCGTTTGGAGCTCGACTTGCTGTTGTGGTGGATTTGTCACACAGGTGTACGAAATCGCACCATCTTAAAGAGTGTGGTCTACTCTTTAAACTATTGGTAACAGGTAGAAAGTGGGAGAGCTCAAAAGCATAAAACTTAGTGGAAATAGTATGCTAAAGTATGCTCTGGTTAAACTAAAACTAAAACACAAATATACATAAGCTATATAGAGAGTAAAAATGATAATAATGCAAACGATGGCTCAATGGCCTCTTCTTATTAAACGTTTGAAATGGAGAATAAATTTTAGCCACTTTCCAAAGGGCCCCTAGGCAATGGCTCTAGGTCTTGATGCAAGGATGTTGCCTTCCAATCTCTGCCTCTGATGCAGTCTCCCTCTCTCTCTCTACTATGGTGGACTAAGATGTTAGGTGGCCAACTATCGAGTCCTCTTTAGCTCCAGCTCCGGGTCACACACACTACTGGTGTTACTTGGGCAACTTTGGCTAGCATAACAATGTGATCACCCTTTCTTCATCTCTTGGTGGCTTTATATAGGTGGGTTTCAAATCCTCCTTCCCTCCCTTGGTACATGATGGATAGTGACCCAAGGGAGAGGTGTGATTCCATTGTGTGCTCACATAGTGTCTAAAGAGGCACTGGTGGTTGTCCTTAGGCAGCTTTCACATAAGGAGTAACTGTCCTTTGCTTGGTGTGGTCCCGAAAAGCGATTTTTTGCCATTTCCAAGAATGCGTGCTTATTGGGAAAAAAGGCACACAGAAGGTGCTCTTCTCGAAGGATAAAGTGCGCAATTCAACATTTATGACTAGTTTAAATCTGATTTTCTAAAAACCTTAGAGATTTTAAATACTTCTTGATTTCATAATGTGTTCATGCCCTGTAAATTCTTAGGCTCTACATTAATTGATGTCATCTTCTGCTGTACAATTTTACAGTGTTAATAGTTGCTCCCTAATGTGTGAGTTCTAGGAAGAACTGTATAGCCAAAATACATTATAGTTTATTTTCTGTATCGTACGCAGAGAGAGAGAGAGAGAGAGAGAGAGAGGTCTGCGTGAATTTTGGAATTGACAACACCTTGCACTGTTTTCGAGATAACCATGGCCTAAGGGAACCCCTGCAAGAAGACAAAATATACAACATATTTACAAAATTTTAATGATGCAGGCATGTGACCCCATGCTCGTGATGCTATGGGTAGTTAAACAAAATTGACAGATACATGTGCTGTCTGTACCACTATTGTGGTAGTGACGCTGGTGGTTGTTGATGACGATTGCTGATGCCCTCAGGGGAATTTTTTCTTTGACGATCAGTGGAATGTGATAACCATATGTGTAATCTTGGTATGGCATATCATTGCGCATTGTATGCATACATACTAGCTGGGACCTTCCCATGTAAGAATTGTTGTCAGAGACGCTTATGGAGGCATGGGTCTTCGACGGATCTGATCAAAGTGCAATGGTTGTAAGGTATGATACCATCGTGACATGAAAGCTTTTTCTATGGTCGAATGTCAGGAGGATTGATGAAATCTGTGGCAAATGATGTCTCCCATAGTGCCACCCGAAGATACCCCTTTGCATGGGGAGGGGTCATCCAAGGTACCGCTTCCTTTTTGGAAAAGGGGCGTTGAGGTTGACAAAAAGGAAGCCTTAACCGAACCATGGGTCGTCGACCTGAGGGGTCGGGGACCTAGATGTGATGCGTTTAACATAGGAATGTTGGTGAGAGGTGACTGAAAATGGATGATGGGGATTCAGTGGCCCGAGGTCAGAGTATACTTTAGCAGCTTAGCAATATTCATAGGTATTTCTGAACGAAAAATCCATGGATTTGGTAGGGCTTCCAGGGTGGGTATGAACTGGCTATGAATGTCGTGATGGTGCATGCATGGGGCTGAAATAATCCAACCAAGGGGAATGAGGGACTGCTACCATGGGGGAAAAGATGAAATATGAGGACGAAGCGGTGAAGGGCATCATTTGTGGTCTTTGTACACTTACCAAAAGAATAAAATAATGAGGTTTGGTTTGTACAAAACACAGAGACGGGTACCCCAAAACATGAAAGAGGGTCGCTCAATGAAGGTGTGAGGACGGTGTTTTTTTGGGGGTAGGGATCCCATTGGTTGGTCTCATGTGTGGGGTTAATGAAGCAGAAGATGTCGCAGATGGGATTATGCTGATGGAGGTATGGTGGGCCAAATGTTATGCGCGGAGGTGTGCTTTCAATCTGCTTATACAACCTGATCGTTCGGGAAGGGGGTTTAACTTTGAATGGTAAACTTGACCTTATGCATGATAGATGGATGGGCATGAGGTGCTTCCCGAACTATATGGTCTACTTTGGGTGACGTGCACCATGGAGGGGAGGCCCTACCGACCAAAACGAATTTTTATCATATGTAGGGTGAGGTGATGATAAACATGGTCGGGTATGAGGACCCTATGGTTTATTTCTGATGGAGAAATGATGTCAGGATATGAAAAGTTTTGTGGGACTCTATCATGCTGAGGGTAGAATGATACCTGCTCCAGAACCTTCAGTAGATGGTGTTGTATATGGTTTGTGGGTTCTTTCTGCAAAAACAACTACCTCAAGTGAAAGCATCTTCTTTATCAAATATTATTGAAAGTCACGAGCTTTAAAAAAGAAGATGAGAGAGGGCATACTTTCCGGCGTAGAAAAATTAATTTTTTAGGAGTGCGAATGTGTGGCATCACCTATATTCCCTTGGGAGATGTTACTTGGATCCTAGTTTTGATTTTAGTTGTGGTTGCCCCTAGACTGAGATCATGGGGGGGCATTTCCAGTTACTGCCCCTCGTCTAGGATCTCCCCGAATACAGATTACTGCTGCCTAGGTGACCTTAGGTCAAAGACCCTACCAAGCCATCTACAGTAATCTATGTGCCTGATAACTCAAGAGGATGAGGAAACCAGGTTCCCTTGTCCCTAGTTGGTGTATGGTGGCTTGGGGAGAGGAGAGACAAGTGGCTGTATTTCTGGTGAGTGTCATTTGTCATGCATGTACAAGACGACATGAGGTTCATCTCTGACATATTGAATGGAGGGATCCTCTTGATAGTATCACTCGACCACGTGTAAGGTGTCCCTATACCGTGGTATATCTGGAAAATGGTGGGTATAGTGTATGTAGGTGCCACATAGAGCACATGCGTGATTGGTATGCAATGGTTTTCCTTTACATTTTGAGGCAGGTTCATTTTTATGGGAACGCGGCGTCGAGATGTCTGCTTCGGAGCCAAGGAGTGGTTTTAACTCGTCTAGCTCCGGACATGTGTGGGTAGGGTGACCTATGACATCACATATGGTGCAAGCTAATGACTCCCTTTGAATGGCGGGGGTCACCATCTTCTTTCCTCTGTTTGTGGTTTTCTTGGTCGTGATAACTAGTTTCGTAATGGGAACTTCCCTTGTTGGGGCAGTTTCAACCGTTTCTTGGGTAGGTTGGGGCTCCTTGGGACTGAGGGGCTTTAACCCTACGACAGTAACATTGGTGGCTCTTGTTCCGACAGGGGGAACTAGGTACCAAACTGGGAATGCCAATGATATGTTGGGTAACACTAGTGTTGCCAAAACCTACTGGGAGACGAAGCCAGCTGGAGGGTAGAGGAAAGGGGTTTGGGAGGCGGCATAGGCTAGAGAGGTTGTCGTGGTGTCGTTGCTGCTTGAGTCTATGTCCTGACTCACCTCAGTGCTTGATGTGGACATCATGCACAACGAGGCCCCTATGGCATCGGGCGATATCTCAGGGATAATGGGAGGATCTCCTACGAATGACCCTAGGATGGACAACGGTTTGAATTGGCCAGGGCCATATTCTTGATACTGTGAAAGACCATCAGCGGCTATATCTACATAGGGTAGAATTACATCCGTGTTGGTTAGGGGATGCTTTTCACTGTGCGTCAGCTGGTCTACCGTAATGATCCGATCCTCATGGGGGAACATCATGATGCGGAAGACGGAGGATGATATGGCAGACATGGCATACATATAACTCCGCCCAAGGAGTATATTGTAATCCAAGTGAGCTTCCAAGACTTTGATGTCTATGTGGACCATCTTGCCAGCTAAGCAGACTGGTACATTTTGGTAGATGCCGATGGGAGTCGAGGGACGTCCGTCGTACGCTTTGAGTGTGATGAATGAAGGTTTGATTTCAGGGGATCCTAACTTCTGCCACACATTTTTCGACATGATTCATGTGGATGCACCCTCGTCTATGACACATCAGTGAATAGTGATATTCTGTACTGATACTGGTGTTTGGAAGGCGACCATGGAGGGAAGCCTAGGGGTGGCTTTGTCCAATTCAAAAGCCATTATGCACGTATCGGCAGGGTCGATAGCGCCTAATGCATAAATTAGGGCTTTTCATTGCTTTGGGCATGACTGCAGTACTTACAATGTGGACATAGAAGTGGGTGATTGAGCTAAATCATCCACGATGCTATAATTGTGGGCCGCTTTGGAGTAGTTACCTGCTCGCCTATTAGGCCCTTTTACCATTTTGGAAATAGTTTCGTAGGAATATTTGGAATGGTCAAAGATGCAGTCGGTGTGCTCGTACTAGCCCCTGATGTATTGGTGTCTAGTGGGGTGCCATAACTGCGATTCCGAGTTTGGAAAAACATTTCTTCCCTAGCCATGTAAATTTCATGGTTTCTTTTCCCGAAATCGTCTCGGGTTTGCTGCTAAGTGCTGATCGTTCCTTGATGGGGGAAAGGTTCTTGCATCACCGCAGTTTTCTAGGAAGATCCTCCTTGTCCTCCATTACTCTGTAGCTTTTTAATCTCAGGGAGTTCGGGACAGTGGTGAGTATAGTGCCCGTACTCACCACATATTGAACAAGAATGGTTTTTTCGTAGAGGTGACCCTTTTCCTTTCCTTTGGGAATTTCTTGGCTCCTGGTTTTGATTCCGGTTGGAGTTACCTCTAGCCTGGGATCACGGTGGGTGATGTTGGTTGTTGCCCCCCTGTCCAGGGTTCCCTTTGGGCTTGTTTTTTGTCTTTTTCTTAACCACGTTAGGAGTGTTAGTCATCAATATTTTTCACTTATTGTTGATGACTAGATTCCTTAGCTGAGTTTTCTAGAAGCTAATCTCCATATGTCAATTTGTCATCTAGAAAACACCCCTAAACAATTTTTGTCCTCCTACCTTTTCCAGTCAGCCTATGATGAGGAAAAACCTAGTTGTCAAGTCCTATCTAGTTTTAGTCATATAATCCTATCCATGAGCTGTCATAAGCTAAAATTTATCTGCTATCATTTACCCTCATCCCCAGGTCATTCATTATCCAAGTGTGATAAAATGTCAGCCACCCTACCTCTAGTCATATGTCATTTTGAGATCTAATCCTACTCAAATAAAATACTCAAAATCTGTCAAAGATCTCCCCTAAGTTAGGTAGTGGCGCTTTAGGGAATCCCTTCCTTGGAAAAAACATCCTGAGCCAAAATATTTTTCTTAAATACCATCCAACCCTGGATTAGCACTTAATCTGCAAAAAAACAAATCTTGATACACCCATAGGTCACTCCACTAAAAGGTCTTGATGTCTCAGCAGTACATGTTTCAAAAGCCAAACTGATATTATGTTGATCTACAATGTTTCAGTGTCTCTTTCAAAAGCAGAGATGCACAAGTATTCCAGAAGACATCATCAAACTGAACATAAGAATACAGTTGCTTCTCATGTTGTTTTGAGCTTGGGATAAGAATACTAGTCAGAGAGAAAATTAAATAAACCTCTACAAACACAGTCAAGAAAGGTTAGTAAGTAATGACTAGCAAGAAAATATTCTATATATACAAGTCATGTGGCTCCTGGTTTCAAAAGATTCACAAGGATATTCTAACAATAGGATACATATCTCAGAACATGCCTCTTATATCATATTGTCAAATTTTCACTTTATTATTTATTGTGATATACCAAGCAAAGATATGTATTACAAAGAAAGATGACACAATTTGAGAAATGGATGAAATGTCATGACTATGAAAACCTCCTCCAGTATAAAGAGAAGATGGTTTGGAAATATTATGTTAACCTCCTTCATTTAAAAGCAGATGTTTAGGAACATGATAAGGGCCTCCTTCATTTAAAAGAAGAGGGTCAGGAACAGAGGTTTAGCCTCATTCAAAGAGCACAAGACTAACAGTGTTTCAAATTACTTAAAAGCTTGTTAACACCACTTCCTCCAAAAGGATGAAACAACTGATATATCAGTAGTGTTTCAAATGGTGTTTAAATGGGTTTCACGGGTTAAAGGACAAATTTGAAAATCAGTGAAAGCAACTGAAGGTTCATGGTTTGAAGCCATTTGTGACATCATCAAAGAAGTGATAAAATGGTGTCAAAAGAAGTCTCTTCTCTTTTATCTATAAATGCCTCCTTCGAAGAGTAACCAGAGGCTAGAATGTCCAAAACTTGGAACAAGCTCATCAAAATGACAGGAAGGGTATGACACAATGATTCAAATTCAAGACAACATTCAAAGAAATAAAACATACCATAGTCATAGACAAGACCTTTTAATGTACTTAAAAAAAAACTCTGTTGTTTATATGATTGCATTAAGGGTTTTTAAAGGCCATCTCCTTTATGAACAGATGTAGGTCAAATCTTGGTGAGTGAAAATAAGGGTTTACCCATAGTCCGAAGAAAATGGGTCTTTATGGTATTTTTTTTTAAAGTGATAGAATACTTAGGGCGGTGAGTTATATTTTTATATGAAAAAAACCTTTTCAAAAGGCATCCAAACCCTTCCAAAGAAACTGCAAATGTATTTGAGCTTATTTGAATTTTAAAAGGCGGAAGAGACCATTCAAGAGGCCCATTAGCATTTTCAAAACACGAAGCATACCCTCATTGGCTGCTCACTGAAGAAACAAAGAATTTTTGGGAAAAATTTCAAGGTGTTCAGTGCTCAAGCTCTCCGCGGCATGCCTGTAGATGCGTGCGGCGCGCCTGTGAGTGCCCGAACAAAAGGTTTATATTGAGGCGCGGCGCACCTGTGTCTATGGTCACCAGGCGCCCGAAACCGACCTGACAACCTCTTTCCGTGTGACGCCTTCTACTGCAAACGGCCTGCTCACCCAAAAGGCTTCCAAAAACTCTTATGAAAGCTGCTCCAATGATAAAAACGGACCAAAAACTTATCTTCGAGGCATTTCTTCACTCCTTGGCAAATTTTGGGGTTAAAAAGGGGTCTCTTAACAGTGTTTGCAAACAAATTGAAAAAAAGGTCTCTTTTATCATGGATAGTAAAAGATAAAATAGTAAAAGAAGGGGGGTTTGATGCCAATTTGAAAGCTCTTTGTTGTGCTATAAAAATAGCTAATAATGCCCACAATTACTAGAAAGATATACAGAGTTGTAGAGGTCTCAAATCAGTCTAAAAGATCATCTAGACAGTGGTAAAAGAGATAGAGTTTTTGTCAAAATTGAAGGAGGTTTTCTTGTGTTGTGAAGAGGTCTCAAATTTGCTTGAAGAGGTGTCCTAAGAGTGTTAACAAAGAACAAACCTTGTCTGCTAAATCAAAGAGGGAAACAATGATTAGGAGATTGGGCCTTTGGTCAATTTCAAAGAAGTCTTTTTTTCTGTGGGTGTCAAAGATTAATACAGTAATAAGGGAAGGTGTTCTATCAGTTTCAAAAGAGCCCTAATTACCTTTCAAAAACAGTGATGACAAAGAGCAGTGTTTGAAGGGAGGATTTTTTGTGCCAAAAAAAAAAATCCTTCTTCAACAAAGAACCACAAACACATATTATTCAAGATCTTTGCCCAAACACAGTGATAAAGTGTTTTTGGTTATCATTTGACAAATACTTGTTTGTTAGCATCAAAGAAGCACAGTGACTTGTAAGGAGGAAAAGGTGTGGTATTGGGAAACTATTTCAGAGACCATTTGAATCAACCTTTTCTTGGTCAGCCAGCAAAGATTATCCAAAGCAAAATGCCTCCTAGGCAAGATAGCAGAAGTGGCCCTCACAAAAGGTATGAACCTTTTTCAACCGAGGAAGTAAATGCTCATTTTTCAGTGCTTTTTAACTTTCATGAGGTAGGATGTTTGGAGTTTTGTCAAAGGGTTCAGGAGGTGAAAAGTTATCTTCCCTTGACACACCTATTTGCTTTAAGATTCCAAGGGAAACATGTTCATCTAGCAGGCTTATATTTCAAGATTTCTCCTAGATCCATTTCCAGAGCTACCAAAATTCCATATGTCAGAGAAAAATGGTTTAAGCAGAGTTACTTAGACTCAGATCAATACAAACCATTTTTGAACCCAGAGCATCGGCATGCATTCCCATCCATATTTCCTTTTTCATATTTTTTGACCATCTATGCTCCCCTCATGAAGATAATCATGAAATATTTCACATGCGAGGGAAGGTTTTCTCGGGTTTATGCTTACCATGTCCGACTACTCATGCACTTCACAAGAACCCAATTGCTAAACCTCCACTTTTTCCTCCATAGAAGTATTGAAAATATGGCTTCCTGTTCAAAATAGACCTTCCTCTCAGTAGCCAGCTTGTCTTTTTCATCATTCCCTTATCAAGATTTTCATTCTCCATCAACTTGAGAAGAAGGGAATTTCTTGGGACACTTTCATTTCACATCCTGATTTCACTACTGCTTCTTCATCCCATGCATATCCTTCACCTTCCACTCATCATATTTCTCCTTCTTCTAGTAAAACCACTCCTAAGAAGCAAAAATATCCCATGATTGATCAAGAAGAAGAGCACAGTCAGGAAGAAAAAAAAAGTGAAGAAGAACAACACAGTGAGGAAGAATAGCATAGTGAGGAAGAACAACACAATGATGAAGAGGAGAATAGTGAGGAAAGGCATCATAGTGATAAATAACAAAACAGTGAAGAGGATCCAAGTCAAAGGGAGCAAAGTGAAGAAAAACACAGTGATGAAAGGTAGCACAGTGATGAAGAACAACACCATGAAGAAGAGAAAAATAGTGAAGAGGGAAATGATGTAGAAATGGAACAGTTTGATGAGGAAAACAACAGTCACAAAGAGGAGGATATTGGTAGCCCTCACAGCAGCAAGCATGATGAGGATGAAGCACAAAAAATTGAGGATACAAAGCCTAAAAGTCCTGAAGAAAGTAGGGACAAAAGTGAAAAGGGCAGCCCTCGAGGAGACATGCAAGGTGACAGTCAAAGCATTCATGAGGAGGGTCAAAAAAGTGGCAAGGATGATGAGGGAAGTAGCAAGGGCAAAGACCAAATAGAGCATGTGCTAGCTACCTCTCCTAGGAAAGGGGCCATGCTTTCTTCTCCGAAGGTGACAAAGCCCCGAACATCAAGAAAGAAAGTGCCTCAAACTGTAACTCCAAATGTTACTAGAGCACTCCGAAGCAAAGGGAATGTCAAACCAGGAGGTAACTCCTCAAATCAGAATGTGTATTAGCTGAAGAATGCATATGTATTTATACATGGAGGTGAGGCTATTGGGATTCATCTCCCAATGACTCTTGGCCTTCCTTATTTCCTAATATTAAATAATATACAATATTAAATGTGCACACCCATCCCATAGGATTAGGTGTCAACATTCCCCCCTTTAATCTGAAGGGATGTTGGTGATTCCAAGCATCGATATGAACTTTTCAAACTTTTCTCTTCCAAGTGCTTTGGTGAAGATGTCAGCAGTTTGCTCATTTGTGGAACAATGATGTAGATGGATGGTTTTGGCCTGAACATGATGTCGAATTAGATGGTACTTTGTATTGATGTGCTTTGTTCGATCACGGAACTTTGGGTTCTTGGCCAACTTTATTGCATAAGTGTTGTCGATCATGAGTGGAGTGGAATACATTTGTTTCATCTGAAAATCTTCCAGGATCTTCTGGAGCCACACAATTTCTTTTGTTGCTTCAGCTGCTGCCACATATTCTGCCTCGGTCGTGGAATCTGCTGGAACTGACTGTTTGCGTGATCTCCATGAGACAGCTCCTGATCCAAGACTCATGGTGTAACCTGTAGTAGACACCCCTGTTTCTTTGTCACCATCAAAGTCTGAATCAGAGTATCCGATCAAGCTGAAGTCGCCTACCTGTGTATATTTGAGTCCAAAGTTTTGAGTCCCCTTCAAGTACCTTAGCACTCTTTTTGCAGCAGACCAATGTCCTTCACAAGGTTTTTGCATGAACCTTGAGAGGATTCCAACAGCAAATGAAATGTCAGGTCTGGTGGTGGTCAGATAGATAAGACTTCCTACAAGCTATCTATACTTAGTTGCATCCTCAAATTCCTTCCCTTCAACAGATGTGAGCTTCAAGTTTTGTTCCATTGGAGTGCCTAAGGGTTTACAATCATCCATGCCAAATTTGTTCAAGAGATCTCCAATGTACTTCTTCTGAGAAAGAAAGATGAATTTAGGATGTTGAATTACTTCAATACCCAAATAGTAATGAACATGACCCAAATCGGTCATTTCAAAACCTTTCTTCAACTCTTTCTTCATGGATGCAATATAGCTCTCATTGTTTCCTGTTATCAAAAGATCATCTACATTATTACCACAAGATATACAACTATTTTTCCAACTTTCTTAACAAACAAAGTTGCATCATCAAGATCAAAATGTTTGAAATCAAGTTTCAGAAGATGCTCGGTCAATTTCTCATACTAGGCTCGTGGTGCTTGCTTGAGGCCATACAAGGATTTTACAAGTTTGCAAACTTTGTGTTCTTGACACTTTATCACAAATCCTTCTGGCTGGGACATATAAACTTTCTCCTTTAGATCTCCATTCAAGAAGGTTGTTTTTACATCCATCTGATGGACTTTCCATCCATTCTGAGCTGCTAAGGCAAAGAGAGTTCGGATGGTGGTCCATTTTGCTATGGGAGCAAAAGTTTCTTCATAATCGACTCCTTCTTTCTGTGCGAATCCTTTTGCCACAAGCCTGGCCTTGTGCTTGTCAAGTGAGCCATTTGCTTTGTACTTGTTCTTGTAGACCCACTTACAGCCAATTGGTTTCGTTCCCAAAGGCGGATCAACCAGCTTCCAAGTGCCATTCTTTATCAAGGCATCATACTCCTTCTGCATCGCTTCTTTCCATTCATCATGAGAAGCGGCTTCTTTGAAGGAAGTTGGTTCATGATCTGTAGACAAACTCAATTCACGGTTATAAGCAATATCCATATCAACAGGAGAATCAGAATTATCTACATCACCTTCGATTTGTTTAGTGGAACTTCTTGTTCCTGTTTTTCCAACCTCATCAGGATGAACATTCTCCAGTGTCTTTGTCAGCCATTTGGGAGGACCTTTCTGAGATGGCCCAGGCTAGTCATTTGACTGAGTTGGGATTGATTCAATATTCAATCTCCCAATTCTGTCAATCACATCATCCAATGTGTCATCCATGGTTGTTTCTTCATGTGGGGGAGAGAGTGCCTCAGGACATGATTCCACAGTTTGATTCAATATTGGAATCCCCCCTTCAAGATGTGGAATCACATTATCAAATTTTTGGAAGGACTTTGCATGTGTGAATCTATCCAGGAAATCAAGTTGCTACTCAACAACCTTGTCACTCTTGGAAGATTCAAGGAATATGACATCTCTTGCTATCACAAACTTCTTATTTGCTTCATCATAGAGACGATATCCTTTGGAGGTATTGGAGTACCCCAAGAAGATAAATTTGTGACTTCTAGCACCAAGTTTGTTCCTTTCACCCTTGGGTATCAAGGCATAACAGGTGGACCCAAAGACCCTTAAATGCTTTACCGAAGGAATGTGACCATGCCACATTTCAAAAGGAGTTTTATTTCTAATTGAACTTGAAGGACACCTATTCTTTATGTAAACAGCACATAGAACTGCATCAGCCCAAAACATCAATTTCACATTCTTGAAAAATAACATGGAGCGGACCATATTTAAAATAGTTCTGTTCATTCTTTCAGCTACACCATTCTGTTGGGGATTATATGGCACAATTGTTTGATGTTTGATTCCATGTTGACGAAGATAATTTTCAAATTCGTTTGAAGTGTATTCTTTTCCATTATCAGTACATAGAGAGCCAATATGTGTTTGTGCATCATTTTCAATCCATGCATGAAAATTCTTGAAAGTTTGAAAGCACTTACCTCTATTCTTCGCCATAAGCAAATCTGATAATGTCGGTGTACACACATGAATATAATAATGTCATCATAGTATTCGTTTTATTACAAGCAATAGGCAATAGGGCCTGGCACAAATCAGAAATGAATGAAACCAAGTTTTCCATATGCCTGGATAAGAAAATCATGAACATGAACATATGTTTTTCCAGACACAAGAACACATCTATATTTTCTAAATTGTAGGCAAGTCCAGCCACCACCATTTTGCTTTCTAAACAAACCAAGGTCACGTTAGCCATGTCCAAATCTAGCATGCCATAAAAGCCTTGATGGGAATGTACCTTCATCATGATGTGAAGTGAATGCAAAGTTTTGAGCATGAGCAGATGAACCTTTCAGCTTCAAGAGTCTCCCTTCTTCTATTCCCTCCATGACAAGTGAGTGATCTGATGCTTTTCTGACCTCTGCCTTGCCATCAAAAAAGTGAATTGAGTGTCCTTGCTGCCGGATTTCGACCAGGGACAACAAGTTTCTCTTCAACTCAGGGAGGTATAGAACCTCATGTAGGATATGATCAGGAAGACCAGGCAGTTTAAGCCTAACTGTGCCAAGCCCCGATGGCTTGAGTTTGGATTTATCTGCGAAATATACTGCTCCATCAACTTTGTCAGTGAATTCTTCAAAAAAATCTTTTCTAAATGTCATGTGACATGTTGCTCCTGAATCTAGCAACCAATCATCTCTCCATGAAGCAAAAGAAACATCAAATAGGTTTTCAGTTACTCCATTGTTACAATGTGCTAGAACAGAATGAGCTGATTTAGCTGTTTTACCTTTGTCTTTGTCATTAGTTTTACCTTTGTCTTGATTTGTTTGGTCACGAGTTTTAGATTGTTCACCTCTTTCTTCCGAAGTTTCTTCTTGTCTTCTCGCCATCTCTTCCTCCTGATGAACTCAAGCATGTCTTTCTCCGGTGCTGCTATGTAGCACTTTAGAAGATGAAGGGACTGTCATCTTCTTTTGAAGGAGGAGAAAAAAAAAATTGCTGGAGAATCTCTTTTGAAGGAAAGAAAACAAAAACACTCTTTGCTGGAAAATATACTCAGTTTAAAAGGACAAAAACATTGCTAAAAATATGAAGACTGAATTTAAAAAGACACAAACTCTTTGCTAAAAAACTGAATTCTGCACCAAAAAAATATATGTATTTTTTTTTGTTTGGAAAAAAAAATTTGTATGGGAAGTCGATATGGAAAGTTATGGGAGGGCGGTATTGTGAAATGGAAGGGCGGTATTATGAATGTGAAGTGATATTAAATATCACAGTGGGAGGGGGTGGTAATGTGGTGCTATTGTATACGCATGGTGTGGGCGGTATTGTTAAGAATGGTGTGGGTGGTATTGAATATTATGAAGGGCGTATGGGCAGTATTGAAAGATGGGAAGGGCGTAATGAGTATTAAAGAGCGTGGGGATATATGGTGTGACAACGTATTATGGAGAGAAGTGTATTAAATAGATAGAAGGCGGCGTATAGATAAACCAACAGTGTATTATAATGGTATTAAATGTGGAAAGGCGGTATTGAATGATTGAGCGCTGTATATATATATGTGAGGGCTGTATATATGTGGACATCGTACAGTGTAGAACGGATTGGGCGGTATTATGATGGTGGTATTGTATATGTAGAGGGCGTAAGTGATATGTAAGTGACAGCGTATATGACTGTGTTGAGTCGAGGGCGTAATGTAATGTGGTTATTATAACGATTACCTCCCACTTCCTGTAGTGGAAGGATAACGTGCCTGGGTTGGAACGTTGTATTACATATGTGACAGAGGGGCGAATGACAGCGTGGGAATATCTCTTGGGAGTGTATGCATCGTGGAGGAATACCGCCTGTGGTGTATGGGGATGTTCGACAGCGCTGAAAAGGAGAGGGCCGAAAGGCCACTGGGCACAGTCAACTTTTCTTTCACGTGGTATGTGTTAACTGTAATGGAAACAACGCCAGCGTATGATATGGACAGAGGGTGTGTTAAATAAAGTAGATAGGGTGGGATGTAGCGCTGGAGGGCCGATAAATGGAGCGCTAGGTGTGTTGTATGTTGTAGCGATAGGGAGTTGAGTGAGGATTATGCGCAGAGAGAAGATGTATTGTGGGTGAGTATGGGGCGTGGGGAAGTGATGGGTAGGAGAGAGGAAAGGGAGCGCTGTTTAGGGAGATAGCAGATAGGGGAAATGGGTGAGGCGATAGGTATGGAGAATGGAGGAGGCCAAAAGGCCGTTACAAAAAAAAATTTGGAATGGCAGAGTTGCAGGACTGCAAAATTGCAGAGTGGCAGAGGCTGCAATTTGCAAAATTCAAGAACTTGTGAGAATCGTGGTACATTATTCGTGAGTCGGCAGAGTCAAAAATTTACACCATAAGAGAAAACAAGAACAATGCCCAGAAATAAGTAGGAGCAAAGAAAACTATTAAAAATATGACTGAGCAAAGGATAGGGAGTTACACCACAGGGCAGAAATGCCAATTGTGGGGCTGGCTCCGATACCATGTCAAACCAGGAGGTAACTCCTCAAAACTAGAATGTGTATTAGCTGAAGAATGTACATGCTTATATAGATGGGAGGTGAGGCTATTGGGATTCATCTCCCAATGACTCTTGGCCTTCCTTATTTCCTAATATTGAATAATATACAAAAATACAAATGCACACCCATCCATAGGATTAGGTGTCAACAGGGAATTTTCCCAAGCAATCCATTTTTGAATTACCAAAGAGGAGGAAGACCAAGAAGGCCACTCAAAGCAATGGAAAGGAGAAGGAAGAGTGTAGCCATGAGAAAGAGAGGGACTTTGACATAATTCAGATAAACAGTGATGACAGCGACAATAAGGCCAGAATCCTAGAGTCTGTCTTGATAAATAGAGAAGAAAAAATTCATGATCTAAGAGCAGATCAAGAGAGGTCTAAAAACCTCATTCATTTTCTGCAAACACAAAACAAGAAGATGAGTGTCCACATGGCGGTGTATGAGACACGGGCTATCAAGTATCAAAAAGAAGCCTCCAAAGCACAAATTAAGTTGGAAGAACTCATAGGCGAAGTCAATGACAATGAAGAAGAAGATAAGCCAAGGGGGAAGAGGCCAAGGACTATGGGACTCAAAAGAGCTTTGGAGAAGCAAAAAGAGGAAGAGGCTGCCCTTTTCCAATCTTTTCCTCTTACTACTTTATTCACCCAAGAGATAGAAAACAATAGAGAAGCATGGCTTGAAAGGGTGAATGAACACTTGGAGAAGAAGTTGGAAAAGGCCAATAGAGATTTGGACCTTCAAAGAAAAATGACCGGGCACTATAAGAAGCTTAATCAATTCGCCCGACAGAAATTAAATGCCACACAAGAAAAGCTCAAGGAGGCTCAAAAGAGGCGCCCGGCACCAAAAATGAAGAAAGACATATCAAGGCTTCAAATTCTGGCATCCGCTTCTCAGCATGCTTCTGAAAACCCATGAGGGTCATGCTTGCCAAAATTGGGCAAAATTCGACAATTTTTTGTTTTTTGACATTTTTGGGATTTTTACTAGAAACCATGGGCATTGCCATTTTTGTTTGAAGCATCCTAAAAGGATGAAAATGGTATCATTGGATGCCATAATTTTAGGGTCATCTACTCAGCTATTTTCAGATAAATTGAATATGATTTGGTCCCTCAAAGTGGTGAAAAACAGTCACTTTTTCAACACTCTGCCTCGCATATCAGCAAAGTCTAATTTCTGGGTTTTTTCACACAGGTCAGATTTTCATAGGCTTCGAATGATTAGTTTGGGGGAAAAAAATAATTTTCAGAAACTAGACATGCAGGGCTTTCCAACGAGTCATCACGGGCCTCGTTTCAACATCGGGAAGGCCTCCAAAAGTTGCCCACAAGACAGGGGATTTTCTACTGATATATTTCTTAAGTATTTTTGTGAAAAATGCACTTTTCTGAAGTGGCTTTTCCTAATGTGCGTTTAGCCTTTTTTGGCCATTGTTAGTTAGGAAAAGTCAATATAATTTCCTTTTTTATCATTTTTAGGATATTTTTATAGATATTTTGTGCCTTGGGCTTTGCAAAGCCTCAAGGACAAAATCAAATATTTTTGATGGGCCAATGAGCTTGCTAGTTGCACTAGGAGTTTTTCCCTCATCTTGGCCTATATATTCCAAGAAAATTCATTGTAAATAAGGCTGAACTTGATTATATAGAGCAATATATGGTTATACAAGCTTGGAAGAAATACTTGTCTCATGCATTGGATAGTTACTTGAATGTTTTTGGATGATGAAAGAGGACTGTTGTTGGATTCCTTGACTTGGTAAAATGGTATAGTGTCCCTCTCTGTTATGTTTCTTAGTTTTCATACATATTTCATGTGCTTTCTTGCTATAAGATAGTAGAGAATATATTTGAGAAATGCCCTTGGAGGCACCTCAGATTTCCTGTTTCATTACAGCTTCTATGTTTTCTTCCTTCTTAGTCATATCAAAGAACCATTGATTGCTCTTTGATCACTAAAGAAATTGTTTGCTTGTTTCATTTATGGTTTTATGCATGCTAAGTATGATTCATAGTATGCCCTGCTTACTCATGGCTAGTCTTAGCTCCACCTCTGAAACCTTTCTTTGAATGTTTGATTGTCTTAGTTGAACCAATAAGGTCTCGTATCGATCTTGCCATTTGCCTAAAACTCTACAATCTTAGTTTCAAAGTGCCCGATAGCTTGAAATACTATGTCTAGGCATTTCCTCATAGTGCTTTGAGTTATTTGTTTGTCTTAATTGTCTTTCCCCAAAGTCTGATAGCAATTTCCTAAAGTTAGAGAGTCATATATCTCTATGTATTGCTTGAATGTTTATTTCTATGCATTTATCAGTTTGTAGTTACATTTATCATGATTAATGGTTAGCCCTACCATATAAATGTCAGCTATTGAACTATTTATGTTTGAAAGCCTTTTTCCTTCAAAAACTTAGTGTCCATCCCACTTCATTTTACCTTGATCAAATCGGCCTTTCAACATACCTTGTATCACCATCTGAAGCTTTCTTGACCTTTTTGACCCCATAGCCTAGTTAATATGACAATATTTTTATCTATCTCAGTCTTGGATCAGTTCCTCCCTCACAAACCTAAAAGCAAAACCAAAAACCTACTTCAAAACTAGCCTAAAATCAAAAACATAAGAAGCAAAACACATAGATATCCCTTATACAAATAGAGAGAGCCCTCTCTGAGTCTAGGAAGGCTAGGTCCTTGGGCTCCAAAGATTGGTTTGATGTTACCCTATCACTTGGCTTGCCAATCAGCCAAATCACAGGACCCTAACAAGGAGGGTAGTTCTCTTGATCATACTAGTGTGGTTGATTTTCGGACGGCTGCAAAAAGTTCACCTGTGCATTATTTTGCGTAGATGGGTTGTGTGCTTGGGACTGAGCATAATGTTGTTCCATGTTTGCACTTGGTCGTTGGGGGGGATCTCTTTCGTTAGTCTTTCTTCTTGTGTACTAGGTCCCCTCAGCCGGAGGATAAGGTCCTCCTTGGTGACACGCTTGCGCCCTATTGGTCAAATTTTGTTGTGGCATATGATGACTTTGAAATCCGAGTTGAGACATGTTTTGGGTAGAACCATGTATGTAACCAGGATTTTGACTGTTGCTGCTTAGGCACCCTTGGGTCATTGACCCAATTAGTCCATCTGCAGAGTTAGATGCGCCTGGAAAATCTTGATAAGATTGCAAGCGCGGGGTGTTGGGAAGGATGTTGTAGATGTATCCTGACTATGTATAGATCAGTTCAAGCTGTAGGGCTTTACTGATTGCATCCTCTTTAGATGTGGGGTTGCACTGCGCCCCATCCTTTGAAATATCTGGGGTCAGAGTTTTCAAAAATAAATCTAAAAGGACTGGGTCATCGAGTTTAGCTTTGCATAAACTGTGATGCTGCCTCCATTCATGGAGATACTCTGAGATATGGATGGAGGGGGATTGTCTGAAATGAGTCAGTAATTCCATTCTCGAATCATGGTGAATGGGCAACTGAAAGTATGTGAGGAACGCAGTAGCAAGGGCGCTAAAGGTTCCATGTGAAGCAGGCAGTTTCTCCACATACCATTTCGTGGCCACTCTCGTAAGAGTGCATCGAAATAGCCTCAAATGAATAGTATCGTCAATGATGCTATTCGATGAGCACCACAGGTGAAATATCATTATATGATTACCTGGGTCTTCCACTTGCTTTCCTTCAAACTTTGGTATGTCTGAAGGGAGCTTCGTGGGCATGGGAGACCAATTGGGGTTGTGTGCGATGGGGTCATTGGTGAGCTTGGTTAAATCAGGTAGATTCAACATCGCTAAGAAGGGTGACTGGGAGGTTGATGCTATGGCAACGTTTGAAGACACGAAGTTCTGGTTAGAACGAGGGTTAGTCTGTGACATACCCTGTTGTGAATTGATCTAGCTTCCCATATGGGATGCGCTCCTCTGCCCCCCAGGGGACGAGAGCAGAGTGGTTTGTGGTGTGTTTTTGGGAGACCGACTAGGGTTCCCAACTAAGGTTTCTCCAAGAAAGGATGAACCAACGATTGTGGCAATGTTCCGTCTTTGATGCCGAAACGTCGAAAGACCTGGAACCCCTCCCGAGAATGGGGGGAGGTCCAAAAGACGCCTGGACCAACAAGGTTCCGTTGGAACCATTTGGGTGTCGACCAGGTTAGGTTTTGGAAAAATTTTAGGGGATTGATTATGTGATCACGACAAATTTATGGTCACATACATAAAACAAAGAGAAAATGAAATGAATTTTCCCTTTAACTTAATCTATGTGATCAATCAAGCAAAAAATGGTTTTGTTTGTTTGTGCGTGATACTCAAAATCCTAGAAGACCTATTACATCCTCACACACTCAAAAGTAACTGGGCCTTGAGAATATTTCTTGCGAGTGCTGACACAACGTCCCATAAGAACTAGCGACACCCCCAGTCAACCGAAGAGAATCCACCAAGGTAAGTGTAGAGGGTTTGGCGCTTGCCTGCACCATCACTTACAGGGTAAAGGATGCCCTAGTTTTTGGCCACTAAGAACCACTGTCCCATGTGAGCATTCAAGTTTTGGGCTTCTTGGTAGTCAGCTAAAAATACCAAGTATCAGCCGGGTCAGGTAGCCCCAACTGATACCGCACGCACTCCGCCTAAGCCTAACACCCTCTAAATCGGGCCGCTGTCGTGCTCGAGTTTTCTTTTTCGTGGGCTGATAGGTGGAGTTTTAAGCTCCCTAAATACACAAATTCTATGTTTCAATGTGAAGTGTGATCAACACGGCTTATTGGATGCCTACTGCCTTGATCCTAACTTAATATATAAATTCTTTTGTGGCCCCTGTGGGGAGAATTTAGTGAGTTGTTTTAAGTTAGTTTTAGGTGGCTTTATTTGCTTAGTGGGTGAGTGTGTGTGAGTGTATGGTGAAAAATCTCATAGTTTGAACATATGGATATCAGTGATCCTTTACAAAAGTCCCCTAGTTAAACTATGTGACGTTGTTCCTTTCTCAAATGGCAAACATTCGCGGATAAGGGGCCGCTTCCAAATCTTCCTAGTTAATATATGTGAGTAAATAAAGGGAGATGGTGAATAAAAAATGTAGAGTGTTCATATTCTTGCCTAGAGTCACCAAATGGTGCAAAGGCAGCGGATTTTACTTGCTCTAATCGGCGATTCAATCCTAGTCCCGCAATTTCCTAGATGCAAAAATTGAATTTAAACTAAACAATTTCTACACTATCTTATGCATGTGTGGTCTTGGGCCACTTATTTGGACTAGTTAAACTAAGTGTGCATACCAAAATTTTCAAAAACATAAATTGTTTGGAAATCTATAGTTAATTCACCCCCTACTTAAACTATGCGAACACTTTTTGCAAAAACCAACTTAAATGAAAATTAAATCTATGCCTACAGAAAGCAGCAAGAAATGAGTTCTCAGAAGTTGTGGGGTATCAACACAAGTGTTAGCAGATACTTTAGGGGCTTCCCAGCACACTTACAAGCAGAAAAATGCAGAATATGGGGATAAAAAATCTCAATCTACAATTTGTGCGCAAAAATCTTGCAAGTAAAAAGATTAGGAGCTACCTTCTTCAATATGTCACTTCAATGCGTCTAGGGACTGCAAAATGGGTCATAGGACTGTCAACTCCACTCCAACATAGATAAAGGGTCTCCTACAAAATATGGCACAACCACATAAACTTGGAACACATTAGTGGAGTCGCCAAACCTGTTGTGGTGGATTTGTCGCACGAGTGTACGAAATTGCACCAGCTTAAAGAGTGTGGTCTACTCTTTAAACTATTGGTAACAGGCAGAAAGTGGGGGAACTCAAAAGAATAAAACTTAGTGGAAATAGTATGCTAAAGTATGCTATGGTTAAACTAAAACTAAAATAAAAATATACAGAAGCTATATAGAGATTCAAAATGATAATAATGCAAACGATGGCTCAATGGCCTCTTCTTATTAAACGTTTGAAATGGAGAAGAAATTTTACCCACTTGCCAAAGGGCCCCTAGGCAATGGCTCTAGGTCCCGATGCAATAATGTTGCCTTCCAAGCTCTGCCTGTGATGCAGTCTCCCTCTCTCTCTCTCTATTGTGGTGGACTAAGATGTTGGGTGGCCAACTATCGAGTCCTCTTTAGCTCCAGCTCCAGGTCACACACACTGCTAGTGTTTCTTAGGAAACTTTGGCCAGCATAACAATGTGATCACCATTTCTTCATATCTTGGTGGCTTTATATAGGTGAGTTTCAAATCATCCTTCCCTCCCTTGGAACATGATGGATAGTGACCCAAGGGAGAGGTGTGATTCCATTGTGTGCTCAAATATCCTTTTGTGTGCTCACCTAGTGTCTAAGGAGGCGCTAGTGCTGTCCTTAGGAAGCTTTCACATAAGGAGTAACTATCCTTTGCTTGGTGTGGTCCCATAAAGTGAATTTTTTCCATTTCCAAGAATGCACGCTTATCTGGCAAAAAGGCAAGCAAAAGGTGCTCTTCTTGAAGGATAAAGTGTGCAATTAAACATTTATGACTAGTTTAAATCTGATTTTCTCAAAACCTTAGAGATTTTAAATACTTATTGATTCCATAATGTGTTCATGCCCTGTAAATCCTTAGGCTCGACATTAATTGATGTCGTCTTCTGCTATACGATTTTCCAGTGTTAACACTTGTTGTAGCCACAATTTTACCATACTTGCATTTCCCGATTTCACATTTTGTGGAGTTGAATATCATCGTGTGTCCTTGATCACACATTTGTCCAACTTTGAGCAGATTGTGATTCATGTTTTCAACCAATAGAACATTATTGCATATAACATCTTTTCTTCTGAGTGTGATGGTACCTGATCCTATAAAATTTGAAGAATCATCATTTCCAAAGGACATGGTTCCATCCTTCTTCTCTTTCAAAGATACAAATTTCCTTTTATCTCCAGTCATATGCGTTGAGCAACCGCTATCAACATACCACACATCTTTGTTATTTTGAGCCTTGAGAGCGAGAGAACAATTATTAGTCTTCTTCTTCTTCTTCCATTTTCGTTCGTTCTATGGATTTGAAAATTCTTTTGGAGAATTTTCAAGTCTGCAGTCTCTGGCTATGTGTCTAAAGTTCTGACATTTGTAACATTCCATATTATTTCTTAAATGTTCAAATATATTGATGTTTTTTTGAGCCCTAGGAGGTTCATATTTGAAGGATCTCCTGAAATTTTATTGGTTCCTAGGGTACGTGCGACATTATATAGCTTTATGAACAAATTTTCCACATGAATAACAATAACCATGAAAAATATGTTGGTACTTGGATGGAAATCTTCGTCGAGGAATCTTCTTCCAAGGATGTTCTTTTGAATCTTGTCCAATGAAGTATACATGCATGTCATATCTCATAGGTTCATTGTATTTTGTTTTAGAAGGTCCCACTTCTTCTTCTTTGTAACCGAGGCTAGTTCTGTCATTGTAAGATCGCTGATTTTTGATGAGTTCTTCCAATGCCCTTGAGTTGTTGGCATAGTTTTGGACAATTTTTCCCTTCTTCACTTCCTTACACAGAGAGACTACTTCGGCTTCTAATGCTTCCCTTTCTTGGTTGTTTTCTTCCAACTTCCTTTGAAGTGACTCTTCAATACATTTGTGTTCTTCAACTTCAATTTTGAGACCTTGAACTTGTTCTTCAAGAGTATTGGAACGGATCTCAGCCTTGAGCTCTTTTATAAGCCTGATTTCCTCCTTAGAAAATTCTTCTATGGTCAACTCTTCTTCTTGATTGTTTGATACCTCTTGTTTATTGTGCTTGGCCATAAACAATACTCTCTCATTGGCTTCTTCTTCTCTGTCACTGTCTTCATTGGATGATGAGCTATCTTCTTTAGAGAGAAAGTTCCTTTTGGATCCTTTCTTTTTTTCTTGCTTGTTGAATTTCTTAAAGACTTTCTGTCCTTTTGAGTTATCATCACTTTTGTTAAGACATTTTGCTGTGAAATTCCAAACCTTACCACAACCGAAATATATCAATGGAAGTTTACCTTTGAATTTTCCCTTACCAATTTTTAGTTTTCTCGTAAAGTAAGCATAGTCTTCATCTGAAATACCTTCTTCATCATCTCCCTTTTCTTCACACTTGTAGGTGCATGTCTTTTCAATTGAAGGTTTTTTGTCCTTATTGGTTTTCTTAGATGAAACGAACACAGTTTCTAGATGCGGAGTACCCTCTTCTTCATGAAGTCTCATTTCATATGTTATGAGAACTCCATGTAATTCCTCTTTGTTGAGTTTGTCCAGATTTGCACTGTATTATAAGACCGATACCTTTGGGTTGAATCTCCCTGGTAACATTCTAATAATATTTCGTATAATAGTCTTCTCGTCAACTGGCTCTCCCAATCCTTCCAGAGTATTGGTTATTTCATCAACGTATTGGAAATATGCAGCAATGTTTCCATCTTATTTCATTCTGATTTGTTCAAATTTTTCTCTATAGATTTGAAGCTTTGCTTCTTTGAAATTTGAGTCACCTGCATATATATTCTCAAGCTTGTCCCATAAATTTTTGGAGGTTTTACAACCCAACACCTTATGATAAGTAGATTCACTAATTCCACTGATAATAGTATTCTTTTCTTTTGCATAATTTACCAAATTCTTCTTACCTTGTTCATCCATGGTTGATGTAAATCCATTTTGAACACTTTCCCATACTTCGTAACCTTGCAGAAAGAGATAAGCCTCCATTCTTCCTTTCCAGAGTGCATAATTATTTTCATTGAACAGAAGTACACCAATCTTGGTATGCTCTTCTAGTTGTTAAATTGCTATTGAAGGAACCAAGCTCTGATACCAATTTTTGGAAATACTGGGAGGGGGGGTGAATCTGTATTCCTTTCAATTAGAGCATTAGTTAATATTCAATTATTATCAGTGTTTGTACAATGATAGCAATAAAAAAAAGGAACACAAATGCACACAGTTTTTAAGGTAGAAACCCTCTCCGAGAAAAAAACCACCTGAATGATTTTCTAATAATTCTTTAATATTAAAATCCAATTGAAAATAAAAGCTCCAACTTCCTAGAATATAGAAAATAATTCTTCTCCTGCTCCCACTGGATGGACACTCCAACACCTGAGATTATTCAGTAGCCAACTGAACAGATGCCCCAACACCCAATGAGCTACAACTAACCCTACTGCCACCATACCATCCTAAAGTTTTCACAGGCTTGAACCTGTTGGTGACTTCATGCACCAGCCTAGCACCACCCTACCACCCTATAGAAGAATAAAATAGGAATGGACTCCTGTACCAAGGAAAATGGTCCACTTTACAATGAAAAAGAATGACGTTGAAGAATAAGACACACTATAACAGAAGCCCAATGATGACACAACCACCTAATGATGATCCTAGACCTCTCGACATCGCCTCTTCAACTCTTGGCAGATATACACTTGTACAATTGTTACAATTATGCATTTACAATGACTTAGTACAATGATACCTTTACAATGAATGTATGCAGTGCTGCCCACTTGAAGACTTCATGTGCTGAAATTCTTGCTATTGTTCTACACCTTGATTGTTGCTCTTGTCATGCTACCCTATGCTGCACCTTTTTTTGCTTTGCTGCCCTAGAAATTCTGGTCCTTTGCAACCCTTGACAACACATGATCTAGCTTTTTCTTGCCTTATATGATCTCAATATTGAATCCGGTGCATCTCTGTTATTTCAGCTCCCCAAGATGTTATTTTTGGTTCTATAGTAGTAATATGAGTCTTCTTTCTAATTCCACAGGTCTGATCCAATTTTGATTCTTCAAGAGAGAGTTATGCCCAATCTCTCATAATGACCTAATTATGGACTGTTTCAGTAGAGCGAACTTGTACGACGTGCCACATGTCATTGTTTCTTCATTCAACTCTGAAATTGATATAGAGAAAACTATGGTCCATGGAATATCTGCCAATTTTACAAAATTCCAATCTGATACTCAAAGAGAGAGTTATGACGATTTTCCCAAGGTCACTTCTTTGAGATGAAGTTCAAGAGGCTGCAATAACACTGACTTCCACAGATCATATCTCCGAAAATATTGCGCACCCTGATCTGAATTTTTTACAGGAGCTTCCTCAATATTTTGGCTTCACCTCATAAAAATTTCCGCTTCTGAATCTCTATATAAAAAAAAGTTAGAGCACAAATTCAACGATGACCTGTTTCAGGTAGTGAAATCCCTACATAAGGAGGATATGAGGATCACAATTTATATAAATGCTTAGGTTGAGAGGGGCTTCAACAAGTGAATGTGGGAGGGATTTTAGGAGCTTAAAAATGATTAATTATTGACTTTTCAATGACCCATGCCACAACCCCATGGGGTTTTAGCCCACTAATTGGGGTTACAAACTTCAAACATGAATATCTTTCAAATCGTGAAGAATTACGTGGCATGCCATATATCAATGAAACATCTCGAAAAGTAGAAACCATCAAAATAATTCTTGACCCAGAATATATTAATTTGGTAGGTCAAAATTCCCATGAAATATTTGGGTAGCCTGTAATATTCCCAAATGGGGAATGCAGCAATATAATGCAGAATGATAGGAAAATAACGCAGATCATATTTTATATAGCAGGAGGCCAATATGGAGACCTTTAATTTGTTATTACAACAGAAAAATATGTTTAATAAGTGGCCCATAAGATGCATAACAAGAAAAGAAAGCCTCCAATGAAATAAATCCCTCAAAGTGAGGTGCTGCAACCATGTATAAAGACTGGAAAAGCCTTACAACGTTATTTATTGGCTCTACAATAGCTGTAGATTACATGTTAGATCTAGAGCAAATAATTTCATAAAAATTTATATATATATCAGATCCATGCACTATACAAGCTCCTCTAAAGAACCCCCTTGGGGTTTTCAGCAAAACACCATGTACAAGTTGTAGATCTGAGATCTAAGACTGCAGATGTACTGAAATATTAATTTCTAGAAAGTGTGGCTGAAATGATATAGAAAATAGAATAGCCTCCTCCAATAGATCTCCCAAGTGAAGGGCAGATCCCCAACACCTGGAAAATCAACTCTCCAAATGGTGTGCTGAACCACCCTGCAACTGAACCTATGGGAATAACGCAGATCTGGATCTAAACTGCACTGTAGGGATCAAAAAAAGGTTTGCCTAATGCCAAGTTCTGAAATTGATTCTCAATGCCTTCAATAATTTCCTCCCAATGAAGTAGAAACCTCCTCCACTGAAAAGGAGCACTGAAATGACCTAGATCTAAAAGATCTAGTCTCCACTTGTTGTAGCTTACAAAAACAACCAAACCCTCAACAAGATCTACACTGTAGTTGAAAGAAGAAGCTTGGCCCTAAGCCAGATAGTGGACAATGCAATACAAACTCTCCCAAGAGCTACTCAATGGGAAGAGGTGGGATTCTCGATCAGGAACACCCAATGCTAAACAACATTCAATCTAAGCTAAACAAAAATAGAAAGATATATGTCTAAACAGACCATATATTTAGAAAAATATCATATACATCAACAAGCTTCTAATGCTTCCATTCCCTTCCTTTTATAAGACAAGAGCTTGCAAAACCCTAAACCACTTCCAATGAGATTGCTTCTTTCACACAAGGCACCTCCATCTAAAACTGCGTTGTCCCTCATTGATGGCCACTCCTCCATGACAATGCTATAGATTTGGTCAAGGTTGACCCAATCAAAATGTCCGACCCCTTTCACACCTAAGGGTGCTTGATTTAACAACCAAGATTTATCCTTTTCATATTTGACATTGATTTATTCATTACTAAGGAGTTTTATGGACCTCCTTTGATATTTTATTCTTTAAACAAAGTAATAAAATAAAAATGAATATTTCCATTAGCTCATGACTAATTGGGAATAATATAGTCCTCCCTTCCCAAATGTTGTCCTCAAGAAACTGATAAGGTGAGTGCTGCAACTCTTCTCCTCCTCCTTTGGTGACACCAACATGTGATAAGATTTCTCCATAAGCTAAGTGTTCACCAATCCATCCCTCCATGAATTTCTCCTCCAAAGTTCTCATGAGATGACAATAGTCCATCCCATAAGGAGACAATAGTTCAAATGAAACAAACATGGTTTGCTCAATGTTCTCACTAAAACATGTAGCATAAGGTACATGGAGAATCTCCATCCCATAGGGCATATACATAGATTCCATCCTCCCTCCATACATTCCCATAAAATGTACAAGTACATAATCAATGTATGGGATCAAAACTACATACATACAAACAAATTTTTTTGCATATGGAGGTGGGTCATAGTCCCACATGTGGAACCAGCACAGTGCATCTCTTGACTACATCAGATCATGATTTGGTAAGTGGTTTCCCCACCACTTACTTGCTTTCCAAGTCATCTCACTATGGCTGAAGGTGTGAGATATATTTGGTGCCTTTGGAATGCACCCATCATGAAACAAAATCTCCCTGTGATCTCCAAGGGAGTGGCCATGTTCAGAAATTGTTATGGCCCAAAGTTGGCCATGAATTTTATAAGGTACAATACTCCTTCTTGGAGTTATGTCCTGCATATACATGGTGAAATAATGCAAACAATAATAAAATGAAACATTATTTACATGAGCATATTATCCACCAAAATTCCTCTTAAAACAAATGGAGTGGTGCATAGATCTATCTCCTTTTTCACAAGAAGAAAGAGATGGCTAAGTTAACTATTTCATAGAGTAATGTTTCTATCCCAAATATACATGGTTCATGCATCTTTGATAATGCTAATGTAGTTCTCCTTCAAAGCCTTTCCAAGTATAGCTCCTCATGATGATGTTGTAAAATCTCATGGAATAGGTGTGGCTGAAAAAGAACTCTTCATAAGCTCTTTGTAGTAACTTCTTCTTGAGCTTGGAGGCTCTAGATAAGAAGATCCTACCATGATGATAGATGACTTCTTCTTGGAATGAATAGCCCTCTCCATGTAGCTGGTCATCAAGTATCATGCATGTGTGAAGATGCTTGGAATAATCTACCAACAATTGGGATTTCCAATATGGATCAATCTCCCATAGTGACAGTGCTGATGATCTATCAATAGAAATTTTTGTCATATGGATGTTATCCTCCTTGAAATCTCCCATGCCAAAGGTACATGTTGGAAGGTCATATCTTCCATGCTTCTCCTCCCACAGCGCAGAATCTGAAATGAGAGTGGGTAATGATGATGTTGGGAGAATGTCTCCCTCCTTGAGTCTACCCAAGACTCCCAGCGTTGTATCATTGTCTTCCAATGCTCCCATTCCTCCTGGATCTATGCTTGGAGCACCATGTTGTGAGACATTTCCCACAATATCTGAATTAGGTGGCCTCCCAGGTGGTTTGCCACTAAATAATAGTGTCCCATGTAGTAATCTCACGAGCATAATAGATGGGACTGTAAGGTCCTTGCTTCCGCTGTGAAAATCCATCTCTGATTTTTGTGTGGAAGTTTTATGTGAGGGATATGTATGCATGCCTTTGATCATTTTAGTCTTACGACTCTTTTTATCCACCCATTCCATTTGCAAAGCCTCCCAATTAGTGGTGACTTTCCCCAAAGTAATCGACCATTGAACACCCAATATCACATTGGTGTCAAGTATGTCAACCACAAAGAAGTAATTAATCAATGTATATGTCCCCATTGTGACTGATAAGGATGGAACATAGTGCATGCATTACATTTTTCTATCTCCTGGGACCAAAACAGAGAATCCCTCAAAAGCATCAGTGGGTATTTCCCTCCTTTGCACTAGTTGGTCATCAATAAAATTGTGGGTAGCCCCAATATCAACCAAAACAGAAACCCTCTGATTCAAGATGGAACCTTGAACTCTTAAGGTCAAGTACTTAGGTACTCATCTCAAAGATGCAAGAGCCCCTCCAATAGGAGAAAATTCTCCACTCCCATCTCTTGATGGTGTTGGCTCTCCTCCTGCAGTGTCAGTGTTGTGACCTCTTCTTGGTTCATCTTATTCTTCCTCCTTATCATCTGAGAATACCTCTATGTAATGTGCTTTTCCAGTTGTACATTTATGTCCAGGTGCCCATGATTCTTGGCAAGTGAAGCAAAGCTTCCTTCTTCTTAGATCTCTCTAGACATCATCATCAAGAGGTTTCTTGTATGAGCTCTCCTTTGAAGGAGCAGCCTTTTCTTCCTTCCCCTTGGATGGGAAAGAGGGCTTGAGCTGAAAAGTTGACTTTGCTTTTGGCAAGGCATCTTGAAGGTCTCTAGCCCTTTCAATGACATCTAGTAGGGTATTGGGATTGGTAGAATTTACCAACCCATGAAGAGGTTCATCTAACCCATCAATGAACATGTATACCCTTCTTGCTACAGATAAATCAGGAACCATGACAAAATGTTTTAAAAAATAAGAAATGTAAGTTTCTTGATTACTTGGTTGTTTCAACTTTGCAAGCTTCATGAATGGTGCTTCAGGATCTCTTCTATCAAATATTTCCACAAGTCTTCTAGTGAACTCTGAATAAGTAGCTACATTCGCATGACCCAATGTATACAAGCCATGGAACCACTAGTCATGTGCTTCACCTTCAAGGTGCAGTGCTATAATATTAATGGCCTCCATCTCTGGAACCTTGTTTAACTGAAAGTAGATGTCAAGTTTTTCTACCGAATATTTGGCAGAACACTTGGATGACCCATAAAAATTGGTTAAAAATAATCTGCCCATAGTGGGGTGCCGATCATGATTCTGAATGAATCCACCATCTCTATGATGATGCCTTGGTCTTCTATTGTCCTTTATTTGACAAAAATTCTTAAAACTCAAATGATATTTGAATCTCTGATTTTGAGACTCATATTATTCAAAATAGTCTTCAAGGGATTCTTGCTCTTGAAACCCTTCAATTCCCACAACCAAAAATGTAGGCATGGTAGAGCGTTGGGAAACTTGTGGTTGATGCACTGGTTGATCATTCTAATGGAAAGACATGCCATAGCCTTCTCCATCATGAAATCCTTTAGGGGATTCCTTGAATCTATCCATTCTCATCTCCTTGATCTCTCTAGCAATGTCTTGCATGGATCTAAGAAGGATCTTAGGGAACTCCTTCTCTTCATCTTCACCTCCAGATAAAGGGGCTTAACCCTTGTCTTCATTATCATTTGTGTAATAAAAATTTCTATGCATTCTCTTTTGATACCTCTTTTCTCTGTCAGTAAGAGGCTCTCCTTATTCAAAAGACATATTGGCTTTTATAATGCACAGGTTGTGCCAAGATGATGCTCTGATACCATTTCCATATTCCCAAATGGGGAATGCAGCAATATAATGCATAATGAGAGGAAAATAACGCAGATCATATTTTATATAGCAGGAGGCCAATATGGAGACCTTTCATTTGTTATTACAGTAGAAAAACATGTTTAATAAATGGACCGTAAGATGCATAATAAGAAAAGAAAGCCTCCAATGAAAGAAATCCCTCAAAATTAGGTGTTGCAACCATGTATAAAGATTGGAAAAGCCTTACAGCGTTATTTTATTGGCTCTACAACAGCTGTAGATTACACATCAGATCTAGAGTAAATAAGTGCATAAAAAGTTAGATCCATATCAGATCCATGCACTATACAAGCTCCTCTAAAGAACCCCCTTGGGGTTTTCAGCAAAACACCATGTACAAGTTGTAGATCTGAGATCTAAGACTGTAGATCTACTGAAATTTTCAGATCTAGAAAGTGTGGCTAAACTGATATAGGAAATAGAATAGCCTCCTCCAATAGATCTCCAAAGTGAAGGGCAGATCCCCAACACTTAGAAAATCAGCTCTCCAAATGGTGTGTTGAACCACCCTGCAACTGCACCTACAAGAATAACACAGATATGGATCTAAAATACACTTTAGGGATCAAAAAAATGTTGGACTGATGCCAAGATCTAAAAATCATGCTTAATGCCTTCAATACTGTCCTCCCAATGAAGTAGAAGCCTCCTCCACTGAAAAGGAGCACTAAAATGACCTAGATATGAAATATCTAGTCTCCACTTGCTGCAGCTTTAAAAAACAACCAAACCCTCAATAGGATATGCACTATAGTTGAAAGAAGAAGCTTGGCCCTAAGCCAGATAGTGGACAATGCAATACAAACTCTCCCAAGAGCTACTCAATGGGAAGAGGTGGGATTCCCGATTAGGAACACCCAATGCTAAACAAAATTCAATCTTAGATAAACAAAAAGAGAAAGATATATGTCTAAACAAACCATATATTCAGAAAAATATCATATACATCAACAAACTTCTAATGCTTCCATCCCCTTGCTTTTATAAGACAAGAGCTTGCAAAACCCTAAACCACTTCCAATGAGATTGCTTCTTTCACACAAGGCACCTCCATCTAAAACTGCGTTGTCCCTCATTGATAGCCACTCCTCCATGAAAACGTTGTATATTTGGTCAAGGTTGACCCAGTCAAATTTTCCAGCCCCTTTCACACCTAAGGGTTCTTGATTTAACAGCCAAGATTTAGCCTTTTCATATTTGGCATTGATTTATTCATTATTAAGGAGTTTTATGGACCTCCTTTGCTCTTTTATTATTTAAAAAAAGTAATAAAACAAAATTGAATATTCCCGTTAGCTCATGACTAATTGGGAATATTACATAGCCCCTGGTGCTGCTTGGGTTGACATCAATGACAACCACTGATCAACAAGAGCTTCATCAACCCATGGTTTTAGGTGGTCGCTGAGGACTTCCTTCTTGTGGCGGAGCCCCTCAATTTCATCTCTAAGTGCGTGACTGGTCCTAAGACACACTAAGCATTATGCGGTGACAAGGGTGGGCATGGTAGCTTTCATTTTTTCAAAATATTGATCCTTCTGGCACAACTCCTAATTGAATTGGCGAAGGAGGGGATCACGCTGCACCGTGGACCATAACCCCATAGCATTTTATAACAATTATGAACCATTGGTGATCTGTGCTGTAATGCTGCTTATAGCTTCTTTGACCAGCATGGCTCGTTGGGCGCGCACTTCAGGAGGGGTATCAGGCTACAATTTGGCTTGCAGTGGAGCTATTTGTTTCTCCAAGTCTTCTTTAACAGGCTACACTTCGGTCCCAGACGCCTTCAAGGCAGCTACTAAGCCTCCGATCTTGGCCTGTGGTGTAGCAGAGGCAAGAATCACTTCTGGTATATCCTCATAGAGCCAGTCTATCAGATGCTCTAATTCAACCTGCTGCGATGTGTGCTGCCTGAGCTTGTGCGGTTTCGGTAGCTTTGGTCACAATGGTTTGCTCGACCTCATTTAATTGATGTTGTGCCCACATTTCTCTGTGCTGGAGATCACCGGAGATGAATGCGTAGAGGGCGTGCAACTTCTCACTTGTCAATCTTGCAACATTGAGATCAACTGTAGAACAAGCACAAACTTGCTCACATAGGACTGGGGGTACTACAGTGAATGCCACGCCTGGGAGGGGGCATATCCAACTCTCTGTCATGGTGGGAAAATTTGAAACTGTGGCTGGCTAGCTCACTTGATTCTGCCTTGCCTGATTCACACTTGCCTGAAGCGTATCTAGTTTTAACTGAAGGGCGTACAACCCAGACTACAAGGCATCCACCGTGGCCTTTTGTTGCTCTTCCAGCACAGCCCATTGGTCTTTGGAAGCAATAGCGATAAAGTCTACAATATTCTCCAAGTATTCTTCTGTCAAGATGACCTCTTCCTCCCTGCCGGTCTTAGTGGAATTGCACTTCTTCCTTTTCCCTTTGAGAGGCTCACCTGTGTGCTTTGTTCTATGTGGGGACTCTGTGCCCTCTCCACCAAGCCCTTCAACACCCTCGTCCTGCTGAGACTCCTGCTCTACCCCCTTGGTGGCATCCTTGAGGGTCTCCTTGGTCGTGGTTTTCTCCATGGAGTGCACCTCAGTTTCCTTCACTGTACTTGTCGGGACAATATCCTTTGGGGCTACGTTCTTGCTAGAGGTGCCTACTGTTGGTCGCTTTAATTACTTTAACAATTCAAGCTCCACATAAATTGTCAACCCGAGGAGGTCTGTTTATTCCAAAGACAATCACGCACTGGATATGCTCAATTCCAAAAGAAAAAATAATGTTGTAGTAAAAAGTCACACAATTATTAATCATACAAATCTAATTATTCACACCCTGTTAATCAAAGCTGAAGTTACTTATGTTATAGTAGAAGCAATTCCTCTATTGCAGTTTTTAAGAATCCAAATAAAGGGAAATCATTCTGCAGGAAAGGAAACCAATCAACCATAACAGGGAACATGACCCTATTCCTTTAATTAGGAACTTCAGCACCTGCTGCCTGACACTAATCACTCTGTAGAGAAGATAAAGTCAAGAGAACAGGACCCTATTCCCATGAATAGGAACCTTCAGCACCTGTCTCCTATTTCTAATCACACTGCAGGGAAAAGAAAGGCAATCAATGGGAACAGGACCCTATTCCTTTGTACAGGAATCTTCAGCACCTGCTTCCTAGCATCAATCATACATTCAAACAAATAACAGAAATAGATCTCTTAACTTCTTAAGAATGAATGTACTAAACACATGCAGCGTTAAAGGAAACATAATGCTCAATAAACTACAGAACTGTGTAACTGGTGTTTCAGCAAACATAATTAAAGTAAAGTGCGAATATCATAAAGAAATCTAACAAACTACAGGAACAGTCGGGTGAATCTTGTGATGAAGGCGGGCCCTTTCCTTCTCACAAGATTCCCCAGGGAAGGAATTAAATTGAAGCGCTCAAAAGGAACTTTTATTCATCTGTCAAAAGAAATGATACATTACAAATGGAGTCTAGCTCCTGTCCTCTCAAACACAATTTTCTCCTGTAGTTTTCGAACTCCCCTCTAATGATGATGTATCCTCTTTTTAAAGAGGAGACATCTCTTACAATTACATTAGAGAAAATCTATGTTTATCCCAAATCTGTTCTTCTTTCTTAAAACAGGGCTATTCTATTCTTCCATAAAAAGATATTGTTACAACAGATACAAAAAGAGTACTATCTTCAGAATAATCCGTGTAACCACTTCCTTGCTCGTCTTCATGTTGTTGCCATTGTTCCAAAAATACTCTTCCAGAATCGCAAATTACGAGTAGTGCCGGAATTTGCGTGCCTGCTGTCTGTTTTAGCAACGGAGTCGACTGTTTCAGCAACGGAGTCGACTGTTTCAGCAACGGAGTTGACTGTTTCAGCAACGGCCGATTGTTCCAGCACAACACATAAATTATCTGCGATCTTTTAGACTTATGTTAGAAACAATCTACCTTCGATTAATGATGAAATATAAGAGTAATATGGAATCATATGTAAACAGATTAAATATATAGTAAAGAAGAGGATTTTATATACCTTTGGATAAAGTGAATGAAAATGATGATGGAATCCTTTTTAAACATGGTTATAAAGGTAAGGTGGTGTCAAAATATATAGTAAAAAATGGTACATAGTGAGGTCCTAACATCCCCCCCAGCTGAAAGGGTTGCATGTCCTCAGGCAACTCCTAGTCTGAGTCAGAGTCTGAGTACTGACTCTGTGCATGAAAGTTGCTCAAGCAGTAGCTGGAGAAGGTGGCTTCTGTCAAAGCTCGGAATCCTCGATTGTTCTGCAATTGCTGCCATGCTACAGCCTCATCCCTGTCAGCCAATTGGTAGTGACACTAGTATTTTTCTGCAGGCATCCATAGAATTGGAAAATGAAAATGGTAACCAATCCAGTTTTCTCCACAATGCCGAATGCATCTGATGTAGTTAGGTACCCTGGAGAGTGCAGCTTGAAGATTATCAGGGCTGAAAGGGTGATACTCTTGTCTTTCCTTGCATGACTGTTGCCAAATCATAGTGTTGGCATTCAATGCAGCAGTCTCCTTTACTCTGATTAGCTGTAGACACTTTAAAAGTGTTGAAGCCTGCAGTTGTTGTATGTACCTGTGCATTCCTGGCTTCTGCAAGAATCGGTGATATTGTGCTACAAACATAGCCGGATTTGAAGGTTCCGGTCTAATCCAAAGGAGCCTATTCTCCTCATTATGCCTACTTGCAATAAACGCAGTTTTCCAGTTGATCTGATTGGCCAGGAATGAAACGAATGCCCTAATTTGTACATCACCTACAATTGGAGTGAGATTGACTCTTCTATCCTCAGGCATGGCCTCGTTATGGAGATAAAGTTCACACAACAAATGTTGGTCACTTTCAGGGGCCTCAGCAAAAGTTTTAACAAATTGTTCCGCAGTAAGCAATTCACGAGGTATGCCATCCTTTATTGCCTTCAATTGAAAATAAACCAGACGTTCAGAGAGGAAGAGAGAATAATTCAAGGAATGTTTTCGGGTAGCCATCAATTTTTGCACTAATGAAAACATCAAAACCAACTTTTCCTTTGATTCCTTGACTTCTTTCTTGGAATCCTTGAGCTGTTGCAATGTCTGTTCCCAAATATCCCAGTTGGCATACATGTGATTCTGCCAGGCCAACTTATGCTGCTGCAATATTTTGTCTTGATCTACAGCATATTGTTTCTTCCAGTTGTTCATAAGTTCTAATTGTTTCCATGGCAGGGTCTCTGTCCCGGCGTTATAAGTATTGGGTTGGGGCATTGTCTGAGTGGCTGAGCTGACCAACACAGGGCGGGATATCTGTGGTTGGGGCATTGTCTGAGTTGCTGAGCTGACCAACACAGGGCGGGATATCTGTGGTTTAGTTTCTTTTTCCAGACTTTTTGAGGGCCCTACTGGTTCTTGTGTGGTAGTAGGGCGTTCTTCTTTAATTGCAGCTGATGTAGATACCTCAAATACCTGAATTTTGACTACTTTGTATCCTGCCTGTTGGTAAATGTTACCACACTCATGGCACATGTATTCTCTGCATGGATCCTTCTTTTGTGCTGATGCTGTGTGTGCCAGCATGTAGAGATTCAATTCTCTATCAAAGGCTTCTCGTGCCATGATTAATTCTTTCTTATTGGCCTCTAGTTCTGATTTCAAAAACTCATTTTCCTCCAACAAAGATGCCATAGTGTGTGAACCCTGTGTGCTGGTTGATTCTGCTGGAGTTGTCTGCTGATCCACAGCTGTAGCTGGTTCTTTTCGAGCAGCTACAGCTGGTTTCCCAGTATTATCATGCTTGGTGTATGATTCTTGTACCACAGTGGCTGGTTCTTGTGTTTCAGCCTCTGGGTAAGTGACTGGTTCTTGTGTGGCAGTCACTGTTTGAGCAATAAACGATGTCATGTTATCCCGGGCCACTGGTTCTTGTGTGACAGCGCCACAGGATGAGAAGGGTTGGGGAATTTGGAATGGTGGTGAGGATTGAAGTTTTAACAGGATAGTGGCGGGGTCAGGGGAGATGGGATTAACTCCAGTTTCAACAGTGATTTTCATTTTCCTTTTTGGTAGGAAAGCAGAGAAGTCAGTGTCTTTCCTTTTCTTTGTAGGAGAAGATTATTTTCTAGGGGAAGGGCTTTCGAAAGAAGTGAAAACTTGGGATGTGGCCCTTGTTTGTCATTTTGAGACAGAGACTGTTGGGGTTCGTCTCTTTCTTTTATGAGTAGGTGGAGATGGGGGTGTTGGAGAGTCATTGCTAGGGATAGGAATAGTGGGAAGGGGTGACTCTACTAAGTGGGACGAACTTGGGGGTAGGTCAACTGGTTCTGAGGATGGAATTACTAGGGGGTCTGGGATATCATCCAGTTGACTTTCATAAGAACTCTCAGAAGTTTCTTGGGAACTTCCGGCTTGTTGGGGAATTTAGGCTTGCTGGGGAATTTCGGCTTGCTGGGGAATGAGGAGTGGATTATTCAGAGGGGGGTTTTGCTGAGCAAAACCCCTCTGAATTAATAATTGACATAAACGATGATGGGTAAGGGATAACAATGGGAATTTAACCCGTCTGCAATAATATGACATGTTTTTGATACAACCAAGCAGATAATAGGGAATATTGACTAATCAACCATGCCTCAAATGATTCATTAAAATGAAGTCGTGTTGATAGACTACCTGGTAACGCCCTTCGCATGTCAAATAGTGCTTGATGAATTCAGCTACTATTGGCCATGGTCGAGGTAATGAATGCAAACTTATGTCGCGGCCTTTAAGTTCAACTGGTTCTTCTGGAAGAAGAAAATCTTGTTGTGCATTTAAAATAACTTGTTTCCTACTGAACCAGCGAGCACCTATAACCGGCAACCTTAAACTTGTGCTATATCTTCCTCTGTGACTGAAATTCGAACCCCTTGAACCACTTAATAATTCCCCTGAAGATTCTGTGCGAACTCTAAAACTTGCTGCTGATCAAATTCTCCTAACCTTTCGAAGTATGTTGTCCATCCTGCTTGTTGAAAAATTTGGTAGGCCTCCGGGAACAATTCGAGAAGAGTTATCGAACCAGGCTTGTGTCTGATAGTCGACCCTCCCATAGCTACTAGCTTGAGTCACATGCAGAGGCGCAGAGAATAGAAACACAGGCTTTGGTCAAGCTAATTGTTGCAACAGAGGATATGGAGTCTCAATGACGGCGGAAATAATAGATATGAAAAGTGACGGAGGATTGGATGGTTTGGAATGATGATTCATTTTTCGAAATTCCCCCCTTACGTATGGTGCAATGATGTTTAAGTGTGCGGAGATTGCAATCATTATGAGCAAGATCCTCTCTTTAAAATATTATTTAACTGCATTACATAAAAACCACATACCTTATATTTTTACCTGTGTCTTTAAAATTCGAAGTATAGAGTGCTTCATAATGGCTTGATATTAATGGAAGAATCTGTGGATTTCTCTGAAATGTAGAACAGGAGCATATCAGGATCTGCTCAATATTGAATAATATTCACCCAAAGGATCTGAAGATTAAAAGTGGAGAACTGAAAAGATTGTATAGCAGAGGAAAGAAATGATGTTTTAATGATGAAAAAATAAATGACAGGTTGCTGAAACTGGTGTTTCAGCAACGGAAAACTGAATGACATGTTGTTGAAACTGGTGTTTCAGCAAAGGGAAAAATCAGGAAAATGGGATATAATGATTTGGGTTTAAGACAAGTGGGGGAAATATTTGCTAAGGGATAATTTTAGCAGTAAGGAACGGGAAATACTAGTTGAAGAATGATATTTCAGGAATGGTAAATGTGGGAAAAATGGAAAAAGGAAAATGTAGAAATGGGATAAAAGGGATATTGCTAGGAAATGGGTTGAAATGAAGGGAACAAGCTTCTGTGATTGAAGCTTCAGATCTTCTTGTGATGAATCTGTCCTCCTTAATGAGCTTTTCTAGAATCTGCAAAATTCAATTGTAATATGCCAACCCTTGACAGGGATTATTAGTTTTAAATCTAATCTAATACTAGAAATACAGTGCAGAAAATTAAATGCTGTGAGGAGCAGAAGACTCCCCTAGAAAAAGATAATGTGTATCAATCATGCAAGCAGTCTTGAAATCCTCTTTAGAAACAGGGCGCTGGTACAAACGAAGCCTATGACCATTGACTAGTAGAGGTGTTTTAGAATCATCAATTGTTAGAAGTCTTACTGTTCCATTAGGAAAAACAGCATCTACTTCATATAGTCCAAGCCAACGTGTACGTAGCTTACCCTGAAAATTTTCAAACCGAGAGTCATACAATAAGGCCCAATTACCTTATTGGAACTACTTGTGTTTGATAATTTTATCATGCCACTTCATTCTTTGTTTTTGAATCATGGTTGTTTGGTGAATGGCATCTAATCTCTTTTCATCCAATTCAAGAAGCTGCTGCAACCTAGCTTTCTGCACATCAGTCAAATCAAGATTAACAACTAAAGCAGTTCTTAGAGTTTTAATTTCAAATTCTACAAGAAAAACAACATTTTTACCATAAACCAATTCATAGGGAGAAAAACCTGTAGTGTTTCTCCAGGTAGTTCTGTAAGCCCATAGTGCTTCAGGGAGCCTTTGAGACCAATCCTTCCGGTTATCCTTCACTGTTTTAGTTAGAATGGCTTCTAATACTTTATTTGTGCTTTCCACCTACCCATTGGCCTGGGGGTGGTATGGTGTAGTCATTCTATGATGAATATGATATTTCTTGAGGGTAGACTTAAAACCATGAGAATTGAATGGAGGTCCTCCATCTGTAACTAGCTCTCTAGGAATTCCAAATCTAGTGAAGATTTCTTCAAATAAGAAAGCTAGGACAGCCTCTTCATTGGCTCTAATAAGTGCTTTGGCCTCCACCCATTTGGTCATATAGTATGTAGAGACTAATATATAAGTTCTTTGATTGGATGGAGGATTAATGGGTCCTATGAAATCCAAGGCCCATCTTTCAAACGGTTCAGAAACTACCTGGGGATTTAATGGCATTTGATCTCTATGATTGGGTTGACCCATTCTCTGGTAGTTGTCACAAGCCCTCACATATTTCTTTTCATCCTTAAATAATGAGGGCCAATAGTAACCCATCCTCAAAATTTTGTGTGCTATTATTTTATCAGCAAAATTCCCTCCACAAGGGCCATCATGACAAGCTTTCAGTATGTCATACACTTCATCTTCCCTAATGCATCTTCGGATTTCCTGATCAAGCCCTGTGTAGAAAAGACACCCACTTATCCAGCTATACCTGGTGCTTTGTTGAACAATTCTTCTCTTTTCTCTGTATGAAAGGTGTGATGGTAATTTTCCTGCAACCAAATAATTGGAAATATCTGCATACCATGGAGAGTGAGCAGAAAATGCAAACAAATACTCATTAGGAAAAGAATCATCTACTGGAATATTATTATCAGTTTTTAACCGTGAAAGGAAATCAACCACCACATTTTCTTTACCAGGCCGATCTACAATTGTGATATCAAATTCCTGCAGTAATAATAGCCATCTGGTAACTCTAGCATTTGTAACAGATTTTTTCATTAAATACTTAATAGCCGAGTGATCAGTGTGGACAAAAGTAGAATAACCAGTGATATAATGTCGAAATTTATTAATGGCATAAATTACCGTGAGAAACTCCTTTTCGGTAACTGTATAATTAAGCTCAGCAGGGGTCATATTCTTACTGATAAAGTAGATAGCATAAGGAAGATGATTCTCCTCTTGTCCCAAGACAGCTCCAATTGCAGTGTCTGAAGCATCAGAAGATATATGAAAAGGGAGGGCCCAATCAGGTCCCCTCAAAATAGGAGTAGTAGATAACTGATGCTTGAGTTCTAAAAAGGCTTTCTGACAAGGATTAGTCCACTTAAATTCAACATTTTTCATAAGCAACACAAATAATGGAGAAGCTATCTTAGAAAAATCTTTAATAAATCTTTAATGGAGAAGCGTTCATTAGGCACCTCCCGATGGGAATGCACAATCTGAGGGGATGTGCACAGCTTCACCACAACCCATTATGTGTTTTTCTCCTTTCCTTTCTCCTTTCCCTTCTTCTTCCCCTTGCCCTTTCCCTTGGCTGGTGTAGATACGATCTCTTTCACATCGGGGGTTACCTCAAACACATCTTCGGACCCAATTTCAATGGAGGCTGTAACAAGCGAAGATTTAGCGAGGTTAGAAGTATTCATTCTCACTCAAAAGATAAATTCAGGGTTGCCTCTGTCAGATAGGGTAGCTCACCCAAACATACAGATGAAAATTGCACACAACACAAAGAGTTCATAGTAAAGTGCAAGGCACAAGAATTTCAGAAAGTGAAGGAACCTATTATGACCTGCGCCCCTCTTTTTATTGCCTCCTATGAGTAAAAATGGTTGGATTAATCTTAAATGCAACTTACCATCAAGGAAATGGTAAAAAATCCTCCCAGATCACCGCATTAATTTCCAAGTTCCCGCTCCATTCAACAGTAAAATCGCATTTTCACCCAGTTTTACTGTTCCAACAGCTAGTTTTTCCAGCTACGCACTACCCCTGCGCCTTCACCCCAACCTTTCACGCCTCCTTACCTGCACACTACCCCTATGTGCCCATTAGACCCCCCTTCGCTTTTCCTTCCTTGTACATGCGACATTCCTTATACAGATACTCCGGCCATATAGTAATTTGGTAGGGCCGAGTTGTCCCTGTAAGGTTTCAAACGACTTCAATTAATGTGCCCAGGTAGGTAGTCTCTGTGTAGCATAGCCATTGGCCAACTTGATCGCACCACCATCTATAATCTCTTTCATTATGTATGGGCCCAACCAATACTCACGGAACTTTCTTGGGTGGCACGCAAACTAGCTATCATAAAGCAACACCAATTCATCTTCCTTGAATACCTTCTGTCGGATATGTTGATCATGCCAGGATTTTTCCTGAGCCTTTTGAACCTTATCGTGAAAATTAGCAATGAACCGATCCTCTTCCAAGGCAACCAACTGCACCAAGCGTTCCTCCATGATGTCAGGTTCTGCCATGTTTATAAAAGCTGCAATTTGTAGGCTGGGGACGATGTATTCCATGGGCATGATGGCCTACTTCCCGTAGACCATCCTAAAATTCCTTTTTCCAGTCATTTTATTGCACATGGTCCTATAGGCCCATAACATTGAGGGGATGTGCACATCCCAATCACTTCGATCAGCATTACAGACCTTAGTTAGTGCATGTTCCAAAAAAAATTTGAAGGCCTCTACTGCCCCATTCGCCTGTGGGTGGTATGGGGTACTCTTCACATGGTGGATCTGAAATTCATTTCTCAAATATTCAATAGTTTCATTAACAAAATTTGTACCTCTATCACTCATGAAGATCTTCGGGTAGCCAAACCTCGTCAGAATATGCTCAAAGATGAAGTGCGCAGCGGTATATGTAGTGAAATCCTTTACAGCCTTCGCTTTTGCCCATCTGGTTACATAATCTATTGCAGTAATGATGTAACGGGCACCTTTGTTCTTCCCTGGGGGATTTATGGGTACTACAAAGTCTATGGCCCATTTTTCAAACATCTGCAAGGCCATCTGCGGCTATAGGGGCATCTCATCTCTACGTGAAGGTTTCCCTGTCCGTTGGCATGCATCGCAGGCTCGAAAGTATGTGTGGGCGTCACTATGGAATGTGGGCCACCACAACTCAACCCTCAAAACCTTCTGCACAATTAATTTTCCTGCATAGTAACCTCCTGCTACCCCTCGATGGGCTTCAACTAGGATAACTTGTCTTTCGTGTTCTAATACATACCTCTGAAAGACCTCATCTACTCCCAACTTGTATAATTGACCAGCAATTATGGTAAAATGAACTGCGCAGATTACCAAATCCTTTTTTTGTTGTACGGAATAGTCTGCAGGTGCCATCCCCATGGTTAAGAAGTGAATAATATATGCAAAGTGCTTGTCAAGTATCTTGATAGCAAAACGTTGCGCATCAGGTAACCCTTCTTCTAGATTTGTTGGCTCTTCCCCACTCTCAATCTAAGACAAGTGATCATGTCCAACATTCAATCTCCCAGGCTTCACCATGATTTCAAAAGCATACTCCTGGAATAGCAGTAACCACCTACAATCTTCCCCCACAACAAAGGCTTATTGACCAGGTATTTTAAATTTGAATGATCAATGAACATATTGAAGTGTCCTCCCAATAGATAGTGCCTATATTTCTGCAGAGCATACACCATTTCCAAGCCCTCTCGCTCAATATTAGAATATTTATGCTCTGCGCTAGACAGTTCCCTGCTAGAAAATGTAGCCAGGTGATCGATGTATCCTTCTCCGAGTTGCACTAAGATAGCTCCTAGGGCTATCCCTGATGCATCCACATGTACATGAAAGACCTTTTCCCAATATGGAAATATGAGGATAGGCATAGTGACTATCTTCTTATTCAGTAGCTCAAAACTCTTCTGACACTCCTCATCCAAAAAAAATGATACATCCTTCTTGAGCAACTTCTCCATTGGCACAGTAATCAGGGCCTATCCTTGAATAAAATTCCTGTAGCAACCTGTGTGCCCTAAGATGGAGCACAACTGTTTCTCAGTGGTGGGGACTTCCAAATTGATGATAACTGTAATCTTTTCTAGGTTAACCATCAATCCCTGCTGACATACAACGTGTCCCAAAAAAATACCAAATGGCACGCAAAATATGCATTTCTTGATGTTTAGTGATATCTGGTGTTTCCTGCAAGCATCCAACATCATGCACAAGTTCGACACATGATTCTTTACTAATCCAAAAACTATCCAATCATCAAAATAGACCTCCAAAAACTTGTGAATGAACTCTTTGAATACTGCTATGACTATGCACGAGAAAATGGCAGGGGCATTCTTTAGCCCAAAAGGCATGACAATGTACTGGAAATATCGCCACTTAGTCGCAAAGGTTTTCTTGTTGTGGTCTTCAGGTGCTATTATGATCAGATGGTACCCTAAAAACCCATAGTGAACTATTATGCTTCCTGACCTCCCACAGTATCCAATATTTCATCAGAGAATGACGTAGGGAAAGAATCATGTACACAGGCATCATTCAATTTGTGCAGGTCTACGCAAATCCTTATCTCTCCTAGACCACCATAAGGCTTTGTTGATCCCTTAGTTAAACTAAGAGGGGGGGTTGAATCATTTTAATACATTAATGGACTTTTAAAACTTTTCTTTAAACTTATTTGCACCTTCATTTCATGATAAACTTGTTATATAATGAAACAACAATATTAATATGTGAGCAACAAGTATTAAGCAGATTGAATATAGAACATCAACACATAATCATCATACACATGGAAAACAGATATAAGTGGAAACCCATAAGGGAGAAAACTACATCTTATTATTTTTGCAATGCAAAGGCAAGCTCCAAATCCCTCTCACCACTGATTTTTTGTAGGCTCCAACCTACAGGAGGCTACTACCTCAAATTATGCAAGCTGTAACTTGCAAGTAAGCTCCAACTCCCATCTATTTTCTACGGGCTACAACCCACAGGAGGCTCCTACCTCAACTAGCTCCAACTAGACATCTATCAAGCTACAACTTGAAATGGAAGCACCAAATCCCATGTATTTTGTGTAGGCTACAACCCACTGGAGGCTCCTACCTCAACCAGCTACAACTGGAAATCTATCAAGCTGCAACTTGATATGGAAGCACCAACTTCCTCACTTCTTCACTGCTGCCCTTCCAGCCTTCAAATCTGCTTCATATCAGCTATGGTTTTGCACAACATCTCTATCTGATCTATTTTATTCTTCCACTCTCTAACCTCTTTATGCATATAACAATACCATAATTTATATAGATCACTTCATAGCTGTTTTCATTCCATATGGGAATATGAAATGAACATGTATGAATCTTTGCCTTCCACCCTCTCAGTTTCTTGCTCAGCATATTTAGGATGTTACAACAATACATACGTTCATTTCATTATTAAATTGGAGTTTTGCTTTTCCTTAGAGACTTGCCTTTGCATCACAAACAATATAAACTAATTAATACATTTACAGTTACAATAATATTCCAATTAAACCCTTTCAGCTTCTTAGCTTTGTTGTGTGTTTGTCCTCTTCTGCTTGTTATTCCTTTGCCTTTTCTATTTCTGTAGTTATATTTCAACTGTGCTGCAAAACCGCCTTTTTTCCTGACTCGACCCATGTTGTTGCATTGTCCTGCACGAGCTCTCGTTCCTTTTTCTTACCCGAGCCTTTTCTTTCTAAGTTCAGACTTTTCTTTTCTTACCCGAGTATTTTCTTCCGTGTTCATCCTTTTCGTTTGACTCACTGTCGCAACACTGTTCTACATGAGCTCTCAGTCCTTTGTTATGCGTTCAAGTCTTTTCTTTGTTGCCTGTGGTTTATGGCCAACATAAAATCCCTTTTAACATGCAGATAAATACAACTTCAGAGTTAATTCCACATACATACGTTAATGATAAAACACACATATTTTATATAACATAACGGACATAACAGACGCAGAACAAGAGGTATCGGGTCCCACAACCCTTGACCAATCACAATACATCACATAGCGCATGCCCACAACTTTTAACGTTTAGCACTTAAACGTATCTCCTGTCTTGTGCAATATGCGACTGCATCGCATTGCATCCAACTTACCTTACCGTGCGAACCTTAAGCACAAAAACATAAACTCTATGATGTGCACTAATGTGCAGTGCTGACATGTGGCTCCTCCCTTTCATCACATTGCAACTTTCTAACCTTACCGCATCACAAACAAACTTACATAGCTTAGTGCTATCTGCTAATATATGCGATGAGAAAACTCGTGATCCGCCATCTGTTGTTGATTTGCGCCCAGATCTAACGGTCCTCACCTGATCGCACTTCGCACTTTATAGTATTTACTTTATGGTTACACTCTATTTATTGTTATCTGCGATATTGCGTAGTGCCAACACGTGTCTTCTCCACTTCACATCACAAATACTTTAACTTACCATGTGACACCTTAACGCTAAAATCTAAGAGTTACAATTTGTGAAATAGCTCCTGGTGCGATTTGATCTCCACCAATGGTCTTTGAGGGATCAGAAAATCCACACTTGTTTTTTTGATCAACTTCACATCGCCGATTAAATAAATTACTGTGTGAAATATTAACGCTATCCACTAAATCCGGGGATGTGCGAAGTCTTCACGGGTTTGCGAGATGATCCCCACCATCGATCTGTGTCTGATCTAACGAACCTCTCTTTTGCTTGCAAATATGATTGGTCTTCAATTCTTAACACATAAACATTGTAATTCCTAGTTTGTGATGTGCGCTTTCATTCTCCACCCGAAAACGTCCACATCTCTGCCGTTAATATTAAATATTCAATTCTGCGATCTAATCTTGACTGTTTGCTCATCCTTCACGCAACTCTTCTTCATTTCTTCCGCCCTCTCTCATCTTTGTCGTTAATTCTTAATACTTTGATTCTGTGATTCGATCTTTGTTGTTCGATCGCCTCCCTTGGAATTCTTCTAATATTTCTCTGCCTTAGTCAATTTTTCTTCTTTTTGTGAGCACCGATACTCTTCATCTTCGCGATCCTTCCTAAGCTTTATTCAATTTCTAAATGCATTGATCTCTCTTGAGCTTTTTCTTCTATTCGCTATTCACTCTGACTTGGGATTCTTATGCTTGCTGCACGCCTTTTCATCTTCTCTGCTACCATTTCTGCTTCTCCGCTGCCTTTGTCGCTTATTTGTTGCTATTGCTGCTTCTCTGCTGCCTTTGCTTCTTCTATGTTGCCTTTGCTACTTATCTGCTACCTTGCTGCCTCTGCTGCCTTTGTTTCTTCTCTGTTGCATTCGCTGCCTCTATTGCATTCGTTGCCTCTGCTGCATTCACTGCCTCTTCTGCCTATGCTGCTTCTTTGCTGAATTCAATTCCTCTGCTGCCTTTGCTGCCTCTCTGATAGTGTAATGCTTCTACTTGCCTCTTTGCTGCTCCTCTACCTCTCTTCTATGATTTCTCACTACATTGTTACCTGATCTTCTCCTTTTCCTTATTTTTGGTTCTTCTCTACTCCTTTGCCTTAAAGATATTTCAGGTGCTGCTCCTTTGTGATCCTTTTCCATCAATGGAAATATTTCCAACAGGCTTACGCAATCCGAATGTTCTACCAGTTCAATGTTACCTTCAGCCACCATATTATCTATTTCCTCCTTGAATTTATGTTTATATTTAGAGTTTAGTCGATAGGGCCACTTTTTTACAAAGCGCACATCTGGCTTCAAGGTGATCCTCATAACACCCATATCCCCAACGATCCCTTTTAGCTCAGAGAAATTTGTAGGGAATAGGTCCTTATATTCGGTCAGTAGCTTCGTGATACTTCCAACCATATCATCATCCCAGTAATCCCAAATTTAACCATATTGGGTTGCTCTTCCATGCCAATGCTGACTTCCTTCAATTTTAATGGTTTGGTTATATCAATTGCCTGCAATAGAGGTCCTGGAACTATACGTTCTCCTTCCGACTCTGGGATAGTGATATTTCGGGGGTCCTCATCGCAGTCTTCTACTACAAAATTTCGGTAGTTGACAATATCCTTCATCTGCACATCCCAAGATGGCACAACACATTCTCTCCTAGATAAGGATTCATCAAAGACCAGAACATCTATATCTTGCATGGATTCATCTAGTTTCTCTATTCCTCCTACTAAAACAAACGTCATCATGAAATTTTATGTCGTTATACCCCAGTGACAAGTGCACTGGTGTAGCTCTACATTCAAATACCAGGTGGTGAGGATTGTTCCTAAGGAATGAATAAAAATATGGACCCATTCATTCCATACTTCCATTCAGATAGCCAAGTGCTTGTGCGGATCCCCATGACCAGAGAAGAGTTCCATGGGTGGGTTGACTGGAGGTTCAAATCATAGGATAATAATTTTTTGGTATTCCTCCTAGTCCTAAAAAGATTCCCTATGAGTTTCCCACCACCGCGCAGGGGTCACGTACATAGCCAATTCAAGTGCCCAAAAATTCCGTTCTTCAGGGACATCTACTTCGAATGCTTTAAGAAAGTCCTTGACACTACCAAAACCATCAAAGTAGGGCACTTCTCTTACCTCTAAGGAGATGCATCAGAAGCTCTTTGTGATCTTAAGGCACTGCAACGCAAATGCCTCATTAAACCAGTTCTACCAATTTTCTATCTCACGATCTGAGTCTGAGAGGCATTCATTGTCTTTCTCCCAACACAACATGCCATCAGCCATGGGGTTGATACGATCATCATCATGAGCAGTCAATTTGTAAATGTGATCAACATCCTCCTCCTCGTGCACCAACTTTGTATATCGCTCACCTTTTGTAGGATCCGGGGGGGACTATTACCCATGTACCCTCGTTCTCAAATATCATACTTCTTTTTTTAAGATTGATGATACCCCCCATGTCAATGGCTCGGTCCAAACCTAAGAGCGTAGGATAAGGGTCAGCATCATCCACAATCTGAATTACTTCAAAATATGCATTGACTTTAACTCCTGCAATGTCTACCACAACCTTCAGCAACCTACCTATTTGAATGATATTTTGTTGGTTAGACATTCGTAACTGAATAGTGGACCACTCCAGCTTGGGTTCTCCCATCCTTTGTCAGGTTTTCTTGGGTAGGACGTTGGCATCCGATCCTAAGTCGAGGATGACTTGATCCATTTCATTATCCCCAATCTGCGCAGTCATACGCATTTCCGGACCATTCCCTCTCTTGTTCTTATAAATCTTATTCACAATTTTAACCTCTGTTTGTGGGGCAACCTTTTTTAAGTAGTTATCTATTAATGCTTGGTGATTCTCCATCGCCTTTTGGTTGCACAAAATCTTCATACATGCCCGAAGGAACAACTTAACCGCTTCATATGATTTCGGATCTACCAAAGTCCTCGAGGTAGATGCTTTGTCCTTGGTCATCTCCTTCTGAGCTTCGATGGAGGTTTCTTTCTCCTTTTTCAGACCTAGGCTTTCCTTTTTCTCAGCAAATTTCCTAATCAGTGGTTCAGCCACAAAGTTTTTGTTAGCTGCTCTAGTGGAAATGCCACTATGCGTAATCATATTAATACTTGGCCCATCATCTCATGGTTCCACTTTAACTTGTTTTACATTCTATGTGGGTGTTTGATGTTTCTCCTCCATCTTTTCTATAAGCACCAGACAGTCTTCAATGAAATGGTCGAACTACCTGCAATATCTGCAGGATTTTCGTGCAGGGTTCGGGCAATCTCTTGCATAATGTCCCACATCCCCAAAATTGTAGCAAATTAGTTTCCTTCATCCTTGACCTGCGCTTCCGCCTCTCCCTCCTCCCTGACCACTTGCAGGGGATCCTCCTCGCCTAGAGGGAGATACTAGCGATGAAAGGTTAGCCTGTACCCTGTATAGGTTTCCCCTATCTACCATTAGGTTGAATGTTCGATAGTTAAGCTCATCATGACCCACTTACGAGCAAAATCTGCACCATTTTTGCTTCAGTTCTTGGACATAGACACCTAGTCGTGGGCAGTGATCGAAAGTCTGTGCACCATGGCGTGGGGATACTTGGTCTAGCCATGTCTATAGGGCGTAGAGGAATTGGTCCCCTAGCCTAAATATAATCTGAAAATAGAAGGCATTGATCCTTAGTGTGGCCTGATACCCTGCAGTGTATGCACCAAACATCTGAGCTAGCTTCTTTTCTCCGATATCTTTGAAAATTATGAATTTCTAAGTGCATTGCCTCTAGCTAGTTCTGAATCTGCAGTGCTGCAAATTGAGTATCGTCCCTAGGTGCAGCTTCCAACTTCATGGAAATCTCCAGGGCTTCTTCCTGGGAGTCTATTTTCTGTTGTCCCATAGGTCCGCGCAGATGTGGTAACAGCATGGCGATAAACCACTCCTTGTTCTGTTTGTCCTCATATAAAAATCCTCCATCACTAATGACTTTCTTTAGCTGTTGGTTAGCTTCCTAGACTGACTATGTACGTCCCTACTTAAAATATTTCAATTCGACCACACATTGAGAGTAGGACTTAGGCTTCCAGAACTATTGTCTTAGGACATCCTTAATGTCTTGTATTGAAGGATTCGTGTGCTGACCAATGTATCCCATGAACCAATCCAGGGCTATTCCTTCAAAGGCTATGGATAGTTGCGCCCTCTTGACAACATCATTATTAATACTATGCATAGTCCATACCGACTCTACTGCAAACCAGAATTGATCCATATCCTCGTCCCATGCACCCTTAAATGTGGGTAACTTCATGTGCGCATCCATATTATCGGCAGGTGGTGGCGGAGGTGGGGTAGGAGAATTATTACCCTTGCGTGGGTTTGATAGTGGCATAGCCAGGGTGCTAGTCTCTATGTGTGCAACCCTGTTCTGGTTTAAGTCAAGAAAATCCCTTAGAGGACTGTATACAGATCTATCCCCTTATTTATTAACTCGGTGGTATTTACCGCTTTGTGTCGTGCTTCCACTATGGTCGAAGGTCATTCAATCAATGTGACTGCACAAGACACATTTTTCACACAATAACATCTTAATCATCAACGAAAATGTTTGCAAGAACTTACCTCTAAACCCTTTAAAGAACCTTTTCTCAGATTCAGAATAGGACACAAACTGATCAATTGCAAACTCAGTTACAAATCCTCCCAAAACACTATCAACCTAGTGATCTACAGTCTGGGTGATCTTGTTATCAACCTTCTCCAACTATTGGATCAATTAAGGGGTTCACTGTGTGACCTGATCGTCTTTCCAACAGGTCTAGAACTTCACCAACCTTGCCAGGCAGTCCTGCAGTTCATGTGCAAAGGTTACGAAGAATATTTCGTGTACCTCCGTGAAAATGTACTTGTTCTTCGACTCTTCGGCAGTCAACTTCTTACTTCTATTCTCTTTTAGGGAAAACTCCTAAATCTTCTTTTCAAACCAGTCCTCAAGTTCATGCTTCAATGGCTGCCAATGAACCCATGGCATTACCCGATCTCTCTCTCAAAATTCTCTCAGTCCCAACAACGGAACCATTTGTTGTTTTGTGGGGTCTTGACCTAGGTTCGGTTTTAAGGTTTACCAAAAAACCCCTGTACTACTGGCCCTTTCGGAAATGGCTAGCTTGTGCAGTTCAAGGTCTCATCCGAAGTAGTATGGGAGGGTGCTGGAACCAAGTTTCCACACCCTGAGAGAGAGAAATTTAATTGGAGTGGGTCCTTTCATATCTAACAAACCTGCGTTAGAGAAGCCCTAACGCAGAAACCCTTAACAGTATATCGACGGAATAACTTAAGCGAAGCTCATCAATCATCAGATAACACGTTAACAGAATTAAGGTGACCAATAGTAACCAGATCTATGCATTCATTTCTTCTTACAGTGTCGCATCCACATACGCATTCATAAATCATCAGTGTTCAACAAACATTTATATTCATAGAAATAACATAAAGCACAACCAATAACTGTAACACAAAAGCACTTAGATATCACAAAATAGTCTTTCTCATTCATTCACATCGGATCCAACTTAAATACGCTATTTACCAGCCAGCGCACATAGCCAGCGGGTCCACACACAACAGGACTCAGGGTCTCCGCGCACATAGCCAATAGGAGCCCTTATCCAGACAATCGACACAAAATATCCACATATTCGTATCCAAGCTTGATCCAAAACTTAGCCTACCTCTAGTCTCGATTTATCCATATATTAATAACATATTAGCCTCCGCTACTCTATGGTTCACAAATCATGGTTTGTAGACTCTTGGTCTACCCTTTGACCCATTATAATTCATGGGGGGCTTTGACCCGCCCCAAAGCCCTTGCACTAGACTAAACTATTACAAAAAATTACAAAATTGTTCCAAAATTTCCGCAAGGGGACCCTGCTCCAACAACCAATGACAACAAGAGAACCAAGAACACACATGCAAAACCATTCATGCCAAAAATAGCAAGGAAATCATACATGCAACTCGATACCTACAAATAATCCCAATGTAGCCGCTCGATCCTACTCTTCCTTGCTTGATCCATACTTCCTCTTTGCCTTCTTTTCTTTTCTTGATCCAATGACAAAGCGCTCCAAGAAAACTCTAAGTGTCCAAGAGTGTGAGATAGGGAGAATAGAGAGAGAGAGCTCCAAAACTGAACTGATAAAAAGGTTACATTAACAAAAGGTACCAATTGTTCCTTAGATGCCTTTTTATTATTGAGGCCTATATTTTCTTCAATTTTCCATTATTTTCCTTCATTTTCCTACTCACATGAAACCTATGTACTTTCACCTTCCTTTTCTCCTAATTTCATTTATTTTCATAAATAAAATGCAAAATAATGTCTCTTTCCTTTCCAAAGCCATTTTCATTGCCTTTTCCAATTTCCTTATCCATAATAGCCAAATGAACATCCGCACTAGGATTTTTTTCCCAACATTAAGCTTGGAATAAGTGTCCCATAACCGAGGTTATTATTTTTCCTTTATTAAATTTTATTACATGGAATTTTCACCAAGGTTGTTACAGAACCCTCCCCCTTGGGGGAACACCATCCTTGGTGTTTAATGATACCTACAACCAATAAGATTTCTGAAATAAAAACATACTACCCATTGATCTTTATAACTTAGCTCGTTGTAGTATTTACAATGATCAGCTTGCTGAGAAGAAAACCAACATGACAACATAGCAATATGGTAACTATAATGACATGACACCCATATCACTTATTAGAGATTTATATCATAGCTCATGCTAATATTTACATCCATATACATATGCACATATACTAAAAACATCACTTCAAAACATATGTCAAAAACATTCTTTCAACCGACGAATAGAGCAGGATACATAACCCCATTTTATCTGCCATCTCCCATGTAGCTTTATCGGGCCTAAAGTGATTACACTACACTTTAACCTGCTTGATTGCTCGATTCTGGAGCATGAGAATCTTTCTTTGCAAAATACAATGCAGTTACATTTGGAATTATCCTTTGGGCTCCACCTGAAATACAAACCAATCACTCACATGATAAACATGTTTAACATACTTATTAAGAAATGAAACATGGAAAACATCATGGAATTTCATTGTCATAGTCAGTGAAAGTCGATAGGCTATTGGTCCAATCCTTTCAAGAATCATGACGGTCCACAAAATCAAGGTTCCATCTTGGCACATGATCCAATCCACAAGGATCTCTTCTTGGACTTGATGCGCAAGTACACTTGTTCCCCAACCTGAAACTCCTTAAACATCTTGTTCCAATCTACATATTTTTCTACTTGTCCTATGCTACCTTTATATTCTTCTTTATTACCTGCATTTCCTATTCCATTTATGCCAACATGTCCAGTTCAATCAATACCTTATTCACCAGATCACTCAAACTGATGGGAGTATTGTTGATCTAGGTGAATATTGGTGGCCACCCGCCTATTCCACTTGGGGCCCCACCATTGTTTCTTTAATTTTTTTCAGTTTCCTTAATTTTAGCACAGTTTACTATTTTCACCTGGATCATTCCTCACCCCTTAGGAAGAAATGGTCCCCATTTCATTGGGTTCCTCCATGAGATGAGGAAAATTCTGTTGAACTTGGTCCCTGGTGAACCATTTTCCTTGGTATAGGAGTTGGGCAACTTTGACAACCCGATATAGTTGGATCTTGTGCTAGCGAGTGTTCTTTATTTGAATGTCCATGATACGATCCGCAGTGGCTCATTCCATGTAGTTTGGGCTTAAATATGTTGATATGAGTTGTTTTGCAATGTCATAAGTGTCCAATAGAGGTGGGAAGTTGGACCGAAGGCGGTCCACATTGAGCACATGGTGTAGACCAAGAAATGGTGGAATATTGAGATCGAAGGCATTGGCCCCTACAACCTTGGTGATGTTTTAAGGGCCATATCATAGTGGGTGAAGCTTGTGGTGAGGTCTAGTGCGGCACTTGTTCGGAAAATGTAGCCACACTTTGTCTCCCACCTAGAGGTTGTGTGGCACCCGATGTTGATCATGTCATTGCTTGTACTTATAATTGGCTTTCCCAATATGTCATGAACCTGTTCGTGGATGTGTTGAATGCACTCAATGAAGCTTTTTTCCTTGTCAGATTCAGACTAGACGTGAGCGGAATCGGTCTGAGTAGCCGCAAATGTCATGGCTACGTCAATGGGACATAGTGGCTAGAATCCCAAGCCCACCTAAAAGGGGTTATGGCTGGTTGAGTTGTACTGTAATATTCCCAATTAGTCCTAAGCTAATGGGAATATTCATTTTTTTATTTATTTTTCTGTTTCATGAATAAATGTGTAAAGGAGGATCGTTAAACTCCTAAACAGTAAATAAATCAATGCCACATGTGAACAAGGCTAAATCTGGGCTATCTAAATAAGAACCCTTAGGTGTGAAAGGGGTTGAATCTTTTGACTGGGTCAACCATGACCAAATCTACAATTTTTTCTTGAAGGAGTGGCCATCAATGATGCACAACGCAATTTTAGATGGAGATGGTTCATGTGAAAGGAGACATTTCATTGAAGGTGGTTTAAGGTTTGCAAGTTCTCAGTTTATCAAAGGAAGAGGGTGGAAGCATGAGAAGTTTGTTGATGACATTGTATTTTCAGAGTATATTGTCTATTTAGACATATCTCATTCTCCTTGTTTTTTAGCAAAGAATAGTGTTGTTTAGCACAGGGTGTTCCTGATCAGGAATCCCACCTCTTTCCTTAAGAGGCCTCTTGGAAGAGTTTTGCATTTATTGTCCACTATTTGGTTGAAGGCCAAGCTTCTTCTTCCAACTACAATGCAGATCTTGTTGAGGGTTTGGTTGTCTTTGAAAGCTGCAGCAAGTGGAGGCTAGATCTACTCAGATCTAGGCCAATCTAGTGCCTCTTTTCAGTGGGGAAGGCTTATATCCCATTGGAAAGAGAGTATTGGATCATTGGAGCTACATTTTCATATCTTGGCTTGAGGCCAAACATGTTCTAAATCCTAAAGCACATTCTTTCTTCCAGAACTACGTTATTTGTGTGGGTACTGTTGCAGGGTCTTTTGGCACACTTTTTGGAGGAGTGGTTTTCATGTGTTGGGGATCTTCCCTTCACATTTGAGATCCATTGGAGGGGATCATCATATTGCATATATCATATCAGAACTGAATGTCCATGTATTTCTAAATATTTCTGCAGATATGTAGCATTAGATCTCAGATCTACTCCTTGTACTTCATATTTTGCTGAAAACCCCAAGGGGAATTTGAAGAAGATCCTATCTAGTGTATGGATCTGATATAGATCTAACTTTTTATACACAAATCTGCTCTAGATATGAAGTGTAATCTACAGTAGCTAATAAAAATAACGTTGTCAAGCTCTTTTCAGTCTTAATACATGGTTGCAACACCTCTTTTTAGGCTTTTCTTCTATAAAAGTATTATATTTCCTGTTGTACCTCTCATGGGCCATCTTGTGCATATATTTTTCTGATGTAAATGTAAATAAAGAGCCTCCATATTGGCCTCCTTATCTTACTTAGACGATCTGCATTCTTTCTTTGCATAATTTGTTTATTATTGCTGCATTCCCATTTGGGAATATTACAGTGGTATCAGAGCAATCATCTTGGCACAACCTGTGATTTCTAAGAAGCCAATATGTCTTTAGAAGAAGAAGAGCCTCTTACTGACAGAGAGAAGAGGTATCTAAAGAGAAGACAGAAGAAATTTGATTACACTAATGAAAATGAAGACAAGGGTAAAGCCCCTGCATCTGGAAGTGATGAAGAAGGAAAGGACTTTGCAAAGATCCTTTAGAGAGCCATGCAATATCTTGCTAGAGAGATCAAAGAGATGAGAACGGACATAATCAAAGAATATCCTAAGAGATTTCATCTTGGAGAAATCTCTAGAATTTCTCATCACTGGAATGATCAACCAGTGCTTCAACCACAAGTTTCCCAACGCTCTACCATGCCTACCTTTTTGGCTGTGGGAAATGAAGGGTTTCAAGAGAAAGAATCCCTTGAAGGCTATTTTGAAGAATATGAATCTCAAAATCAAAGATTCAAAGATTATTTGAGTTTTCAGGAGTTTTGTCACCTAAAGGACAAAAGAAGGCCAAGGCATTATCATAGATATGGTGGATGTTTGGTCCAAAATGCGGATGCAAATTAGAGTTTCATTTACTATCAATCTGGATAAGTAAACTTCGAGGATAATCCAAAATATATGGACTTAGAGACAAAATAAACTAAGCTAGGTGAAGAAATTCCAAAGTTCCTTTACAGGAAGTCTTTCATTGGGATCTCCAACACTTATTTAGTCATTTAACAAAATGAAATATAAAGACATTGTGATAAGTGTAAGAAATATTAAGGCTCCCTTACAAGAGACTATTCATTAATATTTCTAATCATCTTAATCAAAAAAATATTTAAACTAATGAAATTAAAGCACTTAAACCTAATTCTGATTGATTGCATGAAATGTTAAAGCTCTCTTACAAGAGACTATTTATTTCTATCTCAATCATATAAATTAGAAACTTAAACTAATGAAATCAAACATTAAATAACAAATCAGATTCATTGAAGGAAACATTATTACTTTCTTACGAAAGTTCATTCATTAATATTCAAAACATATGAACCTAATAATTTAATCTAATGAAATTCACAAACAAACATAAAATAAAAGTGTACTTGCTAGGCAATGGGGATCCTACCAAGGATTCACAAGCACACGAAAAGAAAAGTCAGATGTAGAGGATCTAAGAAGCTCTGTCTTATTCATCATCAATTGCAACCATTACAATGATTCTCCAATCTAACTTCTCATTACCAACCTATAAGATACTAAGCTTAAAAAAAATGAAGACTACCAATAAAGATTACAAATGAAGGAGATAACACTCCTATTTATACAAAAACTATGATAACAAACTCATAAATGTAAATCCAATATTTCCTCCTCTGACCCACATATTTCTCAACTAATGGTGACACATAACCCTATCCTCCATGATCTCCTCAAATTCGAATTTGAACATAGGGTGCCACATAAGGGTGCCTTGGTAGCTTCTTTTGTACCTACACATGTCAACAAACTCATTCTAATTGTTAGGTATAACCATAAATCCACTTAAAAATGTTAAGAATTAATAAACTTTGGAAAAGCATAGTTATAAACCAATGATGAGGTAAATGTAATGATGTGGAGGTGGAATGAAGGTGACATGAAGGTAATATGGAAGTAATGTGAAGGTATTGGTGAATAATGGAGTGAGAATAGGGACTATTTTGAGGCCCAACAGTGGATTCACTCAAAATCATGATCGACATCACTCTATGGGCAGATTATTTTTACCCAACTTTGATGGGTCATCCAAGTGTTCTGCCAAATCATGGGTAGAAAAACTTGACATCTACTTTCAGTTGAACAAGGTTCCAGAGATGGAAGCTATCAAGACTGCAGCGCTGCACTTTAAAGGTGAAGCACATGACTGGTGGTTCCATGGCCTGTCAACATTGGGTCATGCCAATGTGACTGCTTATTCAGAGTTCACTAGAAGGCTAGTGGAAATATTTGACAGAAGAGATATAGAGGAACCATTCATGAGCCTTACAAAGTTGAAACAATCAGGTAATACAAAGTCTTACATTTCTGAATTTTTGAGATTATCTGTTATGGTTCCTGATTTGTCTACAGCAAGAAGCGTGTACATGTTCATCGATGGTCTAGATGAACCTCTTCATGGGTTGGTAAAATCTACCAAGACCACCACCTTCCATGATGGTATTGAGAGCGCTAGAGACCTTCAAGATGCCTTGCCAAAAGCAAAGGAAAGTTTTCAGCATAAGACCTCTTTCTCTCCCAAGGGAAAGGAAGAGAAAGTTGATCCTTCAAAGGAGAGCTCATACAAGAAGCCTCTTGATATTGAAGTCCGGAGAGAACTAAGGAAGAAAAAGCTATTCTTCACTTTCTAAGAATCATGGGCCCCTGGACATAGATGTGCTGCTGGAAAATCACATTACATAGAGGTATTCTCAGATATTGAGGAGGAAGAAGATGATGAACCAAGAAGAGGTCACAGTGTTGACACTGCTGAAGGAGATCCAACACCATCAGGAGATGCAAATGGAGCATTTTCTCCTATTGGAGGAACTCTTTAATCTTTGAGAGGAGTACCTAAGTACTTGACCTTAAGAGTTCAAGGTTCATTCATGAATCAGAGGGTTTCTATATTGATTGATATTGGGGCCACCCATAACTTCATTGGTTCCCATCTTGTGCAAAGGAGGGCAATACCCACTGATACTTTTGTTGGATTCTCTGTTTTGGTCCTCTTAGCCCCCTATGAATTTTTTGACAAGCAAATAGGGGGCTAAATTTTTTGTTGAGCCTTCAAGGAATACATTTCTCCTGAAAACACATAATCCTTGAAAGCCTGTTCATGCCCTCTGCCCTTTGATTAATTTCCACTGTTGTTTCTAAGTCAATAAGCCTCACTAATTGTAAAAAAGTGTGCTAAAGGTGGCCTTCATCTGCCCCTTGTATTCCTGCAGAATGTCTCATTTTAACCCTTTTTCCCGTTGGTCAAAGCCCCCCTTTTCACCCCCAAATCCCTCCTAAACCTTCTAAATCATCCCCATGCCCCTCTTAAACCATTCAAATAACCTTGGTGGTTTGATATCCCCCACTCTCTCTATTGTTACCCATTTTTGGCCGCAAATTGCATTCAAAAGGCCGAAAACCCACATTTTAACACATATCAGGCCTAGCCCATTTTGTCCAGCCCCCAAAACCGTTTCCCCACGTGACCCGGGCGCTAAACCAGGTGCTAGCCCATAGAGTGCTTATCAACAAATGGTTGGGTGCAATACCCACCGTCGATCTACACAGATCCGACGACATTCAAAAATCTCATCGCGCCCGTGGCCCCCTCGTCCATCCCTCCAACCGCATATCCACTGTCGATCTGATCCGCAGATCAACGGCTCATAGTTCATCCGCTCCGGTGGCCCCCACAGACAATCACTGTTCAAAAACCGAGGGTTTCTATCGCACCGCATTTGGAGGAAGGACAGTATTTTTTATTTTGTAGTGAATAGTGCCATCGGTTGACACGCGTCCTCGAGCTATTTTGGAATACCATTTTCATCGTGCATTATAGTTCGACTGTGGACCGGGCGCGATATATGCATAAACCGTTCGATCTAAAGCTATCCATCCAACAGTGATCGTGCCATGAAGATGCTCGGGAGTTAGCAGAAGGCAAACGGGAACCCTAGCCCACAATCTATCACCCTCCGATGCATTTTCCACTATCGATCTCCTCCTGAGATCGAACGGTTAGAATTAAATCCATGCCCCGCCATTGACTGGGTCCCGCCACATCACCCATTCCATGTGTTTTCATCGCATTTTCATCCGTCCCCTTTATATATATCGTTCAAAGGTTAAATGTCCAATGATCGCATTAAAATCTACTACATTCCGCCAACTTTCACCAGACCATTCTCCACTGTTTCGCTGTGTTTTTCACCATCACCCTGCACTGTTCCACCTTTTCACCAGGATGCACTGCCATTCTCATTATCCCCGCTGCATCCACCCTCCCCATGCATGGTTTTCTTAATGTGTTTACGTGTTTTGCAGGGTTACAGGTGGGCGGAAAACTGCCATGGTTCATATGCACTATTGTAGTGGCACAGTGCACAAAGAAGTTGGTTTCAGAGCTCGATATTACAGCAAGTTGCTCGGGAGAGTGTCAGAACGTTTTTCTCTATTAAATGGACAGTGTACGACATGGTCAAGATCTCCCCAGCACCATTAAAAACTCGAAATTCCACAGACAGAGAACAGTAAAGGAACGACAAAGAGTAACAATGAAAAAGCAGAGAGTTTAAGGCTTGTAATTGAAGATTTTGAGCCTTAACCTAACATTTTAAAGGCAGGGTACCAAATCGAAGATCCCGTGGATCACTAAAAAGGTCCAACACACAGAAAACCATATCATAAGGGATTTTACATCAGCAGAATTTCTCCTCCTGAGAAATGACATTGTACTCATACCGTTTTAGTTTACGTTGTGTCCATGAGAAGTTTTCCGCCCTGACAATAGTCCTAATGCTATCAGACGCATTTGTTCCATAGTATGGCAAACCTGAAATTGTTGATTTGTCTTTGTTCAGTCCACCAGAGTATTGCAGAGGTATTACAGCAAGTACATCAAAGACATACCTGGAGTAAATTGTAGCCTGACGAAGACCACTCTTTCATCCAAAGAGTACTGAAGATAAATGCCCAGAATTTAAAACAGAATGGGGCCTCGGCCCTCTTCCTCTTCTGAGTTTTAATGCTACATTTATTTTTTCATATACCTCCTCTGCCTCTCTTTCAGCTATAAAATTCACGAAGAAACTCATTGTAAAGGTTGTTGATCGGATATCTGTGAACTGCAAGCTGTTTCTCTTGAGACATGTTCTCTGTGTAAATTTGTAAGATAGGCAGAGGAAGATTTTTTCAGACTGAATATCAAGCTATTGGAAATTTTGTACTTGACTGGTGTTGCTCTTTAATATGAAAAGCACATTTCTTTGGATCCCAATTTAAAGCAGCGGTGATGTTTTTATGTCTTTTTCCATGTTTTCCTTTTTAGTTCATTATATTTCATTTCTGCTGGCTCGCATCAGAAATCTGACATAGGATTTACCCTTGTTAGGTACCCTATGTTTCTTCTCTCCTTTCCTTCAATTTTTTCTTCTGTATGTATAATCTGAGGATTGATTTCAAGCTAATTTAACCGGTGTAGTGGTCAAATATACTGCCAGCTGATGTATGAATTAATGAATTTGTTCTTAGATGTTCTTGGTAGGCTTTAATTGAATGAATTGGGATACTGGGAGTTTATAACTTGGTCTCTGTATCACTAGGATCCTTTTCAATTAATTGAACCTTCCTAAGATCCCTTAAGCTGGATACCAAAGCATTGAGAGTTCAAAGTCTCTCTCTGATTTGGGGTTTTCACCTTTGTGTTTAAATCTTTAATGTTTCCTTGTCTAAAGAGTTAACCTTTTAGGTCTTGGATCACAGGTTGTCCAATGGCATGTCCTGTCCCTGGATCTGATTCCTGAAGGTCACCTTGGAGGTTTTCTTGCTTTCACCTTCTCTCTTACCATTTCATGCCACACTATCATCTTTAAGATCCAATGCTTTAGATGACTGTTTCGGGGAATATCACCCTAGAGGTTTGTTGGGTTACAACCTCCACAGAGAAGGGGCATGCTACTTAACAGAGACTCACACAACCATGCACGTTCAAAAAAACTAAATAGAGTAGAATGAGAAAGTTACCCGTAGGTCCTACGGTTGAAGAAGATCCCGCAGGGTTCAAACCCCCAGCAACCGTCCTTCCTTCTTAACCTGAAAGACAAGAAGAAACAAGCACAAAGGACTGGTTGTACAACATATATCTACTCTAAATGTTAGTGAAATCCATATATAACATTAAATAAATCATAATGAATGCTTAAATAACAATTTTCACATATATGTAAGCAGACACTAACACGTTTATTTCGGGAACAACATGGTACTTCTGTATTATAAATAGCATGTACAAAAGTAATGAGTGGAGAGATCACCTGATCCTTCCACGGCCTTCGCAGACCATCGTCCGGATCCGTCCAGCCCTTGCCTCGCTAAGACTCCTTCCAAACTAGTGCATACGAGATGACATATAAGGAGATGTGCATCTCAAGGAAACAAGGGTTTCCTATAATGAACTGGGAAAGTGCAGGAGGCACGGGGAATTAGACTTGGATAGGGAATACCAACAGAGTATAATATCAATAACTCTCTCTCTCCCTTAGGCCATACACATGAGGGGTTTTTATAGTCCCTCCAAGTAGTTTCAACAGTTGGAAACAGTTGGCCACGGGCTGGGGTGGTTGAACTACCTGAGTAACCATCGACCCAGCCCGAAAATAGGGAATAATTATATATTTTTTAATCATTTTAATGGCATACGCGGAAAATTCTAGCTGTACTCGCGTATACACGCAGAAAAGTATGGGCATAGTCGCGTATGGGGATTTTTACACTGTTTTTAAGTGAATTTGTCCAAGTCTGTAGGAATGGGTGCCCAAAACCATCAAAGCAATCATGAATCATGTGAAGGTGAGAAATGATGCTATAATAGATGCCCCCTAATATATGAGGTCAAAAGGGGTACATGATGGCCGAAATGTATTATGCACATAGAAAGAACTTCGCAAGGACAAGAGAGGACTTCACCAGATTTCAGCCTACCAAAAACCAATGAAAGAAAACAGAGAGTCAACTCATGCTGAGGCGGGCATACCCATGCTCAGTCAAAAATACATCATATAGAAAGTACTGAATAGATCTAACATGTATACAAGTATAGCTGAACTGAAAGTACACAATGAATCATCTGAGCATGGCCCGGAAGTGTAAGTCTGAATCAATGTCCAAGTATCACATATAGAAAGTTGATCAAAGATGGTGCAACTGGATGTCTGATCATATAAGTAACTGAATCTCCAAGTACCGAATCATAAGAGGTGGAACAACCGGTACAATCACGCAACTCGGGAGCCAACATATAGGATGTTGTTGTACTGAACTGCAACATATAAGGGTGGACGGCATCACTGGCAGAAACTGAATGGACTGTCAAAAGTGAACCGAAGAATGCTGATGCAACCCGAGGTCTTCACCGATCACTATGGCACAATTCTACACCATGGGAATAAATGAGCTGAAGTCGACCATGTGAGAAATCGTTGGATTACCGGTCAATGATGTATACCGTTAACCAATGCGAGACAACCCACCAATAATTAAAATGAGTGTCAAGGTGCCCCAGTACAATCTAACAAGTGTGAATGAATGAGTTGAAGTCGAACACTTGAAAGAATCTACCAATCAAGAGGCAATGATGAATCCCCACTGTCGATAGCGAAGAGTCTGCCACTGATGACTGCAAACCCTAAGGTACTGACAAAAAGACTCTAGACCTTATTCCCAGAGCAATGAGTCGGAGTCGATGGGAAAAGATCTGCTGGAAGGAAGGCATTAAGGCATCCCACATCAGTCCAGCGTGAGTGTAACCCGCAAGCCAAGATTTGGAAGGAATCGGACGAAGTAGAGTGATGGAACCAAAACCGAAGTATGTTTCCGACGTGCACAAGATGAAGCTAGCGCACGGAAGAAACCCTCTGAACCAACCAATAATGAAAGCTGACACAGAGGCGAGAAATCCACCGATAGGGTCAAATGGAAATCAAGGTACTGCACGAATCCCAAGTGTGATAATGTGTGCTGACGTCGAACACAGGGGAAACCACTTAGTCAAAGACCCATGATGATGATCAAATGCCGAGCACGAGGTCACCTATCAATGATGGAAATAGGCCCAAGGTGCGGCTCTAGGTTTGCTCTCAGAGCAATGTGTCGTAGTCGATAAGAGACAAACCCGCCGGCAAGAAGTCAATGGGGACCTTCTCAAACCAACACGAGCAGAAGACCAAAACATCTGATGTGATAGAACATGATACTGACAAGACCGGGAAGGCCGACTGAATAATGAGTCAAGAGACACCGCAGAATGGCCGACTCAGGCTAGACTTCCCTTGAACAAAAGCACAACTCGTGATGACCATGGCAGTAAAAGTGACACTGTATAAGTCTGTCATGCAGGAGGCAGAACAAACTCTCCATATGATTGGAAGAGATAACCAACCGGGGGAGAACTGACAAGTGAAACATGGTAAAGGCTGAACCTAGGTCAAAACTAGAACCATCCCAAATGAAGGAAATATATATAAGTATATGTGCTTTGTTCAAGGGCGAAAAACTAACTCTGTACTGCCATCAAAACAACGAAGATACATCCCGTTCCCGCTCTTTTTGTTATATTTGATTTTTTTGTCTTTTTCATATAATAAGCCTAAAAAAGAATAAAATAATGCTATGGTACAATGGATAGAACGAGTATCAAGAAATCAGATGCACTATTTCCTGGGATTGGAACAATCCTATGCTCAATGCAAGGTGGTGAAAACTGGTTAGTGATACTCAAAGGAACGTTCCATCCATGGGTACAAAGGTGTCAAGTCGTGATAGCTAAGTGCATGCAATGGTTAACTTGTACAGAAAGTCAAGGTCAAAATTTGGCTTAAACATCGAGTCCAAATGAAGCCGGCTAAAGGCCAAGATAAACAAGTAGCCAATATGCAATGCAGTAATACAACTTAACGACACCAGGGAGCCTCTAGGGTAAAAGCCAGAAAAATGATAAGTGATGAAGAAGAAGAATGAAGCTTCAACACATAAGACATGGCGGGACTAAAGAGGACTCCCGAGCCTACATAAAACGCAGCATGGGCAACAAATGATAGCGAGGAACTAACTAGGAAGCCCATGTAAAGGAAGGCTCTACCATCAAGTCATGATTAAATAATCGGCGAGTGAAATGGGTGTAATACTCATGACCTTATGGGATCAACCCTAAGGCAAGTGATCAGTATGGAGGCTAGGATTCAAGATGCAACGGAAAGTGATTTCCCTAACCTATATGCCATTGAAGATCATATACCTGCCGTGAAGAGTTGAAAATCATGGATCAAAAACCGGGAAAAATCTCAAAATCGTCAAAATGTACTTGAAAACATACCAAACTGGGCACTTCCAAGCAACCGAGTTATGCAGCTTAAGATAGATCGAAAAAATAAGCATAAGGAATTTTTGCGAAAATTTTCAACTTTTTAGCCATAAATAGACAAATTACCTCTCATTTGGTTCATTATTGCATAGCTAATTTGGAAAAAGTGCTCTGGAGCAAAAACTTCTTTCGTCAAATCAGGAACAACCGACCGTCGGAACTCAGCGAAACTTTAGGTAGGATCCTTAATCATCCTGTTTATTCATTTTGTCCATTTGGAAATTAAAATTAAGTGATTTTTAGCTTTAAAACCCTTGCTAAAATATGCGGACTTGCGCATACGCGGGTTCGTTAAATGAAACTCGCGTATACACGCGACTGTGCAAAAGAAAAACCGTGTATGCGCAGGTCCGAAACTTAAAAAGCGTGGCTAATGCATAATTTGATGAAATTTCTCAGGATGACAATCTCATGGAGGGAACGTGAGCATAGCGCAATAGACCAAGAGGTCATGCAAGATCGCGCAGCGCAAAATATCCTCCGAAATTGCAGATTGTTCAAATTCTTTAAAATGCCAAATATGAAAAGCAATGTGCGGTTGCTAGAAATGCTCGTAAATTACTGGGAACTAGATCAGGATTGCTTCATTATTGATCAGATGCCACTACGCATTGAAGTGGAAGACATATATTTCATTACTGGACTCTCCCGGAGGGGAGAACCAGTAGACTTGCACGGGAAGCCCCTGGGAGGGTTAACCGTGGAAGACTATGTCCACGTATATTGCGTAGATGGTTCCAAAAAGGTTGGAACTCAGATTGCAATTAAAGATATCAAGGATTTGCACATGAAAATCCTCCTTTTCACCATCAGCAGAGTGGCAGGATCTGCCTCACTACATCAGGCGTCTAGGACGCAAATGAGCATAGCTGTAGAGTGTTTGACTCATGTGTACGATTGGTGCACAGCCCTGTTACTGAACATGAAACAACAGTTGACCTCAATCTGCCAAGTAAAGACCAAACACTTTGGCTATGGGACCATTTTGACAACATTCTTCTTTGAGAAGATTCCAGCGTTGAGACCCAGAGTCATCTCTACCATCAGTAGCCCGCGGGACCCAAGAATTGCCCGTTGGGCAGACATGATGAAGAGACTGGGGGGTAGTGAGGTACCCTGGACCACATGGGACGATGAGTTCTTCCTTTGGTGGGGAGAACAAATCATCGCAGTGGACGACTATCCCTATGCCGGGATGGACTTTCGTGGAGATCCAGATCTAGTTCTTCCACCAGGCACAGCATGGGGCACAGTCGGTAAGTTTGCAAAATTTTTTGACTTATATAATTTTTTTTGGATTTTTTCAAATATGTATGAAAAAATGAAAAACAAACATGTTTTTGATTGGATTCATAATGACTGACAATTAAAAATGATCATGTTTCAGATGTTGGACCAGTGCGACCTGAGGGTCTCCCACGCCATAAGCGTCGCAAGGGTGAGGCAGAGACAGTGGATTCCGACAGGACTCTCTAGGCCGTGCAGAGAAACTTGGAGGGATTAACCCGCCAAATCCCTATGGCTGCCGTGGAGGACTTGCCGGAAGCCATCCAGAGACGGGTGGTAGGAGTACCACGAGACTGGGTTAGATTATTCCGCCGTGTGGCCACTGCAGTTACGTTCTATAGGAACACGACTTCTGGGCAGGGACCTCAGGAGTAGACAGATATTATATATTAGATGACTGTATATTCTTTTTTGAGACTGAACATGATGGGGCATAAGCCCAAATTTTGTACGACATTATGGATCCAAATTTTGTAAAGTTTTTGACACTCCGATGATATATATACAGCGATATTTGATGTGATGTGATAAATGTATCAAATGTATGATGTTTTTGATAATTAAAAATTTATTGTATTGAATGATTAATATGCCAATCTAAAGCTTGATTAGCTAATGAGTCAGCAAACCAATTGTCAGCTCGAGGAATATGAATGAATGTTAAAAATTGAAATGACCTTTGTAACAAACGTACCCTCAAGAACAATCATAATAAAAAAGGATCTCGTACCCGATAAGTGTTGTTCAACTGCGACACCACCAGCTGAGAGTCCAAGAAAACTACCAACGAATCAACACCCAAAGATATTGCCTCCGAGAGTAGATGAACGACTGCAGTGTATTCTGCTATATTATTGGAAGCAGGACCAATGCAGACCCCTCTTGATACCAACAGCTGACCAGAAGGATAATGAAGCACCCAAGCCGCGGAAGCTAAGTTCCGGGTGTGTCTACTAGCACCATCGGTGAAACCAAAATGACTCATGACATCCAACACAACCTACCAAAGCAAATCAAAAAACATCACCAACTCATCAAAAATCGAAAATCAATCAGATATGTACAAAGCAAAAACTACTATACAAAAGCAAGATGCCAGGCCGAAGCCTAGGCATAATACTTCTTCAAATAGAGCCCATTTCGGGGCTCCGGCAACTCGTTCCCTTCGAAATCAACCAAGGTATAAGCTCCTTTCTTAAGGACTTTTTTAACGATATAGGGTCCATACCACATAGACTTAAACTTTCCTGCCCCCAGGGCATCCTTTTCTTGGGCATAGACCAAAACAAGGTCACCTTCCGAAAAGACCCTAGGCTTGACCGCCTTATCGTACTGAACTTTTACTCGGTTTTTATGCGCTTCATTCATCGTGGCGGCATCCCGACGCTGCTCATCGAGATGTTCCAGATGAAGAAGCCGTTCTGCCAGACTGGAAGTGTCAAGAAGAAGCTCAACAGCTAATTTAAGAGAAGGAATCTCGCATTCAATAGGAAATACGGATTCCACCCCGTGCACTAACTGAAACGGAGTAAAGCCAGTTGCAGTTTTCACTGACGTCCTGTATGCCCAAAGTGCAGGATATAGCATAATATGCCAGTTGGATCTATGTTTATCGATTGTCCTTTGAAGAATTGTCTTCAAGGATTTATTCACGGCTTCCACTTGCCCATTGGCTTGAGGATAATATGGAGATGAATGCTCCTGCCGGAAACCCAATTTGAGAGCCAACTCAGCCATCATACTATTCTGAAAATGACTGCCATGGTCAGTGACAATCTCTCTAGGAATACCGAATCGAGCGATAACCTGGTTGAAAAGGAACAGAGCTGCAGTCTCACCATCATTCCCAAAAGTAGGCATAGCCTCGACCCACTTTGTAAAGTAGTCTACTGCTACAATAATGTACTTGTGACCTTTTGCCGAAGGCAGGTTACAAGTAGTATAATCAATACCCCACTTTGTAAAGGGTCCGATAGTAACGACTAGAAAAATCGGAGCTACATGAGCGCGCATTTTTCGAGTATAAACCTGACACGGATGACACTTTTTGACCGATTCAATACAATCTTTGAAAATCGAGGGCCAAAAGTATCCAGCACGCAAAATATTTTGGGCTGTAGCAAGCCCAGATAAATGACCCCCACAAGCTCCACCGTGAGAATCATTGAGCACAGCCTCAGCTTCTTCGAAAGTTAAGCAGCGTCTTAGGATTGAATCAACCCCTCGACGGTACAAAGCATCACCAATAATCAGATAATTCTTGGCCAAGTGACGCAGCTTACGACGCTCATCTTTCGAAAAAGAAGAGGGAAACTTCGCAGTCTGGAGATATACAATGATATCCCCATACCAAGGATCTTGTGGAGAGATTAGAAACAAGTGTTCGTCCGGAAAGGACTCATCATAGATCATCTCCTCTCCACAAGGCAACTCGGGGATCAATTCCGCAAAGACTAATGACTTCTTGGATTTGGCAGACATGAACTCTAGATCGAATTCCTGTAATATCACAATCCATCTATTATATTTCAATCACTGTCACGAGGACAAATCGAAATGGATTGAGTAACGCTAAAACATAAGTTTTGGTAAGAATAATGTAACAATGAGTCGCTACACACGCATGAACTCAAGCATATTAATTTTTCTACTCCAGGTATTCAAGTTCAGCCCTACCTACCCTCGAATACAGTAGTAATAACATGCTTCCGCAAGAGCATCATCGTCCTGAACCAGAATCATACCAATGGTAGATTCTGTTGCTGCTAGATACAAAAGAAAATCTCTGCTATAATTAGGTGGACTCGGTAAAGGAGCAGAGGTCAATGCCTTTTTCAAAGCATCGAACGAGCGTTGAGCGTAGTCGTCCCAAAGAAAAGGAACTCCTTTCTTCAACAATCTCATATATCCCTTTGTAATCTCAGCATAATTGACGATAAACCTCCGAAGAAAATTAGACTTTCCTTGGAGACTTTGAAGCTGACGAATTGAAGACGGGGGAGGCAACCGAAGCATTGCCTCAACCTTGAAGGGATCTACCCTTATCCCTTCCCTAGACACAATGAATCCCAATAGCCGACCGGATGTAACCGCGAAAACGCACTTGTTCGGATTCAATCGAATTTTATAAAAACGACATCTTTCAAATATTTGTCGGAGGTGACTAGGATGATCCATCCTCTTTCGAGAATGAGCAGCTAGATCATCTAAGTATGCCTCGATAATCTTCTTGATGTCGTGGAAGGCGTAAGACATGGCCCGCCGAAAGGTAGCCCCAGCATTTTTAAGACCAAAAGGCATCTTCTTGTATGCAAACGTACCCCAGGGACAAATAAATGCAGTCTTATGTTGATCTTCAGGACGGATAGTAATTTGATTATATCCGGAGAAACCGTCCATGAAGGAGAAAATCTCGTTACTGGCACACTCGTCAATGATCTGATCGATGAATGGTGTGGGGTAATTGTCTTTAGGACATGCCTTATTTAGGTCTCTGAAATCGATGCACACTCGAATCGTTCCTTGCTTTTTATCTACGGGAACGAGGTTTGAAACCCATTCAATTAGAGGAACAGGGAAAATGAATCCCGCCTTAAGCAGCTTTTCAACTTCAGCTTTGATAGCTGCTGCCTTCCTAGGATTGACCAGACGAATTTTTTGCCTCACCGGCTTAGCGTTTTAATACATCTTGATCTCATGCTAGATGATAGATGGGTCTATGCCAGGAATTTCCTCATAAGACCAAGCAAATACATCCCTATACTCTTTGAAGAGCTCGGTGTAAATTTGAACCTCTTCACGGGAACATTCAGCTCCAATGAAGACATTCTCGATAATATTGGGATCCCTAGAAATGTTCACCAGGATAGTAGGAGAGATCACAGCCATGTTCCCTTCAGCATAAACCTGTGTTGGTGCCAAAGGGTTCAAGACTGGGTGAACAGGACCAGGAGACGGAGGACTCGGAAAACTTGTTTCAACTTCGCTCAAATCAGGTAAGAAGTAAGACCGATGATGCAAATCATCCCACGGTCTATCTATACCTGTCATGGCTTCCAGGATGGCCTCTTCAGATGGAAGAGTGGTATCAAGGCAATCCTGGGCCGAAGAAGAACTAAGCGTCCAAGCCGAAGCCACATCACCATCCAACTCTTCCGGTGAAAGAGGAGCTGGGATGGATTCTGCAGTGTAAAAAATAGACTGATATGCAATCTCAGCTGCAAAAATCGGAAATGCCATTCCACCCACTTGACCTTCCGCTAATGTGGCAGTATGGGAAGGTAAGGTCCAAGGGTCCAAAAAATAATGAGTTCTGAAGAATTCTCTTCGAAGGGGAGCCTTGGAGGATGAAATAGCATTAATATGCACCGTAGGAGGAGGAAGATCGAAATTACCCATCAAGGAAGAATACATTCCAACTCCTAAATTCTCAACAGGCGCCTTAGTATTATCCAACTTTGGGACAGATGAGTCAGAAGACGCATTCAGGTCTACAGGAGGACAGTCCAGTTGATCCACTGTAACGATCCTCCCTTCATGGGGGAAACATACAATCCGAAATAATGAGGATGGAATGGCATCCATCTCATAAATCCAGTTCCTCCCCAACAGAAGGTTGTAGTCCAAGCTTGCATCCACTACCTCAACCTCTATATTGATAGTTTTGCCCCCAAGACAGATGGGCAAAGCCGGGACAATACCATGGGGTCTGTGAGAATGACCATCGAACGCAGTAAGAATAGTGCTATATGGCAGAGCTTTGGGAGATCCAAGTGTCTTCCAGCATGCGAGAGACATCACGCACGTGGAGGCACCCTCATCAACAACCGTTCGAAAGATATTGCACTTCCGATACGACGATTTAATATGAAAAGCCATGTGATGAGGAAGTCTCTTCTTAAAATTAGTCATATCAAAAGTAATCAGAAGAGAATTTTTTGGATCAATAGCCCCAATGGCAATGAGCAAAGCACTGCGCTGAGCCGGACAAGACTGGAGTACCTCTAAAGCCGACATAGCACAAGGACTCTGCACCAGATCTTCCACAATAGAGTAGTTCTGGGCAGCCCTAGCATTTGGATTAATCGTCGATCGCTTAGAAGATGCTTTGGGCATCCGAGGCATAGACTCAACAGTAGGCTTGGTAATGTGAAGCGGCTCAGTAGCATCAGGAGTATCCTTAGCTTTCGAAGACTCTTCTCCGCCATAATCACGGGATCTCGTAGCGATATCCACGTGAGCACTCATCATAAAAATGTTCGATGGAATTTCCCCTTCCTGGGTGCCCCCAGAGGAAGCCCCAGGATTTTGGTTCGCGCCAACAACTAATTGCTGCCCTTGGGGAAAAGGGTTTTTTAACACAGCCTGGGAACTAGAAGAACCCTGCTAGCTTAACAAGCGCTGAGCATCCTGAATTTTAGGGCAAAGGTGTGTGAGATGGTCTCCAGCACAAAGCTTGCATGGAAACTTCACTTTCTTTTTCTCCTTTTGACCCTCACCAACACGCTCATTGGTTTTATTTGCATTGCCCTTCCCATTCTTGCCCTTCTTCTTGTTATTTCGTCCCTTCTTCTTCCCATCGGATTGTTGATTTCCTTTGGGGTCAGAAGCTTGGACAACATTTATGGACAAAGATTGGGAAGGTGATGAATCAGCAGGCACAGCCTGACCAGAAGGAGCAGATTGTAAAGACAACTGCTGTAGTTGAGAAAGCAGGCTGGCTGCACTACTATTGACCGATCCGACAAGCCCGTCACCATGCGGACCAAGTTTAGTTTTCGATAAATCCAATTTGGAGCGAGGAGCATTGGGAAAATACTTATAAAGTACCCCAGACTGAGAATAGATCAGTTCTAACTGCTGGGCCCTAAAAATGGCCTGCTCCTCGGAAAATACCGAATCGGGATACATCTTCTGGAAATATCTATCACAGAGATTTCAAACCACTCGAGAAGGAATTCACCTCGAAATATGCGCTTGATAAGCTCTCCTTCTCCTCCATTCGAACATGATCGTAAATGTGAGTTGCTTTGTCCTCGCTAAAATTGAAGTTGTAGGAGTTCTGCTCACCTACATTCAATTCGGCAATCGAAATGGTTTAGAAATGTGGACAACCAGCTTCTCCAAATGTGGCGAAACTCAGCTTCTCAAAGGAGCTCGACATACCATTTGGCAAAGATTTCCCGCTTGTTAGGGTGCGTTGAAATAACCCCTCAACCTAATCGAATCATCATCGATTAGGAGTTCGAAGAACACCATAAGTGGAAATTGTGATGTGGTCCTCCCATCCTCTCCATTCTTACCAAACTTTGAATGTCCAAGGAATTTGCCTGAAAAGGAGGCCGACCTTTGACACTATAACGAATCGGGTCATTAGTCAACTTCGACAAATCTGGAAAGTTTAACGTTGCCAGAAAAGGTAAGAGAGGCGGAGCCTGAGAATTCCATCCTTGATGGGATGGATTCCCAACATTCTGAAAATAATAGCTTGGATTTGATGAGGCACCAAGTTGCCAGAAAGGACTAGTAGAAAATGGAGAAGAACCTCCTCCCCACGCCGAGTTACCAAAGCCCAGACCAGTTCCCCCCGCTGAAGTGTTAAATGAAGAGGAGAGCCCCTGATAGGGGTTCCAAGCATTAGACAGAGGAGAAAAGGACTGATAAGCACTCGATGAAGGGAAAGAAGCATTCCCTTGATGACCTGCGTAAAACTGATTCCCTGCCCCCGCTGTAGTAAAGACATGATTCCATCCCGTAAAAGTAGTCGAACTTTGCCCCCCAGACCAAGGGTTGAAACTCTGGGTCTGGGACGTAAACGAAAACGACCCTAAAGAAGGATTGGAACTAGAAGGTGTCCATTTCCAAAGGGGAAACCCTGAAAAGAAGCTGATCCACTAGCCATGTTAGACATGGGTGTAGATCCAACTGCACCGGCGGAAAAGGAAAAAGAGGGATTTCCACTAATGGACATCCCCGAACAGAAGGGACCAGAATGAGAAGCATATGCTTGGGTGAACCCAGAGCCAAACATAGCAGCACTAGAAGCAATCGAAGATGAAGCAATAGTGCCCCCTGCCTCGACAGAAGCAGGGGTCTGAATGCCTGCAGCACTCATGGTAGAAGCCGCGTTCCCAGTCGTGGCCATCGAAAGATAAGAATGATACGAAAGATCTGGCGGTCTCTCCGACTCCGGTCCGGCAACCGAACAACAAACTAGATAAACGGTGGAGGAAGAGGAGATGGACCTCAGAAAGGTGGAGGCTCGTGCACGTCTCTTCAATTTGGAAATCTTCTTCCCCGAGGAAACATAACCGCGAGGGTGAGCGTAACACCTTCCGGAATCGACACCGTAATCAACTATGAAACCCGTACCTCACAGAGGATCTTCCACCTGCCGCACGGCCATGGTGGTAACCACTTGCTAAATCACTCCTACGCCTTCTCGAAGAAGGCTCTGCACTCTTGGGAGATAACCTCCGAATTCTCTCGAACGACGAGGCGCTTGATCAGCCACTTTTATAGATTTTTTAAATTAGACTCAAAAAAGTGAAAAGCTAGGCAAGCTAGGAGCAAAGAGCACTCTGTAAAATAAAAATCCCTGAGATACAGACAAGCAAACAGCCTCCAAGTATTTCCACTCCGGGTGATGAGGACCGGACACCAAAATACAGGAAAGCGAAATATAGGGCCTTCCGAAAGCAGTCTGGGATGATTAGGGCCCAGAAAAACTAGCGAAGGTATCAGAAACAGTTACGCCAACCTCCTAATGACAGCCTTTGCCAGCTCAAGCACCCAAGCTTCGCAAGGGCACCCCCTAGAAGTACTGCTGAAAGTGATGCGACGTCTGCCTCAGGTACCATGGGTATTCCCCCCCGCAGTCACCTGTGTGGAACCTAGGAGTGGCAACTATGGACACCAATCCATATCAGAAGCTGGGCGGAACGGTCTTGAGGTCAGATTCAGCCAATCGGAGAGGGGGTATCCCTCTTCTCAGCCTTCACTTCCCCTCGCGCTTGACTCTCTGGAGGAGAGCTTTCCCGGTCCACCTAACGGAGTTGGATTTCGTTCAATTAATCAACTTCTATGTTTGTTTGAGCGGCCTTGGAGAGTTAACTCTCCACTCACCTATTCCAAGGCCCTACAACCTAGCTAGTTGGTGATTGACACTTAGAAAAACTTGCTAGTTGATTTTAGATTAAATCGCTTATTTTAATGGCTGTTATGTTAAGTCACAAGGATATGGAGATGAAACGTATGGTGTTTTGACGCAAAAGAAATTAATAAAAACTTAACTACATGCAAATTCATTTCTTTGTCTTTCGATGAAGAGCAATCTCTATACAGGTTCTACGAGACTAAAAATTTTATTTTTTCTTTTCAAATAACAAACTCACACTCACAAAAACTAAGAAATTGACTAAATGATCAAATGCACCTAATGCAAATCACTACAAGCATGCAAATCCTAAGATGCAAATCTCTTAAAGCAGAATGAAATTCCAAAAAAGTCCTTTAGTTTTAACTCTTCTTTGGTTGCCCAAAAAGCTAATTCTCGAAATCAAGAACTCTCAAAATGAGGACACCAAGAACACTTAAAAACAAGAAGAAGAAATCAAATGACAACTCCTCCTCAAAATCAAGCCAAAAACTAAAAGCAAGAAACCTCACAAAAAGCTTCAAAAGTTGTAGCAAACGAAAATGAAAATGCAACAACAAAAGCAAATAACAAGTGAAAATGTTTTTTAAGCCTTTGAAATGCAAAAACAAAAAGCAAAGCAAATGTTTTTTGAGCTTTTTATTTTTATAGAGAAAGAGCTCGAAAAGATCAAGCACAACTATCAAAATCCAAACCAAACAAGACCGAATTTCAAGCACAAACTTCAACAATGCTCCCAAACCTTATAAGGCTAACTCGTAGCAAGGTCAATAAGAGAAAAAGAAGACCAGAAAAATCAGTCACTCAGCCTAGACAAACAGTGCAAACTCGTTGCAAACAAAAACTCCAAAGAAGCAAGAAAAGCTCTTCAAAAGTTGCAACAAAACCTAGCCTATGGAACTCAAGAAAACCAATCAAAAACGAAGCAAAAATCATAATGCGAAGCACAACAAAAATATAGGAGCGAGTCAGTGAGCAGAAGCTCTCTGTTCTGATAAAGCAGAACAGCCAAGAATGCTCAGAAAGCGATATTGGAACTCAATCCAGAAGTGCCAGCACCAATAACAACACTTTGCCAAAAGACTAGTTTTCAATCAAACGAAAGAGAGAAAAGACATGAAACCACTTCCTTCACAATACAATGAGTACAGAGACACTGTAGAAACAGGCCTCCACAGCCAGAAAGGACCAAAAAGTCAATAAACCCAAAAATTCAAAATATTCCTAGGTATACGCTACTTCACAGTTATGCAACCAGCGTGCATACACGTCTGTGCTAAGGGAAACTCGCGTATACGCGGGTTCCTTTAGACAAACTTCTGTGTATACACGACTGTGTGCAGGAAAAAGCGCGTATACAAAGGTAAATAATGAAAAAACAAAAAGGACAAGCCTGGAAAAGACACCAGGACTTCAGACTGACTGCAAGAAAGTAAACTGGACTGCAAATGAAAGTTAAAACTGCTGGCAACCTACCAAACAGCTGAAACAACCCAATAGGAGAATCACAAGAATGTGATCCCCAGTGGAGTCGCCAGTTCTGTTTCGAGGAATTATCACCCTAGAGGTTCGTTGGGTTACAACCTCCACAGAGCAGGGGCATGCTACTTAACAGAGACTCACACAACCATGCCTATTCAGAAAAACTAAATAGAGTAGAATGAGAAAGTTACCCGTTGGTCCTATGGTTGAAGAAGATCCCGCAGGGTTCAAACCCCCAGTAACCATCCTTCCTTCTTAACCTGAAAGACAAGAAGAAACAAGCACAAAGGACTGGTTGTACAGCATATATCTACTCTAAATGTTAGTGAGATTCATATAAAACATTAAATAAATCATAATGAATGCTTGTATAACAAATATTCTCATACATATAAGCATACACTAACACGTTTATTTCTGGAACAGCATGATACTTCTGTATTATAAATAGCATGTACAAAAGTAACGAGTGGAGAGATCACCTGATCCTTCCACGGCCTTCGAGCAGACCGTCGTCCGGATCCGTCCAGCCCTTGCCTCGCTAAGACTCCTTCCAAACTGGTGCATATGAGATGACATATAGGGAGATGTGCATCTCAAGGAAACAAGGGTTTCCTATAATGAACTGGGAAAGTGCAGGAGGCACGGGGAATCAGACTTGGATAGGGAATACCAACAGAGTATAATATCAATAACTCTCTCTCTCCCTTAGGCCATACACATGAGGGGTTTTTATAGTCCCTCCAAGTAGTTTCAACAGTTGGAAACAGTTGGCCACGGGCTGGGGTGGTTGAACTACCTGAGTAACCATCGACCCAGCCCGAAAATAGGGAATAATTATATATTTTTTAATCATTTTAATGGCATACGCGGAAAAGTCTAGCTGGACTCGCGTATACACGTGGAAAAGCACGGACATAGTCGCGTATAGGGATTTTTACACTGTTTTTAAGTGAATTTGTCCAAGTCTGTAGGAATGGGTGCCCAAAACCATCAAAGAAATCATGAATCATGTGAAGGTGAGAAATGATGCTATAACAATGACTAGCCCAACTGAAAGCCTGCATATTGAATAGCAAGTAAACCCTTTCCTGACTCCATTGCCCAATGGCCTTGAATGTTCTCTGAATCATCCCTCCTTTGCCTAAAATCCTCTTTACTCATCCTTGTCTTATATTGAACCCTTTTTTCCTGATTCCCAACAACCAAACTAAAAATCAAACAAACAAACCTCGTGCCTATAACTAGCCTAACATCTTAACTTTGAGCTTCAAAGACATAAAACCTTTGCTTATATAGAGAGATCCCTCTTTGGACCCAGGAGGGCTAGATCCTGAGGTCTGAAGGGGTTTTGATGTTGTCTCATCTTTTGGTCTTGCCAATATGGCCAAAACATGGGAACCCCAACATAATGGCGACTCCACTGGGGAAAATATGAGTCTGTAGCTGATAACATTGGTTTGTCTCCCATTATCGTCACCAACATAATGGCGACTCCACTGGAGAAAAATCTGAGTCTGTAGCTGATAAAATTGGTCTGTCTCCCATTTTCGTCACCAACATAATGGTGACTCTGCTAGGGACATTCTGAGTATTTTCATCTTACTACATCACAAGACACTCATAAAAACTACAATCTCTGGTTAGGTTGGCAGTTAAACACTCCTATTCACTAATCAACTTCTATACCACTTGTTTTGTTTTCTCCCACACTCTTAGACAGAGTCTGGAAAGGGCCAGACAGCCTCCGGATCTCATCCTCTTTCAAAGGTGAAATATCTGGTAAATGCCCTCCCAGTCCATCTCTGGTTAGAGTTTGCTATGTTTTAAGGATTACCCTAAAAATGACATTACAGAAACACTATGGTGGACAGTATACCCTATTGAAACATCCTAAACCCTCCACCTGGTGACTCCATAGTTCCTAAATGATTAAAATACTCCACTAGTGATCATAAGGCCTGCTAATTATCTTGGTTTTCACAAGACTCCACTGGGAGACCATTTTACATTACAATATCATCCACACCAATGAAAGGCTCTGAGCAATTGAGTCCCATAGAAGAGTTTTAGTATGGAATATCAAGTATACTGGCAGAACTTGAATGTGAGGACCTTCCAAAGGTTATCCTTCTCAGCTCAAGGTTTGATGCTCAACCTGAGCTTAAGAAAAGTTACCTTGACCTGGTGGTCAGAAGATATGAAGCTGAAATTGAAGTCCTGAAATCACAAGAACAGACATATCAATTCAGAGACCCCAGAGAATTTTTTGAAAGTCTTCCTCCTCTTAAGCAAGGAGAAATTTCACAACTTTTCACTATACAGGAAGAGGATGATTGGGCCTTCAAGAGCCACATTGAAGATGTAGTTACACAAGTTGTAAAGGATGCAGATGGCCTACCAATTATGGAAGGCCCAAAAGAAGAAGGTTTACACCATGTGTTCATTGACCTTGTGTAAGAGTATATGGAGGTTCTGAGTGGCTCAAGTTCCTAGGCATTGATCCTTTGCAAGAGCCAGATACATCAAAAGTGGTCATCACTGGTGGTGGCCTCAGTTTTGAATACCCACATTCAGAGTACCCTATGGTTATCTCTGAAAAGCAGTCAATTTTTCCATCCTTTGTTGTTACTACTTAACTGGCTGCATTGGCATTATTGTATCATATGAACCAGCAGAGATTTCCAAGTAGGGTAGGTAGGAAAATCTCAATAAAGCTTAGTCTGTGAGAATTTAGTTAGTTGTTTTTAATTTCTACATAGTTTCAGTCCATGTGCAACTGTCTTTATGCCTTGGATCCACAGCAAACTAGACTGTCTAATCCTAGTTTGACTATTTTTAAATTTCTGTTGTAGAATGTAGAGAAGAAATCGGTTGGACAGTTTAATCCCAGCAGATATTAGATTAGGTAGAGAAACATATGATGCCAACAGTTTAATCTGGTCTCATGGAGTAATAAGGGTAGAAATAGAATAAGTTTATTTTCCTGTTTATAAAAATAAATGATGTAAAGGGTCTGCAAGTCCAAATGCACCCTGGAAGAAAAAATGCTAGGATTGTAGGATGGGTAGGTAGATTGTTTGGGAGTGCCCCTGCTGATTTATCATGTTTGTAACAGCTGAAATCAAAGAAGAAATATGGCTCAAATACCAGGCATCTGGCCTCTTCCAAAGATCCTTTTCTGAATTCTTAACTTCTTCAAGAAGAAGCCATCCCCATGTGGAGCCACTGTTAGCCCCCTATGAATTTTTTGACAAAAAATAAGGGGGCTAAATTGTTTGTTGAGCCTTCAAGGAATGCATTTCTCCTGAAAACACATCATCCTTGAAAGCCTTTTCATGCCCTCTACCCTTTGATTAATTTCCACTGCTGTTTCTAAGTCAATAAGCCTCATTGATTGTAAAAAAGTGTGCTCAAGGTGGCCTTCATCTGCCCCTTGTATTCCTACAGAATGTCCCATTTTAACCCTTTCTCCCGTTGTTCAAAGCCCCCCTTTTCACCCCCAAATCCCTCCTAAACCTTCTAAATCATCCCCATGCCCCTCTTAAACCATTCAAATAACCTTGGTGGTTTGATAGCCCCCACTCTCTGTATCGTTACCCATTTCTGGCCACAAATTGCATTCAAAAGGCCGAAAACCCACATTTTAACACATATCAGGCCTAGCCCCTTTCGACCAGCCCGCTGTCGAGTCATAAAAAGGTATCTTTTGAACACCTAATTAGCCTACATTAATCATCAATCCGGGAGCGACTTTTTATTTCAAGAGTGTACTCTGTCTAAGGCTGCGATTATCTAAGAGCAATGTTGTGAAGAAGTAGTACAGAATAAAAAATGCAAAAGTAAAAAATGCTTGTAAAGAAACCTAATTACAGTGACATGAATGGAAAGATTAAACTACATCAATCTTGCAAAACATCGATCAGGGATGCAGTAGAAGTAACTCTTTCCCTTAGAAATCGATGCAAGATGACCAATCTAGGGACTTGGAAGCAATGACCTATATCCTCTACAGTTGGTGATCTTAAAGAAATCGAAACGAAAGCAAATTCAACGAACGCAACTTAAAAGAGACGAAATCTGGAAAGGAACAACAACATGTAACTATAACTCATATGTTTTCTAATCGAAGACTATGAATAAATAATGAACAGAAATGGAACAGCAACATGAAATGAACAGCAATTACAATTCTAACATAATCAAGCAACTATATTTCCATGCTTCAATCCTGTCAACAGCCACTTACCACGCAATAAAAAATCATAAACTGATGGAACAACAACTCAAATCAGATACAGAACAATAAAGCTTTATAATGATAACAAGATAACTGAACGAAATATGTGCTTCTTGTAAAAGATGAAATAGCAATGGCTTTGTATTTGATCTAACAATAATAAACCAATTCTGTAATTGCAATAAACATTAAACACACTTCACACAATAGTAAGCAAGGATTAAAAATACAAATAGCGAAATGATTCCACCAGATCCGGGCCCTTAGCGCCAGTGAAATACTGCTGGGCTAATTTAGAAATTTAGAAAATGGCTGAAACACATGTCTTATATTAAACCAACATGAAGTATTACAAAGAAGGTTATCTCAAAGCCGAGAGTTAATAAAACATTATATTACAGAGGAAATGTTTAAATGTAAATCCTTTTGACTAACTCACTAACTTCAACAACACCGTCCCTTTGTCACTAAAAGACATTGCTTTATATATCAAATCTCGACGGAAAAATCAAGGAATAAGATGAGTTTGAACAACGATCCCTCAGGATCGAAGGATCCTGAGGGATTCGCTCCTCTTCGTTTAGTCATCATCCTGTTTACTCTGATTGGGGCCGAACTGTCCCCTTCCTTTTCTAGGCTATTCGTTCAGATCTCCTTGCCTTTGGCTCGATATGGTTCAACGTTGATGGAGCAGTAGTTAGATTATTCTCAATCCCACCTTTGGTACAGATTTTCACCTCGTCGAATTCCTGTTTTGTCAATCAAAAATTAACCTTTAGTCATCTTTTTGTAATAAACATAAACCTTTCCAATTCTATTGTAATTCTTATGATAAATTACCTTTCCAAGGCAAAAAGGAGTATATCTATGGTAAAAGAATGAGTAAATACATAGCAATTTCATACCTCTTTCACTGCCCAACATACCCCCCTGCTTAATCTTTTTCATGCCCTCACGAAAACTATAGTGCACATGGAGAGCAGTCAAAGAACAAGCTGGATAAGGTTTGTCATCGACAGGCCTAAAACCACGTAGTGCAGCTAATTCCTCAAAAAAATGTTCTATCTGTCTTTAAGGAAGTTCATAAATAGCTTTGTAGTCCGAAGCAGGGTACCATGCAATAGGGCTGCGGAACCTACATCCTAACCAATATGGTCCTTCTTTTAAAACAAGATGGCTATATGAAATCAAGTGGTCTGCAGCTAGACCAAAGTTTCTATAATTAAATGGTTCCCTATTTTGCACATTCTGATCCGAGGTTCTCCACCGAACCTTGGCTGCTATATAAGCTTGGTTTCTAATGGATGAGAAATAGTTTGTTCCATTCAAAATAATTGATTTGTGGACAGGCCCCAGGGTTTGGGTAACACCTTCCTTTGTCATCAAACTTTTCTGTCTAGCCCAAAATTGAAGTGGGTCTTGAGGTTCACTTCTGAACCATAGATCTAATTCATTTTCCTGCCTTTGAAAGGCGTTATAAGATTTTAGCCATTTTAATTGATTTACAGCAAAGGAAATGAATGCCTGAAACTAAACATCTCCAATAAAAGGGCTAGGGTTTGATTCATAGTCATTTTCAAGTATTAAATTATGCAAGTAAAATTCACACAAAAGGCGTTGTACTTTGATCCCATAAAGTTTGCAGCATGATACCAAGTCATCTATGGTTTTTAGCTCTATGGATTTCCCTGCCCTAACTGCCTTGATCTTTAATTGTAAATATCTTTCTAGTAAAAACAAAGCATGGTTTTTGGCGGGGCATCTACAGGCTAAGACATCAGTATACAAGGAGCAGAGAGTGTCCATTTGATTGTAGGCTAGTTTTAGTTGGTTCATTACCTTATCAGCATTTACCTCTGCTTTCTGACGTTTTTCATGAGCTTCAACTTCTGATTCATGAATAATTCTCATTTGTTGCTGCAATTCCTGATATCTCTTTCTAATTGGGACATTATCTTCCTCCAATATCTTCCTTTCTATTCGATCCTATTTCAATTCTTCTTGAAGTCTAACCAATGTCGGATCACTAAAAATGTGTTGACTGCTAGATTGCATATTTTCACTTAGAAAAGGTTCCTCTAGAACAACTTGTGTTGGAACAGCCGTTTGTTGCTCTGCATCCTCATAATTAGGCTCAGGTATGGTTTCTTCTGTAACTTGGGGGTTCCTATTAGTGGTCACCCTTCTCTTTTTCAAAATTCTTTTGATAGCAATGCTTCTTCTCTTAGGGGCTCGCTTAGGCATCTGTTTCATTCTCAGAACCCTAATGGTTTTCCTGAGCTGTTCTACTAGTTTATGAAGCTTTATTCGTTCCCTACGAAGCTTCTCAATCTCAGTTGTTTTCCTCTTATTTCTTAATGGAACAGCCACTCCTTTATCTGAACCTGTTTGCTCAACAGAATTTTGGCCTATATTAGTCGTGCCTTCAGTAAAATTCTCTTCTTGATCTTCTCCTTGGGGTTCTTCTTCCACATTCATACGCCCTTGGCTAAATTCTCGGGGAATCATATTCTCAGTTAACTCTGCAGTCTCCTGGGGGCTTCCAGCTTCGGTGTTCTCTTTCTCCTGCTCATGCCTATGAGGAGAAGCAACCCTAGCTTCGCTAGGGTTTGCTATTTCATTCAACATTTCTCTAGCTGTTTCTTTATCGATAGCAGAGTACTCTGGTAGTTGATTAATATCAATATTGAGATCCAAGGGGCTATGAGGCCGTGCATAATCACTCATATTGGCCCAAATCTGGGCCAATTGGTCTTCCTGTAAAGGGCTTACGATAACATTTTTGGGAGGCTCTGTTTCATCCTTATTGCTGCTATGATTTTCCTCATCCTCCTCACAGGTATGATAACTTCCTTCCTCCTCATCCGAATACCGAATTTCTCCTTCAACTTCTTCTTCCTCAGTATTTCCTTTGATTTCTTCTTCCTCATTATCTCCTTCCTCTGCACTGGATTTTTTTTCACTACGGTATGGCGACTTATTTCTTCTTCGTCTGAGTAGCGAATTTCTCCTTCCAATTCTTCTTCCTCATTAGTACGAGGGCTTACTCCCTCCAATTGTGGAGGCTACTCCTCCTCTGAGCTGTGCAATTCTAGGGGCTGGCTGTTGCTGCCCGGAAGTCCTTCCACCATCCTCCTACTTCGTTTCAATTGGAGGGACTGTCTGTGAGTAGAAGGCTCAACTATTGAGCTGACCATCCTCTTCCGTTTTGAAGCAGGTAGAGCTAACCCTCTGTCAATGGAAAATATTAACTCCTCCTAGCTGGTCTATTACTGGGCGAGGCTACGAATCACTATTAATCGTATTAGACAATGGTGGCTAACCACCATATTTGCATGTTGAGATTTTCTTATACCATGAGCAGTATCATGCAACAAAGAATTTTAAAATGCAGGCAAATTAATGGTGCATTTCTGTTTTAATACAGCCAGTAGCTTAAGGTGGCGAGGTCTTACCACATCCTTTCTTTCGTCGCACGTTATGTAAGCCTACACAATCTTGGCCAACTCTATCCATGGTTCTCCTAATGATGTTGGTTGGACTCCTTTACCTTTGATAACTAATGTCTGTCCGTCATCTTGAAAAATCTTCATGGCTTCTTTAATACTAATATTTTTTTGAGTCCAAACAGTCCCTTGCGCGAGGATGCCAGACACCTCTGCAATTATCTCGTCGGATACAACTATCTGTCTTCCTCTAACCATGGAGGATCCTTCCTGCAGGTTCAATAAAAATTTGGTGGCCACTGCTTCATGGGGTTACTACATCCTCATGAAATATGTAATCCACCCCAGTCTTTCTAAAATTTCTCGTGCAGCATCAGAAATGATCAGCACCTGTGGTTCATTGTGAATTGGTCGTCCTCCCATCGTCTCTGTGCTCTATTAATTTTTCTCAACACACAGTAATCACAATGGAATAGCACATCACAGTTCGTTGAAAATTTGTTATTTCCTAAAATGCAGGGATTTGGTTCAAATACAGGTAAAGAAATCTTGGGGTTTGATCTGCATGCAGACATCCGTGCCCCCTAAATGAATGATAGGTCATCCTCGACCGTCAATTGAAAGAAGCAAGTGTGGGACAGCAGTGGTACAACAGTAAAAGGCAGGCGTAATTATGATACATTCAATCAAATTATAGCAATTACTGAAATCAATGCATGTGATGAATCGATAATGAATAGAAAATCATTTTGTAATGATTCAAATACGAGGAGAAGGGACAACATAAGATAAACATATGTATGATTTCATTATTGACCATTTTGAACTAATATGATCGATTTATAATGATTTTCATGTATAATAGGTTTGGAGGTAAAGGTAAAGGATTCACATTTTCATTTGACATTTAAATTGAGATATAGGAAAAGGGTTAAATATAACTATTGATGTGTATAAATGTGACTCCAATACATCAGCAAAGCTCTGTTTCCCACAGGTGTCCATAACCTTGACAGAGTTGCTTTCTTACCCACGGAACCATTGTCCTTTATTTATATTGAGGAAGTGCTTTTGCTGAATATCATGACGGAGGCCATTGTGTTGGCTTGGTGACCAGATAAACCACAATTCCATTCACTGGGAAGAGTGAAAGGTGGGCAGGTCGGCTCGTGATGAGACCTCCTGTTCCAAGGACTTCTTGATTTTTTCAATTTTCTATTGGACCATTTCCCTGGTTTGGTGGCCATGATGGGAATGCCACTTCACTGCCTTCCCTATGATCACGGTAGGCTGGCTCTTGATGAGACCCCCTATCCTCCATCTGCAAAATCATAAGATTATTAATAAAATATGTAAATATTTTTTCTCTTTCATACAACACTTTTCCTCAGTTATTCATAAGGGATGGCTCAACACTCCTTAAGAGTAGGGATGGTGGAAGAAGTCTGAACATCTCAATAGAAAAAAATATGCCCTTATTCCTATTCCATAGATAAAAATCAAAGAAATTTATAGCATGTGGGAAGGAACCAATCATGATAAATATAATCGATCAGATTAATTCAATGGTAATAAAATAGCAAGTTATGTTATTGATCATGACCCTTTTTCCTTTTTTTCTTATCATTACTAGACAATTTTCTTAAAAATGACGATTTCTTTTGATTTGCTGATTACAGTAAGCTTTAATTTGTATGATTGTATTTAAATGGTATATTTTTCTTTAGAAAAGTGATCAAAAATTCAAAATTTTGGCTTAAAACAAAAAAAACAATCCACTCAAAAAAGTGTTGTTCCTTTAAAAAGAACAACAAAAACAATCTGTGGAACTGATGTTCCTTTCGAAAGGAACAGCAAAAATACTCTGCAGAACTACTGTTCCTTTCGAAAGGAACAACAAAACAAACGAAATAAACATAATTTTTTTTTTTTTTTAAAGAAATTGAATTTCATGAAACAAACAATGAAGAAATGAAGAAGTGATATTAACAGAAGTTTTTTAAAAAATGAATTTCATAAAACAACAATCAAAAAGCGAAAAATGCTTTATGTACAGAATTAAAAAAGAAATGATTTATCAAACTGGTACCGAGGAGGAGTTTTCCCCTTCAGCGAGAATTTCCATGGTAGAATCTTCACGTAACTGTTGGTAAAAGGATTCCTAGGTAAGCGGTTTATGATATAATCGTACTCGATGACCGTTTACCTTAAAGGAATGTCCAAATCCGTCAATGGTAGCTAATGTAATAGTGCCATTATCATGCACTTTTTGTATTTCATAGGGTCCAAGCCATCGTGTCTGGAGTTTTCCTGGGAAATCCTGAAACCTAGAATCATATAGGAGTTCCCAGTCTCCTTCGTGAAAGATCTTTTCTTTGATATGGGCGTCATGCCATTTGGCTCTCTGTTGCTAAATTAATGTTGTGTGCTGAAGAGAAGAGAGCCTAATTTCATCTAAATCATTAATTTGCTGCAGTCTTTTAGCCTGGGCTTCATTTAGATTTAGACCCACCTTTTGAGCTGTTCTTAATGTTTGAATTTCAAATTCTATAGGAAAGATGGGTTCTTTTCCAAATACCAATTGGTATGGTGAATATCCTGTAGTAGGTCTCCATGTTGTTCGATATGCCCACAATGCTTCTGGCAATCTGTAGGCCCAATCTCGTCTGTGTAAGGCAACGGTTTTTGTTAATATAGATTCGATTACTTTTTTCGTGCTCTCTACTTGTCCATTGGCCTGTGGGTGATATGGGGTTGTAATCTTGTGCTGAATGTGGTAGTTTTGCAATGTTTCAGCTAATTTATTACCTACAAACTGTGGTCCTCCATATGTGATTATGTCGCTTGGGAGGCCATAGTGCACAAAGACTTGGAAAAGAAATTGTATTACAGAGTCCTCTATAGCTTTTGAAAGAGCCTCTGCTTCAACCCATTTGGTGACATACTCAGTTGCAACTAGGATGTATGCTTTTTGGTTTGATGGGGGGATAATAGGACCAACAAAGTCAAGGGCCCAACGTTCAAACGGTTCAATCACTAGTTGAGGGTTCAAAGGCATTTCATCAGACTGCCTAGGGCGACCTACCCTTTGGCAGCTATCACAGGCCTACATGAATTTTTTGGCATCTTTAAAAATATTAGGCCAATAATAGCCTGTTCGTAAAACTTTATGGGCAGTTCTACAATCTTCAAAATGTCCGCCACACTTTCCATCATGGCATGATTTCAAGATGTCAAATACTTCATCCTCCCTAACACATCTCCTTATTTTCATATATGCACCTGTATGAAATAGGTAGCCCCCAATCTAGGAAAAGTGGGTACTACGATGTATTATTTGCTTACGTTCATTAAGGGATAGATGTTTAGGTAATTTACCTATTGCCAAATAGTTTGATATATTAGCATACCATGGTGTTCTGATAGTAACAGCGAAGAGATGTTCATCCGAAAAGTGGTCTTCAACTGCTTCTGTATCTGTTGGCTTTGGAATTCTTGACAGAAAGTCAGCTACAGGGTTCTCTTTCCCAGGTCGATATTTGATTGTGATATCAAATTCCTGCAGTAAAATCAACCATCTTGTCACTCTTCCGTTTGTAACAGGTTTATTTGCTAAAAATTTAATGGCAGAGTGATCAGTATATAGTACTACAGGATACCCAGTAATATAATGTCTAAATTTTTTTATAGCATGAACTACAGCTAAAAATTCTTTCTCAGTCACAGTATAGTTTAATTTAGTAGGGGATATATTTTTGCTAATATAATAAATTTCATATGGCTTCTTGTCTTCCTCCTGCCCAAGTACTGCTCCAATTGCTGTGTCTGAGGCATCAGATGAAATTTGGAATGGAAAATTCCAATTTGGGCCCCTCAGCACTGGGGTTGTTGAAACAATCTTCTTCAGATCATTAAAGGCATCGTCACATTTATCTGTCCAAATGAAATCAAAATTTCCAGTTAGTGCATATACAGGTGCAGCTATTCGAGAATAATGTTCTATAAATCTTCTATAGTAACCAAAAAATCCAAGAAAGCTACGTACCTCTGTTTGTGTGGTGGGTGTGGGAATTAACAAGATTATTTGAATTTTAGCTGGGTCCACTTGAATTCCAGCTGCTGAAATATAATGTCCTAAGATAACTCCTTCGGTCATCATCATAAGACACTTTTCGTGGCTTAATAAAATCCTAGTGTCAATACATCTTTGCAATACCTTTTCTAGGTTTTCCAATGCAGGCTCAAAGTCATCCCCATAAGGTGTGAAATCATCCATATATACTTCGAGGCCTTCATTTATTAAGTCTGCAAAGATGCTGAGAATCTCCCTTTGAAATATAGTAGGGGCATTGCATAGGCCAAAAGGTAGGGCTCGGTAGGAAAATTTCCCCCATGGATAGGTAAAAGTAGTTTTGTCCTGGTCTTCAGGGGCAATTTTTATTTGATTGTACCCACTAAAGCCATCGAGGAAAGAAAATAATTTCTTCCCTGCTAATGTGTCTAATACCTGGTCAATGAAAGGAAGGGGAAAGTGGTCTTTCTGTGTTGCCTTTTTAAGTTCATGGTAATCTACACATATTCTCCACTTTCTGTTCCTTTTTGGTACCACCACTAATGGAGAGACCCACTTGCTATCAGATATTGGGTAGATGAAATTAACATCCAATATTTTTTGTAATTCAGCTTTCACAATATCTTTAAGGTGAGGATTTAGTCTTCTTTGAGGTTGGTGAATGGGTCTTGCATCTTTTTCAATATAGATGTGGTGAGTATACAATTGAGGATCAATTCCTTTCATATCGGGGTAATCCCATGCAAAGGCTGCTTTGTATTTTCGTAATAATTGGACCAATTTCTTTTCTTGTTCAACAGTGAGATTTTTGTTAATGTTTAGAGTTTTTCCTGGCTCAATTTCTACAACCTTGCTATTGTACACAGAAGTAGTAGGTATTGCTTGATCAGGAATATCTTTGAAAGGATCTTCTTCTTCTTTATTATCAAATGCTTCCTTGATCATGTGACATTGCAAATGAGATATGGTTTGTGATTTATTGATAAAACTATTAATGATATCATCCTCTGTTTGGTCTTTAAAATCAAGAGCATTTTCTATAGTTAGAGGTGATCTCATATTTTCCATAAGATATGATGCAGGTGTTTTTCTTGTTTTGATTATTGATAGACTTGGCTGGGCTGGGGGATATAGGGCTAAATTCTTGACATAATTTCCCCTTGTTATTGTCATGTTTCCTTGTCGGCATCCAATATAAGCATCAACAGTTGCCAACCAAGGTCTACCTAAGATTAACGAGTGTCCATCTAGTCGGTTCTTTGGGTTGATAAACAAGAAGTCAGCAGGGTATTCCTAGGAATCTACGGATACCATTACATCTTGTAGTATACCTTCTGGTTTGACTACCGATCGGTCAGCCAATTCCAACAAGGTTGTTGTTGGTTCTAGTGATGTAATGCCAAGTTTTTGACAGGTGGTGGTTGTTAAAATATTGATTGCTGCTCCAAAATCAACTAAGGCATTTGGAAATGATTTCCCATTGATTTGTATTGTCACTATAGGATTTCCTGGGTCTTCATATTTGATAGGTGTTTCCATTCCTGATTATAAGTCAGATAAGGTACCGACTATTTGGACAGTAGCATTGGTAATTTTTCTCCTCTTTGGCTTCTTTATGCATAATTCCTTAATAGTTTTTGCATATATAGGAATGTCTTGAATATCTTGGAGGAGAGGGATTTTTATACATAAATTTTTTAATTCTCCCAGAAGATCAAAATTAGGTTGTTATAATGGACGAGGTATGATTAATCGTTCTAGGAATGGTGGAGAGGAAGTTGTTGCTTGTTGTTGACTTCGTTGTTGATTTTTTTGTTGAACTTCCTTCTCATTTTGTACTGTTTGTTCTACAGGTAACGGATCTTCAATATGGACATCATTGTTTCTCTCTGTTTCCACTATGCGCCCATACCTTAATTGAAGATCATTGCACTCCCTCAGTTCAGTTTCTATTTCTGGGGGTTCCATTATTTGGACAGACTGAACTGGCCTATTGTTTGGGTTTGGGTTGGGTTGGGCTGGGAGTTGTGGTCTTAATTTGGTCTGGGGGTTTGTATAAGGAGCTGGTAGTGTAGGTTAAGATAGAGGAATTGATCTCGCTGGCTGATTTGTAGGTTTTTTCCAGTTTGACTTCCAGGCCTGACTCTAGGAAGTAGAGGGGGACCATTGTGTAGGCCAAAATGGTGGGTAGAAAGGAAATCTAGGCTAATTATTTTGGTTTGTTTGATTTGGCCAAGATGTGGGAGGAAATGGCTGTTGTGACCAATTGGGGAAAGGTGGTTGATTTTTCCACATCCCACTATATTGTTGAGCATTATACTGAGGAGGCTGAAAATAAAATGGATCATTTGGCATACCTGATGGTCGTGGCTGCCATTATCGGCGCTGATTAAGCAAACATACCACTTCTGATTCTTCTTTTGCCTCCTTATAAACTTCTTTTAAGCCAGGAAGCGAAGGACATCCCTCTATAGGGTGATATTTCGTGCAAATGGCACAGACTTTAATCACATCCAACGGACATTCTTTTTGGCTGTGTTTCTTTCTACATCTGGGACAGAATATTGCCAAGTTTTGCTTTGCTTCTGCCTGTTTCTATTTGGCTTGCATAATATCAAACTGCGTTGTTAGAGTCCAAAGTATGTCTGTCTTAAAGTCTTCTAGCAGATTTCCAATCTCTGCACGAGTCACACCTTCATTAGAGGTCTTATTTTCCCTTGTAATTATATCACGTTCTGCTAATTTCAACCTTGTATTTCCCCTCGAACTCCTGATACACAAATCAATGATGTTAGGATAAATTTCCTGATATATATCACCTTTTCCCATAATATTCAATGTTTCAACCCATTGATCTTTCATTCCCCTAATTAATGTGGTTTTCAAAAAATTATCAGGTAAGGGTAAAGATGCATAAGGGGATCTTTGCAGATTGTATTGAAATCGTTCCACATACTCTTCCAAGGTTTCATTTGGTTTTGTTGTCATTTGGAATATTTCATCTTTTAGTTCCCAAGACCCGCAATAATCCTGATACTTATTTAAAAATGCAGCCTTCATATGATCCCAATCAGTTATGACACCCCCACCTAATCCCATAAACCATCGCAAGGCTGCCCCTTTTAATGTAGAATGGAATAGTTTTAGTTTTTGGGCATCGGTGATGTAATCATATCCCCTGCACAACACATCAAATTAAAAAAAAAACGCATCTGGGTCCTTTGATGTTAAGCCATGAAATGTGGGAATATGTTGAAGGGGGGTAGCTTTCATAGGTGCATTGACTGCAATATCTACTATAGGATATTGCAGCATAGAGGTTTACTGTGGTGCCTGCTGATTCTGATTTTGGTTCTGAGCCATTTGATCGAAGATATGTCAATATCCCTCTGGTATTTCAAAGGAACTTCTAGGTTGACAAGCAGGGGCAGGAATGGCTTTGACAGCACTCCCTTTGTCTGGAATAATAAGTATTTCCTATTGACCTAATGTTTGAGGTGATTCAGGACCTTGGTTTTGAATAAGTTGAACAACACTTCCCTTATCTGGGCTGCTTATTGTTTGGGAAATTTTAATAGGATATTTTGAGTCTCTGGTTTCGCCCATTTCCCCTTCTCCTTCTCGGAGATTGCTAGAGTTCCCTTCTTGAAGGAAAATTATGCAAGGATTCTCAATTTCTTGGGAATCTTGCCCAATTCCCTCTGTTTGACTGTGTATCTCAGCAAAGGCTTCAGATGGTGACTCTGTAGCCTGAAGGGAACTAATAGGCTGTCTGGAAGTAGTTCTTTTAAATCCTACTGATGGCTAAGATTCAGTTCTTTTAAGGATTTCGTCAATAAAGGTTGTGCGCCCAAGGGTCACCGGTCCCTTAGGTTTTTCAGTTTTAGGAGGAATTTGTTTCACTTAGTTGGTTTATTCATTCAAGGAAACAAACCTTCATTCCTACCTAGAGAAAAAGAAGCTTACCTACTTCTGCTATGAAGCAGGCTATGAGCAAGTGTGTTTCTTGCCCAGTGCGTAGGTTCTTACCTTCCATCTTTAATACCCAATTCTCCGCAAGCAGAAGAAAATCAGCTGTGCATCACTCCTTTGAAATGGCATACACTCTCCCCGGAAACGGCGCCAAAATGTTGAGTCATAAAAAGGTATCTTTTGAACACCTAATTAGCCTACATTAATCATCGATCTAGGAGCGACTTTTTATTTCAAGAGTGTACTCTGTCTGAGGCTGCGATTATCTAAGAGCAATGCTGTGAAGAAGTAGTACAGAATAAAAAATGCAAAAGTAACAAATGCTTGTAAAGAAACCTAATTACAGTGACATTAATGAAAATATTAAACTACATCAATCTTGCAAAACATCGATCAGGGATGCAGTAGCAGTAACTCTTTCCCTTAGAAATCGATGCAAGATGACCAATCTGGGGACTTGGAAGCAATGACATCTATCCTCTACATTTGGTGATCTTAAAGCAATCGAAACGAAAGAAAATTCAATGAATGAAACTTAAAAGAGACAAAATCTGGAAAGGAACAGCAGCATGTAACTATAACTCATATGTTTGTTAATCAAAGACTATGAATAAATAATGAACGTAAATGGAACAAAAACATGAAATGAACAGCAATTACAATTCTAACATAATCAAGAAACTATATTTCCATGCTTCAATCCTATCGACAACCACTTATCACGCAATAACAAATCATAAACTGATGGAACATCAACTCAAATCAAATACAGAACAACAAAGCTTTATAATGATAACAAGATAATTGAACGACAGATGTACTTCTTGTAAAAGATGAAATAGCAATGGCTCTGTATTTGATCTAACAACAATAAACCAATTCTGTAATTGCAATAAACATTAAACACACTTCACACAATAGTAAGCAAGGATTAAAAATACAAACAGTGAAGTGATTCCACCAGAGTCGGGCCCTTAGCGCTAGTGAAATACTGCTGGGCTAATTCATAACTTTAGAAAATGGCTGAAACGCATGTCTTATATTAAACCAACATGAAGTATTACAAAGAAGGTTCTCTCAAAGCCGAGAGTTAATAAAACATTATATTACAGAGGAAATGTTTAAATGTAAAGCCTTTCGACTAACTCACTGACTTCAAAAACACCGTCTCTTTGTCACTAAAGGACATTGATTTATATATCAAATCTCGACGGAAAAATCAAGGAATAAGATGATTTTGAACAACGATCCCTCAGGATCGAAGGATCCTGAGGGATTCTCTCCTCTTCGTTTATTCATCATCCTGTTTACTCTGATCGGGGCCGAGCTGTCCCCTGCCTTTTCTAGGCTATTTGTTTAGATCTCCTTGCCTTTGGCTGGATATGGTTCAACGTTGATGGAGCAGCAGTTAGATTATTTTCAATCCCACCTTTGGTACAACTGTTCACCTCGTTGAATTCCTGTTTTGTCAACAAAAATGTAACCTTTAGTCATATTTTTGTACTAAACATAGACCTTTCCAATTCTATTGTAATTATTATGATAAATTACCTTTCCAAGGAAAAAAGGAGTATATCTATGGTAAAAGAATGAGTAAATACATAGTAATTTCATACCTCTTTCACTTCCCAACACCCCCAAAACCATTTCCCCACGTGACCCGGGTGCTAAACCAGGTGCTAGCCCGCAGAGCGCTTATCAACAAATGGTCGGGTGCAATACCCACCGTCGATATACACAGATCCGACGGAATTTTCAAATCTCATCGTGCTCATGGCCCCCTCGTCAATCCCTTCGACCGCATATCCACCATCGATCTGATCCGCAGATCGACGACTCGTAGTTCATCCGCTCCAGTGGCCCCCGCAGACAATCACTATTCAAAAACCGATGGTTTCTATCGCACCTCCTTTGGAGGAAGGGCGGTATTTTTTATTTTGTAGCGATTAGCGCCATCGGTTGACACGTTTCCTCGAGCTATTTTGGAATACCATTTTCATCGCGCGTTATAGTTCGACTCTGGACCGGGCGCGATATGCACGTACACCATCCGATCTGAAGCTGTCCATCCAACGGTGATCACGCCACAAAGATGCCCAAGAGTTAGCCCAAGGAAAACGGGAACCCTGGCCCACCATCTTGTTAGCCATCAGTATTTTTTACATGTTATTGATGACTATATCTACAACTGAGTTTTCTAGAAACTGATTTCCTTATGTCAATATGTCATCTAAAAAACCCTCATAAAAATTTTTTCGCCCTTCTACTTTTCAGTCCACCCATGTCAAAATCAAAACCTCATTATCACTATCCTATCTAGCTTCAGCCCTATTTGTCTGCCCATCAGCTCCAAAAGGAAAAGTCCAAGTCTGCTGCAAAAGTCTCCCCTATGTTAGGAAGTGGCGCTTTAAGACATTTTACCCTTGGCAATCATCAAAAAGCCAAAAAGCCTCCACCTGATACAGACCAACCATGACTGACCTCCCACTCTGCAAATAAAATTGACAAACAGCTCTAAGTCGCGCCACTCACACCCCCTAGGTCTCAGCACTGCATAAAACACAGTCTCAAGCTGATTATTAGGTGTTTCACAGTGTTTTATGGATTCTGCAAAGAACAGGAAATATAACTTCATCTCAGGAGAAAATTATTGAATCTACAGTTAGAGGAACAGCTGCTTCTAAATGTATCATGAGCCTGAGATATGTCTGCAAAACAGAAAGTCACTCATCAAGACCTTGCAGTTTTCCTTCTAGTATGAAAATCACAGTAAGAAAAGGACACCACTGTCACAGCAAACTGGTAAATTGTCATGGCCCAGAACCTCCTTCATTTACAAGCAGAGGGTTAGGGCGCCTCCTTCATCTACAAGCAGAGGGCGCTGGCCAGTATTGACTTTAAAGATTGCAAAAGTCCAGGTTTGCCTTTTACTGAACAGTGAAACAATATCTCCAGGTTTTATGAATGTGAGTGATGATCATAATAGGGATAGAGTCTGAAATATGCAAGTTCAAAGGAAAACAGAGTTTGGTCTGATAAAGGAGGTCATTTGAAGTTTCAAATCATATGAATTGTTAAACTTTAGAAAGGCATATCATGAGTAAAAACAATTCTAATCATAGGAAGCCTGCTTTTCCACAAGACTAAATTGAAGAGATGCTGACAAATCATGTCATCACACAGGCAGAAGAAAAGGTTTTTGTTTTTCAAAAGGCGCTGACCTCCATAGTCACAGAGACTATCTTTCAAATAAATTATCATAAGTTAACCAAAGTAAATGATGACATTTCAGTTCCCCTCAGAGCAGTACAGGGAGACAGTGACACTTTGGCTAGGGTTTTTCTGAAGCACAGTGATGATTGCAAGTAGAGGTGCTAGTATTGATGTTTTTCAAGTTGTTTGATTACCATCACACCCAAGGAAAATCTTTGTCAAACAATCTTCAGATACTTTGCCTAGTGAAGGGCCTCCTCCATTTATGAGCAGATGGCCAAGGCATTGAATGTTTTTGAAAACTGATTTGGTCAAAAGATGCAGTGAAAAGAGACAATGAAAGAAAGCAAAAAGCTTTACACAGGTAAAAGATGGTGTTTATGTTTCAAAATGCATTACCCATAGGAAAATGTCTTTCAAAATATACATCATGATGGACAGGAAACAATATGAATATGTATGTCATTGATACAAAAAGGGGGCAGTTTCCTTAAGGGGAAGGGTCAAACAATACCCCACTGTCACATGCCAAAATTCTAAAGGAGCGCCTTTCAAGTAAGCAGAGAATTATGGTATGAAGGGATGCAGCCAAAATAGGGCACTTGCAATCCAAAGAGAAGCTTATAAATCGCCTGGAAGCAGAGACTGTCAACCAAGTTGGGAAAAGACAGGCCATCTCCTGTTAAGTAACAAAACAGCTTTCAAATGCTTTTTGACAGATTTTGGATGGTTTTTCCTTGTTAAAATATCACCTAAAGTGTCAAAGCAGGGAACAGAGTTGAGCTTTGGAATGGTTCTATTACAAAAATACCAATGCACTAGTCAAAGCAAATGGTAACTGTGTTTCAACATTGTAAATAAGTATACCAGTTATGAATAGACAAAGAAGTGGTTTTGATAGATTGTCAGTGTTCTGGGAGTTTTAAGACAAGTACAGCTTTCTCATTATTCAAAAAAAGACAGAGATATCATAAATGGTACAAGCAAGAAAGTATGTTGAAAGGGTGAGCTTTTCTTAGATCAAGTCCAAGAAGACCAGCAATTTTGACACCTGCATTGGAGAAAAAGTTGAATAAGTTGTTCAAGCCTGAGGCTGTCAAAGCAAGTTGACAGTGCAAAACCTTGTCCTTTCAGAAACAAATTAGCATTCAGGTATTTCTTTAACATTTTTAAAGAGGGGTTGTTTTACATCATATATATCACCAGTATTATTAAAGCACAGTGGCAAAGATGATATGAAGGTTGTGGAGCTATTTTTCAAAGTTGGAAAGTTTGGTGTTGAAATGTCACCCAAGGAACAAAACTGGGAATCACCCTTCAAACACCTGTGCATAAGTAAAACAGAGTGTGACCTTTCAAGCCATTTTTGTTTGCTATAAAGAGGATGATCCATGATTAAATCGATCTAAAAAAGCATAGAAATCTCCAATGCACGCATTGCTCGTGATTCCAATTTGAAATTGCGCCGAGAGGAATTGGTGAAAAAGGTCAAAAGACTGTGTTTACCCTGCAAAACACGACCAAGAGTTCACGTTTCATTTAAGAATATGACCGTTGGAGAGTTTTGTTTTATGTCAATAGAGTGAGGTGAAGAGTGCATTCTTCATTGTCAAAACGAAGCAAAGTCTTTTGGTTACCCTCAGCATCAAACAGAGCAAAATTCGGGTCAATGTGCAGAGGTTTGCACCGTTAAAAAACAGCGCGACGCGCCTGGAAACCCACGCGACGCGCCTGGGAGCGTTTTTGCACTGGCGGTCAGTTTATGCGCGATGTGCCTGTATATTTGCGCGACGCGCTTGTACACGGCGCCCGACCGCCCGACAGCCCGACCCGATAGGCCACCCGGGTGGTATTTTTTGCGCGCCGTGCTGTCCTTAAAGAGTGCCGTGCATAATTGAAGGCTTTCCGGTGCTATTCCAGCCCTCCCCAAGGGTTTTTCATCTAAATTGAAGGTATTCCTATATACTTTCCCCTCGATTTCAAAAATTTGCTAAGTGACAGGAAGGTTTAAAAGGCCTATTTCAAACTGTGGTATGAGAGTAAGGGTTGGGACAAATTGCTGAGTTCGACCACATTTACATATTGACATACATTTCAAGAAACTGCCTAAGCAAGGTCAAGATCAAATCTGAAGAGTAGCCTATCCCCGTTTATCTTGCCACATCATAATATCTGTCAAATAGTTTTGCTGTGAGAATGCCCATACTTTGAAGCTGTGTTTTAGACAAATTCATTGTTAGAAGTGCTTATGGGAAAGAAGTTGTAATTAAGTTAAAGACCTTGTGTGTTCACCTTCTGTTTAATCAAGGTCAAGGGTGTGTCATTTCTTTAAAAAAGCACCATAGGGTAAAGTTACCCTACTCAACCACCGAGAGGACAGTTGCCACTATATACTCTGTGCTGTTTTTCTATTCTTAAAAACCTCACTGCCAAGTGGATTTTCAGAAGTCATAAAGGCATCCTTCCAAAGGTGACTGATATTCCATATTGAAAAAGGCCATTGATTATTTTGAAAAAGAGCAAACTCTTACAGCCTTTGCTCAAAGCTTTTGGGGTTTTTAAAACCCTGTTACCTCTGCTTTAAATATGAATCTGACTGTATACCTACACTGAAGTTTGAATGCGTATCCACAAGTCTGTTGTTTTATTTGCACTCCAAGAAGAGCAGGTTGTTAATGACTGAAATTCTACCTTGAGACAAAGATACAGGTGTATTGGTTGACATCTAAAGTTTCACAGAACATGGTGATTTTAGCACTTCTCACAGCAAACTTCTCCTAAAGCAGTCTGCCCTTCTTTGCACTGTGTTATTTCCTACTAAGAATCTGTTGACAGAGATATTCTAAAGGAGAACATGACTTTTTCTGAAGAGCAGAGGTTGTGTATTACAAAGAAACTTGTTGCAAACCATCCACCTCACATTGTTTCTCTGTCAAAGCAGTACATTGACACAATTTGACTCTAACAGGGCAGTTTACACACAGTGAGGCAGTTTGTCTTTTCCAAAGCATATTCAGGTCAAAATGCCTCCAAGGCAAGACAACAGGAGCGGTCCACATAAAAGATATGAGCCAATCTCTACAGAAGAGGTTAATGCTCATCCTTCTGTTCTTTTCAACTTCCATGAAGTAGGCTGCCTAGAGTTTTGCCAGAAAGTACAAGAAGTCAAGAGTTTTTCGCCATTAACTCACTTGTGCGCCTTGAGATTCAAAGAAAAACATTTCCAAGTGGCGGGTCTTGATTTCAAAATTTCTCCAAGGTATGTGTCCAAGGCCACCAAGATCCCGTATCATGGCGAAAAATGGTTTAAACAGGCTCATCTTGACTTAGAGGATTACAAACCTTTCATCAAGCCTGAACATAGAGAGGCTGTCACTGCTATTTTCCCTTTTTCATATCTCCTTGACAGCTATGCTCCGCTTATGAAAGTCATAATGAAATATTTCACTTGTGAAGGGAGGTTTAATCGAATTTATGCCTATCATGTCCGTTTATTGATGCACTTTACTAGAAGCAGGCAACTAAACCTCCCTTACTTTTTGTTCAAGAGCATAGAGAAAATGGCATCCACTGTCCAAAAGAAAGCCCCACCTCAGCAAATCCCTTCTCTTTTTCATCATTCTTTGATCAAGATTATCTTCCTATACCAGCTAGAGAAGAAAGAGGTTTCATGGGATTTATTCATCAGCCATCCAGATTTTTCCATTGTTCCTCCTGCCCATATTTCTCCCAATCAGCCTGTCCATCGCCCGGTGCCTTTTTCCAGTAGGCCTACTCCTAGAAGGCTCAGGATGTCTACAGGACAGTCAAGTCAACAAGAGGAAAGAGATGAGCAGCAGCAGTTAGATGATGAGGAATAGCAGCAAATAGAAAGTGAAGGACAGCAGGTCCAAGATGAACAGCAGTAGTTACAAATTGAGGAGCATCAACAGACAGTGGATGAGGAACAACAGTAGGTGGAAGATGAAGAACAGTAGGTTAGGCAGGAAGTTGAGTCACCTCTTGAGCCACAAATTGAACAAGGCTTTGATGAAGAACAACAAGCTAATGTTGGCAAACAGAGACAGCCAAGTGAACAGCCAGGAGAAGATATCCAGTAGCCTCAAGAAGGGTAGCAAGTTCAGGGAGATGTCAAAGGTAAATCAGTTGTACTTCCTCCTCTCAAAATAACAAAGCTCAGCACAGCAAGGAAAAGAGGGGCTAAAGTTGCCACCCTAACAGTGACAAAGATTGTTCCTAGCAAGAGGAAATCGCCCAAAAGGACATCTTCTATCATGCCAAGGAGGAAAAGCGCCAGATTGGCTTTCAAAGGTAAAAGCAAAGTTGGAGAAAGTACAAAGCATGGAGGTGAATTAGCTGTCATCCCTATCCAAAGCGATGACAGTGATAATGAGGCCCGCCTTCTCGAAAACCTCCTAATTCATAAAGAGGGACAAATTGAGGCATTAGAGGAGGATCTTCAAAGGGAAAGGAACTTCAACCACTTCTTAGAGATTCAAAACAAACAAATGAATGTGCACACAACTGTTCATGAGGCATGGGCGATCAAATATAAAAATGAGGCAGCTAGGGCGCAAGCGAGAATAGAAGAGCTCATTGGGGAGTTTGATGAGGAGGAAGAGGAAGACCAGCCTAGGCGGAAGAGGCCTAGGACCATCGGGCTTAAAAGAGCCTTGGAAAAGCAGAGAGCAGAAGAGCAAGCTCATCTCCAAGCCTTTCCTCTCACTACACTCCTTGAGCAGGAAATTGAAGAAAACAAAGAGGCATGGCTTGAAAGAGCTAACAAACATTTGGAAATGAAGCTTGAGAGGGCGAACAGAGATTTAGAGCTGCAGAGGAAGAGGACACATCACTTCCAAAAGCTAAATCAGTTTGCCCGGCGCAAACTAAAGGCAGCCCAAGAGAAATTGAAGAAGGCAAAGGGGAAGCGCCTAGCACGGAAAGAAGGGAAAAGCATATCAGCCCTTGATATTTTGGCCTCAGCTTCGGAGCATGTTGCTATGGACCCCTGAGGGTCATGCATGCCAATTTTGGGCCTATTTTGGCAACTTTTTGTTTTTTGGCATTTTTTGGGTTTTTGGTCGAAAACTCATAATTTCGCCATTTCAGTTTGAGGTTTTTCCAAGGGAGAAGGATGATACCGATGGATGCCATAATTCTATGAGCAGGTCCCCAGCGATTTTCAGAGCATTTGGAGATCATTCGCCCCCTCAAATTGGCGAAAAATGCCCTCTTTTTGCACATTCTGCCCGCCATATCAGCAGTCTGCTATTTCCTGGTTTTTTACACACAGGTACATTTTTGGAGGACTTCCAGGCATCATATTGAGACGATTTTAGTTGTGCCAGAAAGTAGACACAAAGAGCTTTCCAACGAGCTATCATGAGCCTCGTTTCGACATTGGGAAGGCTTCCAATTGCCTCCAGAAAGTCAGGGGACCTTTTTCAGACATAAATATGAAGTATTTTTGTAATTTTTGAACCTCAAAAATCTGCTTTTCCCAAATGTGCGTTTAGCTATTTTTACACTTGGGAAATGATGTAAAGTCAATATAATTTCCATTTTTAGCAGTTCTTAGATATTTTATGGGATATTTTGTGCCTTGGGCTTTGCAAAGCCTCAAGGACAAGTTTAGATATTTTGACTTGGCCAATGGGATAGCTAGTTGCTCCATGAGGTTTTCCTCCCTCAAGCCTATTTATTCCATGGGTTTCATTGTAAAACAGGAGGCTGAACTTGAGAGAAGAATCAATATATTGGTCATTTGAGCTTTGAAGAACATATTTGTGTCATGATTTTTGGACTGCCTCTTGGATGCTTTTGAGAAATGATGAAGGATTGTTGATGGATTCCATGACATGGTAGAATGGTATAGTTTTTCTTGCTTTGTTGTTGTCTTCTAGTTTTCATTCATGATACATGCTTCTTGCTGCTATAGATCAGTAGAGATTAGTTTTGATATATGCCCATGGAGGCACCTCAAAATTCCTGAATCTTCATAGCTTTATGTTTTCTTCTTCCTTATTTATGCTAAAGAATTCTTAACTGCTATTTAGTAACTTAAGGATACTGTTTGCTAGTTTTATTTACAAGTTCTATGCATGTTGAGTAGGATGTATGGTTTTCCCTGCTTACCTATAAACTGTCCATAGTTCTTTCCATGAAACTATCTCTTTGACTGATTAGTTTATCATCTTGGTTAACCAAGGAGGCCTAGTCCCGATCTAGCCGTTTGCCTAAAACTGTGAAAGCTTGTTTGTCAAAGTGCCCAATAACTTAGAGACTATGTTTAGGCATTCCGACATAGTATTTTGAGTTGTTAGTCCTTCTTATGTGTTTTCCCCAAAGTCTGATAGCCATTTCCCGAAGTTAGAAGGTCTTATACTTCTATGCATGGCTGGAATGTTTGATTTCTATGTATTAATTAGCTCATAGTTACATTTAGCATGATTAATGGCTTGCTATAACATGTTTATGTCTGCTATCAACTAGTTACACTCGAAATCACTTGTCTTTCACAAGCTTGATGTCTATTTACTCCATTCTGCCCAAAGATCCCTTCTACCGTGAATCAAATCGGCCCTACAGCAACCTTGCATCATCATCTCATAGCTTCCTTGACCTGTTTGACCCCATAGCCCAATTGATCTGACTTCTTGTTATCCATTTTTACATCTTTAATCAGTTTTATCCCTCACAAACTTAAAAAAACCAAAAATCAAAAACTCACTTCATAACTAGCCTAATATCAGAACACCATAAGCGAACACACCGATATCTTTTACATCTAATAGAGAGAGCCCTCTCTGAGTCCAGGAAGGCTAGGTCCTTGGGCTCCAAAGCTTGGTTTGATGTTACATCGTCATTTGGCTCGCCAATCGGCCAAATCACGGGACCCTAACATAATGGCGATCACGGTGGGACTTTGAGTTAGTGACAATCTAAGGACACCTTAGAACTCTATAAGTCCCTTATTTTCAAGAATACTTACCAGTGAGCCACCTCATCGCCACCCTAACATAATGGCGATCATGGTGGGACTCTGAGTGATTAAAAAGCTTAGTTTCCCTCATCTTTAGAGATATTTAAAAATACTAGCTAATTGACTTATTCCACCGCTCACTAACATAATGGCGATCACGGTGGGACTTATTGAGTTCATGATGGTCTAGCAAACTTTTATAGACTCTTTAGTCCTTCAAATTTTAACTTAAACCATCAGCCTTTAGAATCATTTAGTGTGAACTCTCTGCTTCACCATCTTAGCAAAGTGATGAATCAATTTTATAACACTCTTACATCCTAGGCTGCACATAAAACTCAGAAAAAACCACAAAAAACTCCCTTAGATTGGCTTTTGACATTACTGGTGGTGGACCATACAAATATACCTCAAGACAACTGATAATCCACCTGGCGACTCCACTAACCTCTAGTAGGCCTTACTATTTTACCGAACTATAGGTTACTATACAACAAACCTATCCCATCACTCACTGACATAGCGGGAGATGGTGGGACACTGAGTACATAATAGTCCAGCAAACTCTTATAGACTTTTTGGTCCTTTAGGTACCATAAACAAGCAAGCAGTCCATAGACCCATTTTTTAGAGTAAACTCTTTTTGTTCTCATCACCCTAGCAAAGTGTTGAAACAAGTCTAGGATACTTTAACAAACCATAGGCTGCACCATAAAACTCAGAAAATCCAAAAATATTCTTAGATTAGTTACTGGTGGTGGACCATAGCTATCTTCACAAAAACAACCCATTTCCACCTGGCGACTCCACTAATCCATCCCTTTTATTTTTGACCATACTTCACCTTAGTAAAGCTTTAGAAAAACCACTCATCCAGAAGCATTCACCAATACCATTCTCTCTAAACTCTGGATCTAAAATATGGCTTCACGAAGAATCAACACCAGATCCCATCCAGACCCAAATCCCCCTATCATAGTAGATGACCCAGAGAAGATTCGGTGGCAAGCTTCCGAAACTGATCATCTAGCTACTGGTAGATCCATCCGTAAAACAAGATCTGTACCTAAACATCTCACTATCCTAACAGATTCACCTTTTGAATTAGAATCATCACAAACTCTTCCCAGAAGAAAATCATATAGTAAGATAAACTTTGACGATCTTGAACCCCTAAACCCACCACAGAGTCCTAGTAGAGAAGCTTCACCTACCACTCCTCCTGATTTCCAGCTTCTCTATCAGTTTGGCTCCTATCATCCCAGATCTGCTCAAAACCAGATCACTAGTCCAAGTTCATCCGCCACACCTGGTCAAACCACCACTGTTCAAACCACTCCATCTCAGCCTACTAGTCCTCATCTTGTACATCATCCATTAGCTCCAGTCATGGCAGCCTGGTACGCACCTTTGGTGTTGCCACCGCCTTTAGCTCCTCTCCCAAACAAATATCAAGACAAGATCCCACACTTTACCGGAGAAGACACCACCACACCTCAGCAGCATATAAGTAGGATGACTGATGCTTATGAATACCTAGAGGTACAAGACGAGACTGTCAGAATGAGAATATTCGCACAAAGTCTTGGTGGTGAACCCAAAGCATGGTTCAAAAGCTTAACTCCAAACAGTATCCAAAATATCCCAGAACTACATCAAGTCTTCCGAAATAGGTGGGAAATCCGAAGAAACCCCATTCAAATCCTGTCAGAATATAACAACCTAAAACGGGAAAATGGGGAAAGTGTCCAAGCTTACTGTACTAGGTTCAACAGTGTATATAACTCCCTCCCACCTCATTTCAAACCCCCACTTGGTCTAGCCTTGGCAAAATTCCCCGAGGGTTTCGATCCGGACATGACATATCATCTGAGAGATAAGGATCCTCCTACCTTAGAAAAAATGCAACAAATAGCCATAAAAGCATATGCTAACTTAGCAGAAAAAAGAGCCAGGACTAGATCAGAAAGAAAGGTCACATATAAAGATGAGGTCTCCACTTCATCACCTTCCCTAGATCCCAGAATAGATGACTTAGTCAAATCCATGGCCAAAATGTGGGAAAAGATAAATGAAAAGGAACCTATTAGGGACAACCAGCTAAACCCTCCAAACAGAAACTGAAACCAAAACTTTAGGAGGGAACAACCTCAAAACAGACCAAGAGAAAATGACCAACAGATTAGGCCACCATTCAATGAAAACTATGTGGAAGAAGATGATAGGGACTCAGAACCTCTTGATGAACATCATTTAAATCTTGTAGAGTCTGATAATGAGAGTGAGGTGTACCTCACAGAAGAGGAACAAGCGTTCTTTTCTCCCGATCAGGATGAGACCAACTATGAAGATCCCGACGACCCTGCCATAGATTTTCAGAATGCCATTATAGAAGCTCACAGGCAATATGACCTTAGAAGCAAAAGAAACCAAGATAATGCCAAGAAAGGTAACTCAGATACTGCTAAAGCTCCAGATACCATCCTCAAGAAAGCATCAAGCAGTGACAATATTAAGGTTGAGAAGACTGACCAAAACAAAGCTAAAGTTACCCAAGCTAGGCCTCTCTCAGATACTCCTGGTACTTCTACTAAGGTCACCGGAGCAACTGTGGCCAACAAAATCCCGAAACAAGGTCAACAAACTCAGAACATAGAGAGGGTCATGGCTGAAAAAGCTGAAACAAACATATCTAAACTTCAGCTGCCTTTTAGCTTTGAAGGCGAAATCGCCAAGATCAAGATCACCATGCCTCTTACTGAACTCATTGCCCAAAACTCTTATAAATCCCAAGTACTAAAGGTCTTAAATCTAGAGAATGATGAAAACACTGTTAATCTGGCTGATGACACTCCTGAAGTTTTGTTTGGTCCAAAGATAGAGGGAAAATTCCAAGAAGGAAATACTCTTCCATTTTACATTAGCCTAAACATCCACGACCAAATCCTCCACAATGCCATGCTAGACTCTGGCGCCTCGCATAATCTTATGCCGAAGGTAGTAATGGAAAGATTAGGCTTGGAAATCACAAGACCATACAAAGACTTGTATTCATTTGATTCAAGTAGAGTCCAATGCCTGGGTTTGATCAAAGACCTTTGTTTCAGTCTGGCCCAAATAGCTGCGAAACATCTGATCATGGATATAGTAGTGGCAGACATTCCTCCCAAGTACGGGATGCTTCTATCCAGATCTTGGGGAGCCAAACTCCAAGGGAATATCCAACTGGACATGTCATATTCCACCATTCCTGTGTTTGGCCAGACCAGAATACTCTACCGCGAATCACACATGAAATATATGATTAGCAGTCAAGATAGGCCAGACAACATTCCAATGTGTTCCTTGCGTTCCGACCTGAACTCTTTCATTATGCATATTGATGAAAACATGGAGGAAGAGTCAGAGGAAACTGATGAAGACTTAGATCCACCACATCAGCTGTCCCTGGTGCCTTATGATGAACTAGACACTCAAAACTACCATGATCATGAACAGTTGTGTCTTGAGGAAAGTAAGTTTTCCCTTTCTGAAGTAGGATTAGAACAAGAAGCACAAACTCTTATGTACTATCAAGCAAATTGCTCTAGTTTTAGTCAAACACCAGAGTGGAAACTTCTTCCGGGTAAAGGCTTTAGAAGACCTACACATCATAAACCTATTTGGAACCCGGGAGCAAGGGAGTTTAATGTTTCTACCATACCTCAAAGATTTACCATCATGTGACCCTCCTACTGCAAATGAAACTTTGACCATAACCTCAGCAGCTCAACATCTTGAAAAAATGCCAGATAAACTTCTTATGAGCAAGGATGACAGTTGCAATCCCAGCATACCTGAACTACTGAAATTGGCTCATATTCTGTATTTTCATGAAGAACTTAGAAATGCTAAAATCAGAAATCTCATGCAGAATACCAATTTCTACAGAAAAAGCAAGGGAAACTACTGTGTCAATACCTTCCCCTCAAAGAACAGCTTTGACAAGAGAAAACACAACAATCTGAAACAAACTGAAATAATCAGGGATAAAACAGATGGCCATAGAGTCTGCTTTGATTTTAGAAGTAATACTGCATATCCCTATAACATAAAATATGCTTTTTCTACCCAAGACCATGGTTTACCAAATAAAAGTGCTTTTAATCATGTACTTTTGCAAGATGATGTTTCAGGTCATGATCATAAGATTCCCTTGCAGAGTAGACAGCTTAAAGATTTTTTCAAGTTTGTGGGAGGTAGATCAGATTTCAAGTTCAAAATTGCAAAACCACCTAATATCAGAAATCTGTTCATGAAGGCCATGTTCCCAGTTTTAAATTTCTGCATTTTTGCCTACCTTGATGATGTCATTATCTATGTTAAGAATGACCAAGAATACATGCATTACTTGAGGAAAGCACACAGTAAGGAAAGGAGTGGAAATCAGATATTCAGAGAGGTGCAAAGGGAAGATACCGGGCTGTTCAGAGATTCTTGTATGAATCCTTATGTCATGTTATAGAGAGAGATTTTCCCAAATTTTTCTTTTCAAGAGTTAAGTGGGCCAAGGGTGAGAGGAGATCCTTACGAGGATAAGATGCTTAAATTCCGTCATTTCCAAGATTTTTGAGTTTGGAACACTTTCAGTCATTGTACATACCATTGTTTGAAATATTGAAAAAATAGAAAAGTCAAAAACAGTAAAAAATAGAAAAGAGGGCGAGTGAAGATAGAACAAAGGCCCCATGTTCCAAAAAATAGTCTTTCAGAAAGCGAGCAAGCCTAAATGCCGCTACTAGTACTTCAATGTCTTGTTCAGCTATCTAGCCTAATCATAGCTGAGCATGTTTAAATTTATTTGCTGATAAGTTAGTGAGTGCAAAGATAGTCAACATTGTGTAAGATTGACTTATCACAGAGTTTAGATTAGGGAGAGATTCTCGTTCCACATGCCTAAAACAGAACCAAAGAGAGAAGCGAGGGATGAAAAACACATTGTACATCTTAGCCCCGCTTGTCTAGTTTTCCTTTTGTTGCAAAATAATATTTGTGTGCAGCTTGTCTTTTATGCCGCAAATGCATGACAAATCAGACTGCCTAATCCTGATTTGATCATTTTAAATTTCATGTTGTAGATTAGAGAATGAAATCCTGTCAAACTGCTTAATCTTGACAGTTGATCTAGCATAGGTAGAGCAATGAAGGAGTTCATCAGCTTAATCTGAACTCCCGGTAGATATAAGAGTAGAAATAGATAGGTTCATTTTTCAAAAAGAAAAATATACATTGTCAAAAGGCTGCTAGTTCAAATGCGCCAAAGAGAAGAAAAAATGTTAGGAAAGATAGTGGGGTAGGTAGAAGTATCATTGATGTTAACCATGCTATCACTTTTTAGAAATAACATCAAAAGAAGGGTAAATTTTGCGCCAATGGATAAGGCACTGGTCTTCATAAGCCAAAGATCTGAATTCTGGACACCTCCTGACGAGGAGCTTCCCTCCCCAAATGGAGCCACTGTTAGCCATCAGTATTTTTTACATGTTAGTGATGACTATATCTACAGCTGAGTTTTCTAGAAACTGATTTCCTTATGTCAATATGTCATCTAAAAAACCCTCATAAAATTTTTTTCGCCCTTCTACTTTTCAGTCCACCCATGTCAAAATAAAAACCTCATTATCACTATCCTATCTAGCTTCAGCCCTATTTGTCTGCTCATCAGCTCCAAAAGGAAAAGTCCAAGTCTGCTGCAAAAGTCTCCCCTATGTTAGGAAGTGGCGCTTTAAGACATTTTACCCTTGGCAATCATCAAAAAGCCAAAAAGCCTCCACCTGATACAGACCAACCATGACTGACCTCCCACTCTGCAAATAAAATTGACAAACAGCTCTAAGTCGCGCCACTCACACCCCCTAGGTCTCAGCACTGCATAAAACACAGTCTCAAGCTGATTATTAGGTGTTTCACAGTGTTTTATGGATTCTGCAAAGAACAGGAAATATAACTTCATCTCAGGAGAAAATTCTTGAATCTACAGTTAGAGGAACAGCTGCCTCTAAATGTATCATGAGCCTGAGATATGTCTGCAAAACAGAAAGTCACTCATCAAGACCTTGCAGTTTTCCTTCCAGTATGAAAATCACAGTAAGAAAAGGACACCACTGTCACAGCAAACTGGTAAATTGTCATGGCCCAGAACCTCCTTCATTTACAAGCAGAGGGTTAGGGTGCCTCCTTCATCTACAAGCAGAGGGCGCTGGCCAGTATTGACTTTAAAGATTGCAAAAGTCCAGGTTTGCCTTTTACTGAACAGTGAAACAATATCTCCAGGTTTTATGAATGTGAGTGATGATCATAACAGGGATAGAGTCTGAAATATGCAAGTTCAAAGGAAAACAGAGTTTGGTCTGATAAAGGAGGTCATTTGAAGTTTCAAATCATATGAATTGTTAAACTTTAGAGAGGCATATCATGAGTAAAAACAATTCTAATCATAGGAAGCCTGCTTTTCCACAAGACTAAATTGAAGAGATGCTGACAAATCATGTCATCACACAGGCAGAAGAAAAGGTTTTTGTTTTTCAAAAGGCGCTGACCTCCATAGTCACAGAGACTATCTTTCAAATAAATTATCATAAGTTAACCAAAGTAAATGATGACATTTCAGTTCCCCTCAGAGCAGTACAGGGAGACAGTGACACTTTGGCTAGGGTTTTTCTGAAGCACAGTGATGATTGCAAGCAGAGGTGCTAGTATTGATGTTTTTCAAGTTGTTTGCTTACCATCACACCCAAGGAAAATCTTTGTCAAACAATCTTCAGATACTTTGCCTAGTGAAGGGCCTCCTCCATTTATGAGCAGATGGCCAAGGCATTGAGTGTTTTTGAAAACTGATTTGGTCAAAAGATGCAGTGAAAAGAGACAATGAAAGAAAGCAAAAAGCTTTACACAGGTAAAAGATGGTGTTTATGTTTCAAAATGCATTACCCATAGGAAAATGTCTTTCAAAATATACATCATGATGGACAGGAAACAATATGAATATGTATGTCATTGATACAAAAAGGGGGCAGTTTCCTTAAGGGGAAGGGTCAAACAATACCCCACTGTCACATGCCAAAAGTCTAAAGGAGCACCTTTCAAGTAAGCAGAGAATTATGGTATGAAGGGATGCAGCCAAAATAGGGCACTTGCAATCCAAAGAGAAGCTTATAAATCGCCTGGAAGCAGAGACTGTCAACCAAGTTGGGAAAAGACAGGCCATCTCCTGTTAAGTAGCAAAACAGCTTTCAAATGCTTTTTGACAGATTTTGGATGGTTTTTCCTTGTTAAAATATCACCTAAAGTGTCAAAGCAGGGAACAGAGTTGAGCTTTGGAATGGTTCTATTACAAAAAGACCAATGCACTAGTCAAAGCAAATGGTAACTGTGTTTCAACATTGTAAATAAGTATACCAGTTATGAATAGACAAAGAAGTGGTTTTGATAGATTGTCAGTGTTCTGGGAGTTTTAAGACAAGTACAGCTTTCTCATTATTCAAAAAAAGACAGAGATATCATAAATGGTACAAGCAAGAAAGTATGTTGAAAGGGTGAGCTTTTCTTAGATCAAGTCCAAGAAGACCAGCAAGTTTGACACCTGCATTGGAGAAAAAGTTGAATAAGTTGTTCAAGCCTGAGGCTGTCAAAGCAAGTTGACAGTGCAAAACCCTGTCCTTTCAGAAACAAATTAGCATTCAGGTATTTCCTTGACATTTTTAAAGAGGGGTTGTTTTACATCATATATATCACCAGTATTATTAAAGCACAGTGGCAAAGATGATATGAAGGTTGTGGAGCTATTTTTCAAAGTTGGAAAGTTCGGTGTTGAAATGTCACCCAAGGAACAAAACTGGGAATCACCCTTCAAACACCTGTGCATAAGTAAAACAGAGTGTGACCTTTCAAGCCATTTTTGTTTGCTATAAAGAGGATGATCCATGATTAAATCGATCTAAAAAAGCATAGAAATCTCCAATGCATGCATTGCTCGTGATTCCAATTTGAAATTGCGCCGAGAGGAATTGGTGAAAAAGGTCAAAAGACTGTGTTTACCCTGCAAAACACGACCAAGAGTTCACGTTGCATTTAAGAATATGACTGTTGGAGAGTTTTGTTTTATGTCAATAGAGTGAGGTGAAGAGTGCATTCTTCATTTTCAAAACGAAGCAAAGTCTTTTGGTTACCCTCAGCATCAAACAGAGCAAAATTCGGGTCAATCTGCAGAGGTTTGCACCGTTAAAAAACAGCGCGACGCGCCTGTAAACCCGCGCGACGCGCCTGGGAGCGTTTTTGCACTGGCGGTCAGTTTATGCGCGACACGCCTGTACAGTTGCGCGACGCGCCTGTACACGGCGCCCGACCGCCCGACAGCCCGACCCGACAGGCCACCCGGGTGGTATTTTTTGCGCGCCGTGCTGTCCTTAAAGAGTGTCGTGCATAATTGAAGGCTTTCCGGTGCTATTCCAGCCCTCCCCAAGGGTTTTTCATCTAAATTGAAGGTATTCCTATATACTTTACCCTCGATTTCAAAAATTTGCTAAGTGACACGAAGGTTTAAAAGGCCTATTTCAAACTGTGGTATGAGAGTAAGGGTTGGGACAAATTGCTGAGTTCGACCACATTTACATATTGACATACATTTCAAGAAACTGCCTAAGCAAGGTCAAGATCAAATCTGAAGAGTAGCCTATCCCCGTTTATCTTGCCACATCATAATATCTGTCAAATAGTTTTGCTATGAGAATGCCCATACTTTGCATAGACAAATTAATCGTTAGGCGGCTATGGGAAAGAAGTTGTACTGAAGTTAAAGACCCGGTGTTCACCTTCTGTTTAATCAAGGTCAAGGGTGTGTCATTTCTTTAAAAAAGCACCATAGGGTAAAGTTACCCTACTCAACCACCGAGAGGACAGTTGCCACTATATACTCTGTGCTGTTTTTCTATTCTTAAAAACCTCACTGCCAAGTGGATTTTCAGAAGTCATAAAGGCATCCTTCCAAAGGTTACTGATATTCCATATTGAAAAAGGCCATTTATTATTTTGAAAAAGAGCAAACTCTTACAGCCTTTGCTCAAAGCTTTTGGGGTTTTTAAAACCCTGTTACCTATGCTTTAAATATGAATCTGACTGTATACCTACACTGAAGTTTGAATGCGTATCCACAAGTCTGTTGTTTTATTTGCACTCCAAGAAGAGCAGGTTGTTAATGACTGAAATTCTACCTTGAGACAGAGATACAGGTGTATTGGTTGACATCTAAAGTTTCACAGAACAGGGTGATTTTAGCACTTCTCACAGCAAACTTCTCCTAAAGCAGTCTGCCCTTCTTTGCACTGTGTTATTTCCTACTAAGAATCTGTTGACAGAGATATTCTAAAGGAGAACAGGACTTTTTCTGAAGAGCAGAGGTTGTGTATTACAAAGAAACTTGTTGCAAAACATCCACCTCACATTGTTTCTCTGTCAAAGCAGTACATTGACACAATTTGACTCTAACAGGGCAGTTTACACACAGTGAGGCAGTTTGTCTTTTCCAAAGCATATTCAGATCAAAATGCCTCCAAGGCAAGACAGCAGGAGTGGTCCACACAAAAGATATGAGCCTATCTCTACGGAAGAGGTTAATGCTCATCCATCTGTCCTTTTCAACTTCCATGAAGTAGGCTGCCTAGAGTTTTGCCAGAAAGTACAAGAAGTCAAGAGTTTTTTGCCATTAACTCACTTGTGCGCCCTGAGATTCAAAGAAAAACATTTCCAAGTGGCAGGTCTTGATTTCAAGATTTCTCCAAGGTATGTGTCCAAGGCCACCAAGATTCCATATCATGGCGAAAAGTGGTTTAAACAGGCTCATCTTGACTTAGAGGACTACAAACCTTTCATCAAGCCTGAACATAGAGAGGCTTTCACTACTATTTTCCCTTTTTCATATCTCCTTGACAGCTATGCTCCTCTTATGAAAGTCATAATGAAATATTTCACTTGTGAAGGGAGGTTTGATCGAATTTATGCCTATCATGTCCGTTTATTGATGCACTTTACTAGAAGCAGGCATCTAAACCTCCCTTACTTTTTGTTCAAGAGCCTAGAGAAAATGGCATCTACTGTCCAAAAGAAGGCCCCACCTCAGCAAATCCATTCTCTTTTTCATCATTCTTTGATCAAGATTATCTTCCTATACCAGCTAGAGAAGAAAGAGGTTCCATGGGATTTATTCATCAGCCATCTAGATTTCTCTACTGTCCCTCCTATTCATGTGTTTCCCACTCAGCCTATCCATTGCCCGGTACCTTTGTCCAGTAGGCCTACTCCTAGAAGGCTCAGAATGACTACTGGACAGCCAAGTCAACAGGAGGAAGGAGAGGGCAGTAAACAGCAGCAAGAGAAAAGGGATGAGGGACATCAGCAGATAGATGATGAAGGACAGCAGGTCTATGATGGGGAACAACAGGTACAAATTGATGAACAATAGCAGGTACAAATTGAGGAACAACAGCAGTTAGAAGATGAGGAACAGCAGCAGGTGCAAGATGAAGAACAGAAGGTTGGGCAGGAAATTGAGATACCTCCTGAGCCACAAATTGGACAAGACATTGATGAAGAGCAGCAAGCTAATGTTGGCAAACAGGGGCAGCCAAGTGAACAGCAAGAAGAAGACATCCAGCAGACTCAAGGGGAGCAGCAAGTTCAGGAAGATGTCAAAGGTAAATCAGTTGTTTCTCCTTCTCCCAAAAGAAAAAAACTCAGCACAGCAAGGAAGAGAGGGTCTAAGGCTGCCACTCAAACAGTGACAAAGGTTGTTCCTAGCAAGAGGAAATCGCCCAAAAGGACATTTTCTATCATGCCAAGGAGGAAGAGCGCTAGATTGGCTTTCAAAGGTAAAAGAAAAGTTGGAGAAAGTACAAAGTATAGAGGTGAATTAGCTGTCATCCCTATCCAAAGCGATGACAGTGATAATGAGGCCCGCCTTCTCGAAAACCTCCTAATTCATAAAGAGGGGAAAATTGAGGCATTAGAGGAGGATCTTCAAAGGGCAAGGAACTTCAACCACTTCTTAGAGATTCAAAACAAACAAATGAATGTTCACACAGCTGTTCATGAAGCACGGGCGATCAAATATAAGAATGAGGCAGCTAAGGTGCAAGCAAGGATAGAAGAACTCATTGGTGAGTTTGATGAGGAAGAAGAGGAAGACCAGCCTAGGCGGAAGAGGCCTAGGACCATCGGGCTTAAAAGAGCCTTGGAAAAGCAGAAAGCAGAAGAACAAGCCCATCTCCAAGCCTTTCCTCTCACTGCACTCCTTGAGCAGGAAATTGAAGAAAACAAAGAGGCATGGCTTGAAAGAGCTAACAAACACTTGGAAATGAAGCTTGAGAGGGCGAATAGAGATTTAGAGCTGCAAAGGAAGAGGACACATCACTTCCAAAAGCTAAATCAGTTTGCCCGGCGCAAACTAAAGGCAGCCCAAGAGAAATTGAAGAAGGCAAAGGGGAAGCGCCTAGCACGGAAAGAAGGGAAAAGCATATCAGCCCTTGATATTTTGGCCTCAGCTTCGGAGCATGTTGCTATGGACCCCTAAGGGTCATGCATGCCAATTTTGGGCCTATTTCGGCAACTTTTTGTTTTTTGGAATTTTTTGGGTTTTTGGTCAAAAACTCATAATTTCGCCATTTCAGTTTGAGGTTTTGCCAAGGGAGAAGGATGATACCGATGGATGCCATAATTCTATGAGCAGGTCCCCAGCGATTTTCAGAGCATTTGGAGATCATTCGCACCCTCAAATTGGCGAAAAATGCCCTCTTTTTGCACATTCTGCCTGCCATATCAGCAGTCTGCTATTTCCTGGTTTTTTTCACACAGGTACAGTTTTGGGAAACTTCTAGGCATCAGATTGAGATGATTTCAGTTGTGCCGGAAAGTAGACACAGAGAGCTTTCCAACGAGCTATCATGAGCCTCGTTTCGACATCGGGAAGGCTGCCAATTGCCTCCAGAAAGTCAGGGGACCTTTTTCAGACATAAATATGAAGTATTTTTGTAATTTTTGAACCTCAAAAATCTGTTTTCCCCAAATGTGCGTTTAGCTATTTTTACACTTGGGAAATGATGTAAAGTCAATATAATTTCCATTTTTAGCAGTTTTTTAGATATTTTATGGGATATTTTGTGCCTTGGGCTTTGCAAAGCCTCAAGGACAAGTTTAGATATTTTGACTTGACCAATGGGATAGCTAGTTGCTCCATGAGGTTTTCCTTCCTCAAGCCTATTTATTCCATGGGTTTCATTGTAAAACAGAGGCTGAACTTGAGAGAAGAATCAATATATTGGTCATATGAGCTTTGAAGAACATACTTGTGTTATGATTTTTGGACTGCCTCTTGGATGCTTTTGATGAATGATGAAGGATTGATGATGGATTTCATGACATGGTAGAATGGTATAGTGTTTCTTGCTATGTTTTTGTCTTCTAGTTTTCATTCATGATACATGTTTCTTGCTGCTATAGATCAGTAGAGATTGATTTTGAGATATGCCCATGGAGGCACCTCAAAATTCCTGAATCTTCATAGCTTGATGTTTTCTTCTTCCTTAGTAATGCTAAAGAATTCTTAACTGCTCTTTAGTAACTTAAGGATACTGTTTGCTAGTTTTATTTACAAGTTCTATGCATGTTGAGTAGGATGTATGGTGTGCCCTGCCTATCTATAAGCTGTCCATAGTTCTGTCCATAAAACTTTCTCTTTGACTGATTAGTTGATCATCTTGTTGAACCAAGGAGGCCTAGTCCCGATCTAGCCCTTTGCCTAGAACTATGAAAGCTTGTTTGTCAAAGTGCCCAATGACTTAGAGACTATGTTTAGGCGTTCCGTCATAGTATTTTGAGTTGTTAGTCCTTCTTATGTGATTTCCCCAAAGTCTGATAGCCATTTCCCAAAGTTAGAGGGTCTTATACTTCTATGCATGGCTGGAATGTTTGATTTCTGTGTATTAATTAGCTCATAGTTACACTTAGCATGATTAATGGCTTGCTATAACATGTTTATGTCTGCTATCAACTAGTTACACTTGAAATCCCTTGTCTTTCACAAGCTTGATGTCCATTTACCCCATTCTGCCCAAAGATCCCTTCTACCGTGAATTAAATCGGCCCTACAGCAACCTTGCATCATCATCTCATAGCTTCCTTGACCTGTTTGACCCCATAGCCCAATTGATCTGACTTCTTGTTATCCATTTTTACATCTTTGATCAGTTTTATCCCTCACAAACTTAAAAACTAAAAAACCAAAAAACTCACTTCATAACTAGCCTAATATCAGAACACCATAAGCGAACACACCGATATCTTTTACATCTAATAGAGAGAGCCCTCTCTGAGTCCAGGAAGGCTAGGTCCTTGGGCTCCAAAGCTTGGTTTGATGTTACATCATCATTTGGCTCGCCAATCGACCAAATCACGGGACCCTAACACATCTGTCGCCCTCCGATGTGTTTTCCACCGTCGATCTCCTCCTGAGATCGGATGGTTAGAATTAAATCCATGCCCCGCCATTGACCGGGTCCCGCCACATCACCCATTCCACATGCTTTCATCGCATTTTCATCCGTCCCCTTTATATATTTCGTTCAAAGTTTAAATGTCCAATGTTCGCATTAAAATCTGTTGCATTCCGCCAACTTTCACCAAACCATTCTCCACTGTTTCGCTGCATTTTTCACCATCACCCTACACTGTTCCACCTTTTCACCGGGCTGCACTGCCATTCTCATTATCCTCGCTGCGTCCACCCTCCCCATGCATGGTTTTCTTAACATGTTTACGTGTTTTGCAGGGTTACATGCGGGCGGAAAACCGCCATGGTTCATATGCACTATTGTAGTGGCACAGTGCACAAAGCTGGTTTCAGAGCTCGATATTATAGTAAGTTTCCCGGGAGAGTGTCAGAACGTTTTTCTCTATTAAATTGACAGTGTACAACATGTCAAGATCTCCCTAGCACCATTAAAAAATCGAAATTCCACAGACAAAGAACAATAAAGGAACGGCAGAGAGTATCAGTGAAAAAGCAGAGAGTTTAAGGCTTATAATTGAATATTTTAAGAATTAACCTAACATTTTAAAGGCAGGCTACCAGATCGAAGACCCCGTGGATCACTCAGAAGTTCCAACGCACAGAAAACCATATCATCAGGGTTTTTACATCAGCAGAATGTCTCCTCCTGAGAAATGACATAGTACTCATACGGTTTTAGTTTATGTTGTGTCCATGAGAATTTTTCCCCCTGACAACAGTCCTAATGCTATCAGACGCATTTGTTACACAGTATGGAAGAATTGAAATCGTTGATTTTCCTTTGTTCAATCCATCAGAGTATTTCAGAGGTATTACAGCAAGTATATCAAAGACATACCTGGAGTAAATTGCAGCTTGACGAAGACCACTCTTTCATCCAAAGAGTACTAAAGATAAATGCCCAGAATTT